>CM062294.1:233450454-234163866 GCA_031216915.1 Pictodentalium vernedei
GTAGTTATATAGGTGTAATAGAGTGTAGTAAGAACACTTTAGGGAAGTGTACTTATAGTAGTTATATAGGTGTAATAGAGTGTAGTAAGAACACTTTAGGGAAGTGTACTTATAGTAGTTATATAGGTGTAATAGAGTGTAGTAAGAACACTTTAGGGAAGTGTACTTATAGTAGTTATATAGGTGTAACAGAGTGTAGTAAGAACACTTTAGGGAAGTGTACTTATAGTAGTTATATAGGTGTAATAGAGTGTAGTAAGAACACTTTAGAGAAGTCTACTTATAGTAGTTATATAGGTGTAACAGAGTGTAGTAAGAACACTTTAGGGAAGTGTACTTATAGTAGTTATATAGGTGTAATAGAGTGTAGTAAGAACACTTTAGGGAAGTGTACTTATAGTAGTTATATAGGTGTAATAGAGTGTAGTAAGAACACTTTAGAGAAGTCTACTTATAGTAGTTATATAGGTGTAATAGAGTGTAGTAAGAACACTTTAGGGAAGTGTACTTATAGTAGTTATATAGGTGTAACAGAGTGTAGTAAGAACACTTTAGGGAAGTGTACTTATAGTAGTTATATAGGTGTAATAGAGTGTAGTAAGAACACTTTAGAGAAGTCTACTTATAGTAGTTATATAGGTGTAATAGAGTGTAGTAAGAACACTTTAGGGAAGTGTACTTATAGTAGTTATATAGGTGTAATAGAGTGTAGTAAGAACACTTTAGAGAAGTCTACTTATAGTAGTTATATAGGTGTAATAGAGTGTAGTAAGAACACTTTAGGGAAGTGTACTTATAGTAGTTATATAGGTGTAATAGAGTGTAGTAAGAACACTTTAGGGAAGTGTACTTATAGTAGTTACGTATATAGGTGTAACAGAGTGTAGTAAGAACACTTTAGGGAAGTGTATTTATAGTAGGTATGTATATAGGTGTAACAGAGTGTAGTAAGAACACTTTAGGGAAGTGTACTTATAGTAGTTATATAGGTGTAACAGAGTGTAGTAAGAATACTTTATGGAAGTACTTAGGAAAATGTCTGATAAATGTTAACAAAGAAGTTTGGATTATATATTGGAGGTAGTGGGGCACTTTGGGGGAATGTTTGGGAAAGTGTTTGAAAAATGGTAACAAAGAAGATTGGACTACATATTAGAGGTAGTCATACTACAAGTAGTGACCATTCTGCCCTTCTACATAGTTAGTTGTCCTATAAATGTAGATATTACACCTCCTGTTCAGCAAGGGACCAGGTGGTGGCATATAAACATTTACACAGGAATTATACATCCAGTAACTAGAAATTACCAGTATAGTAATTACATAAGTCTACATAGCCTACCATTCTTCCCTTCTACATAGTTAGCTATCCTATAAATGTAGGTATTACACCCCCTGTTCAGGAACGGGACCAGGTGGTGGCAAATAAACATTTACACAGGAAATGTACAGTACACTTCCTACACAGTTAGCTATCCTATAAATGTAGATATTACATCCCCTGTTCAGCAAGGGACCAGGTGGTGGCATATAAACATTTACATAGGAATTATACATGCAGTAACTAGAAATTACCAGAACAGTAAATACATAAGCCTATAGAAATTATATGTGTCATAAATGTAGATATTGCCCCTCCTGTCCAACAGGAGACCTGTATGAGGCATATAGACATTTACATAGGAATTATAGTAAATAGATATTATCAGAACATTAATTACAGAAACCTTCAGTAATTATATAGGTATAATAGAATGCAGTAAGAACACTGAGGGGAATATAGAGAAATTTTGACAAAGGAGATTGGACTACATATTAGTCACATTGGGTGGAATCACACTACAAGTAGTAACAAATTCTCCTTTCTACAGAGTTATTTTTCCACATAAATGTAGAATGTTAACAAAGAAGATTGGATTATATATTGGAGGTAGTGAGGAACTTTGGGGGAATGTTTAGGAAAGTGTTTGACAAATGGTAACAAAGAAGATTGGACTACATATTAGAGGTAGTCATACTACAAGTAGTGACCATTCTGCCCTTCTACATAGTTAGTTGTCCTATAAATGTAGATATTATAGTTGTCCTATAAATGTAGATATTACACCCCTGTTCAGGAAGGGATCAGGTGGTGGCATATAAACATTTACATAGGAATTATACATGCAGTAACTAGAAATTATTCTCTTCTACATAGTTAGTTGTCCTATTAATGTAGATATTACACCCCCTGTTCAGCAAGGGACCAGGTGGTGGCATATAAACATTTACAAGGAATTATACATACATTAACTAGAAATTACCAGTATAGTAATTACATAAGCCCACATAGCCTACCATTTTCTCCTTCTACATAGTTAGCTATCCTATAAATGTAGATATTACACCCCCTGTTCAGCAAGGGACCAGATGGTGGCATATAAACATTTATACAGGAATCATACATGCATATAAACATTTACACAGAAATTATACATACATAAACTAGAAATTAATAGTATAGTAGTATAGTAATTACATAAGTCTACACGGCCTACCATTTTCCCTTCCACATGTTCAGCAAGGGACCATATGGTGGCATATAAACATTTATACAGGAATCATACATGCATATAAACATTTACACAGAAATTATACATACATAAACTAGAAATTAATAGTATAGTAGTATAGTAATGACATAAGTCTACACAGCCTACCATTTTCCCTTCCACATAGTTAGCTATCCTATAAATATAGATATTACACCCCCTGCTCAGCAAGGGACCAGGTGGCGGCATATAAACATTTATACAGGAATCATACATGCAGTATAGTAACTAGACATTATCAGAACAGTAATTACAGAAATCTTCAGTAATCATATAGGTATAATAGAATGATGTAAGAACACCGAAGGGAATATAGAGAAAAATGTATGAGAAATTTTGACAAAGGAGATTGGACTACATATTAGTCATATTGAAGGTCATCATACTACAAGTAGCAACAAATTCTCCCTTCTAAACAGTTATTGTTTTCACATACACGTAGATATTGTACCCCATGATCTCAAAAATTATTGTTGTTAGGTAAGTGAGAGAGACGGTAGAAGCACACCAGGGTGAAATGTTTTGGGAACTATTTGATACATTTTGATGAGGGAGATTGGCCTAGGTATTAGTGATATTAAAAGTAATTGGACGTTAATAGTACAGTAATTACAAATACCTTTAGTAATTAAATAAGTATAATGGAGTGTCAGTCTACGTATAGACATATTAAAGGTAAATGGATGTTACTAGTACGGTAGTACTAGGAAAATGGGGTTAATATAAAGTACAATCTGTTGGATTAAAAGTGTTACTGGAGGGTAAAAGCACACGTATACACACACAAACACACAACACACCTACCCTCATCCTCTGACACACACACACACACACCCTCACACAAACACATACACTCATACAGATATACATTAAACTTACATGGATTTAATATTAACACAACGAACACAGTCAATAATTTAAGTATGCCAAACTATGCAAATCCCAGTGGCCTCTTTGTTACAAATGGATACATATTGTTTCGTAGAACACAACGGGATTAGTGTGAATACAAGCAAAGTGGTAGTATGATTGCTGCCCTGTCGCATGAAACACGAGGTAAGATTGTCTCGCAAGCCAATTGTAGCCGTATGACTGGTATAATTGGCCTAGTAATATATAATACATGCAAACAACCTGAGGAAAACGTGCACCCTTCTCTTTTTAGATTACGTTTGTTTGTCGAATAACATATGGGACTTGCGTTAATTTCATTAACGTTTATTTTCTGAACTGGTGGGCAGAACTATATAATAACCACTGTTCTGCGAGTGCGTCTGTCTGTCCGTGGGTCTGCTGTGTTCGTACAACCGAGTTTTGTTCATGGTATAACGTCACATGCATCGCAGTCCGGGACAACCCCGTTGTGTCCTTGAGCGGGGCACTTTCTCCTACGTGGGGGCACGTTGGCGCCGTGTGCTGGGGTGCGTGTTGCGCGTCGATGGTGCGCATGTCTTCAGCCGCGGTGGTCCTGCTTGAGCGGAGCTTGAGCAGAGTTGGAGTGTTGGGGGCTGGCGGTTGTTCATCGGTGCTCGGTGGTTCTCTCCGGGCACTCCGGCTTCCTCAATCCATGGGGCTGTCGCGGTCGCGATTGGCCTTTGTGCATAGCTGTGTGGCTTTAGACACCAGTGGATACAGATAAACTTGATTGTGTTTCCAGATAATCCAGCTATGACCTCTTAATCAAGTTATAAAACTAGTTCCATCCAATTCTTTGACGGAGTTACGACCCTTGGTTCATCGATTTCATAAAGTTCGAATTGTTTTAGTCGCTAATTCCACCTATATAAATATCTAAATAAGTAAAGGTTAAGCATTAAAAAGAAATTCTTTACGGCTACATTTACCCACAATGCACCATTGTTAACTGTGAGAATTCCCAGTCTAGATATTATATATAAAAGATTCGCTTAATAATCACTCTTTAGTGAGCAAGTTTATATGAGTGAACACTCGTACCCTACATGTCATGCAAAATATAACCCTTTCGCCGCGACCGTCGGGCAACTCCTTACAAATGGAGTTAAATTTTAGGCAGCACATGGCGTGCATAATTGTATATACATTTATATTTTCTATATACACATGTACTCACCGTTTTACCATCCATTCAATCGATTGTGTCAGGCCATCAGAAACACTTCAAATGACCAGTAATCTCCAAAGAATATTTTCTTACAGCACTGTAAACCTTTGTTTAGCAGCCTTTGTGTTAATTAAAAACAAATCACTTGATATTTGCAGCAATACTAGTCCTGTCGACCTCGACGAATATCATGGCGGGTAACATAAGTCTAGACGAGATCCAGAGTGGTATGGAATTTGACTTCGTAACTTTATGTAACAACAAATGTGCCGACATAAATGACGCTGACGATTCGCCTTTTAAAGACCACTCTGCGTGTAGATATTACCTACCTGATGAGTTCCAGTCGTCTATTGGAAACTTTGGGCATACATTTTCATTATTCCATATCAATGTCCAAAGCCTAACTGTTCATTGGGATTCCCTAAGTGACCTTTTATCCTCTTTTAAGAAATCGGAGAACAAATTTGATATCATAGCTCTGAGTGAAATATTTCAACCGCCTCCCAATATGTCATACAATTTAGCTGATTATCACAACCTTTTGAAAAACGTAAGACCGAATGGTGACGACGGCCGGGGTGGGGTGGGATTTTATATAAGAGATGATATTAGTTACAAAGTACGAGAAGATTTGACAATATTTATTCCGCATGTTATAGAATCCCTTTTTGTAGAAGTTAAATGTGGCAAATCGTCTCGACTAATTGGAGTTATCTGTAGACCAAATACGCCCCCTAAAGCTGACTTGGACTTATTTCTAGTTAAGTTAAATTGTATTACAGACGCACTCAACAGGGAAAAGAAACCGTCATATATTGTGGGAGACATAAATGTAGATCTCTTAAAGTTGGAGTCTAATCAGCAAACATCTAGCTATTCAGATCTTATGTTTAGTCAGGTTTTTTGCCGTTTATCACCAGACCTACCAGGGTAACGACGCACTCAGCTACACTGATTGATCATATTTTTTCAAACCATATAACCAACAACATTAATTCTGGAATTATAATAAGTGACGTGTCTGATCACTTTGGCACATTTCTGATCGAAGTGGAGCACAGGAAAGCCGTTAACCCAGTTTCCGTATTAAGACGTAAAATCAATCAGGGGACCATCCAAGATTTTATTAATATTCTATCAGAGTATGACTTCACACCTGTGTTTGATTCATCATGTCCAAATATAGCTTATGATACTTTTATGAATCTATTTTGTAATGCATTTGAACAGGCATTCCCCTTGCAACAAATTCGGCTGAATAGTAAATTCGTAAAACGGCAGCCCTGGATGTCCAGGGGTCTTTTAGTATCCTCAAACAATAAGATGAAATTTTATCACCGAAAATTAAAGTCCCCAAGTGAGCAGAATGTAAGTAACTACAAAAAGTATTGTAAAATATTCAATAAAGTTAAAAGACAAAGCAAAGCGCTATATTATAAACAAATATTACATGAAAATCAAAATAATCTTCGTAATACATGGAAAATTCTAAATGATGTAATAAAAAAGGCTAAAAATAACTCGTCAATGCCTGCTCATATAACCGTAGAGAATAAACGTATCAGTGATCCAGTTAATATTACTCATGAATTTAATAATTTTTTTTGTAAATATAGGAAACCAAACGAGAAATCAGATAGTAAGATCTAATAATTCTTTCACTGATACCATGTTTGGCAGCTACACTAACAATTTTTTCATGAATCCGACTACTGAACAAGAAGTGATTGATACTGTAAAATCCATGAAAGCCAAAAAGAGCAAAGATCACAACAACAT
Source organism: Pictodentalium vernedei (assembly GCA_031216915.1). Lineage (NCBI taxonomy): Eukaryota > Metazoa > Mollusca > Scaphopoda > Dentaliida > Dentaliidae > Pictodentalium > Pictodentalium vernedei. The sequence goes on from CM062294.1 coordinate 233,456,911, forward strand.
CTCCTCTTTCCTAGTTAAACATATAATTTACGTAATAGCGCCCTCACTTGCTCACATTGCTAACAGTTCATTTAAACAGGGTGTCTTCCCCTACAAAATGAAAATTGCTAAAGTGATTCCGATCTACAAATCTGGCGATCCACATAACGTCAATAATTATCGGCCGGTGAGTATTTTGCCTACTTTCTCTAAAATATTGGAGAAAATTATGTCTGATCGACTTATAAATTTTTTAAACAGATTTGATATCCTAACCCCTCAGCAATACGGTTTTCGAAAAAATCATGCCACAATTCATCCCGTTCTCCAATTATTGAGTCATATTGCTGAGGAAAACAATAAAGGAATAAACATAACACACTCGCAGTCTTTCTTGACCTCTCAAAGGCTTTCGATACAATAAATCACAGTAACTTATTAAGAAAGTTGGGATATTATGGCATTCGTGGAGTCAGCTTAGAATGGTTCAAGAGTTACTTGTCCAATAGACAACAATACGTCGCGTTCGGAGATGATGAGTCAACCACAATTCCAGTTACTTCCGGAGTGCCACAAGGCTCTAATTTAGGACCGACCTTGTTCCTGCTGTATGTTAATGACCTTTGTAAGGCTACATCCCTAAATCTGGTGTCATTTGCGGACGACTCAACTGTGTATTCGTCGGGGCCAGATGTAAATATTCTTGTAAATTACATTAATCTTGAACTAGAAAAGATTTCTCGGTGGTGTTCGGCTAATTACCTCCTCCTCAATACTGCTAAAACCAGTTTTGTCATCATAAACCCCAGCAATAAGAGAGCAGTTCCGCTTCTCAGTGATGTAGTTATAAACAATAAGAAAATAGATAGAGTTGCGTCTGACCAAAACGAATCGTCATTAAAATTTGTAGGCATACATATTGATAAGCATCTCTCATATAAGGCTCATATTTCTAATTTGTGCGCAAAAATAGCTCGTGCAAACTATGTTCTTAACAAAGTAAAAACTATATTGCCACATGCTGCAATGAAAACGTTGTATTATCCTTTAGTGCACAGTCATTTGATTTATGGGATCCATGTTTGGGGTAACTCGAAAGGTATAAATACGTTTTTATTGCAAAAACGCTCTATAAGAATTTTAAACAATTCACGATATAACTCTCACACAGATCCTTTGTTTCAAAAAGACAAAATTTTAAAGGTTAGCGATCTTTTTGTGCTCCATACGTCTCTGCTTCTATTTGACTGGAGAAACAATAACCTCCCCGTGTCTTTTGATAATTTGTTCAGTGCTGTGGAAAATAGAAGTGAAAGATCCACCAGACAATCTGGCATGTTTCTTGAAGAAAGATCTCGAACAAGATCTCTAGATGCCCTCCCAACATTCGCTTACCCGAAAATTTGGAACAGACTGGATGAAAGACTGCGCAATATCCCACTTAGAGGCACATTTAGAAAAGAGTTGATAAAAAAATTGCGAAGATCGTATGATGCTAATGTAATCTGTAATAACCCATATTGCGTAGATTGCTTAGGCACTTAATCTATCTTTTCGTCCTTTCTAATTACATGGTATTAATAGCTCGGGAATTTGGCTTTTCCACAGCCCTAATTTACTTACACATTCTGATCTGGCTAAAAAAAAATAAAAAATAAATAAATAAATAAATAAATAAATAATAATAATAAATAAAATAAAAAATAGTTTTCGCTCTCTGACTCTGGGTCTTGTCATCAGCTTCCGATGTGGGTTGCTTACTTCTCAGATCATAATCATTAATAATGCAAAAGACAATGCCCACATTGGAAGCAACCACGGAAAAGTCGACAGGATAACTAGTTATATATAAGTACACATAGTGCGTGCAAATAACTATTTGTTAGTTTATATTTCTTATTGTTGGTCTGACACAAGTTGATACTGTATAGCTAACAGGGGGATGGCAGGTAGACAGCCAATCTGGCTATGCCATCTCCCTACGGTATACACTATTTTTCTATTTGTTCACAAACGCAATTGTTATTTATTTGTTATTTGTATTACTGTTTTCAATGTGTTTAATGTACACTTTTCTGTATTATGGATACCGTAAAGTAAACCAATAAACCAATAAACCAATCACATCAGAAGCATGAAGTCGCTTTTAGCTAATCGTTTATGCTTATCCTGCCCACTTTAGAGGACTTTAAACCCAGATGTCGGTTACCGGGTCCGATATAATTTTCATTAAAACAGATCGTGTGTAAAACTATAAACAGGTAATCCACTTCCCAGGGAATGTGTTTGTTAAAACAAAACCCCGTTTATTTAAAATATGAATGCTGCCTAAACGAAAAAGTCTGAGATTTAGGTAAATTAAACAGTTATAAGTTAGTTTTCTTTAACTGCAGTTTTTTTTTTATAAACTTCCAGATAAAAATTCAGTTTCGATTTCAATATTTTAACCCTTGAATGCTGCCGGAACGAAAACGTCTGAGATTTAGGTAAATTAAACAGTTAATTAAATAATTGAGTATTCCGTGTTTTCTGTTCTCTACTGGCCTTGTATATACTTGATTTTATTACACACCCGTAACTGTATTTGTCACAATCACATGGATTTTAGGGGCATGCGGTAATTTTAACCAGAAAGCTCAAGCGCGATCCGATAAAAAAGTACCCTTCGCGTGCACAAGTTCTCTCGTTAGACTGGTTCTTATAGTTTGCAGCATAGAAATCGGAAAAAGACTTTTTATATCCGATTTCTATGGTTTTCAGCGTTCAGTGGAAAATAACCAATGAGAACCATCGGCTATATTTATCTGTCGGAATTACCGATTCTCATTACAAATGTTTGATGCACAACTATGCTAAAACTGTTGAAAGTCATGAAAGACACATGATCTCTGCCAAGAAATTGAACAGTGAAACTCAACCTTTGCTTTCGTTATTGAAAACCGAGGAAAACTTAATTAATTTTAGGGCAAAAAAGTCCAATTGGGTTCGATATTGCAGCCAGCAACGAGTACAGTTCCTGTAAAACTTTGTTACAATGCTGCCCTCACCGCTGCGTGCTGCCGACGAGTCGACACGAGGCCTACTGTGTAACTGTAATCCTATTCGATTCACACTTCGGCAATGAAGCAGCATGTTTGTCAACGCAAACATACTTTGAAGAGCATGTTAATTTGTTGTAGTTCTCACTCAGGAAGCAAGACGAAATCAATCCTGAAAACTGGTTACCATGAAGCGGAAAAACAGACGACGACACGCCGACAGCGCCTGGAGATGTTTGACAGCTAGTACATGCAGTTACTAATTAACTATCACATATTCCACCCTTACTAGACCACCACACCCCTCCCTCTCCCCCTCCCCGCCCCACACTAGCTGAATAAAGAAAATAAATTCGGAAGAATGAAAAGCTTGGTTTTATAAGAAAAACTCGGTAGTTTACATTTGTGGAACCAATGTTTTTTACGTGCTAGTGGATGTTGGGGCAACAGGTTTATTTTATGTAATTTTTTTTGTAGGGGCAGGGAGAAGGGCTTTTTTATGGGGATATAGTATTGCTAAAATATGACTTTCTGGAGTTTGTACTGGGGAAATTAAAAAATGTTACCAGCTACCCACTACTGAAATTCTGAAAAGTCTTGAGTAGGGTGGGAATGAGACCATGAAGAGGGTAGGGAAGGTAAATACATGTGGTATGATGAATGTAATATATTGTCATTTTTATGAGATGACTTCCATGAAATTCAAAAATAATTATTAGAATATTTAAAACATAGATAATATGACAACATTTTCCAGACACAGATTGATGTGTATTTTTGATAGACTAATTAAGGATTTTTACTAGTATTTCTGTTTTATACAAGGATATTATTTTGCTTTGATTCTCAGCAACAAAATTAAATCGAATGCCACCTATGTGACTTAGCTACATGGGTGTATGAGATGGGAAGGGGGTTGTGGCACTCTCAACCCCCTTCACAAATAAGCAGCTAATTTTGCAGTTTTCGTTGAAAAAAACTGGTATTTTCAGAACAGATTGGTCAGAGGGAGGGGTATTTTTTTATAATTTTGGCATATATCAGGGCAGTGGGCAGAGCATTTTCATAGGCAAATTCGAGGCAAGGGCCTACATTTTGATTTTAAAACAAAAGTTCAGGGCACTGAGGGCAGTTTGATTGGTCTTGGTCAGCCCCCATCCCCAAGAAAATGTTCTCCAAAAGCCTATCATTTTAGCCACATTCTATCGGTCCTCTTTAAAACTACTTACTAAATGCAAATTCAGAATACCAAATTCCAAATTTAAGATTGACAAGATATTGGAACAGATACATAAAAAATTATTTTGTTTTGAACCAGATACCAAGAAAAAAATATTGACAGAACCGTTCAAATAACAAACTCGTGAAGTATAGTAATATTACAAATAATGTAAACATTAATCAAGCTTTGAAAATATTATCAACCAAAATAGGTTGTAGCTTACTGGTGAGACCCCCCCCCCCCCCCCCCCCCCCGTCTTATTTCTCTTTCAGCCCCTGACTAAGACTGTTGGATGCTCATTTCGTGAGCTGTCGAGAAAATGCTGTCAGGTTATAGATGGGTGGTGGTTGTAAAAAAGGTGTACAAAATAAATTACTTGTGGAGACAAGACATGACATTTTCTTGCAGTTATCTTGCAATATATTTATCCCTTTGTATATCTGTAGTAAATGTGGACAACTTAAAACTTTTATTTGTAACTTATAAGTGCAGACCATATCAAAAAATGTTATTAAGACTTCAGGTAAAATAAAAAGAAGGCTAAATTTCAAGTCAGAAACTTTATAATGTTGAAAAATAAAGTGCTAACTTACCAAGACTGCTGAGTTCACTCAGAGTCAAAGTCCGAATGGAATCTCAAACTGCCTCAGGCTCAGTTACTAAAACGATTGAATGAATGTCCCGGAAGATTAATTATTGCCCAAAATGTATGTTCTTGTCCAATGTGTACTTTTGTTACAGTGCAGAACAGAAATGACCGATGTCCACATGCGATAGCCAAGTGACAGTAGTGCACGTCCAGTCAAGCCGAGTTCAAAATTCTATTTCAGTTTCAGTTTAAAAAGCACGGAATTTAAACAGAGCGGCCAGTTCGCACCGTATTCAAATTAAAATCCTTGTACATTTTCCATCCTCCAGATATAATGATGCCTGCACACACACTTTTAAAAACACATTTCAGACCTCATAATTTGTGACGTCTGATATGTTGAAAGCAATCCTTTGAGTTTTGAGTGTTCGGATCGACATTTTTTGCGAATAAAATGAATCAACAGCGATTCTACAGGTGGCAAGGTCAAAGACTTAAGACTGGTTCTCTGACAAAATTACCCGTTTATCTCGAAAATTCTTTCAACCATTCAAATTGTCGGCTATTTAATTAAATTAGCGATTGATTACAGTGAATTCTTTTTCATGGTTGGGTGTGTAATAAATACAGAACCACACTTATGTTTGAATGGGTTAACGATTACTGGACGAGAGCGAGTGGCGCAGGGATACCACGATAGGTAGGCTATGTGGTTATCCCTGCGCCACTCGCTCTAGTCCAGTAATCGTTAACCCATTCAAACATAAGTGTTGTTCTGTATATAACTAGCATTCCCATTTTGGGGTCCGTCGGTGGTCGAGTGGTGTGCGTGGTTCAGTATAGTTTCGCTAGGCGGTTGGTGCCGAAGGAAACTCTCTCGGCGTGGGTTCGAACCCCCGCCATGCTAATATAAACAAAACCAGCGTCCTTTCTTAATTCTATGGCATCCGGGAAATTTGAAAAAGACAAGTGTCGCTGATTTCTTCTGTACGATGGCTGATTTGGGACACTCAAATATTTATTTTTATCTCGTTATAACGAGATACGATCTCGTTATAACGAGATACGATCTCGTTATAACGAGAAAACATCTCGTTATAACGAGATACTATCTCGTTATAACGAGAAAACATCTTTTTATAACGAGAAAGCATCTCGTTATAACGAGAAAGTATCTCGTTATAACGAGAAAAGATCTCGTTATAACGAGAAAACATCTCGTTATCTCGAGATAAAATCTCGTGACTCTGATGACATGAAACATATAGCCCCCACCACCAAAACAGTTTATATATCTCGCGGGTGTTTTCAATATTCTGGATGTAATACATAGGAAAAACACCTACGCACCCCCACCCCCAAGCATCCCAACCATGCCCGTGAAATACCGCTCCTCTCCCTCGCACATGTTGTCAACGATAATTACGATGAGCGCATATAACTCTCATACCAATAAGCACAGAAAATGAGATGGAATTCACACAAACAAATGAAACAACTATAGCGTAATAAACTCGCTGCCCCCCGCCCCTCCCCCACACCGTATGTGGAACACTTTTTCGACACACGGCACTCAAAACACGACTATAGCCTCAGCCCCAAAACAGTGTACATATCTTACGCGGTGTGTTTAATACTGTGGATGTAATACACAGGAAACACTCCTACCCCTTTCCTTCCCAAAGCATCCCATCAATGCCCGCGAAATAACCCCCCCCCCCCCCCCCCCCTCGCACATGTTGTAAAAGATAATTACGACAAGTGTATTTAACGCTCATACTAATAGAACAAGGACATGGACGTGAGAAAGTAAAAATATTGGGAGAGGGGTATCAAGGCGGAGATCCATGCAAAAGGGGCGCCCATTGTGCTGACATTGGCATGATTCGAGTCGCACAGTGGCGAGGCGGGGAGAGCACCAGATGTGGTATCCCCTTCTCGTTGGCGGGGTCCGGGGGCCCTTCCCTGGGAAACTTTTGAAAAATATGAGGGCCAAAACTCGCGTTCTCAGTGATTGTGAGGCCTGTGACACTACCAATTCGAATTCTCTGCTCGTTTCGTAATTAGATTAGGCGCGCTTCTGAATTTATCCGCTTGGTTAACTTTCTTCGTTTGTGTTTTGTTTTGGACTGACTTCAAACATCTCCACGAGTTTAGACGGGACCATCGGTTAATAATTTTTTTTTATTGAAGAGGTGGGGTGGGGGTGGTAAATACCCCCTACCGCCCCCTTACCCAGTTTTAACGCCACTGAGAAAGGATGAAAAACAGAAAATAAGATGAAATTTTCACAGATAAATTAAACAACTATAGCCTTATAAACTTACTGCCACCACCACCCCCCCCCCACCACCACCACCATACACAAGGAGAGATTTATTTATTATCGACGCTTTCAACAGCCAGGGGCATGTCATTTAGGGTAGTTCCCTTGGTGGAGGAAGGACCGGAGACAACCACTGAGCAGCGGCGAGCAACCGTCAAGTTCTCCAACATACTAACCCGACAGAATTAGAGTTAGAGCGGTTGAAGGCACGTGCACCATCGACGTGCAGTACGCCCTAGCACATAATGCCACCGTGACCCCACGTCAGGCCACGTGGACAATTGGGATTAAGTGTCTTGCCTAAAGACACAACGCGGGTCAGAATCGAACCATCGATCTCTATGTTTCAAGCTCGATACTCTAACAAATGAGCTACCGTGCTCGCATAATTATATAGTAGGTAGCTGTACATGTTTGTCGTGGGAACACATTGTGGCGTCATTAACCTTTTACCAAACGCAAGTTGAAGACAACAGTAGGCCCACAATTATTTTTACACAAAAAAATAAATGAAATTCAATTTTTTCTTCCAAACTAAACGGCTTATGACACTCATTTGAACGAGCTCGTCGAGCTCTTTTTGATGCGATATTATAAACTATGGTTTGGGAGAAAAAATTATGAACATAAATTTTGAGTGGCGAATTTTGTATATTACACGGACGGTTTGTGTCGCTGCGGTGGGTAAAGGGTTATCATGATTAGGCCAGTATATACGGTATACCGATAACTTGTGCACTTCTTAGAAATAGAATTAAATGGTGTGAATAATATAACAATAATGCAATGCATGAATACTGAAAATCTAGGAAATTCTTTTTACTGTGTAGAGCTAGGATCCCAAATTGTGTGTGTGTTGGGGGGGGGGAGGGGGCAGTAATATCGCGAGGGTCGAGAACGACATACCACGGGCATGTCTCGAGGTTTGAGGCAAGGGAAGGAGAGTTTGGGAGGTACGCCCTCCCATTGGTGGGGTCCGGGGGTGATTTTTTTTTCAAATTATAAAGCTCTGGGGCCATTCTGGGCATCTTGAGAGAAGGGAGATTTGGGAATTATAAGTGGCAGTTTGATTTTTGTGGGGGTGGGGTGGGGGTCAATGTTATTGGATGGGGTGCCCCCCCCTCTCGCCCCCCACCATGCCGCTTCAGCACTAAGTTTTTCAATAAACTTCTCATTATGTTCACTGACAGATTGAGCTGAACATGGAATATGAAGCATGACGACTATAGTCATCACTGATATAGGGAATTTATTTATTTAATTATTTATTGGTGCTTAAAGTCACTTTTGTGAAGCTATATACTGTCGTCTTCAACTTGCGTTAGAACTCTATATGTAACTCAAATTCTGCCAGGTTAGTACGTTGGAGAGTTCGACGGTTGTTCGCCGCTGTTCAGTGGTTCTCTCCGATTCTTCGGTTCTTCCTCCACCCGTAGAACTACATTACACGACATGACCCTGGCTGCTGAAAGAGTCGTCAAATTCCAATAAATAAATAAAAAAATAAATAAATAAATAAATAAATAAATAAATAAATAAATAAATAAATAAATAAATAAATAAATAAATTTCCCCTTGTGTGTGGAGGGAAGAGTGTGGGGAGGGGTGGCAGTAAGTTTATTACGCTTTTGTTGTTTAATTTGTCTGTGTGAATTCCATCTCAGTTTTCTGTTTTCCATCCTTTCTCAGTGGCGTTAAACCGAGGGGGGGGGGGGGGGGGTGTAAGGGGGATATTCACCACCACCACCCCGCCCCCCCCCCCCCCAAAAAAAAAATCAAAAAATTATTAACCCATCGTCCCGATTAAACTCGTGGAGATGTTTGAAGTCAGTCCAAAACAAAACACAAACGAAGAGGTTGACCAAACGGGTAAATTAATTCAGAAGCTTGCCTATTTACGAAACAAGCAGAGAATTCGAATTGGTAGTGTCACGGCGGCCTCAGAATCACTGAGAACGTGAGTTTTGGCCCTCATATTTTTCAAACTTTTCCAAGGGAAGGGCCCCCGGACCCCGCCAACGAGAAGGGGATACCACATCTGGTGCTCTCCCCACCTCGCCACTGCGCGACTCGAATCATGCTACTGTCAGCACAATGGGCGCCCCTTTTGCATGGATCTCCGCCTTGATACCCCTCTTCCAATATTTTTACCTTCCCACGTCCCTGTCCTTGTTCTATTAGTATGATCGTTAAATACACTTGTCGTAATTATCTTTTACAACATGTGCGAGGGGGAGGGGAGGTATTTCGCGGGCATTGGTGGGATGCTTTGGGAAGGAGAGGGGTAGGAGTGTTTCCCGTGTATTACATCCACAGTATTAAACACACGCGTAAGATATGCACACTGTTTTGGGGCTGAGGCTATAGTCGTGTTTTGAGTACTGTGTGTCGAAAAAGTGTTCCACATACGGTGTGGGGGAGGGACGGGGGGGGGGGGGGGGGTCAGCGAGTTTATTACGCTATAGTTGATTCATTTGTTTGTGTGAATTCCATCTCATTTTCTGTGTTTATTGGTATGAGAGTTATATGCGCTTATCGTAATTATCGTTGACAACATGTGCGTGGGAGAGGAGCGGTATTTCTTTTCTCGTTATAACGAGATACTTTCTCATTATAACGAGATGTTTTCTCGTTATAACGAGATGTTTTCTCGTTATAACGAGATAGTATCTCGTTATAACGAGATGTTTTCTCGTTATAACGAGATCTTTTCTCGTTATAACGAGATACTTTCTCGTTATAACGAGATGTTTTCTCGTTATAACGAGAGTAGTATGCTTGGGGCTGGATGACCCTATTCGTCCGGAGGGCTGGGCCGGAGATCTGGGCCGGAGTCCTGGGTCGATGACGTCATCTTAATTAAAAATTTACGTAAGGTAATTAACGTCACTTAATTAATATTTTTTAATCACTTTAATGACTGTTGCATAATTAATGTAATTAATGTAATTAATGAGTGTAATTAGGGTTGATTATAATAATTAGTATATTAATAAATGAATTAATATTGACGTACTGGACATATGCGCATGCTATCGGTTGACTGACCCGCAAAATTGAACACTGCGTGTCTGGGTATCATTAAATCGATTTTTTCTTTTCAAACGCCAACTACTGACAGATGTTGAAGCAATTAAATCTATTGTCACACTTTAACGACCGGTCATAAATATCGTTAGACTGGACATGCTATCATGTATTTAAAAATCAATATATCACGTGACAAGATGTGTCTTGCTTTTACCTGAAGACTGTGAACGACTCCATTGTGGCTATTTTTATAGGTATAATTTGATTTAATAACTTGGCGTGATTCTTACATATTAATAATGCAAGTTTATTCTTCTCGTTTTTATGGCTGTCGAAAAACTCTCATAGACCAAGATATTCTGATTTTACCCCTCACGCGATAAAGTATTTTTTTAACGGTCCAATTTCTACGTTATGACGAGTTCTCAAAAAAAAAATCACAAGAGAAATCGCCATGAGACTACTGTACACGGGGGAGAGGATATACATGGCTGTACTTTATGCCCCAATACTTTGATGAATTAACGGATCATCTGAAAACCCACCAAGAAGGTGCTTTGAACTGTCAATTTTGTGTTTCAATAGCAAATTCAACAAAAGAGAGAGGCAGTGTACATCGAACAGACGTCGATGTCAAGATGTTCCAGTGGACGTTTTGTCTGAAATCCTATACTAGGAAAGATACATTAGAAAAAAACATGGAGAAATGTCAAAACTCGACATTTAACTGCGCGATTTGCGGGTTTCAGCTGATTCAACTTAACCGTCATCGCGCCACAAGTAGCAGAAATGCACAACTCGATTGGCCGGTGGAGACGTTCCTCATCAAATAAGGGGGGTCAAACGAGGTTATGAGGAGGGGTGAAGGAGACAAGTGTGCGGTCATATGTTTAAAATTTTAATAACCTTAATTGCTATGACGTAATCTCCTTAATAAATAGCGTATATTCATTTAATATAATATATTAATAATTTTTGTTAAATAATTCATTTTTTATTCCGCACCCCTGTATCCCCTCACAGTACATAAAACTTCAATGAACGCTCCTCCTCCAGGTCATCCAATACTAAAAAACTTTTGGAAACCGCTCTCCCCCGCCCCCACCATAATCTTAAAAAGAGTTGCTTTGTCACAAACACACACTTTTTTAACCAATCAGACACCTCCGTTATCCCACACCCTCACCGTCACACCCCTGTATCCCCTCACAGTACCTAAAACTTTCCTGAATTCCCCTCCACCAAGTCATCCAATACTAAAAAAAAAACTTTTGGAAACCTCTCTCCCCCCCTCCCCCAGCCCTCACAATAGCTAAATTATCTCGAACCCCAGTTCAGTTCTCTAAATGTAATGGACATGTCAGGCCCCCGAATACGCCTTCCCCACAATTTTGAGCGATCAAATTACCCCGATTAGTCTCCTCTCATAACTTACCACTCTCTTAACCCGTATTTACTATGAGATTGTCCCCTTAATAAATAGCGTATGTTCATTTAATATAATATATTAATAATTTTCGTTAAATAATTCATTCCACAAGACACTTGTCGAAAAAACAAAATGGCGGATTAGTTTGACAGAAATACGCGTATCGATTTATTCAGGAATGTCTGTCGATTGTGTCCTTGGGCAAGACACTTCATCCCTATTGACCATGTGGGGGCATGGTGACGCTGTGCACTAAGGCGTACTGCACGTCGATGGAGCACCTGTCTTCAACCAATGCAGACCCTGTGTAGAATCTTGACAGTTGCTTGCCATTGCTCGGTGGCTCTCTCCGGCTTTCCCCACCCGTAAAACTGTCGTGGTCATGATTAGTTATTGTGCAGACCTTAAAATCCAATAAATAAATATAAATAAATAGTCGGTTATCAAAACAGCCCTTAAGTGTTTAACAGTTAATTGTGGACCAGTGCGTTTAAAAGTGAAAAAAATTAGGTGATAGCATACGGACTGTGTTTAATCATAGAAAAATCACACCCGCGCTATTACTAACCTGTATGATTTATTTTTGAATGTTCGCTGAAGAATAACCCACCCATCTAAGTAAAAGCATGAAAGAGCTACCATTATCTTATTACCTATGTGAGGTGGGGGTGGTGTACTATGGCGTACTACCTTCAGCCAATGATAACCCTGTGTAGAACTTTGACAGTTGTTCGCCTCTGCACGATGGTTCTTTCCGGATTGCCCCAACTGTCGTTAAATAAATGAAAAAAACTACAATTCTATAATAACAGGCCAAGACCCCTTCGTTTTGTCAGGGGGAAAATCAACAGTACTTTCACCCCCCTCATTTTAATAGTTGAAAAGTGCTGTTACTCGATCAAAAAAAAAATGGTAAAAGGATATGCGACTCTATATTAGCCACCCAAATTTGCGAGACTTGGGGAAAATATAACCCACCTAGAGCTGCACCAAAGCTACGTACACTATTCGAATTCCCGCATTGTGTCCTTGGGCAAGTTAATTTACCCTGATTATCTACATGGGAGCACGATGACGGCGTGTAATAAAGTGTACTGCACGTCGGTGATACGCATATTTTAGAACAATCTAACCCTGCTTGTGCGGATTTCCGACGTTGGTGAGATGACAGTTACTCGTCGTTGCTCTGTGGTTCTCTTTGGATATTCCGGAGTCTACCCGTAAAATTGTCACATTTAATTATAACTTGAACTTGATGTCCGGGTGTAATGAAATAGCGTATTTTCTGCAGACATTCTAAATAAACGCAGCTGGTTTACAGACCTGTATATAATTTTTTCAATTGTGTAAAAATATAGGATAGTTACTGATGTAAAACGCCGATTAGTATGTTTAATGAATCTAACTACGCCAGTCCGACCGACCCTTTGCCCACCATGATCACAACAAACGTTTCAATTCTCTCTCTCTCTCTCTCTCTCTCTCTCTCTCTCTCTCTCTCTCTCTCTCTCTCTCTCTCTCACCTATACAGTACGGGTGGAAACTAATTGCGTTCAAGCTGTTGTTTTTTTTTCGAGGTTTTACCACCTCCCTTACAGCGCAAATCGAAATGAAATCTGATTCACTGAACCATACTACAGTGCATGTCAAAATTAATTTTTGAATGCCATTTTTTCTATGTGCCGCTATCAGCAGCTATGACCATAGCGTAACTTTGTGGTAAAATGTTTATTTTTGTACAAAACTCAAGACCTTTCTCTGACAAATGCCCATATAAAAACAAGATAATACGTGAGAATGCGTTGTGTACCTACATTTTGTTGATAAAATATGGCATGACCACATTCCCGGATATTATTAATGTACCCGCTTAATAACAGCCGAATATTTATCGGATCACAGTTTTTGATTTGAATAATTGCCGATTTTTGTATTAAATCACATTCAGTAATTTATGCAGATTTCCTGAACTGGGCGAATGTCAAGAAAGGCACTCTGTAGTTTAGGAGACACCACAAATAAAAACAAAATAAAAAATCTGAGATATATTGCATTTTTTTTTAATTATCCATATTAACCAGAAGTCAAAACTAGTCAAATTAATTAGTATTAAATTACAAATGGTTATGAAATTTGCAGTAAAATGAACACTGGTATATGCTGCTGGCCGCATTTTAGGTGTCTGTAATAGCTGTTGTTCAGAATGTCACCCTATTGGTGTGAGTTTTCGCTTTTTCGTCCAGTTTCATGAGAGCTTCCACGAAGTCCGTTCCACATTCGCAATCTTTCCCAGGGGCCATTCTTCAAAGGCTGGTCCATCGCAGCTTTACAGAGATATTGTTTTCTGGACGACAATGTTCAAGGCGTTCTGGGTTTCCGATGAGACCCCTTGGGATATTTCGATCTTTAAGGATGTTTGCCAAAATTTTCCACCCTGTCGGTTGAAAATCTTTTCTTTTTCGCAGCAGATCATTTATTAGATCACACATATTGGAGCCCGAAATTGTAATGCCGTTATACACGAGTCGATCTTTCTCATCCCAGGATAAATTGGGTATATTCTTTATTATCTGGAGTAACAAAAGCGCCTTCTGCTGCATGGAATTTGGTATAACGGCTAACCAGTCCGGATGATTTTCCACTGAAAAACTTGTCGTTAAGGAGTGTGGTTTGGTGTTTTCTTTGCATAAATTTGATTGGCGCTGAAAGATTGTCTGGTTCAGCAGCCCTTTCTCTTCAGAACCCGATGTTGAAGATTCAGGAATTGGTCTCATACCCTGGTCTATGGGCGGGACAGCTACAGCATTCAGGGGTGCGCGTATTTCCTGCAACTGTTCACTCCCCCATGGTTCAATACACTGAATTCTGCTTGAGGGGAGGCTGATTGAGTCATCTATAGGTTTTGCCCTCAGTGATTCCCCCATCACTAGCGATTTTACTGGCTCTAGCTTATTTGCAAGCCCCAAAATATTTCCACTTGTTAATGCATTGTTCCAACTAAAGGCTGATTTCATATGCACTGGAGGATAGGGTGGCTGGTTACAGACAGATCTGGTTGTTAACTCGGCTGTATTTGGGTTCGCTCCCCTATAGTGTGTTTAAAATTTACATTTTTGTGTAATTGTCGTCTGTGTCGATAATAATGAGTTTTATGAGAGTAAGATTTTTGACACAATTCACAGACATAGCGCGCGTTCATCCTTTTCAGAAGCGAGTTAATAGAGTGGCAATACAGTTCCAACACTCTTCCATTTATATGTATGAATAGGATGGGTCCCACCCCAACCTGTCAATCACTGATTGGTTAATTATATATCAAGATAAGGTAGGTTCTACCCCAATCTGTTGATCATTGGTTACTTCAAATTCTCACACAGTGCATTGTGGGAAATTCCAGTGGTAGAGCTCTGAGGTAAAATAAGTTACAAATTGATATAGTTTACTTCAAAAAAAGAAACATCAAAGTCACATTCATGACAAGCCGAGGTAGCACATCTGAACCACCAACTCTACACTGTTTAATCAGATAATCCATTTAATCAGATAATTACATGTGCATATCGGTTTTTCATTGGTTTTTCATCAGTTTCCATCGATTTTTCATTGTTTTTTATTGGTTTTTCATTGGTTTTTATCAGTTTTTATTGGTTTTTATCGGTTTTTATCGGTTTTACAATTCGATAAAACGGTTTTTAGTGATTTAAATCACGTAAAATGATCACTAATTACCACTAATTGGTCACTAATGGTCACTAATTGCCACTAATTAGTGACCAATTGGTCACTAATGGTCACTAATTGCCACTAATTAGTGACCAATTGGTCACTAATGGTCACTAATTGCCACTAATTAGTGACCAATTGGTCACTAATTACCACCAATTGGTCACTAATTAGTGGCAATTAGTGACCATTAGTGACCAATTGGTCACTAATTAGTGGCAATTAGTGACCATTAGTGACCAATTGGTCACTAATTAGTGGCAATTAGTGACCATTAGTGACCATTGGTCACTAATTAGTGGCAATTAGTGACCATTAGTGACCAATTAGTGGTAATTAGTGATCATTTTATGTGATTTAAATCACTAAAAACCGTTTTATCGAATTGTAAAACCGATAAAAACTGATAAAAACCAATAAAAACTGATAAAAACCAATGAAAAACCGATAAAAAACAATGAAAAATCGATGGAAACTGATGAAAAACCAATGAAAAACCGATATGCACATGTAATTATCTGATTAAATGGATTATCTGATTAAACAGTGTAGAGTTGGTGGTTCAGATGTGCTACCTCGGCTTGTCATGAATGTGACTTTGATGTTTCTTTTTTTGAAGTAAACTATATCAATTTGTAACTTATTTTACCTCAGAGCTCTACCACTGGAATTTCCCACAATGCACTGTGTGAGAATTTGAAGTAACCAATGATCAACAGATTGGGGTAGAACCTACCTTATCTTGATATATAATTAACCAATCAGCGATTGACAGGTTGGGGTGGGACCCATCCTATTCATACATATAAATGGAAGAGTGTTGGAACTGTATTGCCACTCTATTAACTCGCTTCTGAAAAGGATGAACACGCGCTACGTCTGTGAATTGTGTCAAAAATCTTACTCTCATAAAACTCATTATTATCGACACAGACGACAATTACACAAAAATGTAAATTTTAAACACACTATAGGGGAGCGAACCCAAATACAGCCGAGTTAACAACCAGATCTGTCTGTAACCAGCCACCCTATCCTCCAGTGCATATGAAATCAGCCTTTAGTTGGAACAATGCATTAACAAGTGGAAATATTTTGGAGCTTGCAAATAAGCTAGAGCCAGTAAAATCGCTAGTGATGGGGGAATCACTGAGGGCAAAACCTATAGATGACTCAATCAGCCTCCCCTCAAGCAGAATTCAGTGTATTGAATCATGGGGGAGTGAACAGTTGCAGGAAATACGCGCACCCCTGAATGCTGTAGCTGTCCCGCCCATAGACCAGGGTATGAGACCAATTCCTGAATCTTCAACATCGGGTTCTGAAGAGAAAGGGCTGCTGAACCAGACAATCTTTCAGCGCCAATCAAATTTACGCAAAGAAAACACCAAACCACACTCCTTAACGACAAGTTTTTCAGTGGAAAATCATCCGGACTGGTTAGCCGTTATACCAAATTCCATGCAGCAGAAGGCGCTTTTGTTACTCCAGATAATAAAGAATATACCCAATTTATCCTGGGATGAGAAAGATCGACTCGTGTATAACGGCATTACAATTTCGGGCTCCAATATGTGTGATCTAATAAATGATCTGCTGCGAAAAAGAAAAGATTTTCAACCGACAGGGTGGAAAATTTTGGCAAACATTCTTAAAGATCGAAATATCCCAAGGGGTCTCATCGGAAACCCAGAACGCCTTGAACATTGTCGTCCAGAAAACAATATCTCTGTAAAGCTGTGATGGACCAGCCTTTGAAGAATGGCCCCTGGGAAAGATTGCGAATGTGGAACGGACTTCGTGGAAGCTCTCATGAAACTGGACGAAAAAGCGAAAACTCACACCAATAGGGTGACATTCTGAACAACAGCTATTACAGACACCTAAAATGCGGCCAGCAGCATATACCAGTGTTCATTTTACTGCAAATTTCATAACCATTTGTAATTTAATACTAATTAATTTGACTAGTTTTGACTTCTGGTTAATATGGATAATTAAAAAAAAATGCAATATATCTCAGATTTTTTATTTTGTTTTTATTTGTGGTGTCTCCTAAACTACAGAGTGCCTTTCTTGACATTCGCCCAGTTCAGGAAATCTGCATAAATTACTGAATGTGATTTAATACAAAAATCGGCAATTATTCAAATCAAAAACTGTGATCCGATAAATATTCGGCTGTTATTAAGCGGGTACATTAATAATATCCGGGAATGTGGTCATGCCATATTTTATCAACAAAATGTAGGTACACAACGCATTCTCACGTATTATCTTGTTTTTATATAGGCATTTGTCAGAGAAAGGTCTTGAGTTTTGTACAAAAATAAACATTTTACCACAAAGTTACGCTATGGTCATAGCTGCTGATAGCGGCACATAGAAAAAATGGCGTTCAAAAATTAATTTTGACATGCACTGTAGTATGGTTCAGTGAATCAGATTTCATTTCGATTTGCGCTGTAAGGGAGGTGGTAAAACCTCGAAAAAAAAACAACAGCTTGAACGCAATTAGTTTCCACCCGTACTGTATAGGTGAGAGAGAGAGAGAGAGAGAGAGAGAGAGAGAGAGAGAATTGAAACGTTTGTTGTGATCATGGTGGGCAAAGGGTCGGTCGGACTGGCGTAGTTAGATTCATTAAACATACTAATCGGCGTTTTACATCAGTAACTATCCTATATTTTTACTCAATTGAAAAAATTATATACAGGTCTGTAAACCAGCTGCGTTTATTTAGAATGTCTGCAGAAAATACGCTATTTCATTACACCCGGACATCAAGTTCAAGTTATAATTAAATGTGACAATTTTACGGGTAGACTCCGGAATATCCAAAGAGAACCACAGAGCAACGACGAGTAACTGTCATCTCACCAACGTCGGAAATCCGCACAAGCAGGGTTAGATTGTTCTAAAATATGCGTATCACCGACGTGCAGTACACTTTATTACACGCCGTCATCGTGCTCCCATGTAGATAATCAGGGTAAATTAACTTGCCCAAGGACACAATGCGGGAATTCGAATAGTGTACGTAGCTTTGGTGCAGCTCTAGGTGGGTTATATTTTCCCCAAGTCTCGCAAATTTGGGTGGCTAATATAGAGTCGCATATCCTTTTACCATTTTTTTTTTGATCGAGTAACAGCACTTTTCAACTATTAAAATGAGGGGGGTGAAAGTACTGTTGATTTTCCCCCTGACAAAACGAAGGGGTCTTGGCCTGTTATTATAGAATTGTAGTTTTTTTCATTTATTTAATGACAGTTGGGGCAATCCGGAAAGAACCATCGTGCAGAGGCGAACAACTGTCAAAGTTCTACACAGGGTTATCATTGGCTGAAGGTAGTACGCCATAGTACACAACGTTACCGACCACCCCCACCTCACATAGGTAATAAGATAATGGTAGCTCTTTCATGTTTTTACTTAGATGGGTGGGTTATTCTTCAGCGAACATTCAAAAATAAATCATACAGGTTAGTAATTGCGCGGGTGTGATTTTTCTATGATTAAACACAGTCCGTATGCTATCACCTAATTTTTTTCACTTTTAAACGCACTGGTCCACAATTAACTGTTAAACACTTAAGGGCTGTTTTGATAACCGACTATTTATTTATATTTATTTATTGGATTTTAAGGTCTGCACAATAACTAATCATGACCACGACAGTTTTACGGGTGGGGAAAGCCGGAGAGAGCCACCGAGCAACGGCAAGCAACTGTCAAGATTCTACACAGGGTCTGCATTGGTTGAAGACAGGTGCTCCATCGACGTGCAGTACGCCTTAGTGCACAGCGTCACCATGCCCCCACATGGTCAATAGGGATGAAGTGTCTTGCCCAAGGACACAACCGACAGACATTCCTGAATAAATCGATACGCGTATTTCTGTCAAACTAATCCGCCATTTTGTTTTTTCAACAAGTGTCTTGTGGAATGAATTATTTAACGAAAATTATTAATATATTATATTAAATGAACATACGCTATTTATTAAGGGGACAATCTCATAGTAAATACGGGTTAAGAGAGTGGTAAGTTATGAGAGGAGACTAATCGGGGTAATTTGATCGCTCAAAATTGTGGGGAAGGCGTATTCGGGGGCCTGACATGTCCATTACATTTAGAGAACTGAACTGGGGTTCGAGATAATTTAGCTATTGTGAGGGCTGGGGGAGGGGTGGAGAGAGGTTTCCAAAAGTTTTTTTTTTAGTATTGGATGACTTGGTGGAGGGGAATTCAGGAAAGTTTTAGGTACTGTGAGGGGATACAGGGGTGTGACGGTGAGGGTGTGGGATAACGGAGGTGTCTGATTGGTTAAAAAAGTGTGTGTTTGTGACAAAGCAACTCTTTTTAAGATTATGGTGGGGGCGGGGGAGAGCGGTTTCCAAAAGTTTTTTAGTATTGGATGACCTGGAGGAGGAGCGTTCATTGAAGTTTTAGGTACTGTGAGGGGATACAGGGGTGCGGAATAAAAAATGAATTATTTAACGAAAATTATTAATATATTATATTAAATGAATATACGCTATTTATTAAGGAGATTACGTCATAGCAATTAAGGTTATTAAAATGTTAAACATATGACCGCACACTTGTCTCCTTCACCCCTCCTCATAACCTCGTTTGACCCCCCTTATTTGATGAGGAACGTCTCCACCGGCCAATCGAGTTGTGCATTTCTGCTACTTGTGGCGCGATGACGGTTAAGTTGAATCAGCTGAAACCCGCAAATCGCGCAGTTAAATGTCGAGTTTTGACATTTCTCCATGTTTTTTTCTAATGTATCTTTCCTAGTATAGGATTTCAGACAAAACGTCCACTGGAACATCTTGACATCGACGTCTGTTCGATGTACACTGCCTCTCTCTTTTGTTGAATTTGCTATTGAAACACAAAATTGACAGTTCAAAGCACCTTCTTGGTGGGTTTTCAGATGATCCGTTAATTCATCAAAGTATTGGGGCATAAAGTACAGCCATGTATATCCTCTCCCCCGTGTACAGTAGTCTCATGGCGATTTCTCTTGTGATTTTTTTTTTGAGAACTCGTCATAACGTAGAAATTGGACCGTTAAAAAAATACTTTATCGCGTGAGGGGTAAAATCAGAATATCTTGGTCTATGAGAGTTTTTCGACAGCCATAAAAACGAGAAGAATAAACTTGCATTATTAATATGTAAGAATCACGCCAAGTTATTAAATCAAATTATACCTATAAAAATAGCCACAATGGAGTCGTTCACAGTCTTCAGGTAAAAGCAAGACACATCTTGTCACGTGATATATTGATTTTTAAATACATGATAGCATGTCCAGTCTAACGATATTTATGACCGGTCGTTAAAGTGTGACAATAGATTTAATTGCTTCAACATCTGTCAGTAGTTGGCGTTTGAAAAGAAAAAATCGATTTAATGATACCCAGACACGCAGTGTTCAATTTTGCGGGTCAGTCAACCGATAGCATGCGCATATGACCAGTACGTCAATATTAATTCATTTATTAATATACTAATTATTATAATCAACCCTAATTACACTCATTAATTACATTAATTACATTAATTATGCAACAGTCATTAAAGTGATTAAAAAATATTAATTAAGTGACGTTAATTACGTTACGTAAATTTTTAATTAAGATGACGTCATCGACCCAGGACTCCGGCCCAGATCTCCGGCCCAGCCCTCCGGACGAATAGGGTCATCCAGCCCCAAGCATACTACTAACGAGATACTTTCTCGTTATAACGAGATACTTTCTCGTTATAACGAGATGTTTTCTCGTTATAACGAGATCGTATCTCGTTATAACGAGATCGTATCTCGTTATAACGAGATAAAAATAAACATTTGAGTGTCCTAAATCAGCCACCGTAGTTTTCCCTAACTGCAGTTTTTTAATAAAATTCCAGATAAAAACTCAGTTTTAATTTCAATCTTTTTAACCCTTAAATCCTCAGATTACTTTTACGACAGTGACTACCGTATATACATGTACACAAATGCAGTTGCCTTAACATTGTGTCTTCATTATTGTTGAATGTCAGTGCAGACAGCCAAGAATAATGTAAAAACATCATCGAGATAAATGCAGTTTATCATTGGAGATTTCAAAGAAGAATTCACTTGGAGGAAACTTTTTCAAAGCAATATAAATGTGGCAGTTCGTGGCAGTATGGGGCTAGAGGGTTAACACGATCGGACCATCATGTCTTTCTTTATGATTGAGTGCAATAAGTACAGTTTTCACGTACAAGACTGTATCTTCCGGTGGCTTTGTTTCTCGAAATTGTTGCATCCATTTCCAAAACAGTGACAAGAGAGTTTGTGTTCGAGTCTTTTGTCTGAGAAAATAAATTCGCATATTTTATAAGTGATTAAAGAAGGTCAAGTTAAAGTACTTTGGACCAAACTGTAAACTGTATTAAGGAAAATGACCATTAAAACCTTCACGTTATAGAAGACTGTTAAATGTATTCTCACCTGAGGTTTGTTGCATTATTTTTGATCATCTCATCCGTGATAAGGGAAGCAACTCCAATGGTGCTGTGTGAACACTGTTTCACATCGCGCGGATGGTGCAGTCTTTGTCGACGAGATCATTTACGGTTACTTTCAGCATCACTGGCTACATAACGACTTCAAATTTAGCTAATCGTTTGGAATTATATTGTTCTCTGTAAGGTACTATCTAACAAAACAAATTTTTGTGTGCAACACTAAATTTTCAATTTTCTTCCATGCCTTGCCACCTGGTGCTGTTAACAACGACATTGAACAGGGAAACTTTTATTATCGAATTTCATTGGACAATGATGAGTTTAAAGTGTGTGTGTTTGCCTAAAACAAGTTTTGCGTCTGTTGGATAACTCCTGAAAGAATACACTTACAGCGCATCCTATTTTACCTGTGAATCAGAACATGTCTGTCACTGTAAACATGCACCGCCTTACAATGTATTGAGAATGGATTACTACTAAATCCTTCGCATAGTGGATTTTGCACCCTTGAAACTCAGTCTATGAAAAAGCATCAGGAGGACGGATGGAGAAGGTTTGGCGCCGAGGGCCAACAGATGGATTTATGTCTGGCCCCATGCTTTAACATAAAAAACGACAGGTGTCTGGGCGGACACTCCACTTCATGCTAATCCACTCTCCGCGTACTGTATTTTCCGTGGCTTCAGTGGCGGCGCTACGGGGGGGGGGGGGGGGGGGGCATTTGCCCCCCCCAACGAAGGCTTGCCCCCCCCCCCCCCCAGTTGCCCCCCCCCCAACCATCTCGCATGCATTTCCATCCACCCTCACACACAAACACATTCAGTCACTCTCTCTCACACACACACACACCCCTCTCTTTTTTTATTCCCAATAATTTCCCATACACACTTAGCCCAAAGCCTCAGGCTAGCTGATGAACACATCCAGGCAGTAGAGATTTAAAGACTCGGATGCAGATACTTATAAGTTATAATTAAGTTATGAGCCAACAAAGGCATGTCTATCCATATCCCTTGTCTAAAAAAATTCATGGATTTCGCATTATGACAGACGGGCATTATCTCCCTTGCACTGTTCAATTATTTGAAGTCTCTCTCTCTCTCTCTCTCTCTCTCTCTCTCTCTCTCTCTCTCTCTCTCTCTCTCTCTCTCTCTCTCACGCACAGACCCACCAGACGCGGATCCAGGATTTTTTTTGAAAGGAGGACCGCTAATTACCATTACATTTAGTCGAAACTTGGACCCAAAGTCCGTAATATAATTTTTTGGTTTGGTACGTCCACAGGACGTACCAAACCAAAAAAGTATATTACGGACTTTGGGTCCAAGTTTTGACTACCTCATAACAAAGTAATGATATGATCCTTTACGTATTTGCCCCCCTTCATGGGAGTCTGCCCCCCTAGTTGCCCCCCCCCCCCCCTCCACCACAAAAAAATTTCTGGCGCCGCCACTGCGTGGCTTTAACCGGGGAAGTTTTGTGTTTGGAAACAGGATTGTCTGTTACGCTACCAAAAAGGTTAAGATAACACCCACATAACATAGATGTTTATTGGTGCTGTTTCGTGTCACTTTCAACATGTATGGCTATAAACACCCAAATAACCAGCGATAGGATAAAAGAGTAATGCCTAATATCGAAATAAAATTTCATGGTATATCAAATGGAGTTTCGATCAGAGCAGATGCAGAACAAAAGAATTAATTTCGGTAAATAAAAGAATTGTCCATTCGAATCCGTTGTTTATGAAATCGGCTCAAACCGGCCAGGTTCAGCGCTTGCCTAAAGTAGCACATAAATTCGATGCCTCACCTGGATGGTAATTCGCCTTCTGTGAGGAAAGCATGAAGGACAGAAATAATTATTCCGCTAATGGACCCTATCCTAGATGTGCATAAGCTGAAATATTGTCCCTTCTATTGAACTTTTTCAAAGTTCTTATACATGTGCATTGCATTGTGCATAAGTATGTGACCTTAAACACCAATAAATAAATAAATAAATACATGTGTAAAAGTAAAAACATCACCGTATTTTTCCATCTTTTTTGTGGGGAAGAGGAGGGGTTAGCCCCTCCTCACAAAAGACTGTACAAAGTTCAGCTGAATGAACTATCGCCCTCCACTCATTGTGTTTATTGTTAATCAATGTCACTTTAACCCTTTACCTAACATGAAAAGCAGACGACACTTGCAAAAAAAATTATTGAATAACTAATTTTTTTCATTTTTTGTCTCAAAAACATAGGTTTATTTCGTCTCAAAGGGATTTCCGCCTATATAAATATCAACATCTAACGCGTGATCTCGCTGCAGCAAGATCGTGCTTTAGTTGTTGTATTTATTTTGGCGGAAACTTTTCAAGCTGGAAACAGAATGCCATTCTATTCACAAGTGGATGCAATACTCAACCTTTGAGTCGAGATAGTTTCGAGTGATTCTCCCAGTAAAACATGTGAGATGAGTAATTTAATAAAGTTATGTTATATTACTTTGGTGTAACACTGTAGTTCGTTCGCGTATTTTACAAGTGACATAACCTAAACGGTCGTTCAAGGGTTATTTCTGGTTCTGAATGTGGAGTTGTATTCTCATCCGTGGCATTACATGAATTACTATATCTTAAAAAAACACTATAAAACAACTAGAAATCTACAAAAACGAAAAAATGAAACCCACATCCTGTCACTAAATGAGATACTTTAACCCTTTACCTAACCTGAAAAGCAGATGACACTTGCAAAAATAATTCTTGAATAACTATTTTTTTTTCATTTTTGTCTCAAAAACATAGGTTATGACCCCTCGTTGGAACGAGCTCGACGAGCTCGTTCCAACGAGGGGTCATAACCTATGTTTTTGAGACAAAAAATGAAAAAAATAATGAAAATTAATTGGCGATTTTTGAGAATAGCGCTGGCCGGTTTTGGCCGTTACGTTAGGTAAAGGGTTTAGCACCCGTAGCTATGTTACTGCAAGGGTATAACGTCAAGTATAGTCAATCGTTTATAACTATGCTGTCCACTTTCGCGGACTCTCACCCAAGGCTTTGGTAACTGGACCCTATCATACAATTAAAGCAAAACGTATTTACTGTAGTGAACCCTGAAGCACTTCTACATTTCAGTGGAATATATAGACGGTCATAGGATAAAGCATTTTATCTAACAATCAAATTCATTTTGGCTTGAAAACCACGAGAAATGGTACATCACACACAATGTGGTCCGATTCTGTATCATATAGAGAACTCATTCTGATTCTGTATCATATAGACGATTCGTTTCCGGGAACGCAACGGGCTATCATAACAGCCTCATGGATGGATACTTTCTATGTGCGTCTCGGTGATCGACTCAGCTGATCGCTTACAAAACAAAACAAAATTCCAAACAATTAGCGACAGAACTATTAATAGGAAATGCCCATCACCACTCCACCCCCACAAAATAAATAGAAACTGCACCGGGGGGGGGGGGGGGGGGGGGGGCACTAAAAATTTGCAAGACACAAGGTGCTATTTTTGTGTCGGCCACTTTTTAGACCCACCCACCTCAACATGCAAATTTTCTACAACTGTTCTAAGACACCCACCCCCACCCATCCCCATTCAAAGCCAAAATAAGTTTATAAACTCTTTACATTAGTGTTTATTAAAGTCAGCATTGTATTAGATTTAAGGTTGGTACATTTCAACCCTATATGTAACACAACGCTTCTTGTAATAAACTTTTCACATTTAAGAGTTTATTACTTTAAGCGTTTTATTACATTTATGGTTGATACAGTAAGCGGCACTATCTGGCCATAGTTTGAATGGTTTTGATGAACAGCTTGAGTAGCTTGCCCTTACATAACGTGTGACATGCATATGGCCTTAGATGCTATGTTTGTGGGATGGTTATCCTGAAGATATTTTGTCCGAAAACTCGGAATTGTTGCATCTGAACCTGCCTGAACTAGGTTATAAACCTTTTGCTGACACGATATGACCTTCGTTGTTGAGGTGTCGTTAAAAAAGATTGAATTAACATACAGCTACATTATACGAGAAATTGCATTAATGATCAACTAATCTGGGTTTAACTTAGTGATTCAAAGAGAATCTTCCAAACATATTGCCTTCACATTTTTTAGATCTCAGACATGACACCACCTCCTACTAACGAATGCGATATCCCCAGAAAAAACATGGTTAATTACAGTGTTATCACCTACAAGACGACTTGAGGTTGTATTTATGTTAAGAAGGGAATGTATGCTATAATCTTTGAGGTTTGGGACCCAAATGACAGTTCATTTTTGACATATTCTCTAAATATTCAAAAATTTGCAAAGCACATTTTTGGCGCACGCAAGAGGCCCACCCACCCCCACCCTGTGTCTTGCAAATTTTTGGTGCCCCCCCCCCCCCCCCCCCCCTGACTGCACAATAAAATATTGCACACTTGTAACTTCTAGTGTATCATCATAGGAAGTGACAATGAGAGTGATTAATTTTACAACGCAACTTTGAAAATTTGCGGTGACCGCGTTGCTCATTGTTTGTTAAAGTGCACAACAATCCATAAAATATGCTTTTTACATTTTCTCGCCCATCATTATGTCCCAAAACTGAATTAATAATTTAAGATTTTATCTATTTATGTGACAGAATTGTTAGATAAATGAATTACCATGATAATGTGCATGCCCTGTGATTTGCATCAGATTCTCGGTGGTGTCCGGAATGGGTTCACAACTCACCGGCAAAACCGGCTCGTTGAGATCCCATTCGGGAAGCCACCTCGAATCTGATACAAATCACAGGACATGCACATTATCATGATAATCTTTATGTTCAGTTCTTCAAGTGAGACCTATTTATTGTAAATCAGTACTTAATCAACGCTATTGACCATCGAGGATTCGCCTCTTTCTTGGATGCCCGAGTGAGAAATATTACCGATAAAGATCAATGCTGTTACGTATATTTAAATTCTCTGAAAGGACCCGCACTTTAACCTCATTCGAAATTCTTAGATACTTTCAAGCAAAATATGTTGCTTCAGCCCCATAAATGACAAAGGTGACAAATATGTCCTAATTAAGTATTTCCTCATGGTTTTAGGTCTCGAACAAGGTTTTGAAAAGGTTTCTTCCCAAAATATTGCCCAATTGCCGTCGTGGAGATACCCATGCCTCTTTCTGGTTCACATTTCCTGAAGACTAATAGGTTATTTCTTGTTTAGTTCCATCTCGGCCGAGATATCAGCCCGAGGTAATTTGATATCAGCCCGACACCGACGGTCGAAGGCTGATGTGAACTTATCGAGGGCTGATATTTCGGCCGATATGAAACTAACCAAGTAATAACCTTTTTATTTATTAACCATTTACCTAACATGAAAAGCAGACGGCACTTGCAAAAACATTCTTGAATTACTATTTTTTTCATTTTTTTCTCAAAAACATAGGTTATGAACCCTCGTTGGAACGAGCTCGATGAGCTCGTTCCAACGAGGGGTCATAACCTATGTTTTGAGACAAAAAATGAAAAAATAATGAAAATTAATTGACGATTTTTGAGAATAGCGCCGACAGGTTTTCGCCGTTACATTGGGTAAAGAGTTAAACCAAAACAAATAGTTACAAAATGTTCGCAGATCTGTTACAGTTTTCTGACAGTGTTGTTGTTTCTCATTCTTTTTATAAATTCTGAAGTTTTCTCTTCTCCTAGTTCAGCCATCCGAACGTCTCGGCTTTCCCACTCGACGAATCTCCGCTTACGATTCGGAATCTCAGTTTCCGTGAAAATTTTTTTTGTGTACAGATCTTCTTTTTTCTCTTCATCCAGCTGGTCCTCACATATTGTCATCATCAGTTCCTCACCATACAAAAAACTACTCTAGTTTGCCCAATAACGCCAATTTTACCGATTTCGTTTGACGAATAATGGTGCATGATTTCGCAATAAACAAATTGGCTGCCTAGTATCGCATCAAGGAGACAATTCTGGGTTGGTTAATATCAGCCGGGACCTGCGCCATATCAATTGAGATTGAAGTCATATCAGCCGAGCTTGATAATGGGAATTCTGGGAAGGAAATTCAAATCTAATAAATACTATTGATAATCCAGGACCAAATGTCCACATGTGAATTATGCAATATCCAAGAGCTGAAATACGGTGCCGAAAACCCCAAAACAACAAAATGTAAGTTTATCTATTAGATATGATTTTCTTTCCCGATTATCAAACTCGGAAGATATGACGACGTCGAACACAGTTGACACCAACCAAGCTGGAGTTGTTCACTAGATGCGTTACTAGACGCAACCAGTTTGTTGGCATTGAAATCTTTCACCGTTTTCGCCGAGCGCAGTCGGGAGAAGTGATGTGACCAGGAATAATGGATTGATTTGGATCCAAGTTTTTGTATAATGAGGAATTAAAGATGGCAACAACTAAGGCTAAGTATAAGGATAAGGCGTATGAAAAGAAGAACGAAGAGAGTTGTACAGAAAATTTAATGCAAACTGAGATTTAGAGTTATAAGCAGCGATTCGTCGAATGGAAGAAGCGCTAGTTTAGTTATCAGAACGTCGCGGCTTCCCCAATGGGGAAGCCGAGACGTTCGGATAGCTGAACAAGAAGAAGAAAATTCGGACTTGGTGAAACGAATGAGAACCATTAACACTGTCAGGAAACTGTAACAGATATCGGAACATTGTGTAATTATTTGTTTTGTTTAATAAATAAAGATGCTATTACTTGGCTAGTTTCATATAGGCCGAGATATCAGCCCACGGTAACTTCACATTAGACAGCGGCCTTCGATCTCAAACTAATATGAAATCACCTCGGACAGATATCTCGGGCGATAAGAAACTATCCAAGTAATAACTTTTAATTATAACAATGATCTTAAATTACGACAAATTACGACATTTCTCAAACATCATCAGCTGATATCCCTTGCCATTTTGTCGGAAAGCAGAATTCAATAATTGCCCCCCAAAATAAATATACAATTTTGGCGTGGATGACAATTCAGCACAGTTCCTGCTCAGCTGAATGGCATCTTGAGATTTTACCGTGCATTCTCAAACAAACCTCCGGTTTAATACAATATTGAACATCAGGAAGATAGCAGCAAATAGCTGAGTGGTTTTCATTCCCAAGAACTTATTCAATCTATAAAACAACTATGAAGGTATTGCCTTCTTCAACGTTTACAGCAGTCAAGTCCGGTTACACTAACTGCCAACCACTCTCTGATTTGGTTTCTGAATATTGTAAGAATTGTGTGGGTTTTTTATTAACCTTTACGAAGGTTATGATTTCATATGTGCCATTTCATATCAGTTGCTTAAACCCCTTTGAACCCTAACGGTCGGAAACATGATACGTCATTACGTTACTAAATAGGATGGTTGTTCAGTAAATGTGTGCTGTAGACCAATCAATATTTTCAACGTGCAGCCTCGAGGCTGCACATTGAAAATATTGATTGGTCTACAGCAAATAATGAATATGGACTCTTCTAATTGCTGCCATTGAACTGGCAAGGAAGATAACATTAGAGGTCAAAGGGCTAAAGCAGTTTATTGAAATATAGACATCGAAATATATCAAGTTTTTTTTAGCTTTTGAATACGGTAACCATGGAAAATGGATATTATTGGCAAAAGAGGAAATTTTTCAAATTTGCCAAAAAGTTGACGGAGCGAACTGGTATGGGTTCAATATCGAGTACGAGACCCATTACCGTTAATTACAGCTTGACAACGACTTCTCATGCGCCCAATCAGGTCCCTGGCGGTCCACTGTGGGGTGTTGTTCCATTCTTGAACCAGCATGGCACCAAGCTCCCGGAACTTCATGGGTGGACTGGACGGGCTGAAATTGCAAGCCGCAACTCATTCCAGACATGTTTAATTGGATTGAGGTCAGGGGATCTTGCTGGCCAGTCCATAGGCTCAATCCCCTCCCTCTGTCTGTACTTCCCGACA
This sequence comes from Pictodentalium vernedei, assembly GCA_031216915.1. NCBI lineage: Eukaryota > Metazoa > Mollusca > Scaphopoda > Dentaliida > Dentaliidae > Pictodentalium > Pictodentalium vernedei. Next base: position 233,486,756 of record CM062294.1, read on the forward strand.
GCATGGGTAACATGAGGACGGGCATTATCGTCCAGCAGAATGAATTTATCACCCACTGCACCTGCATACAATCTGACGTGGACATCCAGGATCTCATCAATATACCGCTGTGCAGTCAATGTACCACTTTCGAGGACACAGAGCTCTGTACGTCCATCCCCGCTGACGCCGCCCCAGACCATGATTGACCCTCCACCATAGCGATCATGCTCAGCAATGTCGGCTGCATGGAATCGTTCTCCTGGTCTTCTCTATACCCTAAAACGCCTATCTGTGTGGTCTAGGCAGTACCTTGACTCATCTTCAAAAAGGACAGGTTGTCAATCTTCTCTGGTCCATCCAACGTGGTCCATGACCCATTCATATCGTGCTTGGCTGTGGTTCTGGGATAGCGGAATGTGAATACATGGTCTTCTCGATCGGAGACCACCTTCGTGCAACCTTGCCCGGATAGTCTGCGTCGAAACATATACCCCGTGTGTATTCTGAAGGTCACAGCGAAGTTGGGTTGCTGTGGCAAAGCGGTTCCTATGGGCCTGAATGATCAAAATCCGGTCTTCAGCTGCAGATGTTGCCCTGTCTCTGCCACCACCATGCCGTCTTACTGGTGTGCCATACTGGTGATCACCGTATGGTGCACACGAAGGGCTTCACCAACCTGACGATGGGTAGCCCCTTGCTTGACCATCCCTACAGCCCGCCACATTTCTGCTTCAGACAAATGTTTTCTTACATTTGCATTTGCCATATTCAATCATTAAATCACAAGTGTCTGTGTTGAAATGAAGATTGACTACCCTACACATGCCATGTACATGTAGACAGTACACGAAAACATCATGAAAATCAAGGGGTACATGCTTTCTATGACTGTCATGAAATGTCTGCCTGTCAACAGAGCTAATGAAAACAGTGGGGACCATCTCAATACATTCCTCAATCATATTCACCAAACATATCGCAAATATGTCACAAGCAAATTTCATAATGATGTGTCAAGTATTTGGTGCTCAGCAAACTTTGAGTAGTATAATTCACTCTTGCCGTTACACGGTGTGGCAAATTATTGCCAAATTGAATCTGTATCTCTCAAGTCGGTTAAATCCTGTCAAGAACTAGTCGTCTGGTCGTGGTAGCCCATTTTTAGAATAAACCCGGAAGAAAGCTAATTTTGGTGTCATTTTGAGTGGAAAACGTCCTCTGTAACATATTCAAAATCCATTAAATTCCTTTTTAGGGAAACGTTTTGACAGTCGGTTGAACAGACGTTTGTATTGAGCCACATGGTTGCGTTTTTGCTTCAACGCGTTGACGGATTATTATTATAATTCCTGTACAAGGTTCGCAATTATGTATATTTCTATACTTGTCGAAGTTCGTTTAATTTGTTTTATATTTGACAAATAATTTTGAATTGGTGGAATGAAGTTATCTTCCAAATGAAGGGCCTAACGCTCTTTATGGGATTGATGCATTGCAATGACTGCGGTTTGTAACGTGAACCAGAAAAAGAGCTTTGTTCAGCGAGGAACTAAACGAATGCGATGTTATTTCTTCTGTTCCAGTAAAACCTGCGCATTACTCATCATTCCCTTTCCCTGCGTTCGTATTCGGTAGTTCTCATGCAATGAGTGGCTAACTCACAATTCCATACAATTTTTTTCTTCTATTCTGCTGAAACATAACCGGGACGATGTACGCATGATTCCCTATTATATATACTGTTTTCATATTTTCTATCTTCACTGCACTTGTTTATTACTTTATTAGATTTGTTAATTGTTTTCTTTACTTTAGTTTTTGGTCAATTGTTGTTTCTCTTACCTAACTCATGGGTGATGCCAGGCAGACACACCCCAAGTAACGAGTCTGATTTGCGCGATGACCCCTGAGTCATCTGTTGTCTCGGATTTGACAATCAGGTGACAGTTTCGATGAGAGCAAAAGGTATAAAAATACACTCATAATTTTCTGTGATAGACGGCAACGACCTTGATTTAGAGAGTATCTAACAAGTTGTATTCAGACCTGCCCATTGGCACTGTGTTGGTGTATGCGAATTGCCGTCCTGATTTTACTGACACCCAGCGTTGTGCTAAGGATTATACTCAGGCTTCTGAGTTGAAACTATTGCAATCTAACCTAGTGTCTTTTGGCATCACGTAAGATTGTATGATTTGTGTTTGTGATACTTCACCTGATCCTCGACACCCAGGACGGCCTGCTCCCATTAGCAGATCAGAATCATTGCCTTTGCAAGATAAGCTTTTTTGGTGAGTTGTTTGACGAGAGGAGGTAAATTGACTTCTGAAGTTCAGAAGTGGGTATATGAATGTTTTGATTTGGTGAAGCAGAAGCGGTCTATCACCATTCATGCCTTAACGGTTTCTTGCAAGTGAAGAGAGTGAACCCAACGTAAAAGGGCAAGGCTGGCAGAAAATCCGATGGAGATAAGCACCAATATTTTGATTTCCTACATGTATGTAACAGGCTAGAAACCGCAACTGATGAAGAATTGTACACACAAATCTATACTCCCAAATGGTTGACATACGATGGCTCAAAGAGAAGTTGCAGGCACACTATGGAGAGTATATATTTTTCGCAGAAGAGGCTAATCGAATAAATATTATCTGTTTCGACAACATTGCCAAATTTAGCATAAATGAAATGTGGTATTCAGAACGAGATGAAGATATAGACGATGATGCAGAAAGAATCGTGCTTACGGCGGCAAAAATGATCAAAACACAGATAAGGGACATTTTGTACGATCACCACATACACCCTTCCACAAAACCAGTATATCAATGGATGCAGCAATATATTCATAGGTACCTGTTGTCTTTGCTCAAGGTCCTTTTTCTGCATGATGTTAAACAGAATAGCACAAAGGGCACGCAATTGTACAAAGTGCACAGCCGCGGTTAGTTACAACAACACCGACAACGTTTGAATTAGGTGTGGAAATGGATCGTTTTAGGTCGAAGTGGTTGGTGTCCGAATTGTCTCGTCTTGGGTTCTCTCTGACTTATGGTGAAATCGAGAAATATAAGCAGTTAGTTATTCAAACGCAAACTGTTTATGAAGATTGGGAAGTATATTTCACTGGAGCATTCCCGCGATGGGTAGCAGACAACGTCGACCATAATACATCAACGTTGGCTGGGAGAGACACACTTCATTGTATGGGTTGGATAGCAGTTTCTACACTGGTATCAGAGTCGCCTCCCATAGCTTAAACCTCGTTATGTAATTAGTCAACAACATCGTTCGTGGGTTGATGATTTATTGAGGGACAGAGATTGCTATTTCTCATTTTGATGAACGTCCCGATAAAGGGATATCTACTATGAATTTCAATCCCTTTCTTGAATTGACTTTACCCCTACACTCTGCCCTGAGATATCAACACGGATTTGCTGTGGCATTCTGCTAGGTTTTTCACAAAAAGTGAAACACCAGACTGAATTAGTCTGGTTTCATTCAGAATGCACACTGCCGCGATGAATCGTTGAATGGGATGAAATCAGATATCCTATTCCTTCCTATCATCGACCCGATTTTGGCGACATTAAACGCAATCGTTAGCAACAGAAAGAGTCCATATTAATTATTTTGGTGTAGAGCAATTAATATTTGCAATGTGTAGCCTTGTGGCTGCGCGTTGAAAATATTGATTTGTCAACCACACACATGCACTTAGCATTCATCCTACTTAATGAAATTATGAAGTATCATGCCATGGACGAAAAAGCGCCCGCTCGAGTTCAAAGTCGGAGTACGTAATATCACGTACCGTAGTTGCAACGCACGGCAATTTTCGTACGTAATATTACGTACCGTAGTCGCAAAAGGTTAAGAATTGCAATTGCACGTATCACATTCGATCAACCTTTATGTTTGAAGGCTACCGATATAATAGCTACGAAGTCTATGAACATAATTTGGCCCAAACGCTGCCACACACATGATTTCTGGCAAGGCAGTGTCACGATCTTTACGGGGTCACTATCTTATAAAAATATATAAATGCAAGCCTGTTCAGTCAGTTGCTCACAGAGGTCACATGTGGATCCTGTGATCCAACAGGATCTTCGGAAGAACATGCTTTAACCTAACCAATAATATTAATATCTGATGAGCCAGACTCATCAGGAAATATTCCTCGACCCGATTCGGACAAAGGGAATGACATCAAATGAGCTGAACAAAATAAACGAGTTGTATAAAGGTGTTGGAACTGGCTTGAAAGAAACTCTCAGCATGTTCGAGTTGCTCTAGCAATGTGTGAATGTATTCAAATCTGAACTAATCTCAAAATCTCTGCGAAATCTGCGAAACAAAGGATCCAGTATATGGACTATATTGATGCTGTGAGCTGACCTTCCATATCACTTCTGAAGCGATAACACTGGGAGTGACCGGCGCTCACAGAATCAGTTCGTTCACTACTTCCTCTCGGATTCGTTCGTGATTTTTGCGCAGATTCCTTCCGATTTTAAAAAGAGGGTGCGTGTTTATCGACAACAAATGATATAAATATGGCGAGTATGTGACAGAAAAGAACACAAGGGGATTTTTATTACAATTCACAATCCCCGGCTGCGAAACTGAGGATCCAGTATATGGACTATATTGATGCGGAGAGCTGACCTTCCATATCACTTCACTGAAGCGATAACACTGGGAGTGACCGGCGCTCACAGAATCAGTTCGTTCACTACTTCATCTCGGATTCGTTCGTGATTTTTGCGCAGATTCCTCCCGATTTTAAAAAGAGGGTGCGTGTTTATCGACAACAAATGATATAAATATGGCGAGTATGTGACAGAAAAGAACACAAGGGGATTATTACAATTGCTCTGGGTCCGACCGAGTCCTCGAGCATCTCCAGTTACAAAATGAGAACGTATTTTGCTTCCATTTGTGAGAAAACTGGCAATCCAGTTCTCGAAGCTTTTTCGTAAAACCCGATTTCTGAACAAGATTTGTTGTATAATAAACATAATAGAGAAACACAGTTACTCACGAAACCTTCAGTTCTATAACTCATACGTTCAGCATAAGTTAAATAGTACTATTGTCTTACGTAGTTTTGAAGCCAATGGGAAATTTGGAGACATGTCATGGCGCTGATTCTTTCCATCAATGGCGCAGATTCGTTGGCAGACAGATTTGAAGGCCTCATATTCGCTTCAAAGCAAATCACTGAGACTTCTCGGAATAGTTCTCACAAAATGATAACTATCACATGTAACTCAGTTCGGTCGAGAACAAGAAATAATTCTTCCTCGCAATACTATCCTTAAAGTATATATTTGTGACCAATTTATGAAGCATATCAGTTCGAGTCATCGGTATATAGGTTGAGTGGTATACTAGGATATTCTGTCACATATTATCGAATTAAACATATATATGAAATGGACATCCATACAGTGGAGTCATGCCAACGGCCGCCCCCCCCCCCCCCCCCATATTTTCGGTGAAGGCCTGGGAAGTGCCATTTCCGGCAATCTGGGAGGCATTTTTTGTCAATATTTTTGGGCACGCTATGCGCCAACCGATGGTGGCGCTCCGCTTAGATGGTGTTACCAATCCGCCACCCCCACCCCCCCCCCCCCCCCCCGATCTTTCCCTAGCATGACGCCCCTGCATACATATAGCCCACTGTGCTAAGAACTTTAGCTGCATCGTAGACAAGGAATTACCCATCCAATCCCAGCGAAGTGTTTCGAATAAACATGCAATGTTTTCTTATTCCACCACGTCATGGCACTGACACTCCCTTCAGCTAGCTGTAAACCATTCCATCATCCGCGCCCTTTACTGATTTACTGATTGAGTGCCTGGTTGATTTATTGGTTACCTGCGGGTGTGTGGGCCATTGAGAAATTAACGCAAAGGTCCTTGCGTTTTGGGTCATTAACTTTATAGTAATTTTCTCACAGCGGACCTGTGTGAACGCACAGGGCGTCAAAATAGGAATTGAATCTCGCTATGTTTGACTTCTAAGTGTAGTTTTTGGGCAAGTGCAAACAAAAGAAGAGGCCCCAAAGGCGCCTTAATCCCTCATCTGACAAAGTGGTTCAAAGAAGTACTTAAGGTCACATTCAGTTAGCCATGGTTCATGAACACTACAGAGGAATGAAGCCATGAAAGGCACATTTTATGGAAACACGCTAAGAAATGGATTTGCACAAACTTGAACATAACCTCTGCACCCCCTTGCCATGCAGCCGCCCCCCTCCCCCCCCCCACCCCCACACACACACATAGAGATCCTGAATATCAAGCTATGGATTCAAATTAAACAAACTTCAAACTTGAATCTGATTCTTATAGAGATGTTATATATCAAATATGAAGAGGAATTCTGACTGGAGGATCTGAAGAATAAGGTTTTTAAAGACCTGTCCTCACATAAAACCAAGTTAAACTTTGGGCTCCGATAGAGAGCCCAAATATTAACCCAGAGACAGATTTGAACAAACTTGAATCTGACCGACCTAGAGCTGTTGTATACTAAATATGAAAGGATTCTGACTCGTGGATCTGAAGAAGATGATTTTTAAGGAAATTTCTTCATATAGCACTAAGTTCAAATTCGGGCTCCCGTGGAGAGCCCAGGAACCCAATTTGAACACACTTGCATCTGACCTACCTAGAGATGTTGTATACCAATTCTGACCACTGAATCTGAATAAGATTTTTAAAAACATATCCTCATATTGCACTTAGTTCACATTAAGGCTTTCACAGAGAACCCAAGTATTAACCCAGGGACCCGATTTGAACAAACTTGAATCTGACCCCCTCCCCCTCTCTTTAAAGATGTTGTATACCAAATATGAAAGTATTCTGAAGGGTGAATCTGAAGAAGAAGATTTTTAATTAAATTCTGCCATATTGCACTAAGTTCAGATTCGGGATCCCATAGAGAGCCCAGGAACGAACCCAGGGACCCGATTTGAACAAACTTGCATCTGACCCCTAAAGATGTGGTATACCAAATATGAAAGGATTCTGACTAGAGGAGCTGAAGAAGAAGATGTTTAAAGAAATTCTCTCATACTGCACAAATTTAAAATTCAGGCTGCAATAGAGAGAGCCCAACTATTAACCCGGGGACTCGATTTGAACAAATTGGAATCTGACCCTCTAGAGATGTTGAATACCAAAATGAAAGGATTCTTACAGGTGGATCTGAAGATTTTTTTTTTTTTATAAATTCCCTCATATTGCACTGAGTTCAAATTTGGGCTCCCATAGAGAGACCAAGCATTAACCCAGGGACGCGATTTGGTACAAACTTGATTCTAATCCCCCCCCCCCCCCCCCCCCAGAGATGTTGTATATCAAATAGGAAAGATTTTGACTGAGGGTCTGAAATTCCCTCATATTGCACAGAGTTAAAATACGGGCTCCCAAAGAGAGCTCAAGCATTAATCCGGGGACCCGATTTGTACAGACTTGAATCTGACCTCCCTAGAGATGTTGTATATCAAATATGGAAGATTCTGACTGGTGGATCTGAAGAAGAAGATTTTTAAAGAAATTTCCTCATATTGCACTTAGTAAAAATATTAAACCAGGAACTCGATTTGAACAAACTTGAATCTGAATCCCCTAGAGGTGTTATATACCAAATATCAGAAGATTCTAACTGGTGGTTCTGGAGAAGAAGTTGGTTTTTTTTTAATTTTGGAAATCAATTTATGGGTGTTATCGGAATAATGGTCATTGTGGTGTCCCCGGTTGGCGTGGAAACTGAATTTGAACAAATTTTAATTGACCTACTACATATATATATGCATATCAAATTTGGTCCAAAGGTTTGTAAGGAGAAGTCGATAATGTAAAGTTCACGCGGGACGGATGACGGACGGACACCGGACGACGGACTGAAAGTGATCACTTAGTCTCCCCCTGACTTTCGAGTCAGGTGAACTAAAAATTAACCCCAAAATGGTTCATTCTTGTTTGCATGGCTAAAAGCTTCATTTAAAAGTCTGAAAAGCGGCATTGTATCGGGCATGTCAAAGTACCGCCGGTACCAGCATAATCGGTTCCGGGACAAGACAGAGCCTGACCCGACTAAACCGGTACCAGTACCGGGACAAGTCAACAACCAGTCCCCAAAATCGCGAAGACAAGCATGGCATCGTACCAATTATTCTGCGGCAACATCAAAGAAATCATAAAGCCCTAAAATCGTGCTTTATGATAACTTTGATGTCGCCACAGAATATTTATACTTTCTTTGAAGTAGACGATGACGGTGCTTTCATTGTCTTTGATGCCGCGTTTGGAAAGTTAAAATGATCGGCCTGATCGAGGTGGTGGTGTGGACAGAACATGCCCCTTTTGAGTGTTTTGATATGTCCATTTACAAATAAGCTGAAAGTATGCCGAGTAAGTGTGTCATAAACAATTCGTCCTCTGGGTTCCAATGTGTTCCATGTGCCAGTAGAACACATTGGAACTCAGGAGACGAATTATTAGCCCGTTTACCCTCGTTCAGTTAGGAATTTCCCCGTAAAATAACTTAACTGGACAAAAGCTTCAGTACCGACAACGGTGAGCAACTGTCAGACTCCCCAACGTACCAACTCTACATAAGCAGCTTTAGCATTGCTTGAAGACTGGTGTACCACCGACGTGTAGTACTGCTTAGTACACAGAACCCCCCCCCCCCCCCCCCCCATGCGGGCAATCGGAATTAAGTGGAATGCTACGACTGAGCCACGATTGACTTTTGTAATAATGTGTTTATTATATGAGATTGAATATTTAACCATTTAAAAATCGTGGTCTCTTCTATGCCAGTTCAATAGTAGCAATTAGAAGAGTTCATATTCATTATTTGGGGTAGACGAATCGATATTTTCAACGTGCAGCCTCGGAGCTGCACGTTGAAAATATTGATTGGTCTGACCCACACATTTACTGAAGAGACATCCTATTTAATGACGTTATACCCTATCATGTTCTTGGTCGGAAAAGCGGCTCTCTCGGGTTCAAGGGGTTAAAAAGTGAATATGACACCTGAAATTTAAATATAAATGTTGGTACACAGTATTCAGCGCAAGGGCACTTGAGTTTTGTATTTAGCGTTTCTGAAGTGCGGCCGCCGTGGATTGGTCACTTTCCACGGGGTGGGCAATATTTCCACGGACGCAGTAGAATTAAATTGTAAATGCTAATTATAGAAATACTCCTACAAAAATTAATTAATGAAACACCGGAAAAAATTTGCTGATGATGATTTTTGTTACCTGGTCAAGGCATGCGCGGACGTCGTTCCAATGAGGTGTCATAGAATATGGTCCTGTTGGATTTTTGTTTAGAAAAATAATGTTTCTTAACTGCTTAATTTGTAAATTATTTTGGAGGATGTGGCCGTTGTATTTATTTATTATTTATTTATTTATTGATGTTTACGGTCACATATTTATGCACAATGGCTAATCATGACCGTAACAGTTTTACGGGTGGAGGAAGCCGGAGTACCCGGAGAGAACCACCGAGCAACGACGAGCAGCTGCCAGTTCATCAACATCGTAACTCTGCACTGCAGCACAGGCAGGGTTAGATTGGTTGAAGACATGCGTACCATCGACGTGCAGTACGCCTTAGTACACGGCGTCATCGTGCCCCCCCACGCGGGCATTGGAGATGAAGTGTCTTGCCCAAGGACACAACGCGGTTGCCGCAAGTGGGATTCGAACCGATGACCTCTCGGCTTGCAGCCTGCACCTCTACCTACTGCGCCACTGCGCTCCCCGTTGAAAATTGTATGATAAATCTATCATCACCGTTATGTTTATGAACAAAACGTTTTATACATAAGCATAGTGGTGATAATATATATATATATCTCTCGACGAGCTCATTCCAATGAGTTCTGTTTTGAGGCAAAAATTGAAAAAATAAAACCTGAAAGGCAATATTAGTAGTATGTCTCGGGCTTTTCACCCCCATTCGGCCGGACCTCGGTGCCGGACCTCGGAAGTGACGTCATGTCACGTGACGTAGTGGCGCCATGTTTGGTTGTCATGGTAACCCGCGTGAGCGGCCATGTTGTGACGTCATCTCCATAGTGATACGTGGTGTTAGTGCGTATGCGCAGCGCGTGTTGTTAGGGTGATACGTGTTTCCGTCGTCCATTTTGTATACAGGAGGTCGCCATCTTGGTTTCTATGGTAGCACGTGATTGCTATGTTACCCAATTGTTCTGCAATGGGACGGGGTATGTTCGGAGGGTATGTTCGATTGTAGAAGAGTAAATCTAATTACCACAAACAACCCGACAATCCATCCAAATCACCAAAATCCACCCGAACTTTTACTATTTCGAATTCTTTCAGAATTCTCTGCTTCTATCTATATATGCAATAGTTTTCGTCTATCTGGCCATGTTCCTTTGTTCCGGAGTATACTCCAGTAGCGTAGAAGAGCCTATTAGTTGGAACAATTTACCTTATTATTACTATATTTAGCAATTTCTGGTCTATTCTTGTTAGTTCTGACCCTATTCCAAGTACTCTTGTTGTTTCATTTATCTAGATAATAACTAACCAATCAGATTGCTTGCTTTCCAATAATCTGTATACAGAGTTATCTCCCTTCTGTATAATAAAAGACTATATCCAATGGCCACATCCCATGGAATCCCATTTTGGAAAACGCCCGTGACTATGGGATCCCTTTTTTGTCGTATGAGGCCATGAGGGCTATGTAAAAGCCCTCAATGAGTCCTCATCTATTATCCCTCATACCCTCATTGAATTTTGAGGTTATGAGGACCATTAAAAATCCCTCAATGAGGAAGAATTTACTACGACTCTTATCCTCATTTCAGTATTTAACAGGTATATCCTATGGAATCCCATTTTGGAAAACGCCCGTGGCTATGGGATCCCTTTTTTGTCGTATGAGGCCATGAGGGCTATGTAAAAGCCCTCAATGAGTCCTCATTTATTATCCCTCATTGAATTATGAGGTTATGAGGACCATTAAAAATCCCTCAATGAGGTATAATTTACTACGACTCTTAGCCTCATTTCAGTATTTAACAGGTATATCCTATGGAATCCCATTTTGGAAAACGCCTGTGACTGTGGAATCCCTTTTTTGTCGTATGAGGCCATGAGGGCTATGTAAATGAGTCAATGAGTCCTCATTTATTATTCCTCATAGCCTCATTGAATTTTGAGGTTATACGGACCATTAAAAATCCCTCAATGAGGCATAATTTACTACGACTCTTAGCCTCATCTCGGTATTCGAGAATACCTGACATTATATTTTGAGGATACTAGTTGGAATTTACATCCGGGTACTTCATGCTACATCCGGGTACTTCTGTTGGGTAGTTGATAACAAAAACCGCAATATATAATATTTCTTATATTTTTAAAAAATGACTCCCTACAATTTAAGGATCAAGACTGCAGTTTGATCGCCAAACTGACCAATCAGATCGAAGTTAATCCACCAATCAGATTTCTGTATTCTCATTGTTTCTTTTCCATTACTTTCTATACTAATTTTCTAAATTTTCCAACTTTAACCTATAATCCTATAGGAAACAAACACAAACACCAACCAAGAATCAAAAACTCATTCAAAATTTGTTAAACTGGGTGATGTTTTCAATCACGTCCGTCAAAGATATATATGATTAGACAAAGCATGGACTTGGCATCATTCACGATCGAACCATTGACCAAAGAAAATGTACCGACTTGGCACCAAGCAGACTTATGCTAAGGTCACCCCGTACCAGGGTGAACTGAAGATACACCTTAGAAGATACTTTGAAGGAAAAGACAAAAAGCTTTATCTTTAGAAGAATGGAATGCCTTGAAATCTCAAATAGAAGAAGTAGATGCAATCCCAGTCTTGAATGGATAAAGCTTTTTGTCTTTTCCTTCAAAGTATCTTCTAAGATGTATCTTCAGTTCACCCTGGTACGGGGTGACCTTAGCATAAGTCTGCTTGGTGCCAAGTCGGTACATTTTCTTTGGTCAATGGTTCGATCGTGAATGATGCCAAGTCCATGCTTTGCCTAATCATATATATATTTGACGGACGTGATTGAAAACATCACCCAGTTCAACAAATTTTGAATGAGTTTTTGATTCTTGGTTGGGGTTTGTGTTTGTTTCCTATAAGATTATAGGTTAAAGTTGGAAAATTTAGAAAATTAGTATAGAAAGTAATGGAAAAGAAACACAATGAGAATACAGAAATCTGATTGGTGGATTAACTTCGATCTGATTGGTCAGTTTGGCGATCAAACTGCAGTCTTGATCCTTAAATTGTCGGGAGTCATTTTTTAAAAATATAAGAAATATCATATATTGCGGCTTTTGTTATCAACTACCCAACAGAAGTACCCGGATGTAGCATGAAGTACGCGGATGTAAATTCCAACTAGTATCCTCAAATAATATAATGTCAGGTATTCTCGAATACCGAGATGAGGCTAAGAGTCGTAGTAAATTATGTCTCATTGAGGGATTTTTAATGGTCCTCATAACCTCAAAATTCAATGAGGCTATGAGGGATAATAAATGAGGACTCATTGAGGGCTTTTACATAGCCCTCATGGCCTCATACGACAGAAAAAGGGATTCCACAGTCACAGGCGTTTTCCAAAATGGGATTCCATAGGGTATACCTGTTAAATACTGAAATGAGGCTAAGAGTCGTAGTAAATTATACCTCATTGAGGGATTTTTAATGGTCCTCATAACCTCAAAATTCAATGAGGGTATGAAGGATAATAAATGAGGACTCATTGAGGGCTTTTACATAGCCCTCATGGCTTCATACGACAAAAAAGGGATCCCATAGCCACGGGCGTTTTTCCAAAATGGGATTCCATAGGATATACCTGTTAAATACTGAAATGAGGATAAGAGTCGTAGTAAATTCTTCCTCATTGAGGGATTTTTAATGGTCCTCATAACCTCAAAATTCAATGAGGGTATGAGGGATAATAAATGAGGACTCATTGAGGGCTTTTACATAGCCCTCATGGCCTCATACGACAAAAAGGGATCCCATAGCCACGGGCGTTTTCCAAAATGGGATTCCATGGGATGTGGCCATTGGATATAGTCTTTTATTATACAGAAGGGAGATAACTCTGTTTACAGATTATTGGAAAGCAAGCAATCTGATTGGTTAGTTATAATCTAGATAAATGAAACAACAAGAGTACTTGGAATAGGGTCAGAACTAACAAGAATAGACCAGAAATTGCTAAATATAGTAATAATAAGGTAAATTGTTCCAACTAATAGGCTCTTCTACGCTACTGGAGTATACTCCGGAACGAAGGAACATGGCCAGATAGACGAAAACTATTGCATATATAGATAGAAGCAGAGAATTCTGAAAGAATTCGAAATAGTAAAAGTTCGGGTGGATTTTGGTGATTTGGATGGATTGTCGGGTTGTTTGTGGTAATTAGATTTACTCTTCTACAATCAAACATACCCTCCGAACATACCCCGTCCCATTGCAGAACAATTGGGTAACATAGCAATCACGTGCTACCATAGAAACCAAGATGGCGGCCTCCTGTATACAAAATGGACGACGGAAACACGTATCACCCTAACAACACGCGCATGCGCACTAACACCACGTATCACTATGGAGATGACGTCACAACATGGCCGCTCACGTGGGTTACCATGACAACCAAACATGGCGCCACTACGTCACGTGACATGACGTCACTTCCGAGGTCCGGCACCGAGGTCCGGCCGAATGGGGGTGAAAAGCCCGAGACATACTACTAATATTTTTAATAGTACTGACGAGATATGGCCGTTACGATAGGTAAAGGGTCATGATAAAATAGATTTCATGTTCTGCAAAATAGGTTTTGTTGACGCAAGAAAAGGAGAAGCTCTGTGCATAGAATATTTTAATTAAATCAACTCAAAACAAGTAGGTACAAAAAATAAACAGTGAAAAAACAAAAAAATATTTTGACTCTATAATGTTACAAAATTTATGAGTAATAAAGTGTCCATGAGCACTTTCCGGATTCACAGAACAACTGATTCAAAAAATGAAAGTTGGCGATGATGATAAATCACCTTCATTTTGAATACAGAGAAAAAACATGCCACCATCTTCAAAACGTGGTTCAATGGCAGTTAAAAATATTTTAACGCCATTTCACCATTTAGTCCACTGTGTTTTGGTCTGATCGGAGTGAGCACTCTAGCAAAGCTCTGTTCGTGGGTGTTTTCTTACATGGACCATGATGTGCTGTGTTTTGACACGGTCAACTGAACTTGTATCTTCCATGTCCGTCGGTTCAATGGCAGCAATTGGAAAAGTCCATATTCATTATTTGGGGGTAGATTAATTAATATTTTCAACGTGCAGCCTTAGGGCTGCACATTGAAAATATTGATTGATCTACCCCATACATCCACTAAGCAGCCATCCTTCTTAATGAAAATATTACGTATATTGTTCTCTCGGGTTCAAGGGGCTGAAGCTGTCATACTGTACTTACAGAGATCAAAATTTGCAATCAATCGCGTATTCTCGGGGAGGATCAGCGATAATTCAGTCCTACACCCCTCTCGAGTTGTACAATTGATCTATCTCGGATACTCTTGTCCAATTTGGTATTCAGTCCGTCATCTATCCACAGACTCCCACCATTTACTCAACTTAAAATTTATCGTCACACCATCTTTATTATAAAATATTTATAAACAGCAAATGTGCAAGTCCGCGTTGTTTCTTTTGGGAACTCCGGCGGTAATTCAACACTACAGACTTATTGGGTTGTGCTGCTAAACTACTACGGATCATCCTGTCCTGTTTAACGTTTACTATGTTATCCATTCACGAACTGCCACTATTTTTGGACGCAAAACGTTATGTATATCCTTTGTCCACTACATACAGACAGTACGTCACAGTGCTCGGATGGCAGGCTTGTAAATTTCGACACTGAGAACGCTCTCGTAAGTTCTGTTTCACGTGAACGACGCACGTTATCTTACGCACAACGTGTCCTATTTAACCGGCGAAGCAGGGAATGTCCGCCACTATAAACAGACACAGCTTTAGAATGCGTTGAGAATGAATTACCACTGAAACACAGAGTTGATTTATCACCTTCAAACTTCAGTCTATGAAAAAGTATCAGCAGGACTGATGGAGAAGGTTCATGCAAACACACCTCCTGAGGTCCAGTCGATAGAAAATCGTTTGTCCCCAAAGTGCTTCGACTAGTGCAGATACAGAACAAAATAAATTGATTTCGGTGAATATGAAAAATGAGCTTTCCAATTATTTTTTTTTTATGAATCGACCCAAAACGATCTGATTCAGCGCTTGCCTGACCCCCCCCCCCCCACCCCCCCCACCCCCGGGTTTATTAGCGTAGGTTTAATTTTCTTTTGCGATATATTTATATTACCTGGTTAAAAAAATTAGACTGGCATAGAGAGAAACGTCCTCTTCCACGACAAAGGCAGATATTGGAGAGAGAGAGAGAGAGAGAGAGAAGGGGGATTTCTGAAGGGTGTTCGTATACATGCATGTTTATAGTATAAAATAGATCGTGATTCCGAATATTGGTTTCTACGCCTGTATAGGCCTTTGGACTCAGCTTTTAAATACAGAAATCTCAATTAGTGGAAGATCCGGGGGGGGGGGGAGGTTCTTTCAATTTCCCCTTTAGATTTTTTTTGTTTGTTTTGTTTAATGTTCTTTTTATTGAGGTATAAACGATTGAGATTTAATTTTATCATATGACTCGTCCGTTTTGTTCACTTTAAAACATTTGATATTTTGTTTTCATATTAATCAGTGTTAAATAAAGCCTTCCGTCAGTTTCATTGGTCATTTTCAAAACTAGACAATGTGATTGGCTGAACAAAATACAACTGGGCCAGATTTTCATAATTTGCATAATTAAAGTTGGGAGGTTTCACTGGTCAATTTCAAAACTGGACAATTTCATTGGCTAAACAACTGGGTCACATTTGCATAATTTCAGTAGGGAGAATTTACGTTATCTGTCCTATTTAGGCTGGGTTATATTGTATTAATATTTTACCAACAAGAAAAACTCCATTCATTTTTTTTATATTTTCACTTTTTGCTTCCAAAACATAGGTTATGATCGACGATCTGGTTCCAATGAGGGGTCATAACCTATGTTTTAGAAGCAAAAAATGAATTCTTTTATTTATACGAGGAAGTTTTTTCCAAGTGCCGTCTGCAACTCAGGTTAGGTGATGGGTTAAAAAGTCATACTAAGGGGCTAATTTGTGCGTGTGTGTGTCAAATGATAAATAGAATATGAAATGAGTGTTAAGAGGCGCGCCAAAACGGAAAATTCTTAGACTCGTTTCATAAATATTATATGAGAAATGATAAATAGAATATGAAATGAGTGTTAAGAGGCGCGCCAAAACGGAAAATTCTTAGACTCGTTTCATAAATATTATATGAGAAAAACACCCATTCCATTTCCTCTATTTATTTCGCAAAGGTTTTGTTTCGAAAGCAAATATGCTCCGAATACAATACCGAATTTCGGGTGTCCTGAATATCGATGTGCCGATCTTCCTCACCCGTATTATAAAATATTTAAAGTTCTCAATGATTCCTGCCAGCAAAATAAAAACAGATGCTTTTTCCAAAATTATTAAAACCCTACACTTTGATTTACTTTTTCTCGATAACTTGATCGTCTGCACGTAGCTGTGTCGAGAATCTCAAGGGCTCTGGCATAAAAGTTGTGACGGTACAAAAACAGAATGTTCTTTTATTCCAAAGACATGGTTTCGCCTTAGGGACATCGAGAATAGTGTCGGGCCCACGTGACGAATTGGATTAATTATTCGCAACTAGTTAAACCAGCCAATTACAAAACAAGGGAAAATGAGCATTTGCTGAATAAGTTAGTTCTGTCAGTGTGTTAAGAGATCACATACTGTTAGGACTACCCACTAACACCACTGCGAATACTCAGTTAAAATTTAAACTTGCAACCCTATAGTGTACACGTTTACATAGACCGCACTGTTCAGACAAAGCGAGATAGCTATTCAATGCTTTTGTGACCAAACCCGCTGGAAATATTAGTACTTTCAACCTTCACGCTCTGAATTGTACCGTCGTATGGACTGCTGTGTGCAGAGAAATGGGGGATTCTATCTTGTATTTGCTGGAAAGGTGGCGTGACAATTTAATCCCACAGCCCTATAGGGCTGTAGATTAAATTATCACTGAACTTCTCATCCACCTAGGTTCTCGTCGTGCTGTTTAGTAGCGGTCTTCCGTCTTTTGCTTCATGCCAACAAAATATGCATGCCGGGTTCAAAGGGCCAATCAATCAGGTGAACTGATAATGCGCCACTGGTTATTACAACGTAATCAGAATAAGGAAGATTTGAGCACAAATTCTTGCAGTTGTGTAATTTTCTTCTATATTTAATCCAACAGGATGTTGACCAGCAACAAATGAATTCAAAACCGATATTATAAATGTTTAGCCAATATTAATTTTATTAAAATAAATTAGGGGTGAATTAATTTGTCGAATTGAGTGCCTGTTGAATGTGTGCAGCGGTAATGAAAGAGGGGAGAGAACTCCACAGTTCTCGACAATGCTGGGTCGAACTGTTCACTTGAAGAGGAAGATTATTTCGCTAACATAAGTTCACACAAGGAGTAAGTAGTATTAATAAATGATACACTTCGGACATGAGTACTGAGGTGAAAATGTGATAAAAGGTACAGATGAAGCACACATCTCTCAAATGCAGTGAAATAAACAGATTCACTAAGTAAGGTAAAAATTTGAAGAAATAATCTCAGAAAATAAAAACAATTGGCAATCAGTAAAAAGTATTCTTTGCGAATGCTCCCAACAGGCAGACAAACAACAAGGAAATCTGGACGGTTACAGCACCTGTAAAGAAATTAAAATAAGGGGGGTCATTTAATAGAAATTTTTAAACGAAACAACGCCTAAAATGACTGAAAATGTTAATGGAAACGGCATATGCATTACATATTCAAAGTTTTATCACTGTCGTCGCGAAAGTGGACAGAGCATTTCGATGAGATCGCGACTGCGTTCGCTTTCACACAATATTAGATTTCCATCCATTAGAATAGAAAAGTAGTATAGCAGGAGGTTTTCTACCCTGATTAGCCGAACTTTTTGGGGAGCAGCTAGTGTTAAATTCCCATAGGAACCGGACTTTTGGGGGAGCAACCTGTTCCTGCGCACACGTACGACTCCTTTCAGATAGATCCGACAAATGGTGTACCTACTGTATATAAGGTATGCTATGGTATGTATAGGGAAGTAGCATGTCTCGCGCGTTTCACCTCTAGGTTGGGGTACCCCGGTGGGGGACCCCGGAAGTGACGTCCTGTCACGTGACCTAGTGGCGCCATGTTGTGTTGTCACGGTAACCCGGGAGAGCGGCCATGTTGTGACGTCTTCTCCATAGTGACACGTGGTGTGAGTGCGCATGCGCAGCGCGTGTTGTTAGGGTGATACGTGTTTCCGTCGTCCTTTTTGTATACTGGAGGCCGCCATCTTGGTTTCTATGGTAGCACGTGGTTGCTATGTTACCCCAATTTTTCTGCAATAAGACGGGGTATGTTCGGAGGGTATGTTCCTTTGTACAGGAGTATTTTCCCGATTCGTAGAATTACCACAAACAACCCGACAAGTTTTACTATTTCGAATTCTTTCAGAATTCTCTGCTTCTATCTATATATGTAATAGTTATCGTTTATTTGGCCATGTTCCGTTATTCTAGAGTATACTCCAGTAGCGTAGGAGAGCCTATCAGTTGGAACAGCTTTGCTTATTGTTACTATATTTAGCTATTTCTGGTCTATTCTTGATAGTTCTGACCGTATTCCGTGTACTCTTGTTGTTTCATTTATCTAGATCATTTATAACCAATCAGATTGCTTGATTTCCCATAACCTGTACTTAATTGTATAGAGTTATCTCCACTTATTACAACGAAATTGTATCCGACTCTCATCACATCTATATAAAACGGCAATATCCCATGGAATCCCATTTTTTTTTTGAAACACCCGTGGCTATGGAATCCCCTTTTTGTCGTATGAGGCCATGAGGGCTATGTAAAAGCCCTCAGTGAGTCATCATATATTATGCCTTATACCCTCATTGAATTTTGAGGTTATGAGGACCATTAAAAATCCCTCAATGAGGTATAATTTACTACGACTTTTAGCCTCATTTCGGTATTTAATAGGTATATCCTATAGAATCCCATTTTGGGAAACACCCGTAGCTATGGAATCCCCTTTTTGTCGTATGAGGCCATGAGGGCTATGCAAAAGCCCTCAATGAGTCCTCATTTATTATGCCTCACAGCCTCATCGAATTTTGAGGTTATGAGGACGTTTAAAATCCCTCAATGAGGTATAATTTACTACGACTCTTAGCCTCATTTCAGTATTTCAGGATACCTATGACCTGGTATTGTATTATTCGAGGATACCTTTTATAGGATACTTATCTGAGGATACTATATAGGCTGTACATATCCATGTAGGTCTCTTGCTGGCCCTTAGTACTATTAATCCACCCGATGCTTCGTGTTATCCTATGACTGGTATAGGTAGTATGCAATGCTAGGCATAGGGGTATTGTGGATAGGGGTACTGCCTGGTAGTTTAGAACGGTACTATAGTATGGGCGGTATATACACCTATAGGCCCTGTTAGTGCTTGGTACTATTAACCAACCGATTGCTTTGTTTTATTACATGGCTGGTATATGTAGTACGTTATGGTAGACCTAGTGATTTTGTGGGGGTGGGGGTAATGCTTGGTAGTTTAGAACGGTAGTATAGCATAGGCTGTACATATCCCTGTAGGTCTCTTGCTGGCCTTTGGTACTACTGATCCACCAGGTGCTTCATATTATTGAGCGGTATTCTGGGGTTGGGGGGGGGGGGGTCAATGCCGGGTAATACAGAACGACAGCAGAGTATGGTTGGTATATTCCCCTGTAGGTCCTATCCTAACCGTTGATAATATTAACCTACCAAATGCTTTGTGTCATCCTGTTACTGGTAGGATGGTACGTAATAGCAGTAGTTCTGACCCTATTCCAAATACTCTTGTTGTTTCATTTATCTAGATCATTTATATAATTTATAACTAACCATTGATTTCCCATAATCTGCATGCAGAGTTATCTCCCTTGTGTATAATAAAAGCCTATATCCAATGGCCATATTCCCAAGCACTCCAATTTCGGCACCCCTTTTTAGGAATCCCATTTGGAGAATCCCTTTTTTCTGAAATGAGGATAAGAGTCATTTTAAAAATCCCTCAATGAGGTCTAATTTACTACGACTTTTATCCTCATTTGACAAAAAGGGATTCTCCAGAAGGCACCCCCAATTTCGGCACACCTTTTTTAGGAATCCTATTTGTGGAATCCCTTTTTTTCTGAAATGAGGATAAGAGTCGTATTAAAAATCCCTCAATGAGGGATTTTTAATATGACTCTTATCCTCATTTCAGAAAAAATGGATTCTCCAAATGGGATTCCTAAAAAGGGGTGCCGAAATTGGGGTGGCTGGGAATATGGCCATTGGATATAGGCTTTTATTATACACAAGGGAGATAACTCTGCATGCAGATTATGGGAAATCAATGGTTAGTTATAATTTATATAAATGATCTAGATAAATGAAACAACAAGAGTATTTGGAATAGGGTCAGAACTACCGCTATTACGTACCATCTTACCAGTAACAGGATGATACAAAGCATTTGGTAGGTTAATATTATCAAAGGTTAGGATGGGACCTACAGGGGAATATACCAACCATACTCTGCTGCCGTTCTGTATTACCCGGCATTGGCCCCCACCCCAGAATACCGCTCAATAATATGAAGCACCTGGTGGATCAGTAGTACCAAAGGCTTGCAAGAGACCTACAGGGATATGTACAGCCTATGCTATACTACCGTTCTAAACTACCAAGCATTACCCCCACCCCCACAAAATCACTAGGTCTACCATAACGTACTACATATACCAGCCATATAATAAAACAAAGCAATCGGTTGGTTAATAGTACCAAGCACTAACGGGGGCCTATAGGTGTATATACCGCCCATACTATAGTACCGTTCTAAACTACCAGGCACTACCCCTACCCACAATACCCCTATGCCTAGCATTGCATACTACCTATACCAGTCATAGGATAACATGAAGCATCAGGTGGATTAATAGTACTAAGGGCCAGCAAGAGACCTACAGGGATATGTACAGCCTATATAGTATCCTCAGATAAGTATCCTATAAAATGTATCCTCGATAGGTATCCTCGATAGATATCCTCGAATAATACAATACCAGGTCATAGGTATCCTCAAATACTGAAATGAGGCTAAGAATCGTAGTAAATTATACCTCATTGAGGGATTTTAATGGTCCTCATAACCTCAAAATTCAATGAGGCTGTGAGGCATAATAAAGGAGGACTCATTGAGGGCTTTTACATAGCTCTCATGGCCTCATACGACAAAAAAGGGATTCCATAGCTACGGGTGTTTCCCAAAATGGGATTCTATAGGATATACCTGTTAAATACTGAAATGAGGCTAAGAGTCGTAGTAAATTATACCTCATTGAGGGATTTTTAATGGTCCTCATAACCTCAAAATTCAATGAGGGCATGAGGCATAATATATGAGGACTCACTGAGGGCTTTTACATAGCCATCATGGCCTCATACGACACAAAAGGGATTCCATAGCCACGGGTGTTTCAAAAAAATGGGATTCCATGGGATATTGCCGTTGGATATAGATGTGATGAGAGTCGGATACAACTTCGTTGTAATAAGGGGAGAAAACTCTATACAATTAAGTACAGGTTATGGAGAATCAAGCAATCTGATTGGTTATAAATGATCTAGATAAATGAAACAACAAGAGTACACGGAATACGGTCAGAACTAACAAGAATAGACCAGAAATAGCCAAATATAGTAGCAATAAGCAAATCTGTTCCAACTGATAGGCTCTCCTACGCTACTGGAGTATACTCTAGAATACTCTAGAATAAAGGAACATGGCCAAATAAACGATAACTATTACATATATAGATAGAAACAAAGAATTCTGAAAGAATTCGAAATAGTAAAACTTGTCGGATTGTTTGTGGTAATTCTGCGAATCGGGAAAATACTCCTGTACAAAGGAACATACCCTCCGAACATACCCCGTTTTATTGCAGAGAAATTGGGTAACATAGCAACCACGTGCTACCATAGAAACCAAGATGGCGGCCTCCAGTATACAAAATGGACGACGGAAACACGTATCACCCTAACAACACGCGCTGCGCATGCGCACTCACACCACGTGTCACTATGGAGATGACGTCACAAGATGGCCGCTCACGCAAGTTACCATGACAACACAACATGGCGCCACTAGGTCACGTGTCATGACGTCACTTCCGCCCCCCCCCCCCCCCACCGGGGTCCCCCAACCTAGATGTGAAACGTGCGAGACATACTACTTAGGGATATAAGTAAACACAGGGCTATTGGTATATATTATGGGTAAGTGGTGGAAAGATGATGGGAAAGTTGGTTTTCTTGAAAGTTTTTTTTCTGCGAAACGGTTGACGTTGCTATTGACGTCCTGACGTCATGATGCGATCGCGACGTCATAGAGATGTTGACCACTGTTGTTGTCCACTCTACAATCTGACAACGTTATTCGGGTTAGGGTGTGTCGGGCTTCTTGTTGTGGGGGGGGGGGTGATCTGGCAGTGGTGGTATTCATCCATATAGATATACTATTAGCCCTTGAGCCTTCATATTAGCCTATGTCTGCTATAGCTAGGTCAAGCAGTATTGTCGGGATGGGGATAATGTATGGTTGCCCAATGTAGTATTGCGAGATAGTCCTTGGTGGTTTAGATTGGCAGTATAGGATGAATGGTCTGTTGGCCTATTACCCCCTTCGTACTATTTACCTACCGAATCCTTTGTATTATCTTATGGTTGTATTGGTAGTTCGTAATGCTAGGTCAGACACTATTATAATCGTTTGTTTAGAAGTGGGGCATAGGATGCATTGTATATACCGTTGTAGGTCCTCTGTTAGTCCTCTGTATTATTAACCAACCGATTGCTTTGTATTATTCTATGACTGGTATAGGTAGTACGTTATAGCAGGTCCAGTGTTATTTTGGAGTGGGGGTGGGGGTATTGCCTGGCAGTATAGAACGGCAGTATAGTATGGGCGATATATACCTCCCCCTCCCCCTCCGAAGCCATTGGTAATACTAATCGACTTAATGATTTATGTGACTGGTCTAGGTAGTATGCAATGCTAGGCATAGCGGTATTGTGGAGTGGGGGTGGGGGTAATGCCTGGCAGTATAGAACGGCAGTATAGTATGGACGATATATACCTCTGCGGGCCCCCGAAAGCCATTGGTACTACTAATCGACTTAATGCTTTATGTCATACCATGACTAGTATAGGTAGTACGTTATGGCAGATCAAGTGGTATTGTGGAGTGTGGGTGGGGGTATACCTGGCAGTATAGAACGACAGTATAGTATGGACGATATGTACCTCTGTGGGCCCCCCGAAAGCCATTGGTACTACTAATCGACCTAATGTTTTATGTCATCCCATGACTAGTACAGGTAGTATGCAATGCTAGACATAGGGGTATTGTGGGGGGGGGGGGGGGGGGGGGGGGTAATGCCTGGTAGTTCAGTGTGATAGTATAGTATGGGCGGTATATACCCCTATAGGCCCCCTGTTATTGCTTCGGTACTATCAACCAACCGACTGCTTTGTTTTATTATATGGCAGGTATATGTAGTATGCTAGTGATAATGTGGGGTTGGGGGTAATCCCTAGTAGTTTGGCCCTTAGTACTACTGATCCACCAGGTGATTCATATTATCAAACGGTATTCTGGGGTGGGGTTAATGCCTGACCCCCCCCCCCCCCCCCCCCCCACCCTCCACAAGCAATGCTTTTAGTGCAGTAAGAATTACTTAAGTTGCACAAAAACGCGATGTTCCCACCTAGATGGTAAATTGCCTAACAAATCTGTTAGAAAAAAACGGTAGTGTGGGCGTGGTGGGGTAACTTATTTTTTATAATATATATGGATTTCGACTGAGGTTCGAGCACCCGCCTTTCTGCTGAATTCAACCCTCTGCACACTTATGTCAAAATACCAAAATTAAAAGTAGTATTTCTTCCCATAATGCAATTAGGAATTTAATCAATTCAGTCTTGTTTGACAGAGCTAAACGAGCTCTGTCAAACAAGACTGAATTGGTTAAATTCCCAGTTGCTTTATGGGAAATATTTGCGGCTTGGAATTTTGATGTTTTAACAGGAGAGTCCCCCTACCTATTGAATGTTGACCAGGAAAATGCTTGAACAGAATATATGCTATCTTATCTCCGCACAAGCAAGGTTAGTATTGGTTGAAGGCATGTGAATTGGTCGAAGACAAGTGTACCAATGCGTGCAATACGCTTTAGTAAATATTACAGAGCTCCACCATGGTCCACGTGGCCAGAGACACAACGCAGTTTTCACTGGTCAGGATCGAATCGCGGGCATTTCAGTTTGGAATCCAATGTTCTAACAACTGAGTCAACACGCTCTTTATTTATTTATTTATTTATTTATTTATTTATTTATTTATTGGCATTTAATGACACTTTCAATAGCTATGGTTACCTCGTGTCGGACAGTTTTACTGGTGGAGGAAGCCGGAGTACCCGCAGAGAACCACCGATCAACTTCGAATACCTGCCAGACTCCGCAACGTACTAACTCAGCATAAGCAGGGTTAGCATTCAGTACGTCTCAGTACACAGCGTCCACGGTGCCCCACGTGGACGATCGGGATTAAGCGCCTTATCCAAAGACACAACACAGCTACCCCTGACGGGGATAGAACCCATGGCCTGTTCCATTTGAAGTCCAGTTGCGTAACCACTGAGCCACCGCGCACTCTTCAAACACGTTAATCGTATCAGTGCTTTACTGATGACATCCACATCTGATCGTATTGAAAACAGGTGGGCTCATTCGCAATTGTATGAAAGCTGCTTATATAAAAAGATGAACTTGTGGCATCGTCTCTAGCGATAGTTTCACCGGGTTCTGTTGAGGGTGTGTCTGTGTGATCTAAAAAAGTTAGACATCCCAAGCAAAGCAAATATTCTTTTCTTTTCTCGGTCACCTCATCTCAGCCTTCAATCTCGCTGCCTGGTTGAACACGTACCTGGACATTCAGACTAGTTACCTCGTCAACACTGAATTCCAGAATGGGGTTGTTCAATAGAAAGTTGTTTCCAACAGAATGAGCAGCTGTATTTTGTACTTGCTGGAACATCCAACAGTATTTTACTCCCACAGCCCGATAGGACTGTGGAATTAAATTATTGCTGAATCGTCTCATCATTTCGTCTTTATCGCGCTGTTTATTAGCGTTGGTTTCATTTTCTTGTGCGCAATATTTATGTTACCTGGTTAAAAGAAATTAACAGACTGACATAGAGGGAGACGTCCTCTTCCACGACAAAGACAGATATATGGGAAAGAGAGAGAGAGAGAGAGAGAGAGGAGAGAGAGAGAGAGAGAGAGAGAGAGAGAGAGAGAGAGAGAGAGAGAGAGAGAGAAGGAGGATTTCTGAAGGGTGTTCCATACATGCATGTAAATAATATAAATAGAGCGTGATTCCGAATATTGGTTACTACTCGTTTGAGGCCATGAGAGCTATGAAAAAAAAACAATGAGGGATTTTCTCTATGGCCTCATACAACAAAACAAGAGGCCCCAAGGGGCCTGAGGGCGCTCACCTGACATGGTAGCCTAAATTTATATCAACCCAGAGAATTGATTTCAACAAGTTGCATCTGCTCCTCCTAAGAAAAGCTTATACCAAATATCCAAAGATTCTGACCAGTGGATCTAAAAAAAAAAAAGATTTTTAAAGAATATACCTCATATTGAACTAAGTTATAATTCAGGCTCCCACAGGGGGCCCATATATGAACCCAGTGACTTGATTTTAACAAACTTGAATCTCACCCCCTAAGGATGCTGCACAGCAAATATCAAAACATTCCGACTGCTGGATCTGAAGAAGAAGATTTTTAAAGAAAAGTCCTCATTTTGAACTAAGTTACAATTCGGGCTCCCACAGTGAGTCCAAATATGGACCTAGGGACATGGCTGAAGAAGAAGATTTTTAAAGAAAAAGTCCTCATTTTGAAATAAGTTACAATTCGAGCTCCCACAGTGAGTCCAAATATGCACCTAGGGACATGGCTTGAACAAACTTGAATCTCACCCCCTAAGGATGCTGCATACCAAATATCAAAACATTCCGACTGCTGGATCTGAAGAAGATTTTTAAAGAAAATTCCTCATTTTGAACTAAGTTATTATTCGGGCTACCACAGTGAGCCCAAATATGAACCCAGGGACTTGGCTTGAACAAACTTGAATCTCACCCCCCTAAGCATGGTGCATACCCAATATCAGAAGATTCTGCCTGCTGGATCTTGAGAAGAAGATTTTCAAAGAAATTTGCCTGAAATGCACTAAGTTCAGATTTGGGCTCCTATACTGAGTCCAAATATAAACCCAGGGGGCCGATTTGAACAAACTTGAATCAGATCCACCCCACAATGTTGCATACCAAATATCAAAAGATTCTGCCTGCTGGATCTGGAGAAGAAGATTTTTTTAAGAAATATGCCTGAAATGCACTAAGTTAAAATTTGGGCTCCTATACGGAGCCCAAATATAACCCAGGGGGCCGATTTGAACAAACTTGAATCAGATCCACCCCACAATGTTGCTTACCAAATATGAAAAGATTCTGAAGCTGGATCTGGAGAAGAAGATTTTTTAAGAAATTTGCCTGAAATGCACTAAGTTCGAATTTGAGCTTCTATAGTGAGCCCAAATATGAATCTAGGAAGCCGATTTGAACAAACTTGAATCAGATCCACCCCACAATGTTGCATACCAAATATCAAAAGATTCTGCCTGCTGGATCTGGAGAAGAAGATTTTTTAATAAATTTGCCCGAAATGCACTAAGTCCGAATTCGGGCTTCTATATTAAGCCCAAATATGAATCCAGGGGGCTGATTTGAACAAACTTGAATCAGATCCACCCTGCAATGTTGCATACCAAATATCAAAAGATTCTGCCTGCTGGATCTGGAGAAGAAGATTTTTGAAGAAATTTGCCCGAAATGCACTAAGTTTGAATTCGAGCTTCTATAGTGAGCCCAAATATGAATCCAGGGGGCCGATTTGAACAAGCTTGAATCAGATCCACCCCGCAATGTTGCTTACCAAATATGAAAAGATTCTGCCTGCTGGATCTGGAGAAGAAGATTTTTGAAGAAATTTGCCTGAAATGCACTAAGTTCGAAATCGGGTTCCTATACTGACCCCAAATATTAACCCAGGGGGCCGATTTGAACAAACTTGAATCAGATCCACCCCACAATGTTGCTTACCAAATATGAAAAGATTCTGCCTGCTGGATCTGGAGAAGAAGATTTTTTAAGAAATTTGCCTGAAATGCACTAAGTTCGAATTCGGGCTTCTATAGTAAGCCCAAATATGAATCCAGGGGGCCGATTTGAACGAACTTGAATCAGATCTACCCCGCAACGTTGCATACCAAATATCAAAAGATTCTGCCTGCTGGATCTGGAGAAGAAGATTTTTGAAGAAATTTGCCTGAAATGCACTAAGTTCGAATTCGAGCTCCTATAGTGAGCCCAAATATGAATCTAGGGAGCCGATTTGAACAAACTTGAATCAGATCAACCCTACAATGTTGCATACCAAATATCAAAAGATTCTGCCTGCTGGATCTGGAGAAGAAGATTTTCAAAGAAATTTGCCTGAAATGCAGTAAGTTCAAATTTGGGCTCCTATACTGAGCCCAAATATTAACCCAGGGGGCCGATTTGAACAAACTTGAATCAGATCCACCCCACAATGTTGCATACCAAATATCAAAAGATTCTGCCTGCTGGATCTGGAGGAGAAGATTTTTTAAGAAATATGCCTGAAATGCACTAAGTTAAAATTTGGGCTCCTATACGGAGCCCAAATATAACCCAGGGGGCCGATTTGAACAAACTTGAATCAGATCCACCCCACAATGTTGCTTACCAAATATGAAAAGATTCTGAAGCTGGATCTGGAGAAGAAGATTTTTTAAGAAATTTGCCTGAAATGCACTAAGTTCGAATTTGAGCTTCTATAGTGAGCCCAAATATGAATCTAGGAAGCCGATTTGAACAAACTTGAATCAGATCCACCCCACAATGTTGCATACTAAATATCAAAAGATTCTGCCTGCTGGATCTGGAGAAGAAGATTTTTTAATAAATTTGCCCGAAATGCACTAAGTCCGAATTCGGGCTTCTATATTAAGCCCAAATATGAATCCAGGGGGCTGATTTGAACAAACTTGAATCAGATCCACCCTGCAATGTTGCATACCAAATATCAAAAGATTCTGCCTGCTGGATCTGGAGAAGAAGATTTTTGAAGAAATTTGCCCGAAATGCACTAAGTTGGAATTCGAGCTTCTATAGTGAGCCCAAATATGAATCCAGGGGGCCGATTTGAACAAACTTGAATCAGATCCACCCCGCAATGTTGCTTACCAAATATGAAAAGATTCTGCCTGCTGGATCTGGAGAAGAAGATTTTTTAAGAAATTTGCCTGAAATGCACTAAGTTCGAAATCGGGTTCCTATACTGAGCCCAAATATTAACCCAGGGGGCCGATTTGAACAAACTTGAATCAGATCCACCCCACAATGTTGCTTACCAAATATGAAAAGATTCTGCCTGCTGGATCTGGAGAAGAAGATTTTTTAAGAAATTTGCCTGAAATGCACTAAGTTCGAATTCGGGCTTCTATAGTAAGCCCAAATATGAATCCAGGGGGCCGATTTGAACAAACTTGAATCAGATCTACCCCGCAACGTTGCATACTAAATATCAAAAGATTCTGCCTGTTGGATCTGGAGAAGAAGATTTTTGAAGAAATTTGCCTGAAATGCACTAAGTTCGAATTCGAGCTCCTATAGTGAGCCCAAATATGAATCTAGGGAGCCGATTTGAACAAACTTGAATCAGATCCACCCTACAATGTTGCATACCAAATATCAAAAGATTCTGCCTGCTGGATCTGGAGAAGAAGATTTTCAAAGAAATTTGCCTGAAATGCAGTAAGTTCAAATTTGGGCTCCTATACTGAGCCCAAATATAAACCCAGGGGGCCGATTTGAACAAACTTGAATCAGATCCACCCCACAATGTTGCATACCGAATATCAAAAGATTCTGCCTGCTGGATCTGGAGAAGAAGATTTTTTAAGAAATTTGCCTGAAATGCACTAAGTTCGAAATCGGGCTCCTATACTGAGCCCAAATATGAACCCAGGGGGCCGATTTGAACAAACTTGAATCAGATCCACCCTACAATGTTGCATACCAAATATCAAAAGATTCTGCCTGCTGGATCTGGAGAAGAAGATTTTTTAATGTTTTTCCCATTGCCTACAGTGTTAAAAAGTGCTGACTCAGCACTTTTTCAAAGTCCCGAAACTGTACCCTATGATAAAACCGATGGCAATTTTTTTTACCAATCCTTTCTGTTGTTCCTAAGGAAGCTGCACACCAAATAAAAATTCTCAGTGCCGTGCAGTTTTGGAGATATGGGCGTTTTAAATTTTTTCTATTTTTAGCTCCTGCGGTTCCCACGGGGCTGCGGGAATTTTTTTTTTTTTTTGCATAAATCAAGTACCCATGACCCAATAAGCCCTCACATAAAATTTGGTTCAAATCGATCTCTTGATTCAAAAAATAGAAATTTAGGGGTGGAGCGTCAGCCAATCAGAAGCTGTGGCAGCCATGTTGGATGGCGGGCGGACAAACCAAACACAATTCTGAGAGAGGACCACCCACTGGTTATTCTCAACAAATTTTATTCAAATTGATCCAGCGGTTCTGAAGAAGAAGATTTTAATGTGTTTTGCCAATCAGCAGCCAAGGCAGCCATATTAGATGGGCGACGGAGATTTCGAACACAATTCTTCGAGTGTTCCACCTAATGATCAATCCCACAAAATTTTATTAAAATTGGCCTAGTGGTTTGGGAGGAGATGATTGTTGACGCGAGAATAAGAGTTTTTAATGTTTTTGCATTACCTTCAGTGTTAAAAAGTGCCGAGTCAGCACTTTTTCAGAGTCCCAAGAAAGTACCTTAGAAAAAAACCGTTAGCGATTTTTTTCTACCATTCCTTTCCATTGCTCATAAGCAAGCTGCACAGCAAATAAAAGGTTTCTGAGCCGTGCAGTTTTGGAGATATGAGCAATTTTAATTTTTTCTATTTTTAGCTCCTGAGGTTCCCATGGGGCTACGTGAAAATTTTTTTCGGCATAAATTAGATACTTATGACCCAATAAGTCCTCACATAAAATTTGGTTCAAATCGATCTCTTGATTCAAAAAATAGAAATTTAGGGGTGGAGCGTCAGCCAATCAGAAGCTGTGGCAGCCATGTTGGATGGCGGGCGGACAAACCGAACACAATTCTGAGAGAGGACCACCCACTGGTTATCCCCAGCAAATTTTATTCAAATTGATCCAGCGGTTCTGAAGAAGAAGATTTTAATGTGTTTTTGCCAATCAGCAGCCAAGGCAGCCATATTAGATGGGCGACGGAGACTTCGAACACAATCCTTCGAGTGTTCCACCTAATGATCAATCCCACAAAATTTTATTAAAATTGGCCTAGTGGTTTGGGAGGAGATGATTGTTGACGCCCAACGACGACGGACGACGGACGACGGACGACGACGACGGACGGAAAGTGATCAGTAAAGCTCATCCTGAGCTTTGCTCAGGTGAGATAAAAAGGGATTCTTCAGAGGGTATCCTCGATAGGTATCCTCAAATAATACAATACCCAGCCATAGGTATCCTCCAATACCGAAATGAGGCTAAGAGTCGTTCGAGGAGTCACTCGAACGAGCAATTGCTCGATAGCTCATTTGCTCGATGGGATCCGAGTCGTTCGAGCAGTACGTGCGAGTCACTCGAGGTAAGAGAGAATCCCACTTATGAAATCCCTTTTTGGAATCCCTTTTGTGGGATTCCTTTCTCGAAAACATGGCCTTCGGAATCCCTTTTTTCTGAAATGAGGCTTAGAGTCGTTCGAGGGGTCACTAGAACGAGCAATTGCTCGATAGCTCATTTGCTCGATGGGCTTCGAGTCGTTCGAGCAGTATGTGCGAGTCACACGACGTAAGACAGAATCCCATTTATGGAATCACTTTTTTGGAATCCCTTTGTGGAATCCCTTTTTAGAAAACATATGGCCTTCGGAATCCCTTTTTTCTGAAATGAGGCTAAGAGTCGTATGTTGAGTCACTCGAAGGAGCAATTGCTCTATAGCTCATTTGCTCGATGGACTTCGAGACGTTCGAGTAGTATGTGCAGTCACTCGATCGAGCAATTCCTCTAAAGCTCATTCGCACGATGGGCTTCGAGTCGTTCGAGCAATGACTTCAGCAACAACTCGATAGCTTATTGGCTTTGGGAATGATATAGGCTTTTGTTATACCAAAAGAGATCCACTTTGTGTGGATATAATTACGGGAAATGAAGCATTTTGATTGGTTAATCAGCTTCCGTACAGTGAAATGATTGGATGATCTAGATAACTGAAACAACAAGAGTACTCGGAATAGGATAGGAACTACTGGTATTACGTACCACCTTACCAATAACAGGATGATACAAAGCATTTGATAGGTTAATACTATCAACGGTTAAGATGGGACCTACAGGGGAATATACCAACCATTCTCTGCAGCCGTTCTGTACTACTAGGCATTAACCCCACACAAGAATACCGCTTGAAGCACATAGTGGATCAGTAGTACTAAGGGCAAAACTACCAGGGATTACCCCCAACCCCACAATATCACTAGACCAACATAATGTACTACATATACCTGCCATATAATAAAACAAAGCAATCGGTTGGTTAATAGTATCAAGCAATAACAGGGGGCCTATAGGGGCATACACCGCCCATACTAAATTACCACACTGAACTACCAGACATAACTCCCCACACACACATGGGATGACATAGAGCATTAGATCGATTAGTAGTACCAATGGCTTTCGGGGGGCTCACAGAGGTATATATCGTCCATACTATACTGCCGTTCTATACTGCCAGGCATTACCCCCCTCCCCCCCCCCCCCCCCACACACTCCACAATGCCACTTGACCTGCCATAACGTACTACCTATACTAGTCATGGAATGGCATAAAGCATTAAGTCGATTTGTAGTACCAATGGCTTTCGGAGGCCCATAGAGGTATATATCGTCCATACCATACTACCGTTCTATACTGCCAGACATTACCCCTACCCCCACTCCACAATATCACTATGCCTAGCATAGCATACTTCCTAGACCAGTCACATCAAGCATTAAGTTGATTAGTAGTACCAATGGCTTCGGAGGGGCCGAGGTATATATCGCCCTTACTATACTGCCGTTCTATACTGCCAGGCATTACCCCCACCCCCACTCCAAAATACCACTTGACCTGCTATAACGTACTACCTATACCAGTCATGGAATAATACAAAGCAATCGGTTGGTTAATAATAACGAGGACTAACAGAGGACCTACAGTGGTACATACAATATATCCTATACCCCACTTCTAAACAAACGATTATAATACTGCCTGACCTGGCATTACGAACTACCAATACCAGCCATAAGATAATACAATGGATTCGGTAGGTAAATAGTACTAAGGGAGTAATAGACCAACAGACCATTCATCCTATACTGCCAATCCAGAGTCCTATCTCGCAGTACCACATTGGGCGACCATGCATTACCCCCATCCCCACAATACTGCTTGACCTAGTTATAGCAGACATAGGCTAATATGAAGGCTCAAGGGATATATACCACCACTGCCAGATCCCCCCCTCCCCACAACGAGAAGCCCGACACACCCTGACCCGAATAACGTTGTCAGATTGTATAGTGGACAATAACAGTGGTCAACATCTCTATGACGTCGCGTGCGCATCATGACGTCACGACGTCAATAGCAACGTCAACCGTTTCGCGGAAAAAAACTTTCAAGAAAACCCAACTTTTCCATCATCTTTCCACCACTTACCCATAATATACACCAATAACCCTATGTTTACTTATATCACGATACAACCCATGGTATACAATATATGCAGTAGATACACCATTTGCCGGATCTAGCTGCAAGGTGCCGTACTTTTGCAAAGGAAAAGGTTGCTCCCCAAAAAGTCCGGTTCGTATGGGAATTTAACACTAGCTGCTCCCCCAAAAGTCCGGCTAATCAGGGTCGAAAACCTCCTGCTATACTACTTAGAAATGTGTGAACACTGAATGTGAGATGTTATTTGTGTTTGTTATTCGTGATCCGGCCATGAATATGGCATTTTTATAGACTAGTTGGTCCACCCGTTCCAGGGCGGGAAGCCACACCTTCGCGACGGAAAATTGCATTGCATATCAAGGGAGATAAACAAAGCTTGAATTTCTAACTAGAGTGAATTACACTCTCCCCATATATTTTTTGCAGTACGTGGAGAGAAGATCGTAACAAACCACCCGGGGAGTGGTGTTATCACCCGAAGTATCACTTTCAAAGTTTGCACATATGGACAAAAAACACAAGATGTTTCAGCACTTGGACCTTCGGGGTTAACCACGGGTGATTTAGTGATCATACACTTTACACGTACTGTAGATAGAGTGTAGACCCACTGGGGTTGAAGTGTGTCATGGTTTGATCGCGATCCAATCGAGAAAAATATCACTTTTGTATTCACAGAACTGTGTGTACGGGATAACTTAGAAAGGTGAAGGATCGAGGTATTAAAATCACTTTCAGCATTTGGTTCTGTATAGTTGCCGAACCTCTACACGATTGGCAAAGCGTTTGTAATTATGTTATGCACTTTGGAGAAGTCATCACCGAGGCACTGGCTGCCTTGTCCTTTTATACAAGTAAAGCTTACTATTCATACCATATTATAAAACTGACAATGCTATTTTTCCTGGGGGGGGGGGGGGAGTAGCAATTAGATGCATCGTGAATTACAATGCCCATTTTGATTGCAATCATGTAGTCTCGACAACTAGCGGCGTATAGTCACGGAAGGATTGGGATGAACTCGAATTTCACGCCGCCCATCCCACTCCGCCTGTCGGAAATTTCAAACAGCCTACATCTTACCAACAAATAGATTTACAATGGCATCCCCATCACATTAGACTTTTGAGAGGACATAAATCTTACCAATTTTAACCCTTACCCTAACACGAAAGGCAGACGACACTTGCAGACAAAATTATTGAATAATTATTTTTTTCATTTTTTGTGTCAGAACATTGCTTATGACTCCTCATTGGAACGAGCTCAAATTTGTATTTGTAATGATCAAAAGGTCACCAAATTTTAATTGCAAATAATGACAATTAATTTTGAGTCATTTGGTGGCGTTCTTTGAGTTTCTATAGCTATAATTTCGCCTATCCGTGTGTATCAATGTAGAACTATGACTTGAGTTATCGTTGAGTTTATACGCGATATTTGTTGCATCTACGTTTTATTGTTAAAGTGCAGTCACAGTGGTCCGGTCGTAATCCACGCGTGGGCATTGATGGCAACGTATGCGTTTACCAGGAAATAAAAATCATCATCAGCAAAATTTGTTGTCCCCGTTGCTTAATTAATTAAATTGTTGATGATGTTTTTTAAACAATATTTTATTTCTTGAAACAGAAATGGGTTTGTCAAACAGGCTATGCATATAAATAGCCCTACCTTACAACAATAAACGATACATTAATGGAATGGTGCAGTGCAAATTGAGATCAGGACATGTATCCTTAAAAAGTATGGATTATTTAATATAATCCGGACACGGATGGCAAAATGTTGTGCAGTATACATTTCTCTTTGTTATGCAGTGTACCAACCACTTTTATAATACATCCACTTTTGCAATAAAATTTATTACAAAAGTGGTTAACGCGTACCAAACACTTTTGTAATAAAACCACTTTTGTAATAAACTAACCATCATTGTAATAAACTCATTTCGGTGATAAATCACGGACGTCCATTTTATAGTCGGACATTGGGGTGGGGTGAGGGACGAGTTTACTTAAACATGTTTGTGTGTCGTTCAATGGAATAACGTGTCCATTAACCTGTTGAAACTTGGAAGTGACTGAAGAAAGTAAGCAACCACTTTTGCAATAAACTTTATTGTATAATAGGTTAGGTTTGTCATTCAACGTAACCGATGACGTAACAACTTTATTGCACAATAGGTTAGGTTTGTCATCCAACGCAACCGATAATGCAATGAATTTACTGTATAATAGGTTGTGTTTGCCATCCAAGGCAACCGATAATGCAATAAACTTTATTATATAATAGGTTACGTTTGTCATTCAACGTGACCGATGATGTAATAAATTTATTGCATAATAGGTTAGGTTTGCCATCCAACGCAACCGATAATGCAATGAATTTACTGCATAATAGGTTGGGTTTGCCATCCAACGCAACCGATAATGTAATAAATTCGTTGTATAATAAGTTAGGTTTGCCATCTTACGCAACCGATAATGTAATAAATTTATTGCAAACCGATAATGCAATAAATTTACTGCATAATAGGTTGGGTTTGCCATCCAACGCAACCGATAATGTAATAAATTCATTGTATAATAGGTTAGGTTTGCCATCTTACGCAACCGATAATGTAATAAATTTATTGCATTTGCAGTCAAGTTTTCCATGCAAGACAACCGCTGATGTATTAAGTTTATTGCATTATAGGTTAGGTTTGCCATCCAACGCAACCAATAATATAATAAATTTATTGCATAATAGGTTAGGTTTGCCATCCAACGCAACCGATAATGCAAAACATTTACTGCATAATAGGCTGTATTACATTACCGGTTGTAACAATGCTTATCGAGTGGATTATGTGGGTAATTGAGAAGCGCGCAGCTCACGATGCATGGTAAAATAGACTGCTGTATTGCTGGGTCAGAAGGAGTATGTCTACCACAATATATGTCTGGCGGTGTAATTCATATTACGAAAAAAAAATAAAAAGGAAAAACAAGTTACACACGTTATCAAAATCTGTTTAATAGGTCACTCGAAAAAGACAGGATGTTTACATCAGTTGGACAAAACTTCAGTGTACAGCTGACTGGCTTGCTCGACTGAACATTCCATGTCAGCAGAATTGGCACATAAGGAGCTTTGTGTTGCCAAATGCGGTAATGAAAGCGTTAATAATAGTAATCTAAAATGAATAAACACCTTTTTTTATATCTGGTCACGGGTTTTGATGCGCTGATCCACTTTGCATTCGGGGGGTCAATGTCCCATATAAAGCAAGATTTTCAATTGGTTGGTAGCACATGGAGGGGTAGCGTCAGATTGACCATGAGTGGTCACTGTTACTATTCTGCATTGAGCATAGGTTATTTCTTTTCAAGAACGATGAAAGTTCAGACACGATTATTGCTACGGATAAGTTAACCATTGCGCAGTCCGGCCATGCGGCACAAGATCAGGGGCATGCGTAACTGGTTTCGTGTTATGTGGAAGGACGAGATCAGAGTAAATAAATTTCTTTTGACTACTATACATTTGCCAACTGTTATATTGCCAACTGAAACAGTCATCCTTCCGGTATGGCAAAATACCAATCGGCCCGTAGTCAATTGTTACATTGCCAAATTATGTTCATGAAAGTTCAGACTCAGATCACGTGTGCGACTGCACGTAATTTATTACTCCGTTTCAGAGCGAGCAATCGGGCCAGTGATGAATCCTTTTCATGGATGCAAAGGGATCAAAGTTGAATCCAGTTTATCACCAGCGTCCAAGTTGTGCCATTCTTTCGTGTACAAAAAAAGCAAAGGG
The DNA here is from genome assembly GCA_031216915.1 of Pictodentalium vernedei. Lineage (NCBI taxonomy): Eukaryota > Metazoa > Mollusca > Scaphopoda > Dentaliida > Dentaliidae > Pictodentalium > Pictodentalium vernedei. The sequence continues at coordinate 233,523,934 of CM062294.1, forward strand.
GCATGTTTTACTTGTCTTGTGGCACGCGGAGAGACAAGACCAGAGAGATAACGTGCAGTTGAGTTTACTACTGAATACTCGATATTTGTTATATTTGTTATGTTCATTCAAAAAAAAAAAAAAAAAAAAAAAAAAAAATGCGAAAGTTTAGATTCAGGTATCAGACGTGATATGATGTGAGCCCCTTTTCACGATTGCAGAGTCAGACCTGCTATCACACCCCTAAGATCAGCCGTTTAGTACAGCAGTAAACTAGCCAAAGGCGCCCTCTTGCAATTCAGATGGATTTCGGAAGTGACGTCATGTCACGTGACTGCGGGCGCCCATGTTGTGTTGACATGTAACCAATGTGCGTGGTTATGTTGAGACGTCATTGCCATAGCGATACGAGGTTCGAATGCGCGTGCGCACCTTGGGTGTATATGGGGACACGTGTTTTGGTCGTCCATTTTGTGTATAGGGGCGCCTACTTGATTTCTCAAGTGTCACGAGGTTGCCTGGTGACGAAATCTTACCTCTTGGTATAAGATCGGGGGTATGTTTTGAGGGTAAGTTTGATTCGAGGGGAGTATGTTCCAATAGTATAGAATTACACAAATGAACTTCCATGTATTTTAGTGGATTTTACTCTGGTAACCATGTTAATGTCGTAGCTGGGACGTGGTCATGTTCCGGATCCAATGTTTGTACGGAGTGTGTTTTGGGAAAACACGGAATTACCCCAAACAACCGATATTAGATATAGAATTACCCAGAACAGCCTGACAATGTCTAAAAACTATCCATGGATGGACATTTTTCTGAAAATATCGAGTCTTCCAGACACGATGGGCGGTGGTGGCAGGAGAAAAGGGAGCTCTGGGGTGAGGCTGCAGAGGTGGCAGGGAATCAGAGGCTCTTGGGGTAGGGGCGGCAAGGGGTAACAGAGACCGGGGGCCTAGCGGCGCTAGAAACGGCGGCGGCGGCTCCTCTCCTTCCATTTTCCCTCTCTGTTTATTGTTTATCTCCATTGAAAGCAGAAAGTGCCTGTATGTAAAATGATTTTCCCTTAGAATCCATTTAATGAGTCCTAGTTAGTGACTCGGCGGATCCAACAATATCGAAATGAGGCTATCATACGTATGATTTTGCACATTTTGGACTCATTTTCATAATACTCATTTTGAGACATATGATTTTGCGCGCAATGTGCTCATTTTCACTGCATTCATTCTTCCAAACGACGAAAAGGGTATTCAGTGAGTTTATTTATTTATTTATTTATTTATTTATTTATTTATTTATTTATTTATTTATTTATTTATTTATTGGTGCTTTACGACACTTCACATCGCGTTGGTGACAGGTTTAATGGTGGAGGAAGGCGGAGAGAACCACCGAGAAACGACGAGCACTTGCCAGCCCTCCAACGTCATAACCCCAGACCATACTATGCACCACATAGCAGTACTACGCACTACACAGCACAGACAGGATTAGATTGGCTGAAGACATGTGCACCTCGGCGTGCAGAACGTCTCAGCACACGGCGTCATCGTGCTCCCACGTGGGCAATCAGGATGAAATGAATTGCCCAAGAACACAGCGCGGGAGTCCGAATTAATCTGTAACTGTTCACCCATCCACAGACCAACCGAGCTCGACGTTGCTCAACTTCGGTGATCTAACGAGAATCGGTTTTGCCAACGCCACCGCCCCCCCCCCCCCCCCCCCCCTCAGTGGGTCTACTATCCTTGATATTTTTTTTATATTGCGACTACAGCAGGGAAGAGATTTTTTTAAATGAGGGTATGTGATGTATGAAGATTTACTCACTGAGCTCGTTTTCATAGCCTGCCTTGTTTCATGTAACAAATGGGGCTCAAAGACCCGCCTTTTAAAAATGTGGCGCTCGCCTAAGGATGGAAAACGAGGATTCCGACAGAATTCGAAGCAGAAAAAAGCCAATGTCGTTTCGCGACCCTGTCATCATTTGTGTTTGTGTAAAGACTGTTGTAAACGTAGAAAAGTAGTGTATGAATATATGACGATTTATGTACCATAGTCGTTCAATAAAAGAAATTTAAATGAACGAGATATATTGTTATTTTTTGTAAAAAATAAACAGAGAGGGAATGTGGGGGGAGGAGAGCCATCGACCCCCCTGGACTCCTCCCCCCCCCCCCCCCCCCCCCGCTCTCCTGGTCCCCTGGGGTCCCTCGTCTTTGGTCCCCTTTGCCGCCGCCGTCCATCATGCCAGGAAGACGCGATATTTTCAGAAAACAAATCCATCCATTGATTGTTTATAGACATTGTCGGGCTGTTCGGGGTGATTCGATGTACACAGTCAGGTTGTTTGTTGGGATAAGACCTATAATGATACCCCAGTCATATGCCAAGAGATTCCGTCACTTAGCAACTACATGACACCTTGAAAAGTAAAACAAAAAAAACATTAAAACCGGACCTATAAAAGGGACAACGAGCTCGATAGGGACTACGGGGTTTAAGAAAAACTGCGCCCGTAGGAGGAATTCGGGGAGACATATCAAAAACGACAGATGTCAAACCCAGCTTTCCCCATCCATCCGTGTGCAGTAAGATTTTAGCGCCCACCAAATTTGGGAATAGCTTTGACGCTACTTTGTGCTACCCCCTCTCCAAACAAACACACCGTCCGGCTATAAAATGGACGTCCGCGATTCATCACAAAAATAAGTGTATTACAATAATGGTTAGTTTATTACAAAAGTGGTTGGTACGCGATAACCACTTTTGTAATAAAGTTTATTGCAAAAGTGGTTACGTACTTTCTCCAGACACTGCCACGTTTCAACTGGTGAATGAACACTTTATTCCATTGAACGACACACAAACATGTTTAGGTAAACTAACTCTCAACCCACCCCACAAAAATAGGTGTGTTACAATAAGGGTTAGTTTAGTACAAAAGTGGTTGGTACGCGATAACCACTTTTGTAACAAAGTTTATTGCAAAAGTAGTTACTTACTTTCTTCAGTCACTTCCAAGTTTCAAAAGGTGAATGGAATGGACACGTTATTCCATTGAACGACACACAAACATGCTTAGGTAAACTTGTCCCTAACCCCACCCCAAATGTCCAACTATAAAATGGTCGTCCGTGATTTATCACCGAAATGAGTTTATTACAATAATGGTTAGTTTATTACAAAAGTGGTTTTATTACAAAAGTGGTTGGTGCGCGTTAACCACTTTTGTAATAAATTTTATTGCAAAAGTGGTTGTATTACAAAAGTGGTTGGTACAGTGCAGTATACATATCTCTATCTCATTTGGTAGAACAATAGTAAGTTTGACGTTATGTTGATTTTTGTGAGCACGGCTCGCATTTATGTACATATAAAAACATACATGTGCATACATATAAATCCTATGGCTCGTCAAAACGCTTCGTGTTCGTGAGGAATGTATGCACACTATTCACAATATTTCATTTTCATGTCGACTAAATCGGGCGTTCCAAAGAGTAGGTCTGAAAATGATACGTGTAAATCAACCAGGCTATGTACCAGAATATTCTGCTTATCTGCGCAAAGCGGCCACTGCAGGAAGTAGGGTTCTGGAGTTTTATATACGTAACCACAATTACATCTGGAGTTATCTATGAGGAATCTTTCGAATTTATGTGCCTTTAAATTACTACACCCCAATCGGAGTCTACAGCATAAAATTTGGTTTACTCTCTTGCCAACTCCATAGTATCATAGAACGCAAATGTCCCCACCTGTCAACCCTTTTTAAAAAGAATATAACGTCAAGAGGGGTCAAGAGCATTCCACACCGTCGCTGGCACGAAGAGTGGTAGTAACTCACTGCGCGACAGAGTATCTCACGAAGAGGGTCAGTTGATCTCAATGAGATTTGATTTAGCACCAATAGGGAATATAAAAATATCTCGTCGTAACTCCATTTTTCATTTTGTAAAACACTGAAAGTTTGTGACGTCTTCTGTGCTCAATCGATGTTACAAAACCCGTTTCCTCGTTCAAAAATCGGTTACTAGTCCCGCTTGTTGCCTCACATATAGTGCGTAAAACATCTAGTTGTAGGTTTTCGAGCTGATCTAGTTTTCTTGCCAAGCAGGTATCCCAAATAACATCCGCATAGTCAACAAGTGGTAAAATGAAAGACTTGTATAGTGTCACTAACGCTTTTCTAGATATTCGATAGTTCAGGCTGCGTAGGCAGTTTATCATTGAGCTTACTTTAAGTACTATGCTATCTATGTGGGCATCCTACGAACTAGAACTATGGAAATAAAGTCCCAGATGTTTATGGGTACTTGTTTCAGATATAGGCGTACCTAACATAGAAAGTATCGGATGCACTTGATAGGTATGTCTACGGCTAATGCACATGCTCACTGTTTTCTCAGAACTGAACAAACCTTGCCATGTTTTTGACCACAAACCTATCTTATTCAAGTCTTGATCCAATATATTAGATGCCAATGTAGGATCCTCGACAATAAGGTACAGTGATGTGTCATTTGTACACAGGTGGCTATTTGAAGTAATATAATTTACAATGTCATTAATATATATATTGAAAAGAGGCCTAAAAAAGATCACTGTGGTACACCAACAGGGATGTATTTAATGTCGGACTTCTTCCCATTAACTTCTACTTGCTGAGTCCTGTTCTCAAGGTAATTTTCAAACCACGACAATTAATTACCCCTTATATCAATACCATATCATTTATACACTAAACCTTTGTGCCAGACCCTGTCAAATTCCCTACTTATATCACAGAAAACCAACCTACATCCTTACAGTGATTCAAGGCTCTGCACATAAAATGTTCAATATAAAGTCACTGATATATTGTCGATTCACAAGGAATAAACCCGACTGTAAGTCTGTCAAAAGATTATTACTTTTCAGGTAAGTAAACACGTGGTTAAAAACTGTTTTTTTCAAAAACCTTGCTTACACTACTTGTCAATGAGAGAGGTCTTTAATTTATTTTATTATTTATGGATTCCTTTTTATGAATTGGCTGCACATGAGCATGTTTCCATGCAGCAGGGAAGTATGTCGTTGTCAAAGATAAGTTAAAAATACAAGTTAATGGGTAGGCTAGTTGTGAGGAATATTTTTTTCAGTACGATATTATTTATCAAGTCTGGACAATTAGCTTTATTTGTATCTAAATTAAGTAATATGGATTTGACATTCTCAAAGGTAATTTCTAACTGTTCAATAGTTAGATCAGTGCATGGTATGGGGGCAATACATCATCTTTGCCTGTACCATACTGACTTATAAAATGGTCATTTAGAAGATCTGTTATTTCCTATGGGTCATCAGTCACAGCTTCATCTTCAAATATTGGAGGAAATAATACATCCGAATTGCACTGCTGCTTAGTAAAATATTTAACAATTTTCCACCACTGTCTGAAAGCCGAACCGTTAGTTGACACGTAGCTTTCAAGTTTGATATCATATTCCTTCTTGGCAGTTCTTATGGAGATGGTCGTTTCATTTCTAACTTTCTGGAAAACTTCCCAATCATGGGGCGGTTATTGATCTTAGCTACTCTGGAATTCTATTGCGTTTTCTCATTAGCCTACGTGTCTCACTGTTCATCCAGGTTTGTCGTTAGGACGTATTCTAACAAGTTTTGAAGGTATGAACCTCTGAGTTGTTTCCGTGATATAAGTAGAGACTTTTGACACTACAGTATCCACATCGCCAGATTCAAGAAAACTACCCCAGTCGGTATTTGCAAAGACGCCATTCATAGCATTAAAATTGGTTTCTCTATAATTATAAATCTATCAGAGATACGACTTAAGAATCGACGACCTCGTGGACTTTATGTGTACGTATGTAGCGTGGTGATCACTACAGATGGGAGATATAACATCACACTGTGTCACTGACAATGGACAAGAAACTAATACCAAATCAAGTAGTGATTTGATCGATTCTGTGACACGAGTGGGGATGTTATTAGTTGTGTTAAACCGTAGGTATTTTGCATGTGTGCAATTTTGGGGTGTGTTTTGTTTAAGCAATCTGCGTTAAAGTCTCCCAGTACTACACATTTCGTTGATAAGTCGTTTTTAGCTAACGAGAGTGATTTATCTATAAGATCCCAATAAAGAGAGAGCGTAGAAGGCTGCCGATAAAAAATGCCAAGCAAATCTTTTTTATAGGTATGTCGGATTTCCACCCATACGCCTTCTCGACCTGGAACGCCTAAATCAAGGCGGTTTTTGAAATAACGGCTACATTTTATATAAATAACAATACCTGTGCCCTGATCTTGGGGACGATCTTTCCTAATTGGGGAAAGTGATATCCTGAAATATGGATACTTGAGTCATCAAAGTCATTATTAAGTTTCTGTTATGGCAATCACGTCGTAATAACTAAGTTCCGCACTTATTATATTAACTTTTTGACGGAGACCACAGACATTAATATGGGCGATAGAGACGTCACCATCCTGTCCAGGGCTGAATTCGATATCTCCACATAGTATAAGCAGTAAAAATTCTACTACAAGGGCGCCGGAACGGCCTAAACATTGGCCCGACCTTAACACCCAGATCCCTGTTTTTGTCGAATTGTTGCCATCGATTATGTGGGGGAGAAAAAAAATGACAGTGCATGCAGTTCGTCTTTCGAGAAACATAATATGACAAAATTCCCTGCCAAACTGCCAGGCAATTTGGAAGGGGATTTTGTCATATTATGTTCCTCGAAAGACGAACTTCAATGTGGAGGCCTCACAAATGTGGGGCCCTAGGCGTCCGCCCAGTCTGCCCATTCGTAAATCCGGCCCTGCCCCCAGATAAAGTTTGAAAAATGCCATCTCTCAGACCAATTTTGGGGCTACTTCTTTGGTATTCCAACCGCTTCCGAAGTCATTATTTGATATGAATGACGTTCGGCTGAAGGTCGATCAAAAATGTCATGATCGGCAATTTTTTTGCCCCGACATTGGTCGGGGCGGCTCCGGCGCCCCTGTACTAGCCGAAAACCTAGAAAAACAAACTTATAAAGCACAGAAAACAAGAACAATAAATTTCCAGCAGAATACGACGTGATTGTTCCGAAGTTGAAAAGACAAATAAATATACGGTATGTTGACAAGTCAGCCGGCATCGTCGTGGATTATCCGACAAAACATATTGGAATGAGGGTATTGGTCTGTTATCACTAGATGCAATGCAGACAATGAAAGTAAAACATTTAGGCCCATGTCTCGAGCACAATCCTTCGAATTGGTACATTTACATGTCTGTCTCCCTTGTGGTGCAAGTGTAAGGAAAAATATAAAGAAAATTATATAGAAGGTTGTTTGAAAAAACATATAGGTTGTGGCAGTGGAAGTGTTGATTTTGAATTATCGATGATATCCTGATTGGGTTCTCAATCAGCAGGGAGCGCGGTGGCTCAAAGGTAGACTGTTAGACTTCTATGCTAGAGGTCCCGAGTTCGATCCCCGTCCGGCACGACCCGCATTGTGTCCTTGGACAAGGCACTTTATCCCGGTTGCCTACATGGTGGCACGATGACGCCCTGCGCTAAGGCGAACTGCACGTCGATGGTGCACATGTCTTCAACCGCTGTAACCCTGCTTGAGTGGAGCTTGAACAGAGTTGGAATGTTGAGGAGCTGGCAGTTGCTCGTCGGTGGTTCTCTCCAGGTACTCCGAGTTCCTCCACCCTTAAAACTGTCACGGTCACGATTAGCCATTGTGTATAAGTATGTGACCTCAAGCACATAAATAAATAATAAATAATCTCAATCAGCCTCTTCTCCATAACGTATATAATTGTCAGACATGGCTAGTTTCAAAACAAGTACCGATCGACACGGCCGACGTTGCTAAATTAATGCCTACAGGCACTGTAATTATTTAGGCTATACAATCAGCTCATATATTACCACATGGGGTGCGGTTGCGTTGCGGTAACCGGTTCTCGTCAGATCACCGAAGTTAAGCAACGTCGAGCCCGGTTAGTCCTCGGATGGGTGACCGTCTGAGCGATTGATTCAGACTCCCGCGCTGTGTCAACTTAACCCCGGATGTCCACATGGGGGGCACGATGATGCCGTGTACTAAGGCGTACTGCACGTCGATGGCACGCATGTCTTCAACCAATATAACCCTGCCTGTGCTGCAGTGCGAAGTTACGATGTTGGGGAGCTGGCAGCTGCTCGTCATTGTTCGGTGGTTCTCTCCGAGTACTCCGTCTTCCTCCACCCGTAAAACTGTCACGGTCATGATTAGCCATTGTGCATAAGTGTGTGACCTTAAAACACCAATAAATAAATAATAATAAATGTATTAGCGCAGGTACTATAATACTTCACTTCTCCAAGGAGTGTTATCAACACTGGAAAATTGACGATTTATACCTTCTACGAACCAGCCCTATGAATGCAGGTAAAATAAAAGATTAAAATAGTAACAGCGAAATGTAGGACATGATTGTAGAATACTTAGCGTTTCAAAATTTCCCATGAAATTTGCATGCTGATCAGCAGAGTTAGAGCGGAGACAGTAACCAACACCAAAACAAATTATGGACAGCCCGCTGTCCGCACGCATCCATCACTCGAGAATGTTTCAATGTTAGCAGGCATATCTCAAGATTTATAGACAAATTACAATGTGTATTCAAATACGTAATTATTACTATAAAATAATTATGTATTTTTTTACTAGAGTATTTAACTGGGATTATTGTCCACGTATCTTTGTATACATTTTACATTTATACAAACATAATTGTTAACTATACCAAGCACATACTTCACAACATGACGTTACGCATTATGCAGAGGGTGCAACATCCATTAAGCTTATATATACACGCACCCATATATCAGCCCCATTGCCTGCAGTACACAGTAAGACAATACACCATACACAATACAATATATTTTATAACTTTCACTGCAGTAATGAAACTCACATATTGTAATATTGAATCAGATTTTCCATTAAACGCACTGGAGATAAAACAAAAACCTACAAGTACACTTACTTATTTCTTTACTGGCAGAGGGCTAGACTATTTTGTGTGTTCTAAGTTTGTTTGTCAAAGTTTGTTTTATTATAGTTTGTTTCATCCCAAACCATTGTAGAGGGTCTCACACACACGCGCATATCATGTAACAAGGATTTGTTTAGTCCTTATGAAAATTATTCAAGAACACTTTCTCATTTCTTAACTGGTAGGTGGCTAGATTATTTGGGGTGGACTGAATTCGTTATTCAAAGTATATTTTTTACAAAGTCTGTTTCTTCGCGAACAATTGGAGAGTGTTCACAGGCAGTCTTCAATAATTTGCAACAAAACTACTCTATATATACAAAATATATAGAGGATATGGAATGAGTGTTTTTCTCATATAATATTTATGAAACGAGTCTAAGAATTTTCAGTTTTGGCGAGCCTCTGGCGAGTTCAAACGGAAAATTCGCACGAGTTTCATAAATATTATATGCGAAAAACACTCATTTCATATTATATTTATCATATAACACACACAACACACACACGCACAAATTAGCCACTTAGTATGACCCTTTTAACCCTTTTAACCCATCACCTAACTTGAGTTGCAGACGGCACTTGGTAAAAACATCCTCGTATAACTAAAAAATTTCATTTTTTGCTTCCAAAACATAGGTTATGACCCCTCATTGGAACGAGCTCGTTCCAAAAAGTGAAAATATAAAAAAAATGAATGGGGTTTTTCTTGTAGGTAAAAGATTAATACAATATAACTCACCCCAAATAGGACAGATAACGTAAATTCTCCCCACTGAAATTATGCAAATGTGACCCAGTTGTATTTTGTTTAGCCAATCAAATTGTCCAGTTTTGAAATTGACCAATGAAAGCTCCCAACTTTAATTATGCAAATTGTGAAAATGTGGCCCAGTTGTATTTTGTTCAGCCAATCAAATTGTCTAGTTTTGAAATTGACCAATGAAATTGACGGAAGGCTTTATTTATCACTGATTAATATGAAAACAAAATATCAAATGTTTTAAAGTGAAAAAAAGGACGAGTCATATGATAAATCAAAATATCATATGACTAGGATTTGTTCAAGTCATGATAATTATACCAGTACACTTACTTATTTCTTAACTGGTAGAAGGCTAGAAAATTGTTCGTGGTCTGAGTTTGTTATTCAAACTTTGTTTTATTACAAAGTTTGTTTCATCACAAACCACTGGAGAGTGCCAACAGGCACTCTCCAATAATTTAGTTTAAACAGTATTTATTTCCGTAGTATCAAGAAACAAAAAGACAAGAAAATACAAGTATAGCTTACATAACAATAGATACAGGAGGAAATTGATTCAGCAACAAGCTTCAGCAGAACAACTTAATATAAACAAAGTATATTAAAATATCAAACGACTAGGATTTGTTTAGTCCTCGTGATAATTACACAAAAACAAGTACACTTACTTATTTCTTAACTGATAGAGAGCTAGGTTATTTTGGGTGGTCTGAGTTTGTTATTCTAAGTTTTTGTTTTTTATTACAAAGTCTGTTTCATCACAAAACACAGTAGAAAGCCCACAAGCAGGATTATCCCTATCATTAAAGTTTTTAATCAAATTTTATTGCGTCCGTGGAAATATTGCCCAACTCGTCCCCGGCGGCCGTACTGTGTGGATGCTGGCCAACTCATATCTGACAAAAAACTGATCTTAGTGTAAAAACGTCGAAAAAGATGGTAAACCGAAAAATCAGAAATAGCTAACTGCTATTTTTTTCAGCTTCAGACGACATTACACTAAAGTTCGTCCGAAACGGATAAACATTATTTTTTCTCCTTGGACGTCCTGATTTCAAAATTTCTCTACCAGTGAACTTTTTAGGTCGATCGAAAATGTATTGTCCTTTTGCATATGGATTTTATTTTTACGTCGGTCAAAATGTAATAATTACATTGTTAATGTAGAATGTAATTCATTTTCCAAAGAATAAGTTTGGTCGAACTTTGACCTGCATTTACGTTCACGTTAATAATTTGTGATATCTCAAACAACTTACAAGAAATGTCAATCGACATTATGAAATCATTTCGGTTATTTTATTCTTGAACTTGTTGTCGTTTCATAGGTGATTATAGTTTACTGATATGTTAAATAAATTGTTTTGAACACTCAAAGTTTCGTTGTGAAAGACAGCAATTTGACAAATTTGGGTCAATGTCGAAAACCGGTGCTCAACTCAGAATTGTGCGCTTTGTCTTTTGTGTGAGGGTGGTTTTTCGCCTCGTTCGTTTGTACATGTTTAATGTCGTCTTTCTGCTTTGTTGTTTGGTAAAAAGTAGTTTAAACAGTTACGGAAGGTAATTATAAGAATTGAAAGCAATTTTTATAATCTTTGTTGGAGTATGAACGTGTGGGAATGGGTACAAATTGTATGAATCCCTTCGGGATTCCTACATAATTTGTACCCATTCCCACACGTTCATACTCCAATAAAGATTATAAAAATTGCATTCAATTCTTAATTGCACTTTTGGTTATGAATTTTATGGGTGATTATATTTCCAAAATTTTTGAAGCAAAAATCTTTTGCAAATATGAGAAATCGACATTCTTGAAAAATACGTCTTTCTGTGAAAACATCAAAATTATAGCATCATCAATATTAACACTGTTACCTTGTGCTAGAGCAGCCATCCAGAAAATAATGTCTGAAGTTCCATAAATGTAGCATAAGTAAGTAAAACGTTATACATGGCATAATTTCTCAGGATTCTATTTATTGGGTGGGGGGGGGGGGGGTAAAAAGTGCCAAAAAATGAAATAATTTCAAGTGACGTAAAAACGTGAAAATGGTGGTAAATCGAAAATGATGAATAACGCATATCTGCTATTTTAGTTAGCTGTACTTTCTACCAAAATTTGATGAAAATCAGACAAACTTTAATTTTTTAGATGCTGACCCATATGACGTCACGGACCAATTCGATCTTCACTATTGAGAATTTCCCACGCATTTTTGCATTTAGATTTTATAGGGAAATATTTTCTCAAAGCTTCGAGGATGAGCTCTTAACAGATGAGGTGATATTATAAGTTCAGGAAAAAGACTTTCATTCGATGCTGTTTTGGATAAGGAGAACATATGAAAATCTAAAATGTGGGACACAAGACATATTGTTCATGTGGAGTTTCACAACTGAGGGTTAACTCTTTGAACCCGAGAGTCCGTTTTTTTTCCAGCCCAGGGACATGACACGTCACACTTTCATTAAGTATGATATCTGAAGTGAATGTGTGGTGCAGACAATGAATATTTTCAACGTCCAGCACGATAGCAGTACGTTAAAAATATTAAGTGGTCTACCCCCGAATGATGAAAATGGACTCTTCCAATTGATGTCATTGTACTGACGTGTAAGATATCACCAGAGTTCATAGAGTTAAGTGGAGTAATCCCTGTCTCCGTTTTTGTTTTTTGGGGTTTTTTTTGTTTTTTTGTTTTGTTTTTTTTTTGTTTGTTTTTCGTTTTGGCGCTTTGGGTTGAAAATGCCCAAAATTGCAAAATTTTCATTTACGCGAAAACGTAAACAAAATGGCCGTGCAACGAAAAAACAGATATATGTTATTAGTTTTATGGCTCTACAACATATATAATGTCATTATAATCGAACGATTTCATTGTTGTAGACGCCACGGGTTACTTCGAGCACATCCGTTGATAATTCATCTGGACAGCAAATGTTTTTAGATAACAACTTATTGGAGGATATATTCCCAAAATGTCAGAAGGATGAGGATCAAAATAGGGCTGAAAATAAAATATTAAAAAAACACGGAAATTAAAGATGTTTTGTATAAAGGTTAAAAATTGACAATCTAAAAAATTTTCTTTATAGTACTTCGTATTTTTCATTTTATTGTCTTTTCTGTTTATTTATAACCAAAAACAAAATATTTATTTGTATGAATATTCATTTCTAAAAATATTTTCTTATTGTTCTTCATATTTTTCATTTTATTGTCATTTATTTCCTATCTATTTTCTTTGTCTCATAAAATATGATTTTTTTTCTTTTTGTTTATTTATCACAAAAAAACCTGCTTATTTGTGTGATTATTCATGTTGTTGTCAGTTATTTCATAATTTGAATTTATTTTGTGATAAACCACATTAGTGAAGAAATAAATCACTAAAAGCTAATAAATTGTTTCTTTTGTGTCTGATTTATTAGCATATACCACTTTATTCTGAAGGTGACAAGTGAGGATCAGCCGTTCACTCAGCCCAATAAACTGTGATTATATATAGACTGACAACTTGGGTGTCTGACTAATGGGGGGTTACCGTGTTTCAGCTGTGTTTTTCTTTGGTTTATTTTTCAGTTTAACGCATGGTAGGCCTATATAAAACTATCATCATGCAAATGAGTTGTTTATTTATCATTTATTTACTGTCGTCAAAAACGGTGGCCGCGACAAGTGTGATCAATTTTCGACGAGAGCAGGTAAAAAAACGTTCACTTTATAAATCTAATGATCGCACGTGCTTTTGCTACCCGCAACAAAAAAATTGTATTTTGTCTAAACGTTTTTACTTGCACTGGGAGAAATAACGTTCTTGTGAGATAAAATACCGAGATGGATATGTGGAACGTGATTAACTGACGATCTGCACAATAATAATTGGTGTGAAGTCCAGATTTTCTTTTCAGTCCAATTTTCTCCAATATTCAGTCTCCTCAGTGTTTGGCATGTAGTCATCCCTGACTAAAATCTTCATGAAAATGTATTTTTCATAAAGTAATCTCCCTTATAAATATAAGACGGATGAGGAAGGTCCATTTGAGAAGCCTGTGGAGAAACCCCCTATGGCACCAGTAGAACATGAGGGCCAATTTCCTTACATTCCTTTTGATAAACGATAAACAGCAGGCGGCTTTCGGAACTGTGTTTGAATGGTGTTGTGCGAATCAACTTGTACTAAATGCAACAAAAACTAAATATATTTTAATCAACCCTTCCGCCAAAAATAAAACAACAATTCACCAAAATATATTCATAAATGGCCAAATCATAAGTAGGGTAGGTTAAAATAATGCAGAAAAATCTCTTAAATTCTTAGGAATACATATTGATGATAGTTTATCTTACAAACATCATATATCTCAACTCTCTTCAAAGATTGCTCGGTCAAATTTCTCACTAAATAGAGTGAAGACCACGCTTCCCCGAGAAACTCTGAAAACACTTTATTATGCCCTGATACACACACATTTAGTGTATGGGATAAACGTATGGGGTAATGCTAGAACGACCAAAAAGATACTGCTTCTTCAGAAACGCTCCATCCGTATAATAAACACTCAGAAATATAATGCACACACTGATCCCCTCTTTCGGGAAAATAAGATTCTTAAAGTAAATGATCTCTTCAAACTCCATGCCTGCCTGTTCGTTTTTGATTGGTATCACGATAACCTGCCAGAATCTTTTAGACATTATTTCCACCCAGTAGTCAATACTACGGGTAGAGCTAGTAGAAGGAGAGATACTCTCCAAATTGTTGGAGTTGTCAAAGAGGGAGAAGTAGTTACTATTGACACATTTCTGCTGGTACTGTATACGACTGGACAAATTCTCGACTCTTGACCCATTGTGCAACGTGACGGCCGGGGCCGGCCAGCGCTATTCACAAAAATTGCCAATCAGTTTTCATTATTTTTTTCGTTTTTTTTTGTCTCAGGAGCATGGGTTATGGCCCTCTCATTGGAGCGAGTTCATCGAGCTCGTTCCGGTGGGGGTTCGTGACCTGTGTTCTTGGGTTCTTAGAAACAACTAAGTAACGGTTCACTTCGTCTCTTTGTTTAGCGAATGTGTCTTTATAGTAATTTGCAAGGTGTTATTCTTCCCAGGAAAACAAATAAGAAAATCTTATCTCCTACACTCATTTTTAATGGAAAGGATAGTGTGTATATAATATATCACGTTACGCACACCGTTGGTACAATGAATAAAAAATGATTGTGAAACATCAAAAGATGGTGAAATAGCCATTTTCTTATTTTTGAATTCGTTCAAACAGACAAAAATAGTAAAACATTCAGACTGATTGGGAAAAAACTGTAAACAGTCAGCTTCTCTATTTTGACTTTACTGGGAAATGCCCAAAGTTTGTGAAATGATGCGCACACTGATGATACAACAGTGCCTCGAAATTCAAATTTCTACATAAAATTCCCATACCTTTTGTGTTAACCCTTTACCTAACATGAAAAGCAGACGACATTTGCAAAAAACAATTCTTGAATAACTAATATTTTTAATTTTTTGGCTCAAAAGCATAGGTTATGACCCCTCGTTGGAACGAGCTCGTTCCAAGGAGAGGCCATAACCAATGTTTCTGAGACAAAAAATGAAAAAAAATAATGAAAAGTAATTGGCGATTTTTGAAAATAACGCTGGCCGGTTTTGGCCGTTACGTTGGGTAAAGAGTTAAATTTGCTGATAACTTTAGAAACTTATAGAGATACTTTTTTCCAGCAAATATCTTCCATTGACGAAAATTGTCAGGCATGGGTTGGACAAAAATTTACAATAACGGGCGTCGGCTGAGGTCAAGGATTCTGTAATAATTCCAAATCCTTGTATGAGGTACAAATCTCGAGGACATACACGGTACCCTCAGCTCTAGATCTACCCCCCCCCCCCCCCCCACCACCACCACATTTCTTCACAAGCAACCCCTTCTCAAAAAACCTTTAGGACAAACCAACCAAACAAACTACTAGGAGTAAAAGCTGATGACCTTATCTGTCAATTTCTGCGAGCTGCGGTATTAAAAGGAACCGGATAAATCGTTGTATAATTAACAATGTAGGTCTTTTATTTTATAAAACCTGTTTGTTTGTCTTGCTAACTTACATCCTCCACAGTACGTATCGACAGCATCACTGTATCCTTTAAGGGCAGCTGCGAAACTAGCATTGCTTGTGCAATTCCCTAAAGCCTTTGTGTAACAGTCAACGCCTTCTTTTGCTTTACTGAAATGAATGAATGAATAAAATAGAAACGTCAAAAATATGTACCGTCACTTCCAAAAATCAATGTCGCAGAAAAACGATTATTTAATAGCGTATCCTTATTCACAGCGTATTTGTCTATCCAACTGTTTTCGAACCGTCGTTTGTTTGTTCCGGCCATAATAATTATATTTGAAAACAGCAGGGTATATAGCATCCAATGGGAAATGCACTCCCCTCTTTTCAGTTGTTTTTATTATAGGAATTCACATAGGTCTGTCCTCTATTCCAATTGGCTTATCCTTGAGGTGATTCTGAACTGAAAATTGTAGTTTGAGTGGACAGGTGGAAAACATGTTTTTTCGTTACTTTTCAATAGTAATGGTTATTTAATACATGAATGATTGCTTCCTACCTAATAGATTACAAAATGTGCAAAACATTGAAAACAAATGAATTTACTCACCAAAAGAATGCTTTCGAAAAACCCTAAACCACGGTCAACTTCCTGCCACCAAAACTTAAAATATGAATCTCACACTGAAAGATATGTTTTCTATATGCACCAGAGAACAACAGTTGAGTCATAACTTTTTAAAAAATAAATCCAATTCTATGTTAATTTAAATGTTTGAAGGACCACTGCATGCACTGGTCAAGCCACTTTTTCACAGGGAACTATTTACAGTTCAAAGGTATGGCACACCACACTAATCAATAATCCAGTTAACCTCCCCTGCAAATATTAGTCGTACAGTGATATATCTGTTCTGCCCACTTCCACATGTAAAACTGTCTGACATAAGATGACTGTTTTGAAAGTGTATCGTCAATTCCCAATAACAGAAAATAAAAGACTGCGTGGCCACCCCTCATCCCCCCCCCCCCCCCCCCCATCCAAACCAAAAACAAATTGAATTATTCAGAGTTGAAAAGGGGACATAACTCTGTCGGATCAAACCCCGATTTGACATGACAAGCATTTTATGTTGATACACCTAAACAACAAATTGTATTTGATTCTGTCAATTACAGCTCAAGATATTGGTTGGAAACTAAAAAAAAATAGAGTTTTCAAAGTTATAAAAGGGGCATAACTTTAGCAAAAATTGTCGGACCGCAGGATTCGAAATGGACCTGTATTTTATGTTGAAAGACCTGCATACCAAATTTCATTTTATTTGGTCAACTGCAACTAAAGTTATCATAGGGAACCCACAGTGGGAAGGGTGCAAGGACACTGGCTATTTTATTACTTCCCTGAAAATGTTTTTTTCATTTTTTTCAGGTACAAGGAGTTTACGTTAATATTGCCTGTAAACAGTTATGGACCAACTCAGCACTTGATGCTGATTCACATCCCATCCACAACAGAGACCCCTTTAACAGTGGCACCTTTCCAGATTGGACTGGAATCATGCAGCATTTTCGAGGCAATTTCAGTTTCCACCTATATTCAGTATTTTTGTCGTAAAGGCTTTCTCTTGAATCCTGTGCCCTCTTACTAGTATGTACCCTTTGAATCCAGAGCAGTAAATATTGTAAACAGTGAGTTCACGTTTTCGGCTCTAGTGCTGACAGACTATGTTAGTCTGATTCAGTCCGTAACCTGCAGTCTACTACCACCACCACCCCAGTGGTATGATACAGTTATCCATGTTTCTCAACCCTTTTGCTTGACATTTTGTTTTCATGAAAACATTTTGTTTCCCCCAAATGCCCATTCGAGATGTCGAAGAGTCACATGAAATGCCAGTCTCTTACCTCTTTATCACTATATACTTGTATTTAATATAACTAGAAGACAATATTTATGACAACTTTCTTTCAAGTATTTATCTAACACACTGATCAATTCACTCTTGTTGCACAGATAAATGACCATTCAGATCTTCAACGGTGACTGATGAGCTTACTGGAGCCGTTACAACGGGGAGTTATGAGCTCTGTTTTTTTCATGGCAGAAAATGTAAATATTCTGTGATATGAGAAATTTCACAGAAGTGCCACCTGCCCTCTGAATTATTGAAAGTGTTATAAGCCATCCTCACAATTCCAGCCAAAACTTGTTCACGTGCGGTATTGGTTGAGGTACAGAAAATAAAAAATGAAAACCTTTCAATTATATGTTGGGGAATGGTGCTGCTTTGACATGCCCAGTACATCAGAGCTTCGTGTGGCCAAGTTCTGCGGCCAAATTGAGGCCCCAATCCCAATGGGGTACATGCTATAAATTTCCTAATATCTGGCACAAAACATGATTACTCCTTAACTTTTACAGCCTTTGCAGGTTACAAAACCAGTGTTTCTTTTTTACATTTAATTCTAATAAACTGATACCCATTTTAACCTGTATTTTCTCTGGAAAAAAAGCTTCCAGATGGGTTTATTTCTAGATGGATAAATGAATAATTTCCCCAAGACCACGAAAAGGGTCCCTTTCCCAATTTACTTGGATCAACTCCTGAATTGTATATGTACATATAGGTTAGATACAGTATTTTTCATATCCTGTCAAGTTAATGCATGTAAAAAGCTGTTTTTACCCATGTCCATCAGGTTAAACGAACGCACAGGACTATTTGAAGAAAGTTTGCCAGAATTTACTTCTTTTAACCTTTTTTCTAAAACTGTGAGTCCATCCATCCTTTGTTATTAGTAAGAATTTTAGAAATCCTTGACCTGTTGAATAATAGTGAATTACTATTATACATGAAAATTTGAAGAAACATTTCAGTCACCACTATTATTTAAAAGAACCCAAAGGTGAAAATGCCAACACTATTATTCATTTTCAATAATCTTTATCAAACGTGCAAGACCTCACCATTTTTCAGCTATCACTATTATGAGGAAAGTAAAAGTATACTGCAAAAAGTAAACCAACGGACAGATGGGCGGACGTACTTTTCCTGAAAATATATTGCCTGTTTTATGGAATGTATAATGTCATGTGAAGAGTATGCAAATTTATTTATTTTTATTTTTGTGCGTGTGTCTCTTAGACTCTTGTGCTATTCAGAGTGGCCTTGTCATTGACAATGAATCCGAATATAATCTTCTTGGTATTTTGGTTATCTAATTACTGTTTTTAATTCCGTTTTCTGGATTTTTAATTATTTAGAGGCTCTTTTTGTAACTTTGTGCAGAGATTTTTTGTGCAAATGCAGGTTTATTCGCCTATAAGGCAAACACTCAAGAAGTGGAAGCTCGATTGTGCCTTGTGTGTGCTGCCATACTTCACTTTCGTTGAAAATGTCTATGCAACGACAGAAAAAAGGATTTCCTAGAGAAAACTTGCATGTTCATACTTCTATATTTAAATGTGTGATTAGGAGGTCTAGTGGGGTGCACAGAAGGAAAAAATATTATTTTTTAATCTTTGAACAAGCGACTTACCAGTGACAACAACTTCGATCAACAAATAGTTGCGGACATGAGTCTAATAGCCCATAGATTATTCGAAATTATCGATGATCTTTTTGAATCGCAAACAAATATCATGAAATGCATCGTTTACAATGATTCGCAATATAAATCACACCAGATCGCAAAATTAGGAGCATTTTTTTTCTGAAACTCACCGAAACGGGGCCGAATGACAGACCAATAAAGTTGTACCATCAATATTATGTGACGAACAAAAGTTCCCCAGATTTGCGATTAAAAGAAGTGAAAGAGCAACCAGTTGACGAATATTTCGACAACGAAAGAATACAACATGTGTTTCTAATTCCACTATATGTCACAGTTTCGTTAATTAAAGATAACGGCAATCTGTTCTCTATTGGTAATTTTGGCGCATGAATACAAACTAATAGCAAGGTCGATCCATGTAAACAAACTGGTTGTTTGAGTTGGTGATGGAAGAATATTTACATAGAATGGAATATCATTGCAGTTTGCCTGTAATAGTCTGCTTCCCTTCAGATATATCGACAATCAGAATTTCAGCAGTGGCATTTTCATGAGAATTTAGGGGACATTTCGTCGCAATGTTGGCCACAATCTTCAGTGTTTTGAATTTCCCACCGCTAACATGGCGGACACTTTTGAGACTGAAACGACCCACGTTGACAACGTGCTTAGTCCTATCTTCGATGTCTTTTATTCAAAATTAAGACTCAACAGCTGCAGTACATTACTGATAGCTCTTGTTGGTTGTTCAGTGAAAGGTGAGGCGTCAAGCCATTTTTTGAAAACCTGACCACGCCATTTCCGACTTTTTGACAGTACACATTTTCTGATGTCTCCAAATGACCCATAAATTTGTTAGTTGCATATTTTGCGGGTCCCATCATGTTCTATGTGTCATGACCATTCTCCCCGACCCTGGTATCCAAAGGCAAGGCTGTTTCGTTGCCAAATTTTTGTTCAATGAAATGTTCACATTTTTCTAGGTTTCTGGCTTCCATGTTGTCAGCCATGACTTTATAATCACCTTAAAGGATTGTCCCTATAATCCCCTGTCGTTTGCCTCTACAAGTACGCGAATTTCCTAATGAAATTCCATTAGAAAATTTTGTCCCTATTCCGTTAACATTGGGTTATGGAGAATTCTTTAGGACACACTCAACTCACTTCGTTAAATATCAACCCCAATCAACAGGGTTGAGGAAATATGAATCCAATTAGGTTCATGTTCACCCAGTCCAGTTGATTTAAGTTAATGTTTAACACAACTGATTTAAGGGTATAAATGATTGTCCCTATACCATCAACTGGCACGGGGAAACCATCTCTCTCAGAGGGGGAAATGCTCTGAACATGTGAGATGAAAGAGGACAGTATTCGTTTTTTGCTTGAGCTTCACAAAGCAGAGGAAGACAAAATAAAATAAAAAATATATTCACTGGCATGCGTTGCAGTGGTCGTCTGCGACAGTTGATTTCTTTCTGTATTGCATTTATCATATTATTTAGCCTAAAATAGTTTTGATACTCCGAAAATTTTTATTTTCAAATCAGTGCAGGGTGGCGGATTTTACTTTCATTTTTTTTTTACCTTCGGGTCTGTGAATTATAAGGAACATAGTAATGGCGACCCAGCACGAAGTGTCATATGTTATCTGAACGTGGCGGCAGCCACACAACGTGGGGAAGACGCTAAGTTCTTCCATTTTAAAATGCGAAGCAGAAGACGTATAATACCATGCGAATGTTAAACGAACTGACAACACCTCTCGAATGAGGACGCCATGCATTGCCTGTATACTCATAGTTAGAAATATATCCCATACAGCGACATTTCCACTCGGAGGTTTGCATACATAGATGCACGCGTTCGTTTCGTTTAACAAAAGTCAACTCGACTACTCGACTGTATCTGCTGTTTGTTCGTGATTATTTCACAACATAACCCATTATTGAAACCGGTTCACCAATATATATGGATTCAAGCTTCTTAGCTCTAGATTCCGGTGAAATCGGCCAGGAGTTTTCGACTTTGCGCGTTTATGTTTCCTATTTTCGTAATATAACCGATGGTGATATTAGAAAAATGTCAATAAAAAGTACCAACGCGCACGGACAAAAATCAGTCTGAGAATCAAAAGTATTTGGGGTTTTTTTGGGGGGCTTTAACAATAAACTTTTATATTGTGTAAAATACAAGTATCCACAATAAATATTGTGATAGGTAAGCATGCAATATCAGATCTAATACTCACTGTAAAAGGAAATTGACCCCAAGATGCTTCTGACTGTTTGGATACAGGGTCACGGTACTAAAAAGTCTACATGTATTAGGCGAGCCTTGGGGTTGCAAGTTTACAATATTAATTGGTCTACCCCTAAATAATCAGATTTGAAGATGGCGGGAAGAGTGTAAACGTTCTGTGCTTTGCTGGTCGGATTTTACCCATTTCGTGTTTTTCTTTTGTCAATTAGCTTAATTTGTTTTGTCTCAGTGAACCTGATGGAATATTGATGGTATAGTTACACCTTTCGCCTTCATTTCCGCCTTAAGCTGAGAATTACACAGTTTACTTCTAAACAGTTGGTGACGTCACCCATTTACGTCTTATTGTCATTCAACAGATATTCTGCAAACCAATAATTAAGTCAAGGAAAGTTTCCTTGCCGAAAGATGATATGGTTTCAAACACTGAACTAAACAAGATGCTTATAGATATGAAATGTCACTTCACCAGTTATTTTCAGAGCCCGAAAAGCGATATCAGTGAGTTGAAGAATCAATTTACCGAGATGAGCAAAACAATAGGTGAAATGAAATTGGAGCATGACGAGTTAACGCGGACTGTAGACTTTAATGCCCAACGTATTGATGATATAGAGTAATATTATACCCGAACCCAGTGTCACAGCACTATTTTACAAAATACCTTACTGTACGACCCTATACTTATCCCACATTTAGAGTATTTTATATATATGTCCCACATTTTCAGTATATATATATTATATCAATACACTTCATCAAATACTTTTTATAATTTTTGTCAAATTGCAAAATAGGTCTTCATCAGACCGAAACCTAGATGAAAATTGGGGTTTTAGGCTCTTGCATCTCTCACATCCAGCACCCTTGAAACAGATTTGTTTTATCAGAATATAGACCTTTTAGATATATATACGATACACGGGTATATCTCAAGATAAAATACAGGCTACTTGTAGACAGTTACTAATCAACGCAGAAAACAATTCCAACAATTCAGTAATGGTCAGTTATCGAATATCGGTCTCGGTGCGAGTTGAAAATGTAAATAAACGTACTGGCTGTGTCAATTGCAACCTTTTTGGGGATTGTCGTTGGCTCGGTTGTTATGGTGGCAGAGCATTTATGGCCAGGTGATTGGGTGTCGTACACCCGGGATCGACTGATTCGACTCCCGTCGAGGCCACCTTCCAAAAAACTTCACAGTTTTCAATCCAGTGGCGCGAAGTTTGCACGATGCCTTGTGGAATTTCTGCTTGACATTGGCGATATAAATTAAATTCAAGCAGTTGCATCTTCATGGATCTTCTTGTGTTTAAAAGCTGGGACCATACATAAATCATTTTGTGTTTAATTATTGACTAATTCATATTCCGTTACGTTAAGTGCCGTACCAATGTACACCGCGTCATGGGAACGTAACATTTAGCGCCACGCTTATCCTAATTGTTAAATGAGAATTTAAAAATTGTTCGAGATGGGCGTACTGCAGGTCGATTTATTGTCTGTCAAGCGGCTGCCTAGCTCCAAATCACGAACCCAATTATAAAATCACCGTTTCAAATCTTCCTTGGGTGGCAATAAGTAAAGATATGTTCCGCGTTTCACGTTGTTCTTTGTATTCAAGTGCAACTTATGCACAAAGATGCCGGATCATACCTTCCTTGGGTGACAAGTAAAGATTTTTATATATTCCATGTTATAACGCGCAAAATTAGTTCTCAGCTTTAGAATTACGAGCCTTCTATAATTTATCTCAACCTCGCCCTGGTAACAGAGGCAGAGGCAAGTTCGCAAACAGTATTCACACACCCAACCATTCCTTGACCCGAATCATTCAAAGGCGTTGTTCTCCATATTAAAATGTTTTGCCTGCAAAATCACCTTATCATATCTCCCTTGGATCGCAACAAGTAAAGGTATGTTCCCCGTTCCAGGTTGTTCCCTGTAGCCGAGTCTTTTACCCTCAAAATAAATGTATATTTTCCTTGGGTGGCAACAACTAAGGATATGTTCTGTGCTTCACGTTCTTCTTTGTATTCAAGTGTAAATTATGCAAAAAATACCGAATAATATCCTCCTTGGTTTGCAACAAGTAAAGATATATTTTGTGTTATTAAGCGACAAGCAAAGATGAATTACGGCTATTGCTAAAACCTCGCCCTGTTAACAGCGGCAGAGGAAAGTTCGCGTAGAGTATTCACACATTCACCACTCCTTGACCCGAATCATTTAATCATTCAGAAGCGCGCCTCCATATCCCCGCCGCAATGCCCCATCCACGTCAAAAAGACATCAATATCGCTAATGAAAAATATAATCTTTTTATAC
The DNA here is from genome assembly GCA_031216915.1 of Pictodentalium vernedei. NCBI lineage: Eukaryota > Metazoa > Mollusca > Scaphopoda > Dentaliida > Dentaliidae > Pictodentalium > Pictodentalium vernedei. The sequence continues at coordinate 233,547,975 of CM062294.1, forward strand.
CTTCCTTGTGTAGTAATACCCCCCTCCCCCGCCACACGCCCGATCCTCCCAGTGTGTGTAATATATATCCCCCACCATTGCCCTGTATACTCCCCCTGTTACAATGTCCACACTGACGATTGTAGGCTAGGGTGTACACGCACCCCATCTGCTAGATAGAATGCTTAGACACGGTAGTCACAACTGCAGACGGATTTCTTAAAACCGGTTTATGTACAAAACCCACGGACACGCATCAATATCTGCACGCCAAGTCGGATCACCCAATCAACACTAAAAGAGCGATACCATATAGGATAGCTTCAAGAGTAAAAAGAATTTGTTCCGATAATGCTGAATATGGATGCCACAAAAATGACATAAAATAACACCTACACGCCAGAGGTTACGACGAAAAGGTTGAAAGCGAACAGCTAAAAAGGTCGACCAAATCGAGCGGAAACAGTTACTTGAAAAACGGTCACTTACTCGTGGCGCCACCCCAACATCGGGAAAATAACACGGGAGCGGCTGCCCATTCTACACCGCTCAAAACGCATGAAGTTAGCATTCGGATCCCCCCCCCCCCACACCCCCCCCCCCTCACCCCCCCCCCCCCCCCCTGATTTCGTACAAAAGACTGAAAAATTTGGGAGACATTAAAGTCAATAGCAAGCATAACCAGAGAATTGTTATTTGTTAGACAAATGAAAATGCAGACTACATATAGCAAAGCAAAGTGTTTGAAATTAACCCTTTACCCAACGAATCGCCCGCATCCGCCCGCGTAATATGCAAATTCAGCAGTTGAAAAAATATTATTTTTCAAAAAATTTCAACAAAACCATATCATGTGATCCCTCGTTGGAACGAGCTCGTCGAGCTCGTTCCAACGAGGGGTCACATGTTATGGTTTTGTTGAAATTTTTTGAAAAATTTGAAAAAATGATATTTAAAATAATAAATTTTGATATCGTCTGCGTTGGGTAAAGGGTTAACCATTTCCGAAACGATAGACAAAAAGCATCCAAAGTTGGCTAATTTTGGCATTCTCTCAAAGTTCTCTTATTAACGCCCTCATTTTGCTTGGGGGTTAAATCTTGAGATTAAAAAGTAAACAGTAACTTTTTTCTACAATCATTGTTGCATCTATCCATACCAAAATAATTGCTACAACAGCCTTGCAATTGGGGGAAATGAGTACAGATGTTTGCAAAATTCACTGAAAATCAATTTTTTCTGACGATACCATTCTTTACATGGCCAATGCTTATGATGCGTTAAGCCCCAAAGCATAACTTACAGCAGAGAATTTGTTCATTAGGCATCTCTGCCTATAGCAAAGCAAAGTGTTTAGAATTAACCCTTTCCAAAATGACAGGAAGATGCAATCAGAGTTAGGTAATTTTGACATTTTCGGATGGTACTCTTACCCTCATTTGCTTGAGGGTTAAAGATGAGATTAAAAACTAAACAGTAACATTCTTCTGCAAGCATTGTTGCATCTATGCATACAAATATAATTGTTACAACAACCTCGCAATTATGAGAAATTTGCCCTTGAAGTTAGTAAATCTTGACGATAAAATGATATATTCATATCATTTGTGGCCAATAGGGGGTAATTTTAAAATATTTGTGTGGTAATTTTAGTGTATCATATTATGCTCTTAATGTGTGAACATCAATCACAGACAGTGTCTAAAAAGAGACATGGACTAATCTTGAATCTTGGTATTTGAATGAACATGTACAAGTTAGGGTACTCCAATTCAAGGCCTGACATCTGGGTGAGGGTTAAAACTTGGAACAAAACATATAAAGCAAAATTGTTCTTGGATGAATGCCCTATCTTCTCATGGAAAAGGTTTTGAGACAATATAGCTTCAGTGCCTAGAAAGTGCATGTAAAAGTTGACGAAAATAACAATTATTCCGACAGTACCTTTATGAGAAGTCTCATATCTGGCAAGGGTTAAACTTTTAATAATAACATATCGAACAAAATTTGTCATACTTTGACTGCTGCAAGCAGCTATGGAAAACATTCAGAGTTCAATCAATTAAAAATGGAGTAAATCGTCACCTAAACTTACCAGATTCTGAAAAATTGGAGTTTTTTTGGACGGTACCTAAATTTATGCAACCAGAATGGGATAGGGTTAAACTTTACAACCAAACTTACAACAGCAAATATGTGAATACGTACATGAAAAGTGTTTGCAATTAAGCCTTTCCAAAATGATAGAAAATGCAACCAAAGTTGGCCAATTTGGCATTTTCAAACGGTACTCTCGCCCCCATTGTGCTTGAGGGTTAAATCTGAGATTAAAAAGTAAACAGTAATTTTCTTTCACAATCATTGTTGCATCTATCCATACCAAAATAATTGTTACAACAACCTTAAAATTAGAGAAATTTTCCCTTGAAGTTGGTCAATTTTGAAGAAAAAGAGCTATATTAATGCCATTTTGGGCCAATAGAGGGAGGTTAATATTAAAAGATTTGACTGGTGATTGTGGTGTATCATATTATGCTCTAAATGTGTGGAAAATTTGAGCTAAATAACTGTAAACAGTTTTGAGACTTTCGACAAATTTTAAAAGTTTGAAAGTTTTGGCAGAATATTTTGAAAATAAGCGTTTTCACAGACATGACGATACCGCATTTCACTAGATTGTATGACATTACAGAAGTATGCCAAATTTTGGTTAACATCGTACAGCTTGTTTTTGAGCAGTTCAACAGACAATATTCACGGAGGAAAAAAAATGTCCAGGAATGTGGTATATGGTATTCTCTGCGATAATTGTAATGAAGTTGTGTGCGTGGGAGAGACGGAGAATGCTAAACCATCTGAGTAGAATAAAACTTGAGGTTCTGAGTGAACCGACACCGCATCATTTTCTGACCGAAAACCATAGTATAAACAATTTTAAGATTATCGGGATTGAACAAATTAATCAACAAAATAAAGCTTACAGGGGGGGGGGTGGGGGTGGGGGGGGGGGGGTCGTGAAGCATTTTGGATTAACAAACTTCAAACACTAGAACCCAATGTGCTCAAAAGATAAGAATGATTCCAGATATTCTCATTTACAAATTTGTTGATGGGGGAGGGGAGTGTATAACTTAGTGTGAAGAGCAATAACACATAAACACGCGTTGATGTTGAACATAGCGTGTACATGTTGTGGGGTTATGATCATTTTGTGTGTGTGGGTGCATACTTCATGCGTATGTGGGAATAAGAGAGGCCGATGGGGGGGTGGATTGGATGCGTGTACACCCTAACCTCCAATCGTCAGTGCGGTCATTGTAATAGGGGACTTATACAGGTCAATGGTGGGGGTATATATATGCTGCAAAAGTTGGTGGGGACAAGACATTTACACACACTGGAAGGATCGGACGTGAGGGGGGTATTACTGCGAAAGTAAGGTATAAAAAGATTATATTTTTCATTAGCGGTATTGATGTCTTTTTGACGTGGATGGGTATTGGGGCGGGGATGGAGGCGAGCTTCTGAATAATTAAATGATTTGGGTCAAGGAGTGATTGGAAGTGTGAATACTGTATGCGAACTTGCCTCTGTTACCAGGGCGAGGTTTTAGCAATAGTGTGTAATTCATCTTTGCCTGTTGCGTAATAACGCGGAATATATCTCTACTTGTTGCATTACAAGGAAAATATTCTTCGGTATTTTTTGGCATAATTTACACTTGAATATAAAGAAGAAGGTGAAGCGCAGAACATATCTTTACTTGTTGCCACCCAAGGTATCCGGTTATTTTCGCGTAAGAGACTAGGATACGGGGCAGGCAATACATTTTAATATGGAGAACAACCCGTTTGAATGATTCGGGTCAAGGAGTGGTTGGATGTGTGTATACTGTATGCGAACTTGCGTTTGTCTCTGTTACCAGGGCGAGGTTGAGATAAATTATAGAATGCTCGTAATTCTAAAGCTGAGCACTAATTTTGCGCGTAATAACGCGGAATTTATCTTTACTTGTTGCCACCCAAGGAAGATATGACATGGTTTCTTTGTACATAATTTACACTTAAAAGTAAAAAACAACGTGAAACGCGGAACATATCTTTACTTGTTGACACCCAAGGATGATTTGAAACGGTGATTTTATAACTGAGTTCCCGATTAGGAGCTAGCCAGCCGCTTGCCAAGCAAAAAATCGACATGTAAGACGTACGCCTATCTCGAACTATTTTTTAATTCCCAGTTAACAATTTGGATAAGCGTGACGCTAAATTTGACGTTCCTGTGTATACATTTGTACGGCACTTAACGTAACGGAATATGAATTAGTCAAAAATAAAAGCCGCTTAGAAAGAAGGGAGTAATCTCCCAAGCATGACGGCAATTTGACGAAATTATGAAAGTATTTGATGAAATATATATATATATATATATATATATATATATATATATATATATATATATATATATATATATATATATATATACTGAGTCAAAAAAGAAAGTATAATAAACTTTGAGGAGCAATTTTTTAGTATTATGGACTTTTATCCCAAACAAATTATTGTGAACTCATATTTCGAGTCTGGTTGTATGAATTTGCATAATTTCATGTTCTTACTGCTGCCGGTGTCACGTCAGGACGTAGCAATTCAGACATGGGGTGAAACGAAAAGTTCACACATGCAGCCAATAGCGTGTATGTCCACCGTTTGCCTCTTGGATGGCAAGACACCGACGGCGCATGAACTGATAAGTCTCTGGATGTGGTATTGCGTTCCAGTCCCGCCTTAGAACATTGCGTAAATCGCCTAACGTCTGAAGATCATGAAGTCGTGCCCGACGGTCCAATTGATTCCAAAGATGCTCGATTGGCGACAAATCTGGCGAAAGTGGGGGCCAGAGAAGAAGTTTGATGCTCTGTTCCTCAAGAAAGTTACGACAGATACGCGCCACGTGACATCGGGTATTGTCTTGCTGGAATAACTGCAATCCAACGTTATCGTTGAACAGCGGACAACAACAGCGTCAAGAATATCGTCCCTATATCGCTGTCCATTCGGATTACGATCGATGAAGATCAACTGCGTTCGATGGTGCAAGGAAATTCCCGCCCAAATCATTACACTACCCCCGCCGAAACGGTCGCATTCCCGCACACAAGCATCAGAGAACTGTTCTCCTCGTCTACGATACACTCTTGCCCTACCATCAGCGCCGTAGAAAAAATCGTGATTCATCACTAAAATGAAGTGTGCTCCAACGCTGCTGAGTTCAGCAAAAACGCTGACTTACCCATTCCATTCTGACAGTACGATGACGTTTGGTAACGATTGGTCCGTGGGATGGCGAAAGTGGGGGGCCAGAGAAGAAGTTTGATGCTCTGTTCCTCAAGAAAGTTACGACAGATACGCGCCACGTGACATCGGGTATTGTCTTGCTGGAATAACTGCAATCCAACGTTATCGTTGAACAGCGGGACAACAACAGCGTCAAGAATATCGTCCCTATATCGCTGTCCATTCGGATTACGATCGATGAAGATCAACTGCGTTCGATGGTGCAAGGAAATTCCCGCCCAAACCATTACACTACCCCCGCCGAAACGGTCGCATTCTCGCACACAAGCATCAGAGAACCGTTCTCCTCGTCTACGATACACTCTTGCCCTACCATCAGCGCCGTAGAAAAAATCGTGATTCATCACTAAAATGAAGTGTGCTCCAACGCTGCTGAGTTCAGCAAAAACGCTGACGTACCCATTCCATTCTGACAGTACGATGACGTTTGGTAACGATTGGTCCGTGGGATGGACGCCTACTTCGGATGCCATGTTCAGCGAGTCTGTTGCGAATAGTTTGTGCTCTGATTCTATTGTTAGTTCTTCCAGGAGCAATTGCTGCTGTCCTCGTCACCGGAAGGATGCGATCCCGCAAGTGAGACGTCGTGATGTGTCGGTCTTGTGCAGGGGTCATAACTCTTGGTCGACCTGCACGCGGTCGGTCGGCAGTAGAGCCAGTGGTTCTATACCTTCCAATGAGACGGTAAATAGTGGTCACAGTGATTCCGAATTCAGCAGCGAGCTCATCTGGAGGTATCCCAGCCTCATGCGTTGCAATGGCACACAGCCTCTGATTTTTGGTTAACCTTGGCAGTTTTTTAAATGTCGGAAGACAAAAACTAGCGTGCTTTCTCAGTAACCCAGGCTTTCAAGCACAACATAACACAAAGAAAATCGTCATTCACCAATTCAATTTGACATTCGCGGGTAACACGTGCGATTTTGAAATGAGTAGCAAAATCGTATACGGTTGGGTGGACAACAACAACATGTCATTGAACTCTTTACACGACTTCTTGTCCACAAACATGCAACAATAGAACTATTATATTTCATCCTTTATGATATCTTTTCACATTTGTTTCTATTATTCCTTCTTTTTTGACTCAGTATATAAAGCTCAAAGTGAACAGGAAAAAAACAATTTTCACAAAGCTTTCGGTCTGATGAAGACCTTCTTCAGGGTACAGACACAACAAGAAAAAATACACACAGACGACAAAAGAAATGAAATGTGGCGATAAAAGTAGTCGTAAGCCCAATTCTGACTGAACGGGTGTGTAATACAACCCGAAAAGAAATTGGGTAAAAGTATAAAGCAAAAGGTGAAAAACAAAAACTGTTAGACAAATTCTGAAAAGTATTCTAGAAAGTACTAACTCCCAGTGGAATCCGATTTTAAAATACCCTTCGGAAATTAAACGGAAGTGGAGTTTTAGAAATGTCACGATACTTCCATGTATTACATGAAAGTATGATAACTGGATGATTTAAACAAATTTGTTGCAGTCCTCGCCTTAAAGTGTACCAGGTAGCCTGCTAGGGGGGAATTTCTAAAACACTTAGATGATTGCCAGAAGTTGAAAGTGAAAAAATTTCGCGGTGGGATTAATTGCGAAAAATGCGTAAATAGGCAAAAAAGATTTAGAAGATGAAGAAAGTAGTAGAGTTGGACAAAAATAAAATGCGTCCAGGCCCCTGCGTACAGTTGCTTGAAATTTACGGAATTAGTACCGCGATCCTTGATAGACAGTTACGTATCTTTGTTGAGTGCCTAGACCGCGTGGAAACAAAGGAGATCGATCGATCACGGGTCGGATTGTAAATGTGAACTAACATATTGGCTGAGTCAATTGCGACCTTTTTGGGAGCTTGCCGTTGGCTCAGTTGGTATGGTGGCAAAGCATTTATGACCAGGCGATTGGGTTACGTCGACCCAGGATCGACTCCCGTCAGGGTCACCTTCCGAAAAACTTTACAGTTTTCAATCCAGTGGCGAGGTGCTTGGACTACGCCTGTTGGAATTCCTGCTTGACATCGGCGGTATATTGCATAGTGTACATACATGTCTATGTCCAGCCAGCCTATACGCAGAACGACACACGCGTGTGTCGTTCTGTTTATTACACGCCTTCGCGTCTGAAAAAAAACAATTATTAGAAGGACACCCAGCAATTCATTTGACAACTATCAACAAAAGGAACACAGTTTATCGCCTACCAAATTTGCGAGGGGAATCCGTGTTACTATTTCGTCCCCTGAGTTTCAATGTGTTCTATGTGCCTACTGGCGTATACAACACATTGGAACTTAGGGGACGATTTTAGCTATCGGTAGGGATCCAAATTGATTGTAAATGTGGTGAACGATTTGTAAAAAATTCCAAATTTAAATTGTTTAAAAATAGTTCATCAATGCTTTCCGTTCCGCACATATGTGCGGAACAGATTTTCATTTTCCGCATGATTTAGTGTTGCTGTAGATGGGAATACCATAGAACAGGCGTGTAATAAATATAGCTATTGTATACTGTACATACATGTCTATTCCAGTCTGTCCCCTCTTTTGTAACGCACTTTGGTGCTTGATCTGTACTGGACTAGTAATTCTAATTCCAATCTCTATGTCCAGCCTGCCCCTTCTTTTGTTCAGCACTATGACCCTTGATCTGTACTGGGTTAGTAATTTCAACTCCAATTAGCAATTACATAACTGTTTTTTTTAATTCAGCATCAGTAACAAAGTTGTCAAACCATCCCATTTTATCCGACACGAGGTGACCCTGACTGTCGAAAACCCCAATAAATGAATAATCCCATTTCATAACACAGACACAAATGTCATAACCCATGATTATCCCATGCCTCACTCCTAATACAGCTATTACAACCAACTACGTCAAAGTGGCATAGCTCCAAGTCACACTCTATATTCATTCTTAACATAACTGTACTATTCCTATTCCTTTTAGCCCAGCTCACTTTACCATTTTACCATGTCACTCCAGACACAACTGTACTATGTACATCTCTGATTCAAATTGTGTATGGAAACTATGGTGATTGTTGTATTGCGAAGTAGTATGTCAAGGCTATACAAGCATCAGAAAACCGTTCTCTACAACAACGTCTACAACAACTTGACCCTATTCATGCTACAACTCCCCCCCCCCCCCCCCCCCACACACACACCACAAGGAACTGAACCATTAGCCCAATACAACGTAAGTATATCACATTAAACACAATTCGATTAATTACACGACCAACCTGACTCAATTTTGTACAGTTCTTGGGTGATTGTTGTATTGTGGGGTAGTCACGTAGTGGCCATCTTTCAGTGCAGCAACACTCTAAACATAACTCTTTTATTAACATGACCAACCTGATTCAATTGTGTATTGTTATTTGGTGATTTTTGTGTTGAGGGGGTGGTTATGTCATGGCGGGGGTCTCAATACATCAACTACAAGCAACTACAACCAAGCGGTAACGACTCAATCTATGCTCACTATTAAACCCTAACCTAACTGTACCATACCAGTTCTACTTAGCCCAACATAACCATACCATGTCACTCTCCACACAACTGTATTATTTACATTTCCAACCTGATTCCAGCTTTGTACAGTGTTATGCTGACCTTAGTTTCGTACAGTATTATGCTGATTTTTGTCTTACGGGATAGTTATATCAAGTGATAATGACCCACGACATGCTCACTATTTAGCCCTAACACAATTGTACCATACCGATTCCATTTAATCCAACATCAACATAACCATGTCACCCCAAACACAATTGTATTATTTATATGACCAACTTGACTTTATTTGTGTACAATACTATGTCAATTGTTGTTATATTATGGGGTAGTTATATCAAGTGGCAATGATCCACTTCATGCTCACTATTCAGCCCTAAAGTAATTGTACCGTGCGACCCATTTCATTCGCCCAAACATAACCTTACCATGTCACTCCAAACACAGTGGTATTATCTACATGTCCAACCTGACTCCAGTTTTGCACTGTGTTATACTGATGGTTGTTGAGTTATGGGGTAGTTATATCATAACTACCTCTCATTGCTGCTGTAACCGGTTCTCGTCAGATCACCCAAGTTAAGCAACGTCGAGCCCGGTTAGTCCTTGGATGGGTGGTCATCTGAGCAATCGATTCGGACTCCCGCGTTGTGTCCATGGGCAAGGCACTTAACCCCGATTGTCCACATGGGGACACGATGACGCCGTGTTCTACTCGATGGTGTTCATTTCGTCAACCAAGCTAACCCTGTCTGTGCTGCAGTGCGGAGTTACGATGTTGGGGAGCTGGCAGCTGCTTGTTGTTGCTCGGTGGTTCTCCCCGGGTACTCCGGCTTCCTCCACCCGTAAAATTGTCACCGACACGATATGACCTTGGCTGTTAAATGGTCGTTAAACCTTAATAAATAGATAAATAGATCTCATTGCATCAACTACAAGCAACTGCAACAAGCAGTATTGACTCGTTCAATGCTTACTACTCGGCCAAATATAACTGTACCATGCTCATTCTATTGATCCCAACATAACTCTACCATGTCAATCCAAACACAACTGTTGGCATTGATTCAGTTCAGATTCCCTCTTAGCCCTGTATATTTGAAATCATGCCCATCGCTTTAGACCATGCCATTTCAAACATTACTGTATTATTTGTATGTCCATGATTCAAATTTTGCATTGTACTCTGGTGACTGTGGTTATGCTTTGAGTAAGTTAGTAAGTAATAACTTTATTAGCAAAAGACATTATAATACATGTTTATAACATAATTGCCCAAGAAACAACAAATAGTATAAACATTATATTGATCTATGCTCACTCCTAAAACATGAATTAGGTACCCCCCTTATTCCATAGTATTCGAGTTTATGTAAGAGTATAGAATGATCTATAGTATCAAAAGCTTTGGAAAAGTCAAGGAAAACTGGTAAAGTTCGGTCCTTTGTGGGCTTGTCATTGTTCGTGACAGCGTTGTGGATGAGTTGTAATATAGCATGTATTGTAGAGCGTTTTTTTCTGAATCCAAACTGAAACTGATATAAAATGTCATGTGCCGATAAAAAATTTAACAGGCGATTATACATTGTCTTTTCCATAACTTTAGAGAATGCTGGAAGTATGCTGATAGGCCTGTAGTTGTTAAAATACTGGAATCTCCCCCTTTGTGGATTGGAATTTGAGGTACTTATATGAAGGCTAGATGTAAAAACAGCACTACAACCAACCACAACCAAGTTGCATTGACCCGATTTACACTCACTATTCATCCTTAACATAACTGTATCATACCCATTTTTAAGCCCCAAATCACTTTAGCATGCCATTCCAGACACAAATGTTTTCTCTTCATGTCCCTGATTCAAGTTTTTGTATAGTACTATGGTGATTGTGGATTGTATTGTGAGGTAGTTATACCATGACTTATACCAACACAGCAACTAAAACCAACCACAACCAACTATTACCAAATTATATTGACCCTATCCAGGCTAAAACACAGCCAAAACATAACGGAACTATAAAGATTTCATTAGCCCAATATAACTTTATCATGTCACTCCAAACGTATTTACATGATCAACCTGATTCAATTTTGTGCAGTACCCTGGTGATTGTTTTTGTGTTGTGGGGGTTGTTTTATCATGGCTATCTTTCTATCATGGTTACTTCTCATACAGCAACAACAGCCAGCTATAACCTAGTACAACCAAGTGATATTGTTTACTCGCCCCAACAAAACCTTACCACGCCAGTTAAAACACGATTGTATTATATACATGTCCAAGCAACTCAAGTTTTGTACAGTACTTTGCTGATTCCTGCTGCAGTATGTGGTAGTTATATCATGGCAACCTCTCAATACCGTAACTACCTTTGACTACAACCAAGTAGTAATTCCTTAACCCTTTACCTAACACGAAATGCAGACGACACTCACAAATAAAATTCTTGAATAATTTTTTTTTTTTTCATTTTTTGCGTCAGAATCATAGCTTATGCACCTCTCATTGAAACGACATCGTTGAGCTCGTTCCAATGAGTGGTCATAAGCTATGTTTTTGAGACGAAAAGTGAAAAAATTAATGAACATTGGATGGTGATTTTTGTGAACAGCGCTGGCCGCTTTTGGCCGTTACGTTGGATAAAAGGTTAACCCATGCCCACTATTCAGCCCTAACATAAGTGTATCATACTCACTCCTTTTAGGCCAAGATAAGTACATAACGTTATCATGACACTCCGAACACAACTATGTTAGTTACATGTGTCTGATTCAAATTTTGTACATATCTTCTAATATGGTGATGACTGTTGTATTGTGGGGTAATTATATCATGGCAAGGTCTGTATAGCGTCTATCGGAAAGTGAGTTGTCGTTCTTGAACTAACTACTACCGGTTGGTAATTGCGCATTGTGAACATTACGACTCGGGTTAATAGCGTATAGTCAAATTTCGCCTAGGGGCGAACATCACGGAATACCTTGGGACTCCCGACATCTTCTCACCCCAGTCTGGAAGAGGATGGTGAAGTGGGGTTCCGAGGTGTTCTCCCCTAGGAAAAATGTGCTTCGCAATCAATATGACATCACAATCAACATCGGCAAGGACACTACACATCACACAAATCAACGACGTGGCCGAATAAAACTTTGTCGTTGTTCAGAAAGGTCGCCAGGGACTTGTCACTTGTTACGAAGTTGACAGTATTTCCACGGATGCAATAATATTACATTCCAATCACTAATTATAGAAAGAATCATCGAAAATTTAATTAATGAAGAGCTGGGTACAGGCTAGTGCTTCATTAATTAAAGTTTTGCTGGTGATGAGTTTTATTTCCTGGTAAACGCATGCGTGGACATCACTGCCCACACGTGGAATACGACCAATCCATGGCGACTGCACTGTAATTATGACACACAATTACGCGGTTGACTTCTTCCATTAATATGATCGTTGTTTTGCAACGTTATTTAATTGAATCACAATGTACACAAACGAACACTCAGAAATAAAGAATTTTGCATACCAACCAAAAGTAAGTCATATTATTCTCCACAGAGTAGAAGAGTTCGTGGAATCGGGTGGAGATAACCTATTTATCGGTAGAGCCTCTTGCGATAATACCGTACTCGAGTGTCATACTACTTAGGTTAGTAGTCAAGAATGTCCGTGTCACTGTTAGTTGAGCCACAGTGAAGCGTTTCATCCGATCATGAAATGCATGTACTGTTAACAACACCAACACACAGAAAATCCGTTAATATCCAGCCATAGCATTTTCCTATCGTGACGAAGTATGGCTTTTCAAACACCGATATAATATTGGATAAATAGCATGGTAAAAAGTGCCGATTCAAGGACAAAATGTACAAAAAATGTACACGTACATATACGTGTACCCCCATAGGGATTCAGTGTTAAATCGTATACAGAGTGTAAAAAATGTTTTTACATGGTGTCCCAGAAGCGACAAACGCAGTTTATCGCACTTTAGATCGTTCAAACAGCCGTTGGCGAACGAGTGCGAATTCGACACATCACTCGGAAGGCAAAAATGTATGAAATTCGAAGAAAACAACAATTTAAAAATTTTTCTCAACGTTTCCATCGCGGATCAGACCTTCGATTTATCGTTAGCGAACGCCAGCAAAAAAAAAAAAAAAACGCTTTGCCGATTCTAGGACCGCATCAAAAATGCGTTTTGCCGCTTCTGGGACAACGACGTTTGCGATCGCGATTCAGACGGTCGAGGGTGCGATCCGATCGGTGAAAACGATTTGCCGATTCTAGGACTGGAAAAACCGATCTCAAAACGTTTTCTCGACGTTCGCCAATGGCGCAAAGTGGGTGTAAAGTGAAGTTACTCATCGAGGATTTTTTTTCAAACTAAACGGAAAAAATCTGAGTTTGGAAAATTAGAACCGATGGAAATCGTCTGTCCACGTTTGTCATCGCTGTGACGCGATCGAGAACTGATGAAAATGTTTAAATCTTCGCTAAATCATTTATTCTTGTTCTAGGTGTAAATGAATGGTTTTTCACTCAATAAATCAAACGATGAAATTGCGTTCCCCTTAGATAGGTTTAAGTGGTAGAATTTGAGTTTTAATTGACTCTATGAAATCTTCGCAAATCGTTTCATTTTTGTTCCAGTGTAAATGAAATGTTTTTCATTCAATAAATCAAACGATGAAATTGCGTTCCACTTAGATAGGTTTTAAGAGGTGAATTGAGTTTTAATTGACTCATGATAAGGTTTCGTAGATATGAATGAACCCTTTTGACGGATACAAATCTTCTCAAACGCATTAAATTAGAAAGAATTACTTAATCATTTTTTGAAAACCGGTTTTCATTTTTCATTCGTAAAAATGGTTTAAAACAGAATTTTCACGTTATCTAAAATGCTGTTTGAGGTAACGTATGTTTTCCGTTTTATGTGCTTAACTTCACACTTTTCAAAGTCATTCTAATCATGATGTGAATAATCGGTGATGTGATCTTTAACACGTTCGAGGGTAAAGCGCATTTATCGAGGTTTCATTTTGTAAAATGTTTTTCCCTCAACTGGTTTTAGATATTATATTAAAGACAGAAGATTTTATTTACTTAAAAACATAAAAATAACTATACATTTAATTTTTGAGAATAATAAAATAACCTACGTTACCATACTCTAAAGGAAATATTAATAATTTTAGAGAACAAAAAATTTTTTTTACACATCACAGATTCCAAGCGGAGAGATGAAGTCATCAACGAATATGAATGAAGCAGGCGATTGGGAGAGATGGAATTAAGACGAGAAACCACAAAATTATTTAAACCAATACGGAGGTTCAGGAACGAAGTAAGAAGGAGATCGTTGACGAATTGACGCCCATAAAAGAAAGTTCTTTGAGAAAAGGTTCGTTGCCTGGTAGTTTTACAAGGGGGGTTTCCTTTCAAAGATCATCGCCGGATTACGAAACCGATGTGAGCGAAATCGATGATGCAGCTTCGACTATCACCACTGATAACGTCGCGTCGTCCGAGGATGGTGGTAAGAGAGATCTGTTGTATGGAATTTACAGAGATCCCAGCGGTAGGACTTTCATAGACGACACTGAGAGGATGATGATAATTTAATCGTCAGTTCGAATAGGTATGAATTAACAGCTGGACTGCACAAATTGCTCCTTTTCGACAAGCCTGGAGATTACACGGATCAGGATTTCGACAATTACGGCGACATTCTGGTTCAGACCCACGCCATGAAGAGAAATAACAATGTCAGAGAAACAAGACCCAAAGCCAATAGAGGTTACAAGTGGACGAAGGTGGTGAAACCCATATGGGATATGAATAAGAAATTCGTCAAATCGGTGACTGGAAAAGGAGTGAGAACCACTTTTCTTCCGAGCGATTCTGACGCTCTGTCTCAGAGATTGAGATTGTTAATGGCTAGTTGGCATGCTTGTAATACTGGAATAAATAATGAGATAGTGGGCATATGCGATGAATTGTTGAGGCAGAAGGTCTTGAATAAATGTGATTATAAAAGGCTGATGAACGAATTGAAGGACTGATATATATATATATATATAATAAGTAGAGAGAACAAACAAAAAAATACATAAAATGAAAAAAACAGTAAATTTTACACTAGAAAATAAAAAAAAGTATTTAAACAACAAACGATTTACGAGCGAAAAAACAAAAATATATATTATAAAATAAAAATATGTTGGTGATAAAGAACAGGGGATACGTTAGAACTTACGTTCAAGGTGGTTCTGGCATCGTTGATTCTATAATGCGAGCAATCACGAGCAATGCAGGTAGAAAACTTGCATCAACCGCGTTTGAGGTTGGTAAGAAGACGGCTTTGGTTGCTGGTAAGAAAGCCGCTTCCGAAGCTAGTGGTAGGATCGCTTCTTTGGCTGGCAAGAGGGCAGCCAATGCGTTGATCGACAAGTTCATCAGTCTGCCGGCAAAGCAAGCTAAGTTAGAGCGATCGCCGTAAAGTTGGAAAGATTTTAAGGATGCTGTGGTACCCATAGAAGATTTAGCTAAAATGACGAATGGATCTGGATTGAAGAGAACTCGCGATGGTGTAATATAAATAAATAATAATGTTATAAAAAACTGAGTTTGAAAAAAACATAAAAATTGTGTTTGAAAATCTAAAAATAACCAAAAAAATAAAAAAGATGAACATTAAAGATACGTTTTGGAATGACGCCGCGACAAAGAGGTCGAATAATGAGTTCTTTCCCAAAAGCATAAGAGGCTTGATAGTGGGAAAATCAAATTGTAGAAAGACTAATCTGTTGATGAATCTGTTGTCGCAACCCGCCTGGTTGGATTATGACAGATTATTCGTGTTTTGCAAGAGTTTGTTTCAAGCTGACTACAGATTGCTTCGAGAGTGCATGGATCGTAGATTGCCCAAGGATGTCATAGCTAGAATCTTTGACAGTAGGGAGGAATTCGACAAAAGTGAAGCTTCTCTTTTGACCATTTTGGACGGTGCAGCGATGGAATTGATGAAGAGAAATTCGTCTCTGAACGTCGAGTGTCGATTTTATGAGAATGCTAGCGACGTTCCAGATCCTAGAGAATTGAAATCGGAAGATAAGAATCTCATGATTTTCGACGATCTGCTTTTGGAGAGACAAAACCGATGCGAATCGTATTACGTTAGGGGTCGTCGTCACAGCAACGTGGACTGTTTCTACCTGTCACAGAATTATTTTCGATTGCCCAAACAGACGATAAGGGAGAACGCTAATTTACTGTGTCTCTTTTGCCAGGATCTCAAGAATCTCAATCACATCTACGGTGATCACGTCGCAAACGACATGAGCATGGCAGAATTCAGGAGATTCTGCAAGAGGGTTTGGGATGGAGGACTTTACAATTTCGTCGTGATCGATTTGACTAGTGAATTTAATCGCTGAAAATATCGGAGCAGATTCGACAAGTTTTATGTTTCTGATGATACTAAAATAGAGAGCAAAAATAAAAATTAGAAAATAATAAATCATAAAAATTTAGTTTTGAAAAAATAAATTAAAAATATAATGTTTGAACAAGGAGAATTGTTAGAATGGATAGCCGAGAATACGGCTGCAAAACAATCCATTCAAATTGTGGTGAGTGGCGATTCGACTCGATTCACGACGAAATTCGAACCTTCCATCGAATTGAATAAAGAGAAAAGATACGAGATGGCGTTGGTGAATCTGGAGACTTATTATTCCTTTCCCAACTAAACCGAAAAGAATAACTCATTCAAGTATTCCGACGGAGTGAACTGGTTGGAGATTTGAATTCCCAAAGGAAGTTCCGACATACACGATTTGAACAATTACATTCAGATGCGAATGAAGATGGATGGAAAGGGAAGCAACAAGATCAGACTCGCTCCCAACCCTAATACCCTACAGACGATGTTGGATTTGGAAGATAATTTTAAAGTGGATTTCAACACAGACGATTCTATAGGCAAAATGCTAGGATTAAATCGAAAGATGTATCGACGCCACGCAGCATCTGAAAATACGGTTGACATTCTCACACTCAATAGCATTCTGGTGAACGTGGACGTGATTGCTGGAAGCTACATGAATGGTAGCGCTCAACCAACGATCTATTCCTTTTTTCCAAATGTGTCGCCGGGTTATAAAATCGTGGAATGACCTCGAAATTTAGTTTATCTACCCGTGATTTTAGACACGTTGTATAGTCTCAAAACCACGTTGACAGATCAAAATGGTGAACTGTTAGATCTTCGTGGAGAGAGGGTGACGATATGATTTCACATAAGAGAAATATAAAAAAGCAAAAAAAAAAAAATATTGTTTATATATATAAATAAGAAAATAAAATAAACGCAATATTAATTTTACAAAAATTATTTAATATATATAATTATCATTAAAACAAAAAACAATTGAACAAAATATATTTTAAAAGAAAAAAAGAAATATGCCTGAATACGTGGTTAAAAACGTGAACATATCCAAAGGACAGAGGAAAAAACTTGAGAGAGCGTTAATTCAAGGTGAGCCGGTGAGATTCAAATTCACTCACGAAGATCTGATGAGTGGCGGTAACGATCAAATCGCCTGGACCAGAACTCAAATCAAAAGGATGGAGAAAGCGATTCGTGATGGAAGAGGGTTGACGGTGAAATTGAGTCCTGCTCAATTGAAATACAATATGAAAGGCGGTTTCCTACCGCTATTGGCAGGAATAGCCACAAAAGCATTGCCCTTTGCCGCAAAATCATTACCCTTTCTCGGCATGGGAGCTCTCTCAGGACTCGCGAGTTCGGCAGTTGAGAAATTAATGGGTGGTAGCAGACTGTTTTTGAAGAAGGGAGGAGTCGTGTGTCACGTCGACATAGATGACGATGGTGAAGGATTGCATCTAAGTCACCCTTTGACAGGGCCGACCACCTTTTCAGTGGAAATGGTCTCTATCTGAAGGAAGGAAAGAAGGTATTCGATGAGGGTTTGCTGTTTGGTGATAATTCACCGTTTAAGAATATACCAATTTTGAGTATGTTATTATAATGTGAAAATTATATAATTATATAAAATATAAAAATATAAATTATAGAAAGTATAAAAAAATAATATAAAAATGGATAAAAAGGTAGACTTTTTTTTTTGAACGATAATGATGAATATCACGGGATAGAGTGGGAAAAAGAAGTGGAAAAACAATTAGATGCTAATGATGAATATCACAGGATAGAGTGGGAAAAAGATGTGGAAAAACAATTAAACGCTAATGATGAATATCACAGGATAGATTGGGAAAAAGATGTGGAAAAACAATTAGACACTAATGATGGATATCTTACGAAAGAACTGAAAAAAGAGTTTAAAGATTGGGATAGTTGGTGGAAATTTAAAAGAAGAAGAAGAAGAATGAGTTGTTTTCCACGGCCAGCACTACCTTCTGAAGAGAATGGTAATGATGTGAGTGTTACAAAGAGATGCACCACATTCGTTCATAATTATGATATAGAGAAACAAATGTGTTATGAAAAACATTATTTATCACAAAAAAAGAACATAAGAATCGACGCTGAAATTTGAGAAAAAAGGAGACGTTATTATGATATATATGGGCGATAGTGAACAAGAAGAAGAAGAAGAAGAAGAAGAAGAAGGAAAACAAAAAAAATAGTAATGAGATCTAGAGATGTTCAACCTCTCTAAATCTCATTACCTTTTTTTTTCCTTCTTCTTCGCTAAAAATCAGTCTCTGTATTGTTTTTATATTTCCAAGTCTGTTATTAGCATGTTGACAGTCGTGTCTTCTCATTTTTCGAAACTGTGCTGAATGTTTATCTTTACTTTTGCAGGTTTTTTTTCCTTCGGTCAACGCACTCTCACCACCCGATTTGTTCATGAGTTCGAGAGAGATTTTTGGATATATGTACCTTCTGGAGGGCAACAACAAATCGCTCTTGTCGAATTCTCTGTCATCGGTGACGACGATATTCTGTAGATCACTTTTGTACTCATAAAACAAATCGAGCATGGCTTCGTCCAATTTCAAAGGCATGCTATATTTGTTGTATTTGTGCTGTAAGCCCTTCGTCTCGACCTCATTCAATTCGATGGCATTGTGTTGTTGTAATCTATAGATTTTACAACCGAGTTTCTTATACATTTCGAGTCATTTCAATTTCAATTCACATCTTTTAGGTGTTGTTGTCATGATTGAATATTTGTTTTTTTGTTTTATGAATTATTGCAAATAATATATATTTTTTTAATTTTGTGTTTAAATAATAATTTGTTAAAAAAGTTTGTTTTCTTTTACTCTCTCTATATATATAAAAAAGTTTTTAATTTTAATTTTCTTTAATGTGAACATTTTTTTTGTAAAAGTGTTTTTTTCTCTTTATATAAATAAAAAGTTTAAATTTTAACATCCTTTTTTTCTCATATTAATTCAATTTTTTCTCGTATTAATTCAATTTTTCTCACGATAAGGAACATAAAAAATCGATTAACTTTTTTTGTTTTTTGAATTTTATGTTTAAATAATAATTTATTAAAAAAAGTTTTGTTTTTTTTTCTCTCTATATACATACAAAAAAGTTTTTAATTTTAATTTTCTTTAATGTGAAATTTTTTTTGCATATATATATAAAGACTATTTTAAAACTTTTTAACAAATTATTATTTAAATACAAAATTCAAGAAAATTATATTCTTACAAATGAAGCAAACAAATAGAAAAATGGAAAATTTATATGAGAAAACCGTACCTCAGTTAAACAAGATTTGTAGAAAATTAAAAATTCTAAATTTCAGAAATCATAGAACCAAATCAAAAAAAACTGAAATCAAACAGGAGTACCGTTTGGGAGACGATGTAAAGAAAAAAATTGAAAGATCAAAAGTGAACAAACTTAAACAGACTCGATTTGCGAAAAAAAATAAGCTGATGACAGCAACGCCTGATGATGGAAAATGAAACGTGGAGCGTGATGAAATTAGAAGGATCATGCGAGAGGAGATACGTAGTTTGCTCGATGAAAAGACAAACAAAATGTTGATAGCAACAACATCAAAAAATGGTTCGGTTGTAAAAAATGAGAAGAAAAAGGTAGTCGAGTGATGCAGTTCAGAATCTAGACAAACAAGATATATCAAACGAAATTTGACGAGCAATTGACGAAGGAAAAGGAGAAGAATATGTAGCATGACCCATCATGGAAGCATTCCAACTGAATACCATAGAAGTGCAATCAAAGGCATTTTTAAAACTTTCGACGTGGTTCCCTCATCCAAGAAAGTCAATCTGAAATTGTTCATGGAACGGGTGAAGAAAAAAGCATTGGATTTGTTTTGCGAACACATGAGCATGGGCCTAAAGATTAAGATGATACTCCATTGTGTGATGAATAAAATCGATGTGAATTCTGAGCATCGTGAAAAATGCATATTTCAGATCTAATGTCGAACCCGTATTTCAAGGTTCAGATTTATCAGACATTTTCGAAATGATGAAAGACAAGATGTTGATGTCTCTCGTGAATTATCAACATGAAGGAAGCAATTGGACATTCGATGAGGTGCTGAAACTCCAAATTCATCTAACTAAAAATGATTCGTTGGAAGCGTCTTCCTATGTGGAATTACCGTATATCTTAGCTAAAAAACACACCATGGTCAACGTGAGAAATAAAGATGATCAGTGTTTTAAATGGGCAGTCACCTCTGCTTTATACCCCGTCAAATCCATCCCGAGAGAGTTTATCTTTACGAGGAGACTTCTAAAAATCTCGATTGGACCGGAGTGACTTTTCCAACGTCGTTAAAACACATCGAACGTGTCGATGTTCAAAATCCCACCATAGCGTTGAACGTTTTGGGATATGACGAGGAAAAATGAGTGATCTCTCCTCTCAGACAGAATTCGTATCTCGGAAGAGAAAATACGATTATTTTATTATTGATTTCGAATGGTGATAATCATCATTATTGTTGGGTTAAACATCTGAGCAGATTACTGTCGAGACAAAATAATAAACTTGAACATAAGATATGTTTATGTTGCAACTGCATGAACACGTTTCACAGCAAAAAAATCGTTAGCACAACATCAGGAATATTGCAACGAAAATCAAGATGTCGCCGACGAAATGCCTAAACCCAAAACCATTATGAAATTTCAAAATCACAATAGAAGGTTAAAAGTACCATTCGTCATGTACGCAAATTTCGAATGCTTCACCATGAAAATGAGTTCCTGCCGACCTGACGCTCTTCGAAGTTACGTCAAAAGATATCAAAAACACATGCCTTCGGGCTATTGCATTTATGTGAAATGTGCTTTCGACTCGCAACATGACATGGACCATCCCTTTCACCTACACGAAATGGTGCAAAGACGACGACGTGGCTCAAAGGTTTGTGGAAGAGTTAGAATCAAAAATTCAAATTTTATACAGCAAATTCAAAACTCCGGCGAAAATGATCATCACGCGAGAGCAGCAGGACGAAAATAACATCAAGCGAATGTCACATATGCAGACAATCATTTGACGAGAATTCGGAGGAAAATAAGAAGGTCAGAGACTATGATCATTACACAGGTCTGTATCGCGGTCCGGCTCACAGCAAGTGTAATTTAAAATATCAAGACGCCGTTTTTTATCTGGTGATATTTCACAATCTCTCAGGTTACGACAGTCATCTGTTCGTGAAAAATCTCGGCACCTCCCACAAAAAATTAAATTGCATCTGGAACAGTGAAGAAAGATATATTTCCTTCACAAAATGGAAGCTCATTGAGAAGAAAAGAGTAATTGACGGAGAGATGTTCGAAGAAAAATGAAATCCATTCGTAGAGACATACGTTTCATCAACAGTTTTAAATTCATGTCAACTGCTCTGGAAAAATTAGTCGATAACATGAGCAAGAATAAATTTAAAATCCCAAGCGAACACTTCAGAGAATGAGTAGACATCATGTTGAGGAAAGGGGTCTATCCTTATGATTACATGAATGATCTAAAGAGGATTGATGAGACCGCGCTACCTTTGAAAGAAGATTTTTATTCGAAATTATACGAATCCGACATTTCTGACAAGAATTACGAACATGCCAAAAACGTGTGGAAATCGTTCGATATGAAAACCATGAGAGATTATCACAATCTCTATCTGAAGACCGACGTTCTGCTCCTGGCAGACGTGTTCGAAAAGTTTTGAGATGTCTGTCGTCAAAATTACCATCTGGATCCGGCTTGGTATTTCACTGCACCCAGTCTGGCGTGGGACGCTCTGTTGAAGACCACCGAATTCCAATTGGAATTATTATCTGATGTGGACATGTTGCTCGTGTTCAAAAAGGCCGCGAGAGGTGGCGTCTCGATGATCTCCCACAGGTATTCCGAAGCCACCAATCCCTACATGAAAGAAGGTTTTGATTCGGAATGATCGAATAAATACATACAGTATTGGGGCGCTAATAATCTTACGGTTGGGCCATGAGTTGTCCTTTACCGATTGGAAATTTCAAATGGGTGATGGAACCAGAAGAGATGCAAAAATGGAGAGACTATCCTTGCATTTTAGAAGTCAATTTGAACTATCCGGAAGAGTTACAGGATCTTCATAATGATTATCTGCTAGCTCCCAAACGAATGGAACCGATCGAAGGAGACATTGACGATAGAAAATGAAACGTGGAGCGTGATGAAATTAGAAAGATCATGCGTGAGGAGATACATAGTTTGCTCGATGAAAAGGCAAATGAAATATTGATAGCAACAACGTCAAAAAATGCTTCGGTGGTTAAAAATGAGAAGAAAAAGGTAGTAAAGGGAATTGAAATGCTGACGTCGAAAAAAAAAAACGTTTTGGCTGTGAAAAATAAGAAAATGACTAAACAAAAAGCCATCGAAGAACTTCAAGTTTCAAAAGAAAAAAAACTAAAACGAAAACGAGTGATGCAGTTCAGAATATAGACAAACAAGATATATCGAATGAAATTTGACAAGGAATTGACGAAGGGAAAGGAGAAGAATAAGTAGCACGACTCATCATGGAAGCATTCCAATCGAATCCCATAGAACATGAGAGTGCGATCAAAGGCATTTTTAAAACTTTTGATGTGGTTCCCTCGTTCAAGAAAGTCAGTCTGAAATTGTTCATGGAACGGGTGAAGAAAAAAGTATTGGGTTTGTTTTGCGAACACATGAGCGTGGGACTAAAAATTAAGATGATACTCCATTGTGTGATGAATAAAATCGACGTGAATTCTGGCGAGAGCATCGTGAAAAATGCATATTTCAGATCTAATGTCGAACCCATATTTCGAGGTTCAGATTTATCAGACATTTTTGAAATGATGAAAGACAAAATGTTGATGTCTCTCGTGAATTATCAACATGAAGGTAGCAATTGAACATTCGAAGAGGTGTTGAAACTCGAAATTCATCTAACTAAAAATGATTCATTGGAAGCATCTTCCTATGTGGAATTACCATATTTCTTAGCTAAAAACACACCATGGTCAATGTGAGAAATAAAGATGATCAGTGTTTTAAATGGGCAGTCACCTCCGCTTTATACCCTGTCAAATCCATCCCAAGAGAGTTTCTCTTTACGAGGAGACTTCTAAAAATCTCGATTGGACCAGAGTGACTTTTCCAACGTTGTTAAAACACATCGAACATTTCGATGTTCAAAATCCCACCATAGCATTGAACGTTTTGGGATATGACGAGGTAAAATGAATGATCTCTCCTCTCAGACAGACTTCGTATCTCGGAAGAGAAAATACGATTATTTCATTATTGATTTTGAATGGTGACAATCATCATTATTGTTGGGTTAAACATCCGAGCCAATTACTGTCGAGACAAAATAATAAACTTGAACATAAGATATGTTTTTGTTGCAACTGCATGAACATGTTTCACAGCAAAAAGTCGTTAGCAAAACATCAGGAATACTGCAATGAAAATCAAGATGTCGTCGTCGAAATGCCTAAACCCAAAACCATTATGAACTTTCAAAATCACAATAGAAGGTTAAAAGTACCATTCGTCACGTACGCCAATTTTGAATGCCTCACCATGAAAATAAGTTCCTGCCGACCTGACGCTCTTCAAAGTTATGTTGAAAGATATCAAAAACACATGCCTTCGGGCTATTGCATTTACGTGAAATGTGCTTTCGATTTGCAACACGACATGGATCCCTTCACCTACACGAAACGGTGTGAAGACAACGACGTGGCTCAAAGGTTTGTGGAAGAGTTAGAATCAGAAATTCAAATTTTATATGGCAAATTCAAAACTCCGGCGAAAATGATCATCACGCAAGAGCAGCAGGACGAAAATAACAGAGCCATCGAATGTCACATATGCAGACAATCATTCGACGAGAATTCGGAGGAAGATAAGAAGGTCAGAGACCACGATCATTACACAGGTCCATATCACGGTCTGGCTCACAGCAAGTGTAATTTAAAATACCAAGACGCCGTTTTTTTATCTGGTGATATTTCACAATCTCTCAGGTTACGACAGTCATCTGTTTGTGAAAAATCTCGGCACCTCCCACAAAGAATTACATTGCATTGCAAACAGCGAAGAAAGATACATTTCCTTCACGAAATGGAAGCTCGTGGAGAAGAAAAGAGTAATTGATGGAGAGATGTTGGAAGAAAAAATGAAATCCATTCGTAGAGACATACGTTTCATCAACAGTTTTAAATTCATGTTGACCGCTCTGGAAAAATTAGTCGATAACATGAGCAAGGATAAATTTAAAATCACAAGCGAACACTTCGGAGAATGAGTAGACATCATGTTGAGGAAAGGAGTCTATCCTTACGATTACATGAATGATCTAAAGAGATATGATGACACCGCACTACCTTCGAAAGAAGATTTTTTTTCGAAATTATACAAATCCGACATTTTCGACGAGAATTACGAACATGCCAAAAACGTGTGGAAATCGTTCAATATGAAAACCATGAGAGATTATCACAATCTCTATCAGAAGACCGATGTTCTGATCCTGGCAGACGTGTTCGTAAATTTTCGAGACGTCTGTCATCGAAAAACTAGTTGACATGCATCGCATCATTCGATTCGACAAAGAGCCTTGGATGAAAAAATACATCGATCTCAACACGAATCTCAGAATTCGAGCTGAGAACGATTTCGAAAAAGATTTCTTCAAACTCATGAACAACAGCATGTACAGTAAATCGATGGAAAACATCAGGAAGAGAACCGACATTCGACTCGTCACGTCTGAGAAAAGAGCTAAAAAATTAGTGGCGAAACCCAATTACAAGCACCGAATGATATTCAACGAAAATCTAGTGGCCATTCACATGCAAAAGACGTACCTGAAGTTTGACAAACACTATTATCTCTGACCGATCATCTTAGATATCAGCAAGCGATTGATGTATGAGTTTCACTGTGATTACGTCAAACAGAAATTTGGTGAGAAAGCTAAACTACTGTTCACCGACACAGACAGTTTAGTTTACGAGATAGTTTACGAAAGATGTCTACCGAGATATATCTCCAGACGTGACTGCGTGGTTCGACACGAGCAATTATCCCATCACTCACCCATACAACATTCAATCGAACGACAACAAGATAGTGTTGGGTAAATTTAAGGATGAGAGCGGCGGTAAACAAATCGTCAAATTCGTATGTTGGAACCTAAACTATATGCTTATCGCTTAGAAGGTGAAGAGAGCAAGAAGTTCAAAGGAGTTAAAGTGGTGAAGGAAAACATCTCTTTCCGAGAGTATAAAGATTGTCAGTTTGGAAGTGGTCCAGTGTATAAGACTATGAAATCGATTCGAATCAACAATCACGACTTGTATACTGAAAGAGTCAACAAGATTTTGCTGATGGCTGACGACAATAAGAGATTCGTGTTAGATGAAAAAATAAGCACTTTGGCACTCAGACATTGGACTTTGGATATGGTTATGAACGATAGGATTCCAGATATGATTAAGAACGTTAGGATTCCAGAAAATCAAGAGGAATTAGACGGATTCAAGATTATGGAAGTCGATAGAGACATCTAGAGAGTTAGTTTAAAAAAGAAAAAAATATAAAAAATAACATCATTTTAGTGAATTATAATAAAATAAATAAATAAAAAAATATATACATTTATGAATAAGAAAATAGAGATATGCGTAGAAGGTGTCGTCTTACCTAACGAACCCCTATCCATCATCGATCTGTGGAATGCGGTGAAGGATTTGAAAATCAAAGATTTTCTAGGTATGTTTTCCAGAGATGCCTTGCCAAAGAGAAGACCTCGACAATTGGAATGCGGAATTTTAAATCTAGATGATTTATCGGGTGAAGGCACTCACTGGGTGGTGTGGTTCAAGAACGGGAAGAAGAAGAATTATTATTTCGACAGCCATGGAATTTCGCTGCCAAAAGAAATAAAGAACTATTTCGATGAATCGATGGTTCGTTACAACACGGAACAAGTGCAATCGCCAGATCAAGTGTTTTGCGGTCACCTATGTCTCTACATTACCAAGAGATGGTCGGAAGGAGATCGGTTTCAAGACATTCTCAATGATTTACATTAGAGAGAAAGATTTTTTTTATATTATATATATAAAGGAAAGAAAATTATTTTTAAAAAATTTAATCGAATAAAAACAAAAAATAAGTGAAATATTTCATTTTTAATAAACTGCGTTTGAAATAAATTTTTTAAAACAAAAAAAAACCCTCAAAACAACATGCCAGTCGATAAATTTGGTAGAAGCGATGATGAAAATTGACTCAAAAAGAAGAGGAAGGTGCTTGAAGTTGGCGATGGTTACGACGTTGCCAACTTGGACGAACGTTACGTTCAGAGATATGAACCTCGAGAGGAACCTTTTAACATGAACGATAAGAAGCTCCACAATCTTCCTGAGCCGATAGATCTCGCAGATGTGGTGACTAAAAAATACGTCGACAGGGGGAACGTGGATTTCGAACGAATCATGCTAGATAATTACAACGATGACCGATGATCTCGATCTGAAATCCAAACGTTTGGTGAACATCATGAATCCCATAGATTCCACCGATGCCGCAACCAAGAAATATGCGGACGACTCTCACGCGCGATTCAGCGAACATCTGAGAAATAGATACATTCAGAAAATGATGCAATCGGAATTGAACGCCAATTCTAACAAGATAACGAACGTGGCCACTCCCACGAATCCTAAGGACATGGCAACCAAACACTACATAGATCTGGAACAGAGAAAGTCTGACAGACGAGAAATGAAATCGGATCTGAATGTGGGATTCAACAAGATATTGAATCTGTCAAAGGTCAACGACGCAGATGCGGATTCCACCAGGGGCATACAAGGGCTATGTTGATTCTGCCATGATACAATCTCAAGAATACGTAGAATTGCAAGTGGACGAACTCTACCTGAACAAACAATCTGGCGGAACCATGGAGAGTGGTATGACATGAATGGTCAGAATTTATTCAGTCTTGATCACGATCCTGAATTCGATTCCAGCGCAGTCAGCAAGAATTACGTGGATGACAACTCAGTCTGGAGAAAGGGCGACATCATGGAAGGTAAACTAGACATGGGCGGACACGCGCTCACGAATCTACCAGATCCTGTGAACATGACGGATGCCTGCGCCCTCATTTTGGTGGTGGAGAAAGTCAAATATGCCAGGCAATTGATCACCATGTGGGCCGAGGAGACCGGCACGTTAGAGGAAGGAAAAGTCAAGTGGTCTTTCGGAAACGGAGGTAGCAGATTGCAACATGGTCAGGTGGGATATCCCATGCCTTTGGGAGGCGAAATCATTCGAATGAGTCTGGCTTCCACGGATTTGAATAACAGAGCGGCCGTCAATCTCATGGTGAATGGAGTAGAGAGCGATAAGAGATACAACGTCGAAAAGACCGAGAATCAACACTCGAATGTTAGCACGTTCAGCCCGCCTCTCAAAGTGAACGCCGGAGACAGGATTAATTTCGTTACGAAAACCAATAATCTCAAAGCCGTCACTTTGGTGGTGAGCATACTGATGGAAGTAGATCCTCTGAACAAACAGTGAACGTGTGAAAATAATTAATCAAAAATAATGAGTAATTAGTAAAAACAAAAAAAAATAAAAAGTAATGAGATTTAGAAAGATGTTCAATGTCTCTAGATCTCATTACTTTTTTTTTTTTTTTGTTTTGTTTTAATATGTTATTTCTCATAATGTTTCATCTCGTGAAATTGGATCACCTATCTCGAAACACGCGTCATCATCTATTTTAGCGGTTCGAAGAGCTTTTATAAATTCTTGAAAAGCAGTCGGTCCTCTATACATCAACATGTCTAAAAGTTTTCTGATCTTATCTTCTATAAAGATTTTACTTTCAGTTTCACGTCTCATATAATCAGTCAATATCAAAGGTTCTGTTTCGACTAAAGTGTCTAGAATTATTGCTAGCAAATCTTGTGAAATATTTCTAATCAAACCACGTCTGTTTCTTCTCAGGTATTCTCTTTCTTTATCAGTCATTTTTGTAATTATTTTTTTAATTTTTATTTATATATTTTTTTCTTTCTTTCTTTTTTTTTCTTCACACACACATCTCTCATCGAATGATCGGCATCTTATTTCCATCCGATTCGAATTGTAATTCTCTATCCAAAAGGACCAGGGTGAAGGCTTCGGTTTTTCTCTGCACGTTCCTATCGAATTGCATCTTGATCTGAATGTCTAAGATGCTACTCTTGACTCGTTTGCTCTGTTTTCTGACATCGAATACGAACATGGGATACATCAACTTGTATTCACTGGGAGATATATTAGGGTTGCTCATCAATTCGTATAGACTGTGATACTTCTTTCTAAAAACCACGGCGCCACCGTACAGTCTGCAGAAATCGTTCTTGTTGAACAATGCTTTGTAATCGATTGCTGGATATCTCGTGGCGTTCAGAAACACTTGCATGAAGCTGATTTCACGGTCAATCTCCAATCAAAGTGATTCGTGGAGAGAGGAATGCTAGCCATGTCGCACTGTCTCATTCTAAATCCCACGGGTAATTTACTCTTGGATTCTATGATCTTGTAGAGACACGTTTTTTCCACGATCGAAGGCTGCACGTGTGGAACGAACCACGATATCTTGTGTAGAGTTAACTTACCCGCATCGGTCGCAGAGCGTCTCACTATTGCATCATCGTTTCCCTTTCGAATCAATGTCAGATTGTGTTTGAATCCGTACATGATCCTGTTGTAATCATCTGCGAATCCGAAGATGTGTTTCAAAAGTATCCTGAGTGAAAACGTTCCTTTAGGTCTTGACGTCTTGACGACGTAGTCGAATATCGTGGCGGCGCCGGCGCTAGCAGGGCCAATGGTGTCTTTCATCCACAACTGATTAAGTCCTCTGGATTCGAAAAATCATCCGGATACGTCAAGAGTCCAAACATCGTGGTGGCCTGACCGGGATGAAACACAGATTCTATCTCTTGTCTGGATAGCAAGTATTTTATATTACTGAACAGATGCATGATGCCATTATTAGCTAAAGTAACCATGTCGTCGTCGGCGTATTCGGTCCCATCTTCCTTGGTGAGACGTGCCTGCACCATTGTGTAACTCTCGCTAGGATGAACGAATAGATCTTGGGTTTCGACGTTGATTTTTATCTCTCCTGCATTGTTCAAACTCGTTCCGGTTATCGGTTCATATTCGTGAACCTCGTATTCTTGAATACTTTCATCTTTCACTATGCTGTGTGTGATATCTAGTATATTTGCCATTTTTTAAGGGTTTTTTTGTTTATTAATTAGCTTGCTTTTTTTATCTAAAAAATAGTTTTAATTATTTTTTATTATTATTATTTTTTCTCTCCTTTAGATATATATATATATGTGTAAACAAGAAAATGTTAAAGAGAGTAAATAAAAAAAAATTTTTTCTTTATTAAAACTTTGTCTTCAGCAATTGTTGTTCGTAAAACTTTCCGATGATCTCTTCACCATCCAAAGCTTCGATTTCATAAGTCATCAGATCGGTGTGAAATATTCTAATTATCACGAAGATTTCCGAGGTCCATCGAGGAGTGTAACCCTTTTTGAAGTGCTTCTTATAAGCGTAGATTCTCACTCGATCGCCGACTGCAAATTTCGGCGGTCTAGACTTCTTCCTAATCTTAGATCTCTTAGGATATAGATTCTCATAGACCCGTTTTTCGTTTCGAGGATCGCTAGCTTCCGCGGGAGTCATCTTGATCGATCTGTGTCACGTGTTGTTGTAATCTTTAACCAGACCATTCAGAGCGTATATATATTTCTTGGTCGAATTCGCTGTGAAGTATCTGTACACCTTTTCCTTCATCGTTCGATTCCAATGTTCCACGATGCTGGCTTTCACTTCATTTTCGATTGAGTAGAGGTCGACTAATCGACGAACGTCCTTGTTGTAGAATTCCTTTCCCTTGTCCATCCACAATTTATTTAATTTTAAGAAGACGAGTCGAACATGCTCTTCAGAGCCTCGGCGATGGAAGGTCCCGATTTATTCTTCAATGCTCTGATCCAACCATGTTTGGAAAACACGTCGATGACCGTCAATAGATATTTGACACCCTCGTTCCACCTCGAAAACGATCTCATGTCGACCAAGTCGGCAGACCAAATGTCATCCAGACCCTTCACGAACACCCATCTCTTTTGAAATTTATGCATGATGGGTTTGTGTAACTCCTCAGCCAATTCGCTCGTCAATAATCGTTTCCTCTTTTCCGAAGCGCTTTTTTTTTTTTTGGACCGCCCCATCCGAATCGACGTTTTGCACCGATCAGATTGCCGACCAGCGAACGTTCTATCTTCTCTCTCCTGGTCGGATTCGATATACCTCTCAATTTCGCCAACATGTTTTTATCGCAGACGTCATTGCGAGTCTTATTGTCAGGATGTTCGGTGTAGCACAGATCGTGATCATACGCGGTCGTGTCCACCCTATTCACAGGTTTGCTCCCAGATTTAGGAGTCAGATCGGAATTGAGTATCTTGTTCAATTTCGTTCCGGGTCCCATGAAACTGTGATGCATTTTGAAAGGTAGATTATTGATCATTTTATTCGCAACGCCTTTGCCTCTGCTCATTTTTTTTGGCGAATCGAGTCTTGATTGAACCACACACATTGCAAATTCTGTGAAGCATCTGCCTGTCGTTTTTAGTTCGTACTTCTAGAGCATTACCCGTCTCGATAACTCTCTTAAACTTTGCGCAATACATTTTTTTGAATGTTATTTAAATTAATTTTGTATTTATTTTTTTTATATATATAAATTTAATTTTATTTTTTTTTAAATTCTGTTCTTATTATATATATTTTTTTTCAATTGCTGCTCTTGAGTTCTATCAACTTACCGAATTCCTCCCTGGTCTCGTTCCTCCTCCTTTCCATGAGAGAATCCTTCATCTCTTCCTTGATGATCTGACGAGTCTTGATTCTCACGGCTTCTTTCATAGCATTGTATTTCGTTTTCTCGCCCAATATCGTGAAGTATTCTCCATCCGATATCCTACCATCTTTCAACACCATCGAGATCATTTTGGATATCGTGTCGATCTTGGAGTTGGCCAAGATGCGAATCTTTTCGTGTTTCCTAGCCTTCAGATATAATAGAAGTTTCCGAGGATGCTAAACAATCTGGCGGTGAGAGCCACTCCTTCTATGGTCAACACGATCAGAATGCCAACTGTGGTCGACAACAATCTGATGCCGGCCGCGTGTAAACCCATGGAAATTGACGAATTTCACGAGATGCGAATACTTCTTGAGAGAATGACGAGAATCTCTCTCGAGTCAGATACAATTGGATTCTACTGATTTGATCGATGAGATACCTCTCTCCTCTTTCTTTTTCTTCTGGCGATGGCGCCATTGGCAAAACGCCATTCGGCTTCTCCTCGTCGTCATTTAACGTCGGATACAATTTATTTCTGGTTCTCATTTTTTTATGTTTTTTTTTCTTTCTAATATTAGATAAAAATGTATGTGTGTATTTATTTTTTATTTTCTATTCTCCTTATTTATATCAATGAGAAAACTTAGATGTATGCTTCCTCCAGCAATAATTTCAAGACGCATACCTTGTCTTCTAAAGTCAGACTTCTACGCACCAATTTCATTTCTTCTGAACCAGTGGGCTTATCTCGCCCGCTACAGAAAACTAATCTCCTCCAAAACTTAATCACGTCGTCGATTCAAACGCATTCGAACGCGGGTTCGAAATACTTGAGGACCATATCTTCCCTTTCCATCGTCAGACACGAATGATCCTCGTGATCGAAGTCTAGATGATCCCAACACCCGACGCATCGTTCCAACAAGAGGCGACCTAGTTGTTCGTTCATGCAGAATGCGTAGGCTCTCATCAGCATTTTTAAAAGAAACCTTGCTCTCATAATCTGGGAATCATTCATGATTTACGTATATTTTATTATCTATTCGATTCGATATTTATTTTTTTAAATAACTATTTATTTGATATATTTTTTTCTCTCATATATATATATCAATCACTTTTTTATTTCCTCTTGCGAATCTCGCGATTCTATTACGATTCACCTCACAAAACTCGCGAGGATTTCACGTTTTCGCCGGTTCCCTCCAATGATTTCATCAGGTCTCGATCGCGTCACCGCGATGGCAAACGTGTACAGACGATTTCCATCGGTTCTAATTTTCCAAACTCGGGTTTTTTCTCTTTAGTTTGGAAAAAAATCCTCGACGAGTAACTTCACTTTACACCCACTTCGCGCCGTTGGTGAACGTCGAGAAAACGTTTTGAGATCGATTTTTCCTGTCCTAGAATCGGCAAATCGTTTTCACCGATCGGATCGCACCCTCGACCGTCTGAAACGCGATCGCGAACGTCGGTGTCCCAGAAGCGGCAAAACGCATTGTTGATGCTGTCCAACAATCGGCAAAGCATTTTTTTTTGTTTTTTTTTTTTTTGCTGGCGTTCGCCAACTATAGATCGAAGGTCTGATCCGCGATGGAAACGTTGAGAAAAAATTTTTAAATTGATGTTTTCTTCGAATTTCATACATTTTTTCCTTCCGAGCGATGTGTCGAATTCGCACTCGTTCGCCAACGGCTGTTTGAACGATCTAAAGTGCGATAAACTGCGTTTGCCGCTTCTGGGACACCATGTAAAAACAACATTTTTTACACTCTGTACACGATTTAACACTGAATTCCTATGGGGGTACACGTATATGTACGTGTACGTGTACATTTTTTGTACATTTTGTTCTTGAATCGGCACTTTTTACCTACTAACACGTCATTCTTATTTTAAACCTTGACATGAAAGTTTCAAAACCACCACCATGTACAAGAAGGAAAGAATACAGGAATGAACACAGCTCAGCCTTTTCCCTCCGTCTGTCCGTTTATGGTCTAAATTATATGCCTTTTCAGTGGAAATGTGTTGGAAAGGACATGAAAATTTGCCTTGCAGTTGGGTGACGGATCATTTTCTATGTCGTCGGACAATTATTTGTTATTTATTTGCTGTACATCCGTATTTATAAACATTTTTTTCGCAATTTTAAACTACATTATAGCCTCAACGGGTATTACCCACTCCAACTAAAACATGACCCAGTAAAGACGACGGGAGGGAGGGGTGGACCTTTTTATCAGAGAAAACATTCTATTTCGAATGCATCCGGAACTTACGGTGTTTATTCCCCATGTATTCGAATTGCTATTTGTAGAAATCTACCACAATGGAAAAAAGTCAACAATTATTGGCATTATATACAGGCCCAACACCGTACCCAAGGCTAATTCTTGGCATTTTCATTTCTACCTTAAATGTCATTTTCGTAGGATAAATAACAAAAGAGCTCATATAATGGATGATTCTAACATCGATCTCTTAAAATTCTCGGAACATATTAAAACAACTGATTCTATTGATATGGTCTTCAGTCATGGATATATTCCTTTAATCACAAAACCACTTGTATTCCAATAGTTTCTCAGGAGATTGAAAATGTGGAATCATAATCACTGGCATTTCCGATTACTTTGGAACTTTTTTATATTGAGAAAGCACCAATGTTTATTCAAAAGCAAGCCAGAAAATAAGCAGACTGTCCTCTGCAAAATGAGGTCCCCAGAGGGTAAAGTTCAAGGTCTCAAGCCGAAACAGAAGAATTTACCTAGAGGATAAAGTGGCCCACAGTATGGGATACCATCAGCAAATTCACCCTCTGGGGACCTCGTGTTGCAAATGACAGGTTGCTTATATTCAGGCTTGTTCAAAAGGTATCCCCAAAGCCCAAACGCTCCTTTACGAAAAACAATTCTTCTTTCGAACATGAATTGCACGATGCAAACCTTAACTCAGTAATTGAATCTACATGTCCTGACGAATCTTTCAACTTATTCTTAAATATTTTCCTGGAAAATTTTGGAACTTCGTTTCCTGTAGGAAATATCAATGGACACAAATGTATGTTAAAAACATGCATGTATGACAAGCGGTATCCAACAGTCCTCTAGAAATAAAAACAAATTACTTGTAAATAAACTAAGGCACCCAACAAACACTAATATTGAGAACTACAAGCATTACTGCAGAGCATACAACGCAGTTGAAAAGCGCGCAAAAGTCTAGTACTACACAAACATCTTCCACGAAAATAAACACAATTTGAAAAGAAGTTGGCGGATACTTCATAGTGCCCTCAACACGTCACACTGCAAAGAACAACTGCCACCCGAATCCCTTACTGATGGTAGAATAATCTCTGAACATGGCACAACTGCCAGTCATTTTAATAAATTCTTAACAACAATTGGACAATAAATAAATGATAACATTTCTCCCACTAACACGGAATTCGGTACTTATCTTCGATAAAACTCAAGCGATACCTTCCTTGTCACACCGACCATTAAAGAAGAAATTATTGCCCTTACAAATAATCTAAAAGTAAAACAAAGAACGGACTGCTAAAGTAATTCTACGAAAATGCTCAAAGAAACAATAAATGAAATTGCGGAACCTCTTATCCATATCTTCAACTTATTATTTATAACTTTATCTTCCCTGATAAAATGAAAATGGCAAAGGTTATACATATCTTTAAATCTGGAGGCCCATGTTTGTTAAATAACTATAGACCAATAACTATAGTGTCGGAGTTTTCTAAAATATTAGAAAAAAATTAATTAATGTATAGACGACTTTATTCTTACGTATGCACATTCGAAATCTTATACGAACATCAATGTGGCTTTAGACCCAAACACTCAACTTTCCACGCAATGTTTCATTTCCTACAGGAAGTAGCCAACAATAATGATCTATCTCCACATTATCGCACTTTTGCCCTTTTTAGATTTTTCGAAAGCCTTCGATACCATCAAGCACCGTATTCTTTTGAAAAAAATCGAGGTTTTTGGTATCAGAGGTATAGTTAACGATGTAGGTATCTTTATGATCGTAGCCAGTTTGTTCAATATAAAGATTCATCCTCCGATAAGGAAGTACTTACTTGCGGAGTGCTCCAAGGGTCGGTTTTACGGCCCATACTTTTCTTCATGTATATTATTGATATTTTTTATACAACATCCTAAATGTGGAAAGGAAATCACACAAGTAAGTGAGAGGTGCAAGGCAAATAGATTATCCCTAAATGCCAAAAAACCAAGTACATTGTCATTCACCCATCTCGCACAAAGTATGTCCAAGTCCAGCATCGGATTTTCTTTAGCAACTCTGAATTAACCCGTATATCAAGTAGATCGGACACGAAGACAATAATTTTTTTAGGAGTATGTTTTGACGAAAATATCCAATTTGGTACCCATGTTTCATATATAGCATTGAAGATTTCCAGAGCGATATACACAATAAATGGGGTAAAAAGAATTCTACCCCATCAAGTCCTAAAGCACTCTATTTCTCTTTGGTTCAGACTCACTTGCTGTATGCAATTCAAGCCTGGGGGGTCATGTAACAGCCACAAGAAGCGCTTTACATTACAAAAGAGAGCTCGCGTGTAATAAATATCAAAACAATTAATTCCCACACTAACCCTTTATCCATAAAAGATGAAATTCTCAAGTTTGATTATCTTTACAGTCTACACAGTCTGTTGTTCATTCGTGTTTGGCATACTGGGACTTTGCCTTAATGCTTTGACAATTTCCTCCAAATATATCAACACCCAACCCGAATGCTCACCAGACAAATTGAACGATTACATAGAAATACGCCTAGAACAAACTTCTCTGCAAATTTATCAAAATACTCATTCCATAAACTATGGAAGGACCTAAGCAACGACATTACATCTGAACCCAGGCGTTTTATATTCAAACACTCCATGATGTTACATGGATTGGAAACTTATAATACACTCCGACATGTTTCAATCCACAGTATCCTGATTGTAACGCTAGGGACAGTGATCTCTTGCCCGACTAGACCATTTATAAACACGGCTCTGGTAAACATAGTAATATAAGAACACATTGTAGACCTCCTGTAATGCATGCCCAAATCTGTAATGCTTTTCTTGCTAGAATCTCCCCCAACATTCCATAGTTTATTTTGGTTTTTGTTATGTCTTGCGTCTCCTGAGAGGTAGTCTGAAGCTTGTATACAATCTGTACTGCACACCCACGCACTTCCAACTAGGAAACGGCAGGAAGACAGCCATTGGGTTATGCCGACGCCTAACAATATGCATGTTGTGCCAACTGTGTAACTTGTTACGGCCCAGTTACATGCGATATTGTTTTTAAAAAGCATTTTTGTAACATATCTATATTTGTAACTACACCACATGTACGTGCATGTTATGAATAAAATATATTGTATTGTGTATTGTAGACTCTTCCAATTGCTGGCATTGAAATGACTTGGAAATATCACTAGAGTTTAAAGGGTTAATCCTTTACCTAACTAATCGGCCGCATCCGCCCGCGTAATATGCACATTCAGCATTTGAAAAAATATTATTTTTCAAAAAATTTCAACAAAACCATATCATGTGACCCCTCCCTCGTTGGAACGAGCTCGACGGGTCACATGATATGGTTTTGTTGAAATTTTTTGAAAAATAATATTTTTTCAAATGCCATTAATTTCGCACTTCACTACACTTTGGTCGTTTTCCGATTTGTGTGCTCTTTGCATGTGATAACATCAAGTAATATACTCCGTCTGTTAATCTCGCCCAACAGAACAGTATGATTTAACTGCCAAGTCCGACACTTTCAACACCAGAAAAAACATCTGAATGCGATTGGACAATATGTCTATAATCCACATCCGTAATCAGTGTACAATGCTGACCCTAGAACAAATATTAGTGGGAGATGACAGGTTGACAGCCAATCTGGCTATGCCATCTCCTTACGGTATAGATATTTATTCATATTCTCATATTGTACTAATGTTTTTTGTGCCTTCTAAATCTTGTATTACTATACATGCATTGCTGTAATTCCTAGCTATACCGTTAAATAAATAATCTAATCTAAAAAATGATATTTAAAATAATAAATTTTGCCATCGTCTGCATTGGGTAAAGGGTTAAACGACTGCAATAAGAACTTCATTAGTTGCCCACTGTATGACTTTGTAGTCTTTTAACTTCATGTTAAGTGTAAATAATATATTATAATTATTAAATTACCCCCACTCCCAGTCTCAGACGGGTGTATGGGTATAGGAGTCGGTGAGTATAATTTATGCTTTTATTTAAAACCTTACAGAAACAGATATTTGTTGCATACGTCAGAGTATGATGTTGTTGTTAGTAAGTATAGCACAAAGTACGGAAGAAACATAATGTATTTCCTATTTGACTTCACTGGTCAATAAAGTCATTGTTTAAATAAAGTCAAGTCGTAAATTACAATTGTCAGCTATAGAGAACTACCATAGTATGTATGTATTTTAGAATATACAGTCAGAGTTTGGAGTGGCAGTGGGTATAGGTGAGTTTTTACACCTATTGATAAATTACAATAAGAAATTTCTTCACTGGCATTCATCGAGTACACAAAAAAATTAGACGCCATTTTGAAGTCTATCTACAACAATTATTCAATATCTATTTGCTGGAATTTTATTGCAAATTTGTGACTTGGACACTCGCGAACACCGCGCTGATCGTTATATTATATATAACACATACCAGGTATACGCAACGACACATTCGCTCTATTCCTTTGTAATCGTTTTTTTTTTCCATTCATTATCTTCGATTTGGCGAATTACTTGCCCGCGATCATATAATTCAATTTATTTTATTTCAGCATATCAGCAAAGTTTAGTTGAACTAGCCCGTGTCTTATATAATATTATATACTTCCATACTTCGCGACAGCTTCGAAACTTTAATACTAGCTGATAGGTATCATGGAACAAGCCCGTGCAACATAACGTTGCCTGACAGCTTTGAAACCACACAATTTCCTGGAACAGGCCAGTGATGTAAACAATTTGTATTCTTCAAGACAGCTTGAAAATTTTCAAAATTTGCTGATCGGTTTCATGACACAAGCCCGTGCAACATAACGTCGCCTGACAGCTTTGAAACCCAGAGGTTCCCTGAAATAAGCCGGCGTTGTATATACTTCGTATACTCCAGGACAGCTTGGAAACTTCATGAACCGCTGAGTTTCTAGACTAAAACCTGTACAATAACAGACTGTCGGACGGCTTAAAAACTTAGAAGTTCCTTACCGCAGGTCTGTGCTATGCAGATTATTCTGTGTAGTTAGTGCCAGCTTAGAATTTCGCAAACGGAGCATAAAATGAATTACAATACAGTTTAAAAATAAACTGTGACAATCCAAAGCTCTTCAGAGGAAGATAATCCAATAAAGCACCAATACTCAAGTGCAGACACCAGACCAATGGAAGAAACGACTGTCTTCACACTCTACAAATAATATAAAGAGTGAACAATATAATTGCACCAACTACAAACAACCTTCAACACAGTGCATTAATCGAATGTAGACACCAAACTGGTGAAACAAAGAACCAACTGTACTTCACACCCTACCAATACAATATGGTGCGAGCAATACAATTTCACCAATTAAAAATAAAATATCAACATAGTGCAATAGTCGAAACCTATATAGCAAATAGAATTTGCCAAAACAAACACACTAACAATTTGTTTTGTAATTTGCTGCAAGCAAATCTACGGCTGTATAAGAATGGTAATAAAACACATCAAACAATAAGTGATGTGTCCAGGTCCTCAAACAAAATGACTGATACTACAATTTCACATTCAAATATCGACAAAGTTTCGATAAACTCAGACATTTTCAACAGATTGAAGTCCTGAGGTATTTGTTTATTTAAAAAAAACCGTATAGGCTGAAACTAGCTATACACAGCGGGTTAAATTCGGAGCAAGTACCAATGGGCTTCTGGTCCGACAAATTATATACCGCAGCAAATATAAGCACTACATTAAAATTAGCTCTTTTATAACGAGCTTGAAGCGTAAAGAGCTGACAATGGACATAATGCATTGCTCAGTTGCTTTCGGTCCATCGACTATATTTCTTTAGTGTCGACAGCTATTTACTTAGATGATGGTCTCAGCCCAATAAAGAATGGGCATACCTCCAACAATTAGCATGCACATACTTATAAGCCTTTTAATAGGGCTTCATTTATATTGCATGCCGGAAACTGATACGATCTCACACGCTAAACCTTGTGAGAGGAGGCTAGGGCTGAATGGAGGAAACGGGTAGCTAAGTCATTCACCCTTGGTCCTCCACCAGTGCCATCGCCTATTACACTTGCCAAATGTTGATACTATATCGCAAATCAAACGTAATACAGGTCGTAGAATGCGGGCTGCATGCACTAAGCGGTAAACATACGCGCCGCATCAATCGAGTAACCATCCCAACTCACTGCATCAACCCCACTCACTGTAAAGCACAGGCGCATATGTCTATATCACGGTTAATCGACATTTTATCAAGGTCGCCGATATGTTCTAACTCAACTATCTATCGTATCACCAATGCGAGTCTGAATTACGTACCTAACTGTCTTCAGACCAATACACTCTAAAGTCAGCAAAGACTTATCGGCTGAAGCAATACAAAACTAACATGTCGAATCATGGGTTGACAAACTATGTAAAGCTGTACTTGGCAAAAGGTTGAAATAAATACCAACACTCATCGAGCCAAGAACGAGCAATGTACTGTGCAGTGGGTTAAAATTTATACCTACTCCGACTAAGTCTCCCACTAGCCTCTTTAGCCAGTTTGGCCGCACCTGTGAGCACACCTAACCCCCATAACAAGGTAAAGAGAACACTCATGGGCATTTGCAGACGCATTACGACCTGCAGTTGTATTAATGATAGCGCACGTACATCAAAGTGCTTAAGGGTCATGTTCAGTAGATTGCTGAAAGTTCATCTGAAAAGTTGACTAACTGACAAAAACAGATGAACATGCATTTCAACATGTTTTTCCATACATATACAATTTTAGTAAGACATTGAGAAAAGTTGGCATGTAAAAAAAAAATTGATGCAAATAATGACTTTAATCAAGGTTTTATTCGATGATTGACTGCATCGACACAGACTGATGCATCGAGTTTGGAAAGAAAGTAAGAAGATCTATATTACACCCATTCTTCATACTACAACACACGAAAGCTGTTTTTTTTTATTTTCGACCGCGACAGTCACCAAATCCTTCAAAAATGTTCGACATGCTCTTCGCATGGCTTGAAAATGGCGAATGTCAAAACAGCTTTTCTCATTTGTTTACATTTTGTTGGTGCCTAACTCACTTTCGGTGATTAGAGTCATAGTTGATGAGATACAACAACTGTTCGACACAAATCTGTACTTCATGTTGATCTAGGACAAATTCCTCAAAATTCATTTTAACCCTTTACCTAACGTGAAAAGCAGACGACACTTGCAAAAATAATTCTTGAATAACTAATTTTTTTCATTTTTTGTCTCAAAAACATAGGTTATGACCCCTCGTTGGAACGAGCTCGACGAGCTCGTTCCAACGAGGGGTCATAACCTATGTTTTTGAGACAAAAAAGGAAAAAAATAATGAAAATTAATTGGCGATTTTTGAGAATAGCGCTGGCCGGTTTTGGCCGTTACGTTGGGTAAAGGGTTAAACGGTTGATATTACCAAATATATTTTGTTTACATTTTGAAGTTTTCAAAACATCGAACATCTTCGGCATCGTGTTGATCACAGTGGAAATCGTACAGAAATTCGTACGCCTAGTCCAGAATATTCGGTAACTTTCATGTAAAATGTCAATTCAGAGAATTTTATTTACGCCTTTATTCCCCAAAATACATATCTGGCCGAAGTGCCATACATTTCGAGATACTGAGATATTTTTACGGTAAATATCAAATTATAATTTTTTTAACTGGCGGGTGAACATTTCCCGGATGGGATGTTCTGGGGCACTTCCTCCCATTTTTTTGTTTGGAATGCATCTGGGGAAAAAGACAACATTTCCATGATTAATGCACTATTTCGTGAACATCTGAGTTGAAAAGGTATTGGCACTCTTCCGAACATATGTTTGGGCATACTACTTCACGATTAGCTTTGATCGATGGCAAAATTCCCAAATAACTACCAGATTGATCTACACTGAAAGTGTTTCGTACTTCACGTGCGATTTGTGACGTACTGACCAAACACGCAAACACTTTTGTTATACAAATGGGCATTCTTTATTTGAAACTGTGACGTCTGAATGGTATAAACTTCTGATTTACAACATTTTTAAAAATTATTGAGCAGAATATTGCGTTTATGAGCAAATACATTCCACCTAAATACCGGGTATTTTTTTTACTAAACGTACTTTACCACCTACTAGTATTTTCGCGCTATTGGCAAGACACGTGTATGAAAGACTACAGTGACCCAGCATCACAATTAAGATTGTTCTCACGGAGAAATAGATTGACTGGTCAATTTCAACCTAAAACCGTTTTTCTGTTTAGTTTTCGTGCAATATTTTGTTCAGTACAAGTACATTTCATATTCCACGCTGAATTGGAGGCACAATTTCCGCAAGCTATCAGAATATTTATCCTCATTCACAAGAATGACTGTTTGTGTGAAATATGTATCATGTATTCCGAGTCTAGACTTTACGCCGAAAGTATGTTTTGTCGGAAGGAAAAAATTGATAATTCGTCGAACCTTGGGACATTTTGCTTGAAAAGATTTGACTTTCCGCCAAACTTTTGAACACTCTGGTGAAACTGTGGTCACTTCACCAACAAAATAAGTCTATTTGCCGGAAAATATCAGTCCATTCGCCGAAGTAAAATTTTCGATGAGATGTATAATATTTTCTGGCGAACAGACTTTTTTGGCAAAGTGTACAATGTCGTGATACTCTAAGGTGCTGATTAAAAGTGTTGGCACTATTATTAATTTTCAAGAGAAATACCGACCATCACTTCTATTTTGGTAATGAGACATAGAGTGAAAATGCCATCACTATTATTAATATTTGATGAAAATGCAAGCCATCTGTGTTATTTAGCTATCACTATTACTTGGCACATGAGACCACTATTATATTGCACATGAGAGTACTAGTAAAGGTTGTGACAGGTCGCCGCCCTGTTAACAGTTATCATGACATTGCCAAATGCTGTAGTAGTGTGGTTTTGGGGTGGGGTTGGGGCAGTTTATCGTAAGACCTAAGTCAATGGCATTTTTTGGAAATACCAAGGTAAAAGCTGTGACAGATCGCCATCCTGTTATCATGACCTTGCCAAATTCTCGTGAGGGGGGGGGGGGGGCAACACTTTCTCTGAACAGTAATTTTCCCACTTCCAATGGACATTTAGGCCTACTTATACTTCAAGGTGGGCGATCCTGAGGCTGCTGTAAGCAACTCCTGAAGCTGTCAAACTGTTACTTCATTACTCACAACCATAAATTCATGTAATGTGCATGGGAGCACATACGCATTATCGATCGGAAGGGTTTCACGTGAGTCAAATTTTGGTACATAGCTGCAACAAAAATGTGTTGGTAGGGGGATTTTTTTTAATCATATTTATTTGAGGGGGAAAAACAGTGGGAAGTGTGTTTTTTAAAAAAAAAATTATATTCATGCGGACTGTATTTTCTGACTGATGTGCTCTCTTTCATGCAGAGGATTTGTAATCATAGAAAACAGACTCGAGAAGCTGAGTTTCTAAAATCAAAGTGGGCAGGATAAACCTACGCTGAAAAGAAAGATCCGTTATAACATCAAGAATGTAAGCACGTGAAGATATAAAACGAAGCGACACATATCTATTTATAATGAATTGGCGAGATATTAGATGATTTCGTGTAATCCATCAATCAGTTAGCAGTGGTGGCAAACGTGTTGTTTTAACAATCGGCACATCCAGCATGCGCATATGTGAAAAGGCACAATGTGTCACATTGTGCCTTTTCACATAAGCGCATATGACAAAAAAGGGATTCTTCAGAAGGTATCCTCAAATAATACAATACCAGGTCTTAGGCAACCCTTTTTGTAAAATGAGGCTAAGATTCGTATGTGCGAGTCTCTTGCACATACGACACTCAGCCTCATACGACAAAAGGGGTGCCAAAGGCCATATGTTTTCCAAAAAGGGGTGACGAAATTGGGGTACGAGGGGATATGGCTGTTAAATACCGAGATGAGGCTAAGAGGGATAGTAAATCAGGCTTCATTGAGGGATTTTTTCATGGCCCTCATGACGCCGTAAGAAAAGAGGCTATGAGAGATAGTAAATGAGGCCTCATTGAGGGCTTTTCATTTTGCCCTCATGGCCTCATACGACAAAAATGTGGTGCCGAAAGCCATATGTTTTCCAAAAAGGGGTGCCGAAATTGGGGATGCCTGGGGATATGGCTGCTAAATCCCGAGATGAGGCTAAGAGGACAGTAAATTGGGCCTCATTGAGGCATTTTTTTCATGGCCCTCGTGACCTCAAAAGAAATGGGACCTGTAGGGGAACATACACTACTACATACATTGTAACTTTTTGAATGTTTATTATTGCAGTCTGTAGACGGGATTATAGGCTATATTTGATGGAGAAAAGGACAGAATAACATACAAAAAAATATTATTTTCCTTTTAGGCTGAGACGAGTGAATAGCATTTGCCTTGTTAATGTTTAGCGTGAATGTGTGATATGTTTATTTAGTCTCACATCTGTGTTTTATCCTATAGATGACTGTTGTTACGGACATAATACATACGTGCAGTCTGCACTGGATGTTGCTGTGGTGATGGTACCGCACTGACCTATCGCAGTCGTCGCCGCCTGCAGTTCTTGTGTACCGCAAGCTGCTTCTATCTTGCCAACTCCTGTAACAGAAAACAACAGCATCAATGTAGTGAGCCGATTACATCAACATTTTGCCCATTCCCCATATTGGTAACTACAATAACCATCCAACGCTATTCATGAAAATCGCCAATAACGTTTTTTTTCAATCTTCGCCTCCATAATATTAACACAGAACATGGCGAGGGTGTATATGGTTAACTGGAGTAGTTCCCGTTTTTTACGAGCGCCAAAGCCGCTTGTGAAATACAAGGACAACTCTACCAAGGGTCTTGATGCCTCCCCCGTACTCTACACAAATTGTGTTCTGTATTTATACCATGATTAAACTTGAATTGATCGAACGAAGCTAATATATTTAAAAAAGAATATCACATTCGGCAGTCTGATAACTTTTTTGCTTTACACTGTTTTGTGTAGAAACATTTTATGCACTCCATAGCCTTGCCCAGATGCGTGAGTTTCTAATCAGATGCTTTCCTACATGATGTTCTTAGTCGTAATCCAGATTCCACACATATTTTACCTAGACTATTTCCCAATGTCTGTATTTTATCAGTTAACGTTGAATACAAATGGCAACTTGGGAATAAAGTTTATCATTTATAATCTTTGA
This sequence comes from Pictodentalium vernedei, assembly GCA_031216915.1. Classification (NCBI taxonomy): domain Eukaryota; kingdom Metazoa; phylum Mollusca; class Scaphopoda; order Dentaliida; family Dentaliidae; genus Pictodentalium; species Pictodentalium vernedei. The sequence goes on from CM062294.1 coordinate 233,592,913, forward strand.
TTGGAAAATATCAAAACATAATACTAATAACACTTTTGCCTACCGCTGATTTGTCGCAGGTGAGAAGGCATCGATAAGCCCTGTTCTCCCAAATGCCTCCTTATCCCCATGCCTCTTCCCTGCTTGAACTGCTTGATGCCATCCCGTGCTCCTATTTTCCCGATAAGCATACTAATCCTCTCCTTTGTGTCACCCACTAACCACATGTCCTTCTTTCTTCCATCCCACTTCCCGCCATACTCCCGGTGAATCGTATTCTATTAGACTGGTATTTTGGACAATCTAATGGAAAATGTTCCAAGGTCTCGACAACGCCCAAATTACACATTTGGCTCTCATTTTCTTTGTCTCTTCCAGTTTTCTCCTAAGCTTCAGGGACCGCGACCTCAGCTTGAATAACAGTGGCACCAGAAAGGTGCCATCCATATACTCTTCAAAATTTGGCTTCTCTTTATCACACAGGTCACCCAAAGACCTTTATCGCCAATTCAGGTTACAATCCGCCATGACTCCTTCTCTGACAATTTTGTTTACCCTGATCCGAGATTCCCAGTGAATAGTTCCCTGTTAACTCCATCACTATGTCTATTCCAAATACTATGGAACATTAATGTACACCATCTTCTGTCGGGGAGTCAAACATAGCATATTTAATCACTGATTGTCTTACTAAAGTGATCGTTTGATCACTGATTGGCGTACTAAAGTGATCATTTGATCACTGAATGTCTTACTAAAGTGATCATTTTTTGGCTTATTAAAGTGATCATTTGATAAGTATCGCCGTAAATAAAATAGCAAATAAAGAAATGTGTTATAGACACTGCATGTTTCAATATTTGCAACATGAATGTCAATTAATAAATAGATGGTTTCTGTAACATTGATAAGCGTGGTTTGTTAACAAGTTGGAGTGGGGAGTTGAGGCGTGCTGCCTTGACTTGTCATAAATGTGACTATGATGTTTTTTGTGTAAACTGTGTCAAGTTGTGTGTGAAGTCGAGCAAATACTAATTTTACTGCAGAGCCCTATGACTGTTATGCCCCACATTTCACTGTGCGGAGTTTGAAGCAGTCAATGGTCAGTGGGTTGGGGTAGAATCCATCCTATTCTGGTATATAATTGTTTAATCAGCAATTGACAGGTCGGGGTAGCACCCACCCTATTCCTATATAATAATCGAAGACCATTGCCATCCTCGCCCACAAATCTATTAGCTCTCTTCCGAATATGATGGATTTGCGCTATGTCTGTGAATTGTGTCAAAAATCTTACTTGCATAAAACTAATTATTATCGACACAGACAAGCATTTCATAAAAAATGAAAATAACAGACGTCCTGTAAGGAAAGGTAATACAAATACACCTGAATTTACAGTCAGATCTACCTATAACCAATTCCTCTACCTCCAGTGCACATAAAATCAGACTTTAGTTGAACCAATGAATTCAGGAGTTGTAAGACTTTGGGATTCACAAATAAGCTAGAGCCAGTAAAACTGCGAGTGTTGGGGGAATCAGTGAGGGAAAAACCTGCAGATGAAGATAACTCCCCCAGCTTATCTCCAAGCATAATTCAATTTATCTGATAACCATAGAGTATAACACCCGTTGTATATACTTGAAGTATATACAACGGGTGTTGTATATAATTATAATTTATGCGAACGACCTCTGACCTCTTTCAATTCCATTTTCATTCATTCATTCATGAAACATCGTTATATCACAGGGCAGGTTTTAATTGTACGCTTATTGCACTTTGTCAAAATCCTCTGATGGTGTCATTTCTTATTTATTTTGCTTCAATAAAGGCAACCTAAAATTTTGCTTCAAAACATTGTAGAAATTACTTGAATGTTAATAGTAATTAGTATGCGGCGACTGCGAACTATTTATAGTCACGGCCTCGATCAAAAGTACTCGCAGAACTGCGCTAATTAAAAGTTCGTCTGCTCTACCTGAAAAAAAACACTTCGTAAAAATTGTAAACAAACACAAAATTATTTGTTATATTGGGACTACAGCATAAAACACGGAATAAAACTGGAACTATGTCAAAAAAAGAATAACTCTACTGAAACACCGTTTTGTTACTGTCAATAAAATAGTTGCAATTTATTTTGTTCCACCGCAGTTACATGATGCAAGAAGTGCAATCGCACTTTACAATCGCCGTCATCGATTTTGTAATGTAAGGGACACAACTCTATGCGTCTTGTCCTATTTCTTTTGTCTCGTAGACTAGTTTTCTTTGGAGGCCCGTGGGAAGCATATATAAGTCGGGTAGACGCACGAGACGGGTGTCTGTTTGTTATCAGATAAAAACAATAAACATATAGTGTGTTTTTATATCTGTGTTATACAACTCGTTGAAATATGGTTTATTTTTTCTTTCGCCGAGAAAAAATAAACCATATTTCAACGAGTTGTATAACACAGATATAAAAACACACTATATGTTTATTGTCTATGTATCAAACCATGGGGGAGTGAGCAGTTACAGGAAATACACACACACCCAAATACTGCAGCTGCTTCACCCAAGACCGCGATATGGGGCCAATTACTGAATCTTCAGCACCGAGTACTGAAGACAAAGTGATGCTCTACCAGGAAATCCTTCAGCAACATTCAAACGTACGCAATCAAAACACCATAAGGACTAGTCTTTCAGTGGAAAAAAGAGACGGATATCGACCTGCTGAACTGTGTACCAGAATCTGTCAAGAGGAGGGCATATTTGTTGCTCCAGATAATAAAGAATATACCCAATTTTTCCTGGGATGTGAAAGACCAAATCGTGTATAATGGCATCACAACTTCAGGATCGAATATGAGTGATCTAATAAATGATCTGTTGCGAAAAAGACATGATTTTCAACCGATGGGCAGGGATATTTTCGCAAACATCCTTAAAAATCGAAATATCCCAAGAGGTCTGATCAGAAATAAAGAACGTATGGACTTCATTCGAGAAAACAACACCCCTGCGAAGCTGTGATGGACAATCCTCTAGAAAAAGCAACCGGAAAAGACTGCAAAAGCTGAATGGAATTCATGTTAGCGAGAGTGTAAAGAGAAAAGATGGACGAAAAACCAGCAACAGACAAAATAAACGAGAGGCCCCAAATCGTTCACCTGCCAAAGTGATTAAAAGAAGTATTTGGGGTTACATTCAGTTCGACATGGTTTATCAACACTACAAAGGAATGAAGTCATGAAAGGCAAATTTTATGGAAAAACACCAATGAATTGATTTGAACAAACCTGAACCTAACATGACCTCCACCACCCTCTACCCAACCCCCACCCATAGAGAGCTCAACTATTTAGCCAGGGACTCAAATTGAACAAACTTGAATCTGATCCCCACTAAGATGTTATATACCAAATATGAAAGAATTTTGACTGGCAGATCTGAAGAAGAAGGTTTTTAAAGAAATTCGCTCATATTGCACTAAGTTAAAGTTCAGGCTCCCATAGATAGCCCAAATAAATAACTCAGGGGTCCGATTTGAACAATTTGGAATCTGACCCTCCTAGAGATATTGTATACCAACTATGAAAAGATTCTGACTGGTGGATCTAAAGAAGAAGATTTTTAAAGAAATTTCCTCATATTGCACTAGGTTAAAATTGGGTCTCCCACAGGGAGCCCAAATATCAACCCAGGAATCCCATTTCAACAAACTTGAATCTGACCCCTCTAGAGATGTTGTATACCAAATAACAGACGATTCTAATTGATGATTCTGGAGAAGATTTTTAAGAAATTTCCTCATATTGCCCTAAGTTAAAATTTGGGCAGGTAGCCTGAGGTCGCTCACCTGACATGGTAGCCTAAATATCAGCCCTGGGAATTGATTTGAACAAGTTGCATCTGCCCCTACTAGGAAAAGGTTATACCAAATATCAAAAGATTCTGACAGATGAACCTGAAAAAAACAAGTTTTTTTAAAGAATATTCCTCATACTGATCTAATCTATAATTGAGGCTCCCACAGGAAGCCCAAAGATGAACCTAGGGACTTGGCTTGAACAAACTTGAATCCCCCCTCCCCACCCCCAGGAAGCTGCATACCAAATATCAAAAGATTCCGATTGGTGGATCGGAAGAAGATTTTTAAAGAATATTCCTCATACTGCACTAATCTAAACATTTGGACTCCCATAGAGAGCCCAAATATGGACCCAAAGATTTAATTTCAACAAACATGTGAATGAATCGTCCAAAGATGTTATATGTGAAATATGAAAGCCTTTTGAGCAGTGGTTTCGGAGAAGAAAATCCTTTAATGTTTTTCTCATTATTCGGTGTTAAAAAATGATGACTCAGCATTTTTTCAAAGTCCTGGAAAGTACCCTATGATAAAACCGATGGCAATTTTTTTTTCTTTGGACCATTCATTTCTGCTGTTCCTAAGGAAGCTATACACAAAATAAAAATTTGCAGTACTGTGTGGTTTAGGAGACATGGGCGTTTTATTTTTTTCAAGTTTTAGTTCCTGTGGTTCCCATGGGAGGACGGGAAAAATGTTTTTGTTATAAATTGGGTACTTATCACCCAATAAGCCCTCACAATAAATTTGGTTCAAAATGACCTCTCAGGTTGAAAAATAGAAATTTTGGTACACTTCGGGCTCCCACAGGAAGCCCAAATATACACCCAGGGACTTGGCTTTAACAAACTTATATCTCACCTCTCTAAGGATAATGTATACCAAATATTAAGAGTCTGACTGGTGGATGTGAAGAGGGAGGTTTTTGAAGAATATTCCTCATATTGAACTCAGTTATAATTCAGACTCCCATAGGGAGCCAAATATGAACCCAGGAACTTGGATTGAACAATCTTGAATTTCACTGCCCTAAGGATGCTGCATACCAAATATCAAAATATTCTGACTGCTGAATATGAAGAAGATTTTTAAAGAAAATTCCTCATTTTGAACAAAGTTATAATTCTGACTCCCACAGGGAGACCAAATATGAACCCAGGGACTTGGCGTGAACAAACTTGAATCCCCCCCCCCCCCACCCACCTCCCAAGGATGCTGCATACCAAATATCAAGAGATTCTGATTGGTGGATCTGAAGAAGATTTTTAATGAATATTCCTCATATTGCACTAATTTGAATACTTGGGCTCCCATAGAGAGCCCCAATGTGGACCCAGGGAATTGATTTCAACAAATATGTGAATCAATCTTCCAATGATGTGATATGTGAAATTTGAAAGCTTTTGCACCAGTGATTTGGGAGAAGAATATTCTTTAATGTTTTCCCTATTACCCGCAGTGTTAAAAAATGCTGACTCAGCACTTTTTCAAATTCCCGAAAAAGTACCCTATGACAAAACCGATAGCATTTTTACCATTCCATTCTGTTGGTGCTAAGGAAGCTTTACACCAAATAAAAATTCTCAGTGCCGTGTAGTTTTGGAGAAATGGACGTTTTACTTTTATCTATTTTTAGCGCATGTGGTTCCCATGGGGCGATAGGAAAACATTTTTGGCATAAATTAACTGCTAATGACCCAATAAGTCCTTATATCAAATTTTGTTTAAATCAGCCTCTCAATTTGGAAAATAGAAATTTTGGGCGGGGCAAAAATTCTTGCTCCTCCTATAATGACGGCAAATATAGCCCCTCGAACTTCTCTTGAACAAATCTGAGTCTACACCTCAAAAGGAAGTTGCACGCCTAAAATCAAATCTCTGCTACTGCTGGTTCGCGAAAAGAAGATTTTTTAAGATTCAGGCTCACTTTTTGGGCATGGTCCTACCGTGTGGCAGGTCAACTCGATTGGAACAAACTTGAATTGATATATGAAAGGGAATATGCACACCAGATTTAGTTCAATTTGGTTAAGTAGTTTGAGAGAAGAAGTCGATAATGTAAAGTTAACGACAGATGACGACGAACGACGGACGGTGGACGCAGAGTGATAAGTAAAGCTCCCCTTGAGCTTTGCTCAGGTGAGCTAAAAAGAGCGTTAATGTGCAAAAGCATGAAGATGCTTTACCTGTCTCAAGTCAGGATAAAAGTCAGAGAGGCGGTTTACACTATCACGTAGCCCCCAATGCACATTACAGATTACAGTGTGCGATCTATCAATCGGAAGTGAGAAAAAACAACCAACAAGCAGAAAAATCCCACCAACAAGCTGTAATGACAACTCGAAGCTCTAATCAATAAGCATAAAACTGGACCAAGAAGCGGAAGCTCTCACAAATCGGGCGACATTCCGAACAGCAGCCATTACAAACAACTAAAAAGCGGCCAGCAGCAGATACCTTGACTCCAGAAATGCATTCTTTTGTCCACATAATTCATACCAGTTTGTAACTTATTGTCCAAAAAATATTCATTTGATCACAGATTTCATATAGAATAGCAATTCACTGACCAACAAAATTATCGCATGGTTGCAGATTTCATATCGATTAGTAATTTATTAGTAATAAATTTGGTTAGTTTTGATCTCTGGTTTGTAGTGATTGCAGTATATCTCAGATTTTTTTCATTGTTTTATATGAAGTGTCTCGTAAACTTCCGAGTGCCTTTCTCGGCAATTATCACATTCGCCCACTTTCGTAAATCTACATAAATTACGGAATGCATCATCGATAATATTCGGCAATTATTCAAACCAAACACTAACCACGGATACTGTGATTCAATAAAAATTCGGTCATTCTTAAGTGGCTACTTTAATAATATTCGGGAATGTGGTCTAATACAAGGCTTATTTTATCAGCAAAATGCAGGTACACGAGTTGTTCTCGTGTATTATCTTGTTTTTATATCAGCATTTGCCACAGAAAGGTCTTGAGTTTTGTACAAAATGAGTGCTTGCGTAAAGTTACGCTATAGTTATAGTTGCTGATAGTGACACAAAGGGACATGCTTAAAAAAATGTATACAGGAATTAATTTTGACATGCGGTGTAGTGTGGTTCAGTGAATCAGATTTCATTTCGACTTGTGCTGAAAAATGATGCTTGAAAATAACAATTAATTTCGACCTGTGCTGTATGGTCGATATAGAGTGAAAGTGAAAGCGGGCACTGGGGATGGAGAGAGAGAGAAAAAGAGACTACAACATTATACATGTTTGTAAACCAGCTGCGTCTACATGAATAAATCTATGTCAGAATTTAACAGAATATCTGCAGAAAATACGCTATTTCATAACACCCGGACATCGAATCTTGGGTGAATATTGGCGAACTTACGGTGTTTTATAATTAAATGTACAGAGTTTACCCATTTTTGTTAGCGAAATCCCTTTGCTCAAAGTGTGACAAGTCTACTCATGACCTGTAACTCCGGATCAAAGTTTGTTGAAACTGGCTTTATTATTCCCCCCCCCCCCTTCCCCTCCCCTTTGAAGGAAAAAACGTGCAAGACACCGACACCACTAAGTACCCTGCCTATTCGCTCCTAGGCATGAAAAATAAAACAACAAGACTTACTACAGTCTTGTGCATTGTTTGCGATAGTAAAATGTAGGAACCTGAAATTTATGTCTACTGTATTTTCATAGGAACCAGCTTTTGGTTAAATGAACACGAAATTAAAATTCATACAGGTTTGTACAAGTTAAAAAAAACTGTAAAGCAGATGCTTCAACGCGAATAAACCTTAGTCGGAATTTAAAGAGTGTCTGCAGAAAATACGCTATTTCATCACACCCAGACTTTAAGTGAATATTGACGGACTAGTGATGTTTTATAATTAAACATACACAGTTTACACATTTTTGGTCACTGAAATCCTTTACTCAAAGTGTAACAAGTCTACTCGTCACCTGAAACTCGGGGCCACAGCCTGTTGAAACTGGATAATATGTTGGGGCAAACCAACAAATTGCGATTTCGGTACTACCATAAATATGCCACGTTTCTAATTAAAACACATAATTTTTACAGTTATGCACAATTTCTAGTCTCTTGATAGCTGGAGGTCCTGAACCCACTGTCAATGTGCATATTCGAACAAAATAACTCACGTCGATTCATAAATTACTCGGATCGCAATGGCTTTCAAACCCCACATTGTCCGTATCTTCAACGCGCTGAAACTTTTCAAGTTGCTCTAGGAGGTGATTCTTTCCCAAGTCGACACCCATCTCGTATTTTGGGGTGGATAATACAGGGTCTCGTATCCTCTTCCAATTTTGTGGCTAAACGGATAACACCGTTTAAATACCCCTTTTATAGTGAGGGGGTTAAGTAAAGGAGGGCACTGTTGATTTTCCCCACAAAACTCGTACGACGGAAGGGGACTAGGCCTGTTATGATAAATGTTTGGATAAAGGTAAAAATCTTTATGGTAGAATGCTAGTTTTTTTCATTTATGGGGGGGAGTTAATGTTACTTCGACAGCCAGTGTCACCTCGCGTCGGACAGTTGGAGGAAGCCAAAGAGAACCACCAAGCAAAGGCAAGCAAATGGCATACTCCACATAGGGTTAGTATTGGTTTAAGGCAAATGCACCCTCGACGTGCAGTACACCTTAGTACACAACCTACCGCGCCTCCTCGTATGCAATTAGAGAATGGTACTTCTTTCATGGTTTCACTTCCCCCGTCAGATGGCTGGACATTACTTCATTTTGTCAATTTTAAACGCACTGGTCATCAATTAACTGTTAAACACCTAAGGGCTGTTTTGATAACCGACAGACCGTAATGAACGAGAAAAGAAAACAAACCTGCCTCCGTTATTTAACCCCCTACACACTGATATCGAAATTTGTAAATTTCAGGCTGCTAATTTTTCCCATGATGCAACACTAGGAATTTAATCAATTCAGTCTTGTTTGACAGAGCTCATTGAGCTCTGGCAAACAAGACTGAATTGGTTAAATTCCTAGTTGCATTATGGGAAATAACTGCATGTCGAAATTTTAATATTTTGACACCAGTGTGCAGAGGGTTAAATTTCACTGATGGTTAAATGTAAAGGGGGAAGGTGACCCATTGTTCACAAACACAATAGGTGCCCAATTATGTACGTTGACACGTTTCAATGCTGCTTTATGGAAGCATTTCATATACATGTATTTCTCACATTGTGTTTCGCCTATTTATTTCAAAACCCTGTTTTGGAGTATAATTATCCATTTGAATTCTTTAAAACTTTTTGTTGGTGTTGAAATTATGATAAATACTTTGAAACTTTTTGCTGTTATTTAAATACTTTAAATGATCATACGTCATTTAACTCCCTTAAACTTGTTTAATTCTTTAATGAAAATTATTAATATATTAAATGAACAATTAATTCTCTTAAAAAATTTTTAACGAAAATTAACAACTTGTTACGCCATTTAAATGTTTTAAAATTATTTAATTCTTCAACAAGAAGTAATAGCTTGTTACTCCATTTAAATTTAATTTAAAATTATTTAATTAACGAAAATTATTAATATATTACGCCAATTGTTAGGGGGACTACGTCATAGCAATTAAAATTTAAAAGAGGGGGAGGGGTACTCCATCATAGCACTGTTCAACATTAAGTGGGGATATGACGTCATAGCAGTTAAAAGTATTTAAAAATATGCTACGTCATGGCAATTAAAATCATTAAAAATAAAAATAAAAAATTAAATTTTTTTCTTTTTTCAAATATGACCGCACCTTCTTTGTCTCCTTCGCCCCTCCCCATGACCTCTTTCGACTCCCCTTGCCGGAGGTGGGGCCAGGTCAATCGACATCGAAAACCATATTCCCACAACTCTTGTACTTGCAAATGTGTATTCGTACAAATAAATGAAATATGATTTGTGTGAATATAAATTTACAACCACAGACTGTCTCATTTCTACGGCAGCGTTCTGACGCCAGTTGATGTATTTTTTTACCTGTGCTAAGTTGTTATAACAAGTTAACTAACTTGTTATAACAACTTAGTAACTTGTTATAACAACTTAGCTAACTTGTTATAACAACATAGCTTAACTTGTTATAACAACTTAGCTTAACTTGTTATAACAACTTAGCTAACTTGTTATAACAACTTAGCTATCTTGTTATAACAACTTAGTAACTTGTTATAACAACTTAGCTAACTTGTTATAACAACATAGCTAACTTGTTAACAACTTAGTTTAACTTGCTATAACAACTTAGCTAACTTGTTATAACAACTTAGCTATCTTGTTATAACAACTTAGCTATCTTTTTAATCATTGCCCCAGGTCAGTTTGTCCCTTCCTTGGGGCTGATAGTAATTGGTCAAAATGCGCTTAACCCTTTACCTAACGTAACGGTCAAAAACGGCCAGCACTGTACACAAAAATCGCTATTCAGTCTTTTTTATATTTACATTTTATGCTCCCATTTCGACTTGACAAGCATTCAGAAAACTCAGTGTACTGGCGCTAGTTTACCCTTTTTTTTAAATTCGGAGAGACACGCGTGGGGCATACAATTGCAACTTGACTGGATATTTAAATAACAAGACGAGAAGGGAAAAATGACAATTTACATTTTTTCTTATAGTTTTCTTATTCAAGGCTACAAATATTGGAAACAGATTTTTCTTTCTTAAATAAAAGTCTCAAAAATAGAGACGCAGTTCCATGGCCCGTTCTGTGAGTGATTGTTGGTATCGAGTGTTTGTATGGGAAAATCAGTGTTAAGAGCCGAGGGCCGTTGGCCGTAAAATTTTCAACACTGAAATTCTCATAGACGACCTTGGATGTAGTCTGGCGTAAAACGTCTGGCGTAAAACTTCTGTCCCATCAATGGGAAACTCAGTGTTAAAAGATTTACGCCAGAAGTTTTACGCGAGAAGTTTGCGCCCGAGTGCATCCAGGGTCGCCTTAGAGAACTTCAGTGTTAAATTCTTTTACGCCCAATGGCCCTCCCCAACCACTCTCGAGGACACGCCACTGATCTGCGTGCGTGTATGGCTTACTATTGTCCGTTCAGAAACCCGGGCATGAAATTGGCAGGGCGATGAAAAGAAAAATACACAAAATATCTACTAATTTTCAGGTTCGGATTATTTGAAATTGATTTTCTACTCATCACATTCGCGTACTTTTATTGCGAATGTGAAGGAAATTCCGTCATCATTTTTCCCATTTTCAATGTAGTTTAGCGTGTATTTTCGGAACAGCATCCATTTCTCAACGACGCTCATTTGACGTAACTGGGACAGTTCATTTTCGAAAAGGTAAGAATCTTTTTTAATGCCATTGCGCTTGCGCACTGCGCGGCATATTCACGTCTGTTAATTGTTTGCTTCCGTGTTGGTTTCGTTTTATTTCTATAAATGTACGTGAAAATGGTCTTGAAAGACCTTTTCGTGTAAATTTATGAAATTAAACTATATGTCAACTAACGGGTTTACTCTGTGTTCTTTTAATTTCATAAATTTGTCCTAAAAAATCCTGAGAGTTCTAACTACATGTGTAATTTCAGCAAATTTAGTTGCATGACAATCTCATCCCTGTCAAGAAAATTATAACTCATTGGCCAGCCGCTGATTTGCCATGGTTGTCATAAGAGAGGGCCATCATTCCTATTGCACCCCAACCCCTCTCCCATCAGGGAATAAATAGAAATTTATGGACCATTACTTGCTGATATAACCCAAAGAAGTGATAATCGGTGCTTATGAATTGCTTGAAATAAGGGGTCCTCTAAAGTGGTAAGATTAACAAAGACCAGAAATGTCTGTCTCAACACTATTTTATAGTTTTATTCCATTAGTGATAATGCCATACATAGATAAAAGGAGGATATAAAACTTTTTGAATGGATACCGAAATCATTTCATTGGGAGAGTGAAAAATAACACATTCTCACGAGTATAATTTTTCATCCTCGCGAATGTGATATTTCTGTATCCATTCGAGAACTGTACATTTCCTTTTTTATTATACCCAATGGGGCAAGGCCCTAAGCCAGCCGAAACTAAATTTTTCCGACGAGGGGGCGAAGGTTGAAAATTTCCGACAAAATTTCTGAAATTTTTCAAAAAATGCCCCCCAAAACCTCCATTTTGCACACAAATTCCAGAAAAAGAAGCCAAAATTACCAAAAAGCCGTCAAAATTCGACTGAAAAGAGACAAAAATTTTCGAAAAAGAGGCAAAAATTTCCGTCAGACACTATCATGAGGGAGGGGGCGGTTCCCCTAGCCCCCACACCACCCCACTACCTTCGGGCCTGATGGGGCCCTACCGTCAGACGCAAGCATGCACTTGATTCAGAATTAATTGCATCTTTTCAGTTCCATCAAATAGTCCCATCTCGAGGTTCATTATGTATCGTAACACTCAAAAAACCAATTGGTCATTAAGTTTACCACATGCAACACTTAAGACAAACATGTCTTTTAATACAGTCCACCCGGGGGGGGGGGTGGCAATTAGGGAAATGAGAAGGTTTTTGCTTCAAAATGCTTTTTGAAGGATTTGGAGAAATTTTATGCGAAAACAATTATTTATTTATTTATATATTGGGCTTTATGACACTTTCAACAGCCAGGGTCACATTGTGTCGAGCAGATTTACGGGTGGAGGAAGCTGGAGTACCCGGAGAGAACCACCGAGCAGCGGCGAGCATCTGCTAGGCTCTCCAACGTACCAACCCGATAAGGGTTAGCATTGGTTGAAGGCATGTGCACCATCGACGTGCAGTACGCCTTAGTACACGGCGCCACCGTGGCACCAAGAAGGCAATGGGGATGAAATGTCGTGCCCAAGGACACAACGCGGTTGCTGCAGGTGCGATTCGAACCAAGGACCTCTCGGTTTGCAGCCTGCACCTCTACCAACTGAGTCACCGCGATCCCCGCGAAAACAATTACATCTATGACCACTCATCCCTACAAACACTTGGTGTCAATTAGGGGAACTTTTTTCTTGTTTCAAAATACGTTTGAAAGGTTTTAGAGGGGGGGGGGAGGTATCCCCAATGTCCACCCATGTACACATGTTCCCTAAACCCTAAGACAGGCACGGGCCACGACCTACGGTGATCAATATAAAAATTGAGATTGACGTTCAACGCCAGTAAAAAGGTTAATTGTGTCTTTTCGGTCTTAGATCTCAATTGGATGTTAGTCAACGCTCCAACCAATGCCTTGGTCGGAAAGGCATAGCCCACAGAAAGGGTACAGGGTGCTGTTTTTAGCTTCGCAGCTGGTATGATCCTGGCAATTGCACCACGTAGGCCTAACTAGAATGTTATACAGTTGTAGTCAGTCTGTGTGTTTGCGTAGATATATTTAGCCCAGAAGCATTGGGTCAATTTTTTCACTGCATGCTAACATAGAGGTCCCAGATATCCTTTGGCGCCCCTGCTTTTCATAAGAAAATGGATTTTGCAAGCACAAACAGGGGTTACTCTTTCAACCGATCAATTCCATCGCCCCTTGAGTCAAGCGAGTCGATTATGAGTAATGGGTTGTCGTTTTGTCGTTAGGGATTCTGCATTGCTGCCAAATATGCTGTAGTAGGCCGTGAACTTAGTGTGAAGTATCAAACAGGTGGAAGGTTACATAGAACAAGTTGTGCAGTCTCATTCGCACATAATCCTGTTCCCGCATGTCCTTTACCTCCCCACTCCAGCTCAGTGGCGTAGGAACCGGGGGGGGGGGGGGGGGGGGGGGGGGGGGTAAGGGGGGTATTTACCCCCCCCCCCCCAAAAAAAATTTCCCAAAACTTATAGACGTATAGCCTATTGCTCATTGACAAATGCAGACCAGACTCGAATTCAATGCGGGCACTGTACGAAAAAGGAAAATCATTCCGTTTATAAAATAGTCGATCGCGATGCCAACTATTATGGATTAAGCCCAATGAGCAGTTCATTGACTATAATACATATCGATTTTTCTTTTCATACATACGTAAGGACTTGGGGTATATTATCGGGTCACACGGTTCAACATTTTGCCAAAATTACAACACCCTGTTAAGAAATCCCACTTTTTCAAATAAAAAAATAGGGAAAATTACACCCCAGTGGCCACCAGAATGCACCATTTGATACCTCAATTGGAAAATTTTCTTGGGGGGAGAACCCCCCCCCCCCCCAAGCCCCCCTCATCAAGCTCGTGCCTGCGGCACTCGCGGCAGATGCCTTCGGCATCTGCGGTATCTGCCCAACCAGCTCCACACGACCCTATACCCCCCCCCCCCCCAATATTTTTTCGTTCCTACGCCCCTGCTCCAGCTCCACTCCAACACCCCTAGCTATGGGGCACCACCTCCCCTTCAACAACCAGAAGAGAAAATACACAGCAAAAAATGAAGGTGCTTTTAGAACCCAAACTGTTTCTATCCGTGAAGAACCTTCACTTCTTTCAGTGTACCTGCGCCCATTTACCCCCTCCCCCTCACCCCCCCCCCCCCCCCCCCCCACACACACATGCACACAAACAAACAGGCAATCCCCATCTCCTTTCCAATGTTAGTATTTTCAAATTTCGTTTCACAGGTAAGCAAGATGGACGGAAAAAGGAAAAATACCAGTGTAATTCAGTGGTCCAATCTGAGAAATGAAGGACGCCCCTACTAAAACAAAATATGGCGACGTGAAGACCCCTCACAAATTGATTCCAGTATCGGGTCTAGTACAGGCGTACATGTATGGACCAATTCTGTTAAGGTGGGCCGGCTGGATTTTTGTGCCCGGGAAACGAATGTGTGGGACTATCTGGGCCTGTAACGCCGAGGATGGAATGAGAGCCCTACCCCCCCCCCTCCCTCCCCAGCTACCCACCTACAAACACACTTATAGTTGAGAAGAAAATCTAACTTTTTGGGGTCAAATATATTTTTGTGCAAGTTCAGGCCCCCACCCCCACCCCAACACGCACGCGATAAAAGGTAAATTTCTGCAGCCGGTCTTCAACAAAATTTCAGGTAGCCAAAATATGCTGCACTTGCATGGGGAAAATCTTTTTTTTTTCAAAACGTTTTCATGGGGCACGGTAACCTCCCCCCCCTCCCCCCCCCCCCTAAAAAACCCCAAAAGAATGAAGGATGTTGCCAATTTAGGTTAAAAATCAAGCCGTCAACAAATTTTCAATAACTAAAACATTTGAAAAGTCAAGAGAAAAGGGATTTTTCCGGCTGTTTTTAACTAACTTTTGGCTAAGTACTGCTGGTACAATTGCATTGAGAAAAATGATTTTTTTTTTCCAAACAGTTAATCATAATTTTGGGTCCAAGCACCGTCCAACACAAATTTGCTGGAGGAAAATATCAAATTTGCCCGAAAAAAGCGCATTTTTTCTGGTTCAGTTCAGCGAGGGGTGGGGGGGGGGGGGTTCTAGAATACCATGACGGCCCCGACCCACACGCCTATGTTCCGTTGCGACATTTTATTAACCGAATACCGTAACAAATACTAACATGGAGGGAATTCGAACATCGCTTGAGTTTATCACAAAATCGTGCGATTGGATTTAGGCAGGCATGCCTGGTGAAGGGTTACCTGTGATTTTAAAGGAAATCCGGCGGACATGTCGAATCGATCCAGCTTTCCAATTCATATCCACTTTACCGTGGATATTTGAAACTATTTTCGCCCAAAAAGGCAGTGTGAAAAAAACTATCGGTTATCGATTTCGTTAATATTTGGCCTAGTGTTTATTTAGTCTCTTAATTTCGCTTCCAGAAAAGGCCAATATTTACGGATATTATTTATTAAATTCCTGTAATTTCTCTTATTTTTGACTATAATTTACACTTATGCACATCGATTTGTTGTGGGCCAAAGTGTTACTGTGAGTGTGACTCTTTAGCAGGAGAAACAACACAGCTCAAACGGTTCAAGATTTTATGACGTCTATTTCCAAAATCCATTAAGAGAAGGCAGGTCGTCGCGTGACGTCACTTGCCTCAACTCCCTGAAGTGAAAATAGAATATGCCACTCGTTACGTCATCGATAAACAACAATGTCAGCTGCAGTGCAAAAGAGACGCTGAAGTGCCGTTGAATGTAAACATGGACTGATAAGTAGGGAAATGAAATTCAAACGTCGAAAGTAAACGCGCAGAAAGTTTTTTCTACTCATCTCCTTTAAATTGAGTGGTCATCTATAGTTGAACACCGAATAGAACCTGAGAAAAGGCGAAATATGTGCGGGCCAGGTGGGTTTCTGGACGGATAATAGTTACGTTGTTACAGTAGTACTTTAAAAGTAGAGTGTCGGAAGAACTGCTGTAGCAATGTAACTTATGATCTCTGTACTCGGAGGCCCATGCTAGCCGCGGTACGCGCATGCCATAAGTATATGCATGGTAATAAGTTCATTTGGTAAAATAACAAGTAATTCGGAGTGATTTCACGAAAAGTGTTTCGCACTGTTTCCAGTTCGTTTGTGATTCGATTTCGGCCCCTCTATTCGATTCTATATTCGATTTGTGGATCGAAATTCTGATCCGAACGATCCTTAGGTGTGGAAGCCAAAATTTGAAAAAAATGGTTGTCGATTTTTGGGAACGACGATGATCCGTTTTGGGCTTGTATTTTCGTAAGATAAAGGGTTGTTGTAGAATTGCCCCGAATTGGGGTTGCGTGACGTCATTGTTACCAAACTGAAGTGGTTCCATGCTAGCTGGGATTCCACAGTCTATGACGTCACGTGACACCAATTACCCAATTGGCAGTCTTTTGTTTTCTCGCGCTGAGAGAGAAAAAGAACGCAGTTTTGGTTTGTTCTCGAGCACCGGACTGAGGAGGTTCAGATCACTCGGAGAATTTAAGCGGATTCTACGCAGCTACAAAGTGAGGTAAGTCAAGCATAACCTTCGAAATATTTACTTAAAGTAGGAATATGTAACCCAAATCACACCCAATTCTACTTTAATTGGCGTCGCCGCAGCAGTCGAACGGTGCGGAGGTGACGCTTGGCTACGAGAGTCAACTGGGTCGGAGTCCATTGTTTTGATGCGGGGCGGCAAGGGATTTAATTCCTTGTAATCCGCATATGTAATTTCGAATAATTATTGGTGTCATTGCGACAAGAGTTTTTTTTTCCGTTGTCCAAGGTAAAAAGTATGCGGTAGTGTCCACATATTAATTACCAACTGATTTTGTTCACTGCTGTGGAAGTTCCCCAGTAGTGTACGAGATCGACCTAGTTAGTGTAAACTTTTCTGACGTCACTCGTGATGTAACAATGATGTTGATTTCACTACGTAAGAGAGTCTTGTTTACGACAGTGCTCGTTCTCGCGTAAGGAATTGAAAATAAACTTTTTTTTTCTGTGGCCGCATCTTCTAGTGCGGATACGGTGAGATTTTTTGGTTGTAAATGTTAGCTGTTCACTAAATTTTTCCGTTTCTGTGGCAGTGTTGTAAGGCTACAGACACAGGTGACTATTACTTTATTAAAAGGGGAAGGAGTTTTGGGAGCCTAGATTAATTGAGTCAGTTGTAGTATGCCTGCCGGGGGCAGTATTTACAGGTAGGACGACAGGAAAAATAAATTAATTGGGCAGCACAGGCTTTTGGGAAAAGTCTGTGGTTTTGAAACTCCGGAAGTTGGTAGTTGGTAAATAATTGTTTATGTATTGAGATTTCATTGTTCTGAAGTTTGAGAGTTCATAAATTTTTATTATTTTTTTGTCCTTAACGACATTAGTCATTACGTTGGTAAAATGGAAAGTAGTGAAATTCAACAGGTGATACAGGTAAATTGGGCATCCTTTGAGGAGCTCCAACTGGTCCCCCAAATTGGACCAAAGATAGCTTTGGCCATTGTTCAGAAGAGGGCACAATATGGCACACTGTCCCAGGAAGATTTGGTCTCCATACCCCACTTTCGGGAAACCAAGGACCAATGGGACCGAATGGATTTTTCGCGCCCACCACCAGGCATGATTATTAATAACTGTGTAGATGAAGGGGTCCTTTCAAATTTGAGGGGCCAGGGTAGCACGGAATTGTCCACCCCAGGGTTGGGTACAGTGTGGGGCGCCTCAGGCTTGGTGACCCCACCCCCGACAGATCTGGGGAATAACCCCATGATGGGGGTGGTGCCCAGGAAAAATTATAACCCGGAAAATTCCATGGGGTCAGCCATTTCTACCCCTCCAGATACGGGAACAGTACAGATACCCCTGTTAGCCTCTTTTGAGTCAGGGGGGGGGGGGGGGAAGGTCTCAGTGCCAGTGGGTGCCCAGGGGATAGGTGACCCAGCGCCACCCCAGCAATTGCAGACTGGATGGGAACACCAGGCTAGAAGAACTCCGCAAGATAGGATGCGAGAGAAAAAAGATTTAGTAGATTTTGTTCGATCAGATGTGAGGGGCCAACCCCAGGCTGGGGGGCCCGAGCCTAATTATGAAGATTTGGTGAGGGGCCAGGGGGCAGCCCGGACCATAGAGGAGCCGATGAGTAGGTGGGCTGCCAGCAGTGGGGAACATAAAATTCCCAGGGAAACTAAAGTGACAGAATATTTTGACCCTTGCCGGGGTGTGCAATCATTACCCACAGGGGGGCAAGGACCAACCCCTGGAACTAGGAGGCAGACATTAGGGGATGAAGAGGCTCACCAGGAGGACGTGATGATATGGGGAGACAGTAGAATGGGAGGGGTCGGAAATGTTGGATCCGCCATGGCAGGGCGTGGCCCAGTGGGTTGGGAATCCGGGGCAGCCAGAGGTACGTGGCGAGCAACTATAATGCCACCCCACAGATACGGCCGAACGTTGCGTGGCCAAACGGGGAGAGGTGGATGATTCCTCCCATACCCCTCATCAGCCCCAGATGGGAGCATTTTTGAATCAAGATAGTGGGGCCCAACCTCCACCGGGGGCACCACAGATGCTATACCCAGTTCAAAGATATGGGGAAAGCAATGGTGCTTTTAGCGCAAGGGTAAAAGCGTGGACGGAGGCAAATGTGCAAAACTCACTCCAGGAGCGGGGTGGACAACAACGGCCCGAGGTTGTCCCGACATTACCTGCCTCGGCTCTAAGGGAGGGTGCCCGGAGAGGTCCTCAAATGGTTGGGGGACGGTTGGATACCTCCGTTGGCCATTGGGAGCCAGATGCAGCCTAACCAGGGGGCACCGCCAGAGTATATGGGTCCAAGGACACACCGATGGGGTTACAGGGAACCCCAAACACCAGGTTATTACCCACCTGATCCAGCCCCTGCTATCCGTAGAAGGAAAACACAGGTGCCTAAATCTCTTCAGTATGATGGAACAGAACGTTGGGGTTTCTTCAAAAAACGGTTTGAGGAGTGGCTCCAGTATGAGGAAGTGGTGGACGAAAGGGACCAAAAATGTCTTTTTAATTTGTGCCTGAAGGGCAGGGCGTCAGAGCATGCAAATCTGTTGGTAGAAAGGAAGCCCGATTTAACGTTGGAAGAGTTATGGATGGGGATGGAAGGCCGATTTGGGTTCCATGACCTCCCACAAACTGCGCAACTGCAGTTCCAGCAAGCCAAGCAAAATCCAGGGGAGAGCCTGGAGGAATGGGCAGATAACATTTTGGCCCTGGGGAACCGGGCATTTAAAAATTGCCCGGACCAGTTCGTGTTAGAGCAGGCAATTGTTAGGTTTTGTCATGGCTGTAATGATGGCCGTGCAGGAGAGTCTGCTATAAATCAATGCCCCACGACCATGAAGGAAGCCATTAGTAAAATCAGGTGGGCCCAACACAACCAGACGGCGATCCATGGCCCCAGGATAGACAAAAACCGGAGGGAGATTAGAGAAATAGAATTTAACTCATGGGGTAGTAGCTCAGAGGACGATGACAATGTTCCCCAACTTTACGCTTTTAAGCCAGTCAGCCGAGGGCGATCCAGAGGGGATAAATCTGAGAAAGATAGATCCAGCTATAAGCGCGAGGAGGGGGAGGCTAGGCCTACTCCTCCCCCAGGTTATATGAATTATGGGACAGAGATAAAGGGTTTAAAGGCTGAATGTTTGAGGTTAAGAACTCACTAGGAAATTTGCAGAGAGAGGTGAAAGGAAATCAAGACCAAATCCTTGAGAAGATGACAGCCATGATGAAACAAATGAAGGCTTTGGATGTCCCGGGTAGTCCCAAAGAGCCCGAGGTGAAGGTGAGAGAGGATAAAGGCCAGGGGATACAACGGTCTGGGTCATCCCCAGCAGCCAGGGCGCAGTGTTTTGCGTGCTCAGGAGTAGGACACTTCAAGCGTGATTGCCCATCTAGGAACCCCAAAATAACCCAGTGAAGGACCGGAAGGTCCGCTTTGCAGACCAGCAGTCAAACTAGAGGGGCCGGACTCGCGAGGTCGGATTCCAGCCCAAAAGTTAGGTAAGGACCTCAATACAACTGGGACCATGCAGGGGGGAGACGAGGATAGCAGTGGATTGATTCCCCTGCGCAGCTGTAAACCATCATTTTCTGTTAGGATTCCCCTGAAATTGGGTCAAGTTGAAACAATCGCGACGGTTGATTCCGGGGCTATGGTTACTGTGGTCTCAGATCAACTGTTCGCCCGCATGCAACCACCGCCGCCTGTCATCAAAGAAGTGATCTTTAAAACAGCAAAAAGAGGCGTAAGCATGACCGGGGCTTATGTGGGACCCCTGGAAATCCAAATTGGTGACCGAACTTTTCAGGAATGCATCTATGTCGCACCCCTGGGAGACACGGTTTTGTTAGGGTGTGATTTTCTGATCAAGCATGACGGTAGAGCCTATTTCCGGGAGGAGGCACTTTTCCTCGGAGATTGGGCTGTTCCAAAGGCTTTGCCAGAAAAGGCACAAGTGAATGGGCCGGAATTGGTTTTGGCAAAAGAGGATATTAAGGAAACAGCTCCAGATTTGATCCCTGACCCCCAGTTAGATCAGAGAGGGGTGGGACAGGGGGTGCAGCAAGAGGCAACTCCCAGGATAGCTCGAGTGACGTTGCGAAAGGATACAGTTATTCCATCAAACTCGGTGGCCTTGTTGCAGTGTGAGATGGAACCACTGGCTACAGATTTTGTGATTGAGCCCGTTGAGAAAGAGCCCTGGTTGGGGCTTAGAACGGTGCATGCCAAGGGTGCAGAACCCGTGGTATGTATTTTCAATGTAAATAATCACAGCTTAACAATGATTAAATCCCAGGTAGTGGCCGAGGCGCATGGTGTGGATACGGTGTTGGACACCAAAAGCCGTCCATTACTAGAAACGATGGAAAATGAAGAAAACTTCCAACAAGCAGCGGCAGAGCTCTCTCGCACTATGCGTGATGAAGCCGAGCCTAGCAAGATAAACCAGCTTAACCCAGGTAGTGGGAATAGTCAGCCTGTCCAGATCCCACAGCACGTGCAGGATCTGTACAAACGCTCGGCTCGCCTGCTTGACGAAAGCGAGGCAGCTCAACTCGCTGAGCTACTGATTAAATACCAGGACGTTTTCGCAAGGAATGAATATGACCTGGGGAATTTTCAGCAAATAGAGCACGAAATTGATACAGGCTCGGAACCACCCCTCCGACAACAAATGAGACGAACCCCAATGTGTTTTGTTGATGAGGAGGAGGCCCACCTTAAGAAAATGCTGGAGGCGGGTGTGATCCAGCCGAGCATGTCGGAGTGGGCTCCACCCCCAGTTTTGGTCAGGAAGCGCGACTCGAGTGTAAGATGGTGTGTGGACTACAGACGCCTTAATGCCATCACTAGGAAAGAGGTATATCCCCTGCCACGAACGGATGAGTGCATGGATGCGCTAGCGGGAAATTTATGGTTTGGCAAGGCTGACTGTATGAGCGCCTACCATCAAGTGTCAGTTAAAAAGGAGAGGCCCAAAACCGCTTTTAGCACAAAATTCGGCAGTTGGGAATTCAGGAAAATGCCTTTCGGCCTGTCGGGATCGCCTTACACCTGGTCACGAGTGATTAATCTAGTGCTCCGGGGACTAAATTGGTCTGTGGCACTCTCATACTTGGATGATGTGGTGATCGGAGGGTTGTCAGTTCAAGATCACTTTGAAAACCTGCAAAGGGTGTTGCAAAGGTTTAAGCAATACCACCTGAAGCTCAAACCCAAGAAATGCGAGTTTTTCCAACAGGAAATAGAATTTCTAGGGCGGGTGATTAGCCGAGATGGGATCCAAATGAGCGACGAGTCCAAGAAAGTGATAGAAAAGTGGCCAGTACCCACTTGCACCCGAGAAGTGGAAAGTTTTTGTGGGCTCGTGAACTATCACAGGGCCTTCATAAAAGAGTATGCTGACGTCGCGAGGCCCCTGTATGCAATAACGGGTAAGGCTAAGTTTCATTGGGACGAGACTCATCAAAAGGCTTTCGAAAAGCTTAAGGAGGCACTAACTTCTCCACCAAACCAGACCGACTCCTTTATTTTGGATACAGATGCTTCCAATTTTGCTATTGGTGCTGAGCTCTTGCAAGTCCAGCCAGGGTCCGGGGAGCGGGTGGTTGCCTATGGGAGCTTTGTTCTGACAGAACAACAAAGCCGTTACTGTACAACCCGGAAAGAGTTACTGGCGGTGGTGAGATTCACCCGCCAATTTAGGCATTATTTGTTGGGAAGGTCATTCGTAGTAAGAACCGATCACAGTAGTTTGAGGTGGTTGATGGGGTTTAAAGAACCGCAGGGTCAGTTGGCCAGGTGGCTCGAAGAGCTTAGTCAGTACGATATGGTCATTCAGCATCGTTCCGGTTCTAAACATTCTAATGCAGATGCCCTGTCGCGAATCCCATTGAAAATAACGTGCCGGCAGTACTCGGCTGGGTATGTCCCAGCCGATTTGCCCTGTAAGGGTTGTAACTATTGTCAAAGACTTCATAAGGCGTGGAGTAGATTTGAATATGAGGTAGATGATGTGGTGCCACTCGCCCAAGGCTCCATTCATTTTGAGGCAGTGGACACGCTGGTAAATGAAGTGATATTGCCCAAAATAAACAATGATGGTCCAGACAATACTGCAAGTCACCAACGGGACCCTAACTTTGATGGCATATCCTCAGTAGTACCCATGGATCCAGCTAACAGAGGAAATGGCCAGGGGTTGGAAAGGGGAATTCCTGAGGTGGGTGTGCCCGAAGTCCAGGAGTTATCTTGGACTGGGGAGATCTTACCCATGGAAGCGGCAGTCAATAATCCCCTATTGGAAATGCAACCGGGGCAGCAAGGACTACCCTGGAAGCCAGGCGAAGAGTGGGGGGATGGTCCAAAAGTTCAAACTGCAGATACGCGAAGCAGACGGTCAGAGGGGCCAGGGGACCAGGGAGTGCCCTGGGACCCCGGTGAGCAAACTTCCGGGGACAAGTCGGTTTTAAACCCAGGGTCAGGGTGTGGGCCCAACCAGCCCGAGAAGCTAAGGAATTGGGACCCTGGAGGGGGGCAGGTCTCGGCGAGCTACCCCGAGCCCGCGGAAAATGGTGAGGCATTAGAGCCAGGGGAACAGGGGATACCCTGGGACCCTGGTGAAGCCTGGGGAAATGACCCCCCATGTTCTGGATGTATATGCCCGGACACTGGCTGGGCTCATTCTCGGCTAGTGGTGAATTACCCACTTCTGGAAATAGTGCCGGCTGGTGAGGGGGTATCACCATCACCTAGCGACAGCGAGCGGCTGGTGAGTGTGAACTCGCTGGCCGAGCTTGGACGTGCCCAGAGAAGTGACCCAGATTTAGCCCCAATTTTCAAATGGTTGGGAGATGAAGCAGCGCCGAAGGAGGGGGAGTTGTTTTTGTCCAGTGCCGCCACGAAGTACATTTGGAACAATAAGAAAAACTTCGCCGTGGAAAATGATCTACTGTACAAAACTCGGAAAACAGGGGCTAAGGTCCTGGTCCTCCCAAGGAAATTTTCTTCGGAAGTTCTGGACCTAGCACATAACATACCGGCATCGGGACACCAAGGTACGGATAAAACGCGTGAAAGGGTTAGGAAAGATTTTTACTGGTATGGAATGTCACAGGATATAAATTTATATGTGGCAGCCTGTCCCAAATGCAACCAAGCCAAAAAACCAAATCGAAAAGCCAAGTCGGAACTGACTACCTTCCACGCAGGTGTCCCGATAAACGGGTTCATTTAGACTTTTTAGGCCCCCTTCCTGTGAGTGACCTGGGTAACCGGTACGTACTAATGATGACCGACCAGTTCACCAAGTGGGTGGAGTGCATCCCACTCCCTGATCAAACTGCTGAATCGGCAGCCAGACCAGCGGTTAATGAATTTTTTGCCCGTTTCGGATGTCCCCTTCAGGTTTTTACCGATCAAGGCGCATGTTTTGAGAGTAAGCTCTTTCAAGATATGTGTGACCTTTTACATATTCACAAAGCGCGAACGACACCATACAGACCGTCTTCCAATGGGCAAGTGGAGCGGCAAAATCGAACTCTCATGAGCTCGGTACGATGCTTTGTAGACAAGAATCAGAGAGAATGGGACAGATTTTTGCCCCAGCTAGCCGGGGCAATGCGCTCCTCGATTCATAGGCAAACGGGGTTTACGCCAAACAAACTCATGTTGGGTAGGGAGGTAAATCACCCCTCAGATTTGGTCTTTACTTTCAAAAACGACGAGACGACAGGTGAGGGAGTTCCTAAATACCTAGTGGATCTACAGGCAGAAATCCGGAGGGCTCATGAGATTGCGCGGACAAAGCTGAAGACCGCATGCGAGGTGATGAAGCGAAATTACGACCTTACCGTACTGAAGCATACTTACACGGTGGGGCAGCCAGTATACCTCCTTGACACGGCTGTAAAAAAAGGGAAGAATCGGAAGTTGTCACCCTTTTGGAAAGGTCCCGGGCTGGTAGCAGAAGTTTTTACCCCCTACCTGTATAAGGTACAGTTTCGAAATGAGATCAAGGTGGTGCATCATGATCGGTTGAAAGCTTGTAACGATCGTACATTACCACCTTGGATCACTAAGTGTTTGCAAGTCTATCGGGAAACGGGACAGATTTCGGTTCTGAAACAGTCCTCTGTTTTCTGCCTGTGCAGAAAACCACATGGGGGTCGCTTCATGATCCAGTGTGACTATTGCAGTGAATGGTACCATGGGCGTTGTGTCAGTATAACTGCCGAGGAAGCTGAGCAGATAGAGGTATATCAGTGCCCGAAATGCAAGGTCTCTATTTTTCAGGAAATGGAAAACCAGCAGATACAGAAGAAGGATGGAGAAGAAATTCAGGAGCTTGACATCCTGGAAATACACGTTCCACCCCCTGACTTGAGGGAGTTGCTGGGTCCGACCTATTACCCAGGGGGTAAGGACCGACGGAAGGAGGAAGGGGAGAGGCCTACTGTGGGGGAACCTTCCACCACAGCTAGGTTGGGAGGTAAAAGTGCCACCGCAGGGGACATTTCAGCCCCGATCCCGGGAATGGGGGAGGCGGAGAGTGCTTCGGAGGTGGTGCATGAGCCCACCAAAGGTTCCCAGGGGTCCGTGCCCAGCCAGCGGGAAGCGGACAAGGATTTTAAGGTGGTGCATGAGCCCACCACAAGTCCCAAAGGGCCCACATCCAGGCAGCGGGAAACTGAGGGTCAGCTCAGAAAAGCGACCAGGGAAGGACGGCTATGGCCCAGTGCCCCTGATTTCATGGCCAAGCTTATGAGCACCACTTGGACCAAGGGGGAGCAAATGCAGGTATTGCTGAGGCAGTATGCCCTAGCTAAGAAGAGAGAGAACAAGAAATGGATGACCTCCGCCACAGCCCTCGCAGTGGAGCAGTGGGATTGCAGAGCATGGGCCACTAGGAATCTGGGGCCAATGCCCAGGGAGAAGCCCAGGGGAGGACGGGGGGTAACAGAGAGTCGGGAAGAGTCTGTCAAGGATATCAGACTCAGGATCCCCAAACTCCAGGAGCCGGTGACTGTGGTGCCTGTGGCTGGGGAATGTTCCATGGAAGCAGGTAGTTGGAGCCAGGCAGTTGCCCAGAGGGAAGAAGTGGGGGAGGTGGCACCTACCCCACCAAAGCCCGAGGAAGGGGAAAAGGAGGGCCCAAAGAGACCAGTGCCCGAGAGTAAGCGCTGTCCAGCAGTGGGGTGTGGGGAGCTTGTGCCGTATAAGATCCGGGTCCACCTGGAGAGGCACATTCCTTACCATTTCTGGATTCCGGAAACGGGACGGGGGCCAATCCCGAATCATCACAGGGCCAGGTGTCAGCAGGACCTGCTTAGAATGGCGGATGAGTTGGTGCCAGCCCAACGGCCAGGGCCTTTGGTGGAAAGGTTAGACGAGCTTCGGGTGTTCCTAAACAAGAACCCAGGGCCCCAAGCTATCCCCGACAACGTGACACTGGGGGAAAATGTGCAGTGCACAATTCAAGCTTTTGCAGCAGACTTGGGTCTGGCAGAGCCAGTGCGGGGGTTTGCCATTGCCCCGCGCATCAATTCGCCAGCCTGCCTGATCCACAAGAGGGTGGTGGTGCAGGCTTTGAACCTGCTGCCCCCGGAGAGCAGGGAGAAATTCTTGCTCTCTGAATGTGACGCGAAGGAGGTAAGTACCCTTCGTAGTCGGCTCAGGAAGGGGCAGATACCCGAGGGAGAAGTCGAGGAGGCTAGGCAGGCACTCCGTTTTGGGGACGTCCCAGAGCGAGTCGCCTCACCACTGGTTGCCGCCCTAATCTTGGAGATGGCCTTCTCGACCAGCGAACGGGGGGCAGGGGCGACTAAATTGAGTAACCCTCAGGGGGAACGACAACCGCTTCCGCCAAAACAAGACCCAGTTGCTCTGAGGAGCCCTCTCAGAGCCACTGCAAAGGGAGGGGCGAGACCCAAAACTTCAGGGCAGGTGCCCTTGAAGGAGAGTTCAGGGGTTAACCCCCTAATGGAATTGAAATTGGTGCCCGCAGGGGCAGAAACCCGGGTGGGGGCAAATGGGAACCGGAAACTGGCCACCCCTAGGCCAGAACCCCCCTCCAAGGCCAGGATGGGAACTGAAGTTAGGCAGACGGAGGAAAGCAAGAAGAAGTCCGGACCAGTGAGGCCTCCACCGGGGTTTGAAGGGGTTAAGGCCACGGACTCCCAGATGGAGCTTGTCGGCTCCTTTCTGAATATGGGGATGAAGCCGGTTGCCCAGGGCCCCAAGATAGTGTTGGAGGCCATGGATGCCCACTTCCATGGGAATAGAGTTCAGAGGGCCATGGGGCAGGGGGTGATTTTCAGGGCCCCGGGGCCAGAAGTGGGGGACCTTTTTGATCGTCTGGGGGAGACCTGTGAAATCCGGACTAGGGGAGGTGTGGACGTAGCCTGCGACCCGGAGGATTATCCCTCGGAGGTGAGGTTCGATCCCCTGTGGAAGACCGCCGTCGGTGTACACCCCAGTAAGTATAGACAGTTGAAATTCCCTTGTGTCCAGCAGGCTTTCTGGGGTTGGTGAGAAGTCCAAATGTGGCGGCCGTTGTGGAGATAGGTATCGACCGTTCCCTGGTGTCTAGCCCCGAACAGCGATACCAGCAGGATGAGGATTTCCGCAATCTGCTGGATGGTGTGCGGGATTTGGGGAAACCCATTTCCTGCACGTGAGAGGGTCTAAAGATGACCCGCTAGACACTGATGCTGGGGCGGTGGCCCGTTCCACCGTCGCCGACCACACCCGGGAGGAGCAGCCCTTGCAGTTGCATTGCTTCAAGGGGGACGCGAGGACAATGCAGGCCTGGGATATTTTGCGGACAAATACATTTTACAGTGTGAATGGGGGATGCGCCACATTCACAGATCTCCAAAAAGAGGGTCTTCGGAGCATCCCCAGGAACCGTCTGATGTTGGAGACGGATGCTCCTTATTTCCCCATGGGACAGAAATTTTCAACACCGAATTTCATAGGGGAGATAGCCCGGCTAGTGGCGGGCATTCGGAGGGAGAGGGTGGAGGACGTGGTTTTTTATACCGCCCGGAATACCCGTTGGTTTTTTGGCATTGGTCCCACAGGGCGGTAACCCTGTGGGCAATGATGCTCACTCCCTTTTTGGTGACCTGGCTGGGGGATTACCGTGGCCAGGGTCTCTATCCCAGCTCTGACCTTGTGACCTGGCTGGGGGATAACCGCGGCCAGGGCTCTTTTCCCTTTTGCACCACTCCCCATCTTGTCCGATTAGATTCCGAAAAAAAAAAAAAAAAAAAAAAAAATATGAAATTATGTTTAGGAAAATTTCCAAAGAGGCCTTCTGGGCTGGGTTTCCTTGCAGCAGTCAGGGGCCCAGGATCCACAGAGCGCACCACGGATCCTATTTTCGTTCCCCTTCTTGGGCTACCCCATTTGGCACGGGTTCAAAAGATTGGACTTTTAAAGTCTGAGACCACTCTCCTCCCCTGACCCACTTTCGGGAGGGTCAGGTCTCCAGTCTATCCTTTGGCCTACCCCCTCCCTTTCTTTTAAAACGGGGGAGAGTGTTGTAGAATTGCCCCGAATTGGGGTTGCGTGACGTCATTGTTACCAAACTGAAGTGGTTCCATGCTAGCTGGGATTCCACAGTCTATGACGTCACGTGACACCAATTACCCAATTGGCAGTCTTTTGTTTTCCCGTGCTGAGAGAGAAAAAGAACGCAGTTTTGGTTTGTTCTCGAGCACCGGACTGAGGAGGTTCAGATCACTCGGAGAATTTAAGCGGATTCTACGCAGCTACAAAGTGAGGTAAGTCAAGCATAACCTTCGAAATATTTACTTAAAGTAGGAATATGTAACCCAAATCACACCCAATTCTACTTTAGGGTTAAATTAAATATTATGTGATGAAGAGAATATCAAATTCGCCACAATTTGATATGAACATTCTAAAACCCGTTCACGAAAATCCGTCAAAGCCTTGGTAAACTTCTGGTCAGGTCGATTTTTGTGAACTCGGTACAAGAATTTAGAATCATATTGCGACTCGTTATTCTATATATACTGTCCAAAAAAAGTTAAGGCCCCCCCCCCCCCCCGCCCGCCTCCCTATAATACCAGTGGGTATACAGTAAATGGGTAAGAATGGGTAAGTTCTCTTGAGAAACTCTGCTATTTGCAGTGTGGGGATTATGCCTTATCAGTGAAGCAAGGCTTTCTAGAGCTTTCTTTTTTATTGATTTTTTTTATTTATTTATTTAATCTTATTTGTTTTACAAGGATTGGCGAACAAGTTATGCAACTTATATTAACGCCTCTCCTTGGCCCAATGGCGTAGGTGTGTGTGTGGGATGATCTTCATAGCGGCAACTTCGTGGCCTAGCTCTTCTCGAATACGCACAGAGGACGGCCATTTTACGTCCCCACCCAATAGGACGATACGCTGTGTCAGCATCAACCCCACTATTGATGCTGACAGAGAGTGTTCGGACACCTCGAGAACTTTCCCCAACCGGGGATCGATCCTGGGACCTCTGGCATGAGAGACCAGCGCACTTATCCACTCGGCAACCACTGTTGAATGAATATTAGGCACCGCGACGTCATCACAACGTTAAAAAACGTCACGTTGTTCAGGACCTGGTGGAAGGAACAGCCTCGAGAATAGCTAACACATCTTAACCCTTTACCTAACATGAAAAGCAGACGACACTTGCAAACAAAATTCTTGAATAACTATTTTTTTTCATTTTGTGTCTCAAAAACATAGGTCATGACCCCTCGTTAGAACGAGCTCGACGAGCTCGTCCCAACGAGGGTCATAAACTATGTTTTTGAGACAAAAAATGAAAATTAATTGGAGATTTTTTAGAATAGCGCTGGCCGGTTTTGGCCGTTACGTTGGCCAAAGGGTTAATCGGCGTGGCATGCTGTCCATGACCTTCCGAATTTCTCTCATTGTGATGTTGTCTCATTTCTCTATAAGCACGGCAGTGAAGTGGTCAATAGTCAGCAAATATTCACATGTTTTAGGGATGTATGCCCGGTCCGATAGAGGAATGCAGAACGTCACAATGTGAGCTATTCGTATACCCACCCACAGGTATTATGGGGGGGGGGGGGGGGGCTTAACTTGTTTTGGACAGTATATATTCAGGGCGTCGCGAAAAGACCGATTGTGCGGGGAAGAGATTGTCCCAACTCTCATAACCCTAACCACGACAGAATAAACATCCAATCTACATCACCAAAACACGCCGAAATGATGTAGGTGGAATATTTGTCAATGCGGGTTGAGTTGAATCATTTCCGAATGAATCGGCCGTATCTGCCCGAGTAATATGCTCAATTAGCAGATGAAAAAAATATTATTTTTCCAGAAAAGTTCAATAAACCAGATTATATGACCCTTCATTGGGCGAGCTCGACGTGCTCGTTATAAATAAGGTTTGTCACATGATAAGATTTTGGTGAAAGTTTTTGAAACATTGGATAAATAATATTTAAAATTATAAATTTTGATATCGTCTGCGTTTGGGTAAAGGGTTAAAAAAAACATATCAAGAAATTAGGTTTGGAATAAATACATTTGTCTTACAATCAACATGTATTTTGTCTGCATTAACTCCGCAACTGTCGTGTATCAGACCCCCTGATACAGATGTTTGTATCAGGGGGTCAAATACAAGCACGTTCCTTTCGCGTGAGTTCCAATTTTTTCTTTTTGTTCATCCGTACGAGTAAATAGTTCGTTATATATTCGTCTACATTCTTGACTTATCCCCAATATATTGTAAGATAAAATGATTATTACCATTATGTGGATGTACAAAATATGTATCCGAGTCTTGCTCCGGGTTCTAAGGGTAGATTACGACTCGTCTTCGACTCGTCGTGATCTGCCCTTAGAACCCGGAGCTCGACTCAGATACATATTTTGTACATCCACATAATGGTAATAATCTCTATGTAGTGGACGTGATACATGAGCCGGACTCAAAATTAATTATACTGGGGCCCCAACATCCTCAAGCAGCCATAGACCTCCATTTTCCTGTTTGTGACATCAGTCCAGGATGCAAATCTAGTCTCGTAAGAAAGTACACGATTATACCAGCAAGATTGAATCAGAATCTTAGACTCCAATCCAGATGTAAATGCCCCTACTTGAAAATTATTACATAATTTGTCCCGACTCTCATAACTCAAGCCCCGACAGAAGAAATACCCCGCCTATGTCATCAAGGCATGCCTAAATGATATAGTTGGTATATTTGTCAATAGGTGTTAAGTTGAACAATTTCCGTAACGAATAGACGGCATCCATCCAAGTAATATGCAAAACTAACAGATTTTGTATTATGTATTGGTGTTTAAGGTCACATACTTATGCACAATGGCTAATCATGACCGTGACAGTTTTACGGGTGGAGGAAGCCGGAGTACCCGGAGAGAACCACCGAGCAACGACGAGCAGCTGCCCGCTCCCCAACATCATAACTCCGCATTGCAGCACAATGAGGGTTAGATTGGTTGAAGACATGCGTACCATCGACGTGAAGTACGCCTTAGTACACGGCGCCATCGTGCCCCCATGTGGACATTCGGGGTTAAGTGCCTTGCCCCAGGACACAACGCGGGAGTCCGAATCGATCGCTCAGACGGTCACCCATCCGAGGACTAACCGGGCTCGACGTTGCTTAACTTCGATGATCTGACGAGAACCAACTAGCATATGAAAAAATATTATTTTTCAAACAAAAGACAATAATACAATATCATGTGACCACTTATTGGAACGAGCTCGACGAGCTCGTTCCAATGAGGGATCACATGATATGATTTTGGTGAATTTTTTTGAAAAAAATGGTGAAATAATATAATAAATTTTGATATCGCCTGCGTTAGATAAAGGGTTAAGAAACATATCAAGAAATTTGTTTTGGAATAAATACATGCAGTGGACGTGATACATGAGCCGGACACAAAATTAATCATACTGGGACCCCAACATCCACAATCAGCCATATACCTCCATTTTCCAGTTTGTGGCATCAGACCAGGATGCAGGTCTAGTCTCGTAAGAAAGTACGCGATTATACCAGCAAGATTCAATCAATATCTAAGACTCCAATCCAGATGAAAATGTACCGACTTCAAAATTATTGAGAAGGTGTCACATCCCTACATCTTCTAGTTACGCCACTGGATTTTTGTCGTTCTTTATAACAATATTTGAAAGATATATCTAATAATTACTATGTTAATTTCAGTACTTACCAACGGCAAGAATTGTGAAAGCAATGATCATTTTCCATTCCATGTTTGATGAATTTATAATTCAAACTTCGCTCGCGTAGTTAATGGTCGATTCTGAAAACTTGTGGCAGCACCCTGTAGACAATGTTGCTTTTATAAGAACCCGGCGATGTGATACACAGACTAGACTGCACTTTTTACTCGTTGTTAAATACAAGGATGAAAATAGAGATATTGAACAATATTCTATACAGCAGTTAACATTAACCCATCTGGCAAGTTGGAATTGTGACAACATGATTTGTTCAATCTTGCATCCACATATCACACATATTTATTTGATAGAATGGTGGTATGATTTAGGGGAAGAGCTTTCTCGGCCGTAATCTTGGAAGCGTCACAAACAGAACCATCGAAAATCTTATTAAAACGCATATTTAATAACCGCCCACCCCCACAGAATCTCGAATTTCAGATAGAATCGAATCCCGAATCGAATCATCCAGAGGATTTCGAAGGATTTCGAATTGAATCGAATCTCTAATCGACTTTTGCAGTCCTTCAACTTGTAAATGCTGTTTACGTTAACACAACCGCACATATTATTCTCAGTCGCCACTCAAATATTGTATTCAAAGGCAAATCGTCTGCTTGGGCGAGTGAATCAAAAAAGCGAAATATTCTATAACAATATCAAGTAGTTTCGGGAGCGGAACTTTTTTAAGTTCTGTCATCAGATCTCCTTTAAAGGAAATGAAGTGAAGGATAAATATATCTTTCTGCTGCCACTGGCAGCAGAAAAATATTTTCTCCCCAATCCCATACTTCATTTCCCATGGCCGCGCTCCTGCTTTTGAGATCAACACGAAACGAGTTGAAACACATTGGGGGTTCAAAATATGGGGTAAGGTCATTGAGTTCACCCAGGGATCATTGTATTTAAGAATTGCTGGAAATCATTTTATAACCCCCTAATTCATTACCGAATTCTGTACATGTATTTTTACACTCAAAAAGGTGGGCGTAGCAAAAACATTGAAAGTTGGTCACGCTCATCTCAAGCATGGTATGACGTATGGACCTGGGACCAACACTAAATGAGTCGAAACTCAATGGAGGTCCAAAAAATGAGTTAAGGTCAGTGAGGTTACCCAGGAGTTATTGAGTTCATTTTTTCTGAGTGGTTGGAAGTCGCATTTTATAGCCCCGCCCTCCTCCTAACGCATTCCCACGGATTTTAATGTTTTTGTCACTCAAAAAAGTGGGCGGACTAAAAATATTTAAAGTAGGTAACGCTCATATCTCAAACGTGATATGACGTATGGCCCTGGGACCTACACCAAAAGTGTCAAAACTTAATGGAGGTCCAGCATATGGGTCAAGATCACCGAGGTCACCCAATGGTCAATGATTGCATTTGTCAGAATTGCTAGAAACCACATTTTATGACCCCCCCCCCCCCTCCCCCCTAATGCATTCTCGAAGTTCATAATGTATTTGTACACCCAAAACGTGGGCTGGGTCACAACTATTGAAAGTGTGCTACGCTCATATCTCAAGCATGGTATGAAGTATGGACCTGAAACCAGTCCCAAATGAGCTGAAACTCAGTTGGGGTACACAATATTGACCATTCACTGAGGTCACACAGAGGTCATTGAGTATATTTTCAGAATTGCTGAAAATTGCATTTTGTGACACCCAGTGAATTTCCGACGTTCATACATGTAATTTTACACTCCTGAAAAGGGCTGGGCCAAAACAAAATTAAAATAGGTCACGCTCATATCTCATGCATGGTATGACCTATGCACCCGTGACCAACAACCCATCGCTAGCATAATTGTTACCGAGAGACCGGGAGTGTGGTGACTCATTAGGAAATGCATAGGACTGAAAAGTGACAGTTCGGTTTGGACCCGCGCCATTTGCGTTGCGTCATTGGCCAATATATTTAATCTTTGTTGCCCACCTGATAGCACATTGTTGCTGCACGTTGATAGAGTAGCTGGTTTCAACGCGGGCTACGTGTAACTCTACCTGTGTCGTGTTAGTAAGCTGAAGAGTCTGACATTTGCTCGCAGCAGCACGGTAGTTTCTCTCCGGGTACATTCACTTTCTACACCTCTAAAACTGTACCACACGATATCGTCCTGGCCGTTGAAAGAGTTACACCACAATAAACAAATCGACAGACCACAATGGTTACAGAAGAGAAAATACAGAAATGGTCCAACTGACATAAAATGGAGGACAATTTGCAATTAAATCGGATGAACTCTAGTAGGTTTTCGGGTCCTACACCTAAGTCCGTCATGATAGGAGTAATTGGAGGTCCGTCGAGTCTCCAGTCCCAGTTTTCGGATCGAGTTCAACTGCCCAATTCCGGTCACAACCCAGAGATAAACTCTCGGGCTGTGAAAATAGAATGCTAAATTAGGAGTATGGACACATCAATACCACCTACCACAACAACGTCATTCGATTGACGGATGCTAATTCACGTGGCCAAACAACTATGCCATATCCGAATCACCAAACAGTTGTAAACTATATGACCATCAGCTCTCAACAGCAAACATAGAACGTTGAACTGGTCTTTATTCCCCAATTCGAGAAGAAAGCCACTTCATTTTATTGAACCTCCATCACATCAATCGCGTGTATATCGGCATGGTAGACTGAAAGGGTAGAATGCACATTCCCTACATGCTGCTGTCCCTTTCCCCATGCAACGCTACAGATACATTATTATATTTTCTCTAATTACATTGCTTTTTAATCAACAGAGGCCCTAGATTCTTCATTGCCCAACTTTACTGTTCCCTTTGGAACGGAGAGACCCTCCTCAATTTGTCAGCCATGGTACCTTGTCCCAAGATAGAGTTTCTGTAACGAGAGGTATTTTGCCGGTAATTTTTGGCCACATTTCGACCATTATTTCTCAAGCTGTATTGAGGCTATGGAGACAGGATTAGTTTCATTTGAAAGAAGTGACATTTGCACGACGATCACAACCATCAGCATATTCCTCATCTTCCGGGGAGCACCTTTGCTATGCCCGACCCCTCTTACTGTGCATTTCGGTATAATACCCACCGTATTCCTTGTGGTAATGTATGTACTTTATAGAGGGGTTCGCATAACGGAACTTGCCCCAAGCTAATGTGACTCAGGGGTGATATCACAAACAATGGGTTCTCGAAATACAACATTGGAGCTTGTGACAATTTAAGGCTAGAACGGGCGCGTGTTGGTACCACGTTTTTCATGTTTTATGGTTCTCAAATGACTTTTTCCACCATTTCCTTTTCCTACATGAGGAAGAAATTATGTACTCAGATAGCACGGGGCGTAACAAATGGCCAATAGTCGCCGATGTAAAATAGCACTGCAGCTTCAAATGATCTGAGATACTGATAGTCCAAAGCAAGAGTTTTCCCGAAGAGAACCCCCAGTATACTACGTACCTCCAAGACTTCCCCCTGGAAATAATTCCCACGGAAACCCCCGAGAGAGTACCCCTTCCCCAGTGTATTACCCCTCTCTTTCTCCTTGATACTCCCACCCCCAGGCACTGACGCATACTAGTCATAGTCCAGACTCCATGTGTGCCAAGCAAATAAGCCAACACCAATAAGTGCATGGATAATTAGATATTTGGACTTTAGAATACGATAGTACCGCAATTGCAACTTGAACATTCTAATAAGATATCCAGAATGAGTAACGTCACCCGTTATCGGTTGAGTATGGCACCGTCTGAACCCACTATCGGCTATAATTAGCTACACGGATAAAAGAATGTCTATCTATCATTAGCTTGTGATCATTGTAAAGATTTAACTTCTAATTATTCGTCCATGGTGCGGGTCATATATAGAGAGTAATCAGTTTGTTTTGAACGTTACGGTAAATAATTCATCGAGAGACGGGACGTGAGTAAATCACGAGGGCGTAGCCCGAGTGATTTAATTCAACCCAAACTATTGTCAGATATAATCCAATTTAGTGTAAACACGGAAACATTTCTAAAATTAGCAGGAAGGAAATACGAAATAGTCCTGTCTCGAGGCGAATTATATACCGTAACTTGCTGTAAGAATGGGTGACTCTCTTTAGTAAATGACATTTTAGACCAAAATGTCTTTCATTAAAAATAATTCAACACAAAATATTCGCAAATGCAACTCTGAAATACTTCTGAAATTAGCGCGTATGAATACATCACTTTCTGTGTCAAATCTTCGATTGGAAATGGCCCAGTTTTATTTTTGTGACTTTCGTTCGATATTTTACTATTTTATGTGGCGTTCCATCGCATTTGGGGAATGGCATTCAGCCATAAGATAAAACATTTCTATTTGGATTTTGTCAACTGTGCTAACGAACCTGTTCATAGAGGAAAGAAAGGATTTTTAAAAATATTCAGAAGGAAAATTCATTTTAATTAACTGATGTGGAACTGGAAAACAAAACAGTGGGCGTGGCTTATATACGTCAGTCGTTCCAAAGTTACTATTGAAGTGACATAATTCACTCGTGACATTACCACTTTTTAATCAACATTAAATTCAATGCAAAACGAACTGAGTAATGTAATAAATATGGATATTAATGGATCAGTATGAATCAGCGTTAGAAGAGGAGTGAGTCCGATAGGGGATTAACCAGGGTTAATATCCGTGGGGGTACTTTCTGGGAAGGGGTACTCTATCGGTGAGGGGGGGGGGGTTCCCGTCGGCACTGTCTCGGTGGGAGGGGGGGAGTCATCGGGGATATAATATACTGGGGAATTTCTCGGAGAGGGGTATCCTGGGGCAACTCTCTTGGGGGTACCACCGGGAGTACTCTCCCGAAGGCTACTGTACGCGCACCGCATATATAATTTTACCAATGTTTAGGGTATGTAGGTAGGTAGTAAGTCAATGGTATGGATGGACAGAGACCGTGACATTTAGGGTAAATTATAAAAATTTAGCAAACTGGCCAGGTGCACGGGTCGTAAATTTAGTGTGGAGCATAGCTGAAAAATACTATTAACGTCTCTAGTTTGCATGACATCATTAATTTGCATGGTTGTTTTCATTTTTGCATCGTCATGGTGGCGGCGGGCAAAACGTTGGCCAAAGTCGCTTGGAGCAACGTATAATACAATAGTGTACTTATGAACAACTATCCGTCGCAGTGCGCCAATATGAGGGTAAATGTTGCAACCTCTGAATACAAAGGATGCTTTGTGATATTGTGTAAACTACGGTACGCCGAGGTGTTCCGAATGTCAAACCGGTCGTCTAGGTTGATGTCATTGAAACCTGTACTGTACATAACGTCAGAGCCGTAAATGTTGTTTTTGGGGCTATGCCCTATATTAAATTTACGCGACCCCGTAAAAACAGCCCCAGCCAAACTTTAAAGGTAACCGGGTATATTTTGGGTAAAATTATAGGATATTTATATATATATATTAGAGTATTGTTCTCAAATCATATTTATAAAACAAGTCTGGGAACGTTCAATATTGCTAAGCTGAAATGGGGCAACGTGGAAAATTCAGAACAAGTTATATTTTTAACTCGCGCGATAGCACATTTTCTAAGAAATCCACCAATCAGTGAAGCTGTGAAATGGTTTAACCGCCACACAGCAAAATAGTTCCAGCAGACTTATACTAGCCGTGCATGGTAGATAAATTTGGGTTTTCATTTCATTTTCCAATTATTTTGTTGGTACTTATTACACGTATCATCTACAAAAATAACTGGCGTTTCAATACAAATTGCTGTGTTTTGTGTATAGGCCTAAAACACAGTGATACAACTAAAAGTTAAAAACGATTTGAAATATTAAATGGTATATGTTATGTACTTTTCAGAGTCATACCTTGTGAGACATTTGTATTCTGTATGTTACCTAAACTATCGAAGAAAGCCTGTTTTAGAAGGCAGTATACATAGTTCCAATCTATGTTAGTAATCCATAGTTGGAGAATACAAATAGTTTTATTATTTATAACTATATGGTGGCTTTTTCAAACGGCAGATTTTGATTTTTGTAACCTCATTACGTCAAACAAGTGAAAATATTTTAGAAAAAGGGAGAAGATATAAAATAGCATTTTCTTATTACTAGACATATTGCAATCAAGATGTTGCTTCCAGCAGTCTTATTTGGGCGTACTTTGGGCTGCTGATACTCTTTTATATAGACCTTGATGACATAAAAATTTTAACGCTTCAGAGTATGCAATCCACGCGAAACGTCGAAAATCATGGCATGTTCCGCTGTGCTGTTTCTGACCGCCCGAGCAACCGATGATTCCGAGCGATCGCAACTGATCGATCAGTGAGAGATCATATAGTGTCTTCACAAAGAGGCGTATTATTTCACTCAGAGTGAGTTAATAACATTCGTTCAAACTAATTATTGTTGGTTAATGGTGTATCTTCAAATACGCGTATCGTTTGAAGCCGAATTTTCTGGACAAAAAGCGATTTCCAGGGTGGATCGGGGCGCGTCGTTTTATGAATCCGAAACCAACGAGGGGCATAATGCTACGTTGCTGGGGCAAGAACTGAAATCTTTAGTATATTTTCTTACGTCACACATTCGGTGATGTCTGTATTTTGTGTTTTTGTAAAGGTTTTAGGTAAAAAAAAAATACGTACAAAATCAACGTGCGATAAAGATTGCGTCTAAAAATAGAAATGCGTCGCTTCGCGCTCCTCCACTTCCGAAAAGGCGATTCCTCCGCTTATCCACTGTGGGTAGGGGCCAATTCTGTGATGGCCGTGCTTCGTTGAATGACATCTGGCAATTCACTTTGTGATTTCAAACTGATCTAATTTATTTAGATGTTTGTCTGACACGAGGAAAAGACGACATTTACCAAAGAAATTCTTCAGGATCTAAAATCTAAAGAAATTAAATTCGTTGCTCTGGTTCAAAGAAGAGGTCATAAGCTAAGTTTGAACGCAACGTTACTATTATTTCTTAAACCACTGCCTAACACGAATAGAAGATGACACTTGCCAAAGAAATTCAGCAATATCTAAAAATGTAATTTCGTTGCGCTTGTTCTAAGAAGCGGTCATAAGCAGTGTATCTGAGACAACTTCAGTATTATTTTGTATAACACCTGAAAAAAAACACAGATTGGACGGAGGAAAGGTGGAGGGGAAGTTACGTCTTGCTTGGAGTATATCTAACTACCAAAATTGTGTTTCTAATTCTTTTCAGCTGTGAAATGGACAGAAGACACCAGTTTCTTCTCATTTTTTGCCCCTAAAACTCCCCATTGGAAGGACCTCATAAACGCGTTCTAATTACACGTCATAAATTATATTTTTCGCGGCAAAAAAAAGAAATGTGTTATTTAGCCACATGTGAAAACCCCCCACAAGGTGAAAAACCTTCACAGTGTGTTACAACCAGCAATAACTCTCAAAGGTCAATCCACGCGGTAACACCTTCCACCCACGATGTTTGCAGACGTGAGAGCTGTTATGCTTTGACTATAGATTTCCCATCATCAGTGAAAGTCTAGCATGAAAACTACTAACTTGGCAGCAACTTTCCAACATCAACACTTGTTTTGTGTCACGAATAACTAAACGAGGTTGTGTATATTCAAGGTGTGAAGCTGTGAAAAATGTGCACAGCATCAACATAGAAATATACTCTTTACAAAGCAGACAGCGATTGCGAAGCGCAGAAAAATAAAAAGGTTTCGAGAATTGTTTTTTTAGGGGGTGGGGGGGGGGGGGTTGTTGAGCCTTGTTTTTTCCATTGAGCGTTCCGGAAATCCAGTTGTATAGAGACCAATACTTGACGCCGCCTTGAAGGAGAGGCGGTGGGCAAATTGACTTGCGACGTTTTTCGCCGATGAGGATTCGACGCCTCTGTATCTAGGGCAAATTAAATTCCTTTGTAACTATGTGTGTGTGTGTGTGTGCTTTCTTTTGTTTGCATGCAATCGCCACATAATGTATTCTTATATTTTCATGATCGTGCTAGTGTTGAATGTGCCGACAAAGTTGATAATGCTAGCAATATAGGTTTTCAGAATTCGCGTTGCCTTAGATCCATTTTGTTTTCTAAACTTACTTGAACGACCAGTGGCATGCGTTGTTCATATTACGGGGTTGTTTGGTCATATAGGGCGGGTCAATCATCGCCACAATACAGCCAACACACATAATGAATTTAATGTAAGGGAGAATAAAATACATTCCAGCTATCTCCATGAAATGATAGCACGAAAGAATACCTGTTTATTTTTATGAGATATATAGCTTAAGTTTACAAATTGAAAGAATTGTGCTAGAACGGTTAGGAATCCTATAACCGGATAATCGTTCAGTTATAATCATTACGTTTCCGATTAATAGACCTTTACAAGTTTGAATTTAGAGAACATGCGTATGTTGCCATGCAGGACCACAAGTGGTCACGTTGGTACAAAATTATCTGGTGTCAAATACATAGGTAACCTGAAAATGTTGTGCCAAACAAAATGTTATGGTGCCAAATTCTGATGAGACGAGGCAGATGGGTGCTTCTGGCCAGTTTTGAGGAGAGTGATTAATCATTTTGGTTTCAACGCCCAACCTCCATCCCTCAAAAACTCGCACTTTTTAATCCAGCGGGCATTTACGAGTCTTTTCTAGACTACTGGGTGATGATTCTGATGCTTTATACTTACTTGAGAGTGATTTGAAGTGTTGGTCTGGTTGTGGATGATGAAGCATTTGTTTCCTGGTCTGCACTTTCAACAACCAGACTACGCGTCTAAGTGTCGAAAGCCGATGTACAACTTATAGTTGGGACACAATAGGGATTTTCGAGCACGAAGCATCAGTTGAAGACGCTGTGCCGATACGTTCTGACCGGAGCAAGAGAAGAAACGTTCGAGCAGAGGTTCTGACCGCGATTTTGAACGTTGTCAAAACGTGCTTTCCTGCAAATATATTTTTAGTATATTCGGGCAATGATAAAACGCTAATACGCTAATATTGATGAAACTTGCACAAATCCTGCATAAAATGCGAGGTTTTATGCAAGATTTGCATAGGTAGCATACCACGGAATTCCTATTGTTTGATTCCTCTAATACAAAAGGCTTATATGTCCAGTATAGCATAGATGACTGCCGAGTCCGTCTCAATGATTCTTAAAAAGAAACGGAAATGTCAGTGTTGGCTTTCAGTGACTTCCACACAGACGCGTATCGGTATAGAACCAAAAGTAATACTCGACCCCGAAAGACCCACACACGCAGAACCACTCCATGGCTCTGTTTCACTTGGGTGTCTATTCTCATGCAGTCCCGGCTGTTCCGCGCTGCACGATTACAAAGGAATAAGGAACCAGGCTCCCATAATGCATCCGAGGTGAGCGTTTGTGTGTTTGGGGTTCACTATTTGTGTACTGTATCAGGGGCCTAGGTTGATTCTAGGCGTCGTCGCAGCTTATTGATTACGCAGCAGGATCTCGTGTATCTAATACAAGTTCGATAACAGACCAGCCAGCTGCCAAATAATATGATAAGACACTTTTTGTCAAGCAAGCTTAGAAGGCAAAGTGTCAGCATGTAGGAAGCGCGTCTGCCAGGCTGCAATTTTTGTCTTTCTTCGGGAGTGGAGTATTTTAGACTATAGTGTTTCGTAAAACCAGAAAGCTAGGAAGACTCCAGGACTATGACAATATTATCGATCGTCATCGGGGTGATGAGCACGCAGCTGCCACTATATGTCACACAAACAGTGCCAAGTGATGTCGTTCACATAGATCCGCTGTCAGAACTGCGCTAGGGGAACAGGATAAAGCCAGAAAGGGTCGATGTGCTGGCTCCAGGGAAGCGAAAAGTAAATATTAATTGGGTGACCACTTGCAGCTGACCATATTAACACCATGGACGACCATGAGGGTCTGAGACTATACGCAAGATACGAGACGTGGCTAGGCGCTGCAATTACGAAAACCCTCGGTGCACAGTAGCTCTGCAGGTTTGTGCAACATGAGCCACTATGTTTCTACCCAATCCCCCAAGAACCATCCAAAGCTGGAAGCCAATTTTGCGCACTCTCAGAAGATCCCGTGTCTCATGGCAAGGGAGCATCTACCCCTTCACTGATTTCTTCCCCCATCCCCACTGCCATACCAGCCCCCTTCGCCCTTGCCTCTGGGTGTGTAATACCCATGAGTTTTAGCTAAAACAATACATACATAATTTTCAGACTGAGGTATATTCTCTCTCTCAACTTCAAACCTACACAGCACTGTGTATAAACATAATTAACGCTTAAGTAAATTTAACACCCAATACACTGATGTCGAAATATCCTAATCTAAAGCCGAAAATCTTTACCATAATGTAAATGGGAATTTAACCAATTCAGTGTTGTTTGATGAAGCTCATTAAGCCCGGTAAAACAAGACTGAACTGGTTAAATTCCTACTTGCATTATTGGAGAATGGCTTTCTGAAACTGAGGCATTTTGAAATCACCGTGTGACGGGTTAAGTAGAAGCATCTTGGGTTTTCCCCTTAAATAAACAAATGAACTAGTAATGTTCTGAAATGAACTCTTATATATTGATGCCTTTCTCTCTCTCTCTCTCCTTCTCTCTCTCTCTCTCTCTCTCTCTCTCTCTCTCTCTCTCTCTCTCTCTTTCCTCTCTCTCTCTCTCTCTCTCTCCCAACATTTTTGGAAAAACTGTATGCGAATTACGTACCATATGGGACCGGCATCTAAGTCCCTGAGCTGATTTGGGATAGGTTGAAGGCGAGATTTTCTCTATATATGACTAAGATCGGCACAATATTACATTTTTGTCTACTTCTGCATGTCAACAGGCACGAAGCAAAGATGACAGATTTGGAGTATAAACCCAAACTCTGTCCCGACTGTCATGACTCAAATCCCAACAGATAAATTATTTCAACTACATCATCAAGTGATACCTTCGAAGAAGGCATATGATGATGATATAGTTGGAATATTTGTTAGTTTGATTTATAGTTAAAACTTCTTATTTAATTAGTTCGTACCGGTCTCAAAAAAGTTCTTGGTGGGACCCCAACAGCCTTAATCAGCCACAAATGTTCCTTTGCATGAGGAGGATTGTTTATGTGACATAAGCCCAAGAAACAAATCTATTTCCGCAAGGAAGTACATGATTACAAACAACAAGACTCAATCGATATCTAAGACTCCAATTCTGGATGAAAATGTCCTGACTTGAAAATTATTGGGGGTGTCGGCCCACTCTCACTCCCAGTTACGCCACAGTATGCCGACGGTGTGTGGGCACATGTTATGCTTATTTCCTCTGGGAAAATGGTAGAATTAAGAGGGTCTCTCAAGCTCAACGACGCTAATGAATCTACCTAGATTTGAGCCCGTGATCACGTGTCTACGCTTTGGTCATTAAGCGTGATGGCTCGGGACTAGATCAGCCTCCAGGAGATGGCTTTTCTTGTATCTGACACAACATACAAACAGTATTACCGAAATCTGTTACAAGTAAGCTTAAACCTTTTAAACCGGTATGCATAAATATTTGAGTGACAAAACATTAGCCGTCCTTGAACAGGAAAGAAATTCAATATCAAACTGGGAAGGAGAATCAGTAATAATTTATTCCTGTAGTCCCATATGCATGTCGGATTAAATCATTACTGTAGTCCCTGTCAATGTGATAGCTCGGACTAAATATAAAGCGTTAAGAGAGGTATATGACGGACCCCGAAAACATATTTGTCACTCGCAAACAGACCGGAAAAATAATTCATGCGCTGCTAATGAAGCATGAAATTTAATGACCATTGCTGGGCATCTGTTGAACGCCATACGAGGTCTCGTACAGTCATTATTTATGTAATTATGTAAAGTTAATAAGTAATTGAGGTGAAAACAGTACATTCCACAGATTCTGGGCACACACCCATATT
Organism: Pictodentalium vernedei; assembly: GCA_031216915.1. Classification (NCBI taxonomy): domain Eukaryota; kingdom Metazoa; phylum Mollusca; class Scaphopoda; order Dentaliida; family Dentaliidae; genus Pictodentalium; species Pictodentalium vernedei. Next base: position 233,636,889 of record CM062294.1, read on the forward strand.
ACAGATCTAGTCTGTCAGCGTATGTCAATGTATACCGAAAATACGAAACGTTCAATGAAACTTAAAAGAGAATGTTAAATTAAGGCTGATCACGAGGAGCAATGAAAATGGGAATTAATGTCCGGAAGTTTTCTCGAAAAATTCATTCCAGTCTCAAGGCATGTAAGACTGTCGTCGTAGGCGAGGATCTAAGGATGTTCCATAGGTTAGAGGAGATGCCGCAACGGTGCGAACGTATAGGCACGTTATAATGTAAGGGGAGACACGGCGCACATATTTAGAGTAGGAACAGTCGCAGCCCAATTCGGTGGCCATATATGAAAGTAAGATCAGAAATAGGAAGTACGAGCTGCTGGAGCTCACAAATGTTGGTATGCAGGCAGTCGGTACTACCTGTTGTAGAAGGCGAGCCACACATAGACAGAGTAGGCGTTGCCTGTATCAACATTAGTCTGGAGTAACTAGAGGGAAGCGGTTAACCATCGAAGTAGCAGCTGTTGGGGGAAAAGCGTCCAGTAAAGTGGCAACATGTCAGTGGCAATGATATAGTGCAGTTCTAGTTGTATGAAAAGGCGGCCAGAGCCCACAGACACTACTCTGATCCGAGAGGACCAAAACACGAGCGACAAGGAAGCAGCAACCAGCGACAACTGAGAACGTGGGCCGCAAGTGACTCAAAAACTGTGTGGATGGGGTGTGACTGACCTTTCTTTTTTCTTTTTTTTTTATTCATTAGATTTCATGTAATTCACAAGCTCCTGTATATTTTTGTATGTATCAGAAATAGTTATTTTCAGTGAACCCCTGTTGATTATGCTTTTTGATGAAAAGTCACTGACCCCTTATTTGTTAGAACCACCCCGACAAAAACGAAACGTATGGATTCGACATGGTGAGGCATATTTCATGCACGCTCCTAGGGTCAAGGCTGACGATATGGTGTGAATCTATTTCACCCAGAAAGGACCATGCCCGATTTCCGACATCTGGCAAGACTAACAGAGGATTGTCCTAAAAGATAACAATTGAAAAGTACAAACTCAACAGGATCCCTGAATGACAATTTTAACGCACGTCTCATTATAATGTTCATACAGGTTGGCGCAATGACATTTTGATAGCTTTCAAAAATTGTGATGGGGTTAATATTTGGTTAAGTTAGCTCTTCAATTCGATCGGCGAATTCGTCATAACGGTGGTGGAAATTCTCGCGAAAGAATAGGACGTTATATTGGTTAGGGAATAATTAACCCTTTTCCAACATATTTTTGTGTGAAATTTTCAGTGGAAAATTGCAATAATGGATACCCCAAGCTTGGAACAGTTGATTAGTATGGGAGAGCGAGAGCGGTTGGGTTTGTGGGTAGTAAATTGAAAAAAAATGCGAAAGAGGAGCAAAGGCGCGTTGCGAAAGAAATGGCCACAGACTTAGAGGGTCAGGTTACGTTGAAGCGCGACGAGGCTGCCTTATGGGCAGCCGAATGTGAGAGAGAGGTTGGGCGAGCTGAGAGAGAGGCAGCACGAAGAGAGAAAGAAATTCAGGTTGAGCGCGAAAGAGCTGAAAGAGAAGCTGCGTAAGAGCGTTGAAAGGGCTGAAAGGGCATGTGAGGAAGCTGAAAGACAACATGAGAGGGCGCAGTTATCTGAAGCTAATGGTAGGCAGGGTGGAGAAAGTCCAGGGGGACACGTGTAAGTACCATATCCCCAGTTACACAAGTTCAATGAACAGGCTGACGACATTTACGCTTACTTACAGAGATTTGAAAGGTTTCTTTCATTCAGGGTTGGTCCGATGACACCTAGAGGGTCAGGCTTAGTCCGCTGCTGACTGGCAAATCGCTACAAGTATATGTGAGCATGCCCACGGACCAAGATAATGACTACGGTGAGCTGCAAAAAGGCTATCCCTAAGAGGAACCAGCACACCGAGGTGGGTTTCAGGACGAAATTGAGAGAGTGTAAGGCTGAGAAAGGCGAAAGTGTGTACCAGTTGGTGTCCAAGGCCACAAGATATTTCGACAGGTGGGTCGATCGTCGCTTCATTAACTCTTTACCTAACATGTTAACCAAGAATTCTTTTCAGGTGTCGTCTGCTTTTCATGTTAGGTAAAGGGTTAAGATGTGCAAAGTGAACTTTGTCTGGATAGGGTAACATAACAACAAAACGGGTGCCTATGGAAAAAGGCTTAAAGCTTGGGTGTAGCCTCTCGACAATTATTCTTTCACTGTGCATCAAAGAGTTAGGAGATGAACTCATGCATTTTTGAGAATAGCGTTGGCCGATTTTGGCAATTACGTTGGGTAAAGGGTTAATTAAGATTCTTATGATTATTCCTATAATTAGTGTTTGAACGCTAATTCTATTGCTCGTAAACATATTGCCCACCCCTAGAAAGTAAGCAGTCCACGGCGGCTGTATTGTAAACACATTAATGTCATTGCCACTCTAGTTACTTGTGTAAAACATATTACTGTCTTTGGAAAAAAAATAATCAAAATCCGTCAAATAATTTGGAGAAAGTTTTAAACATTATGAGTATCCACTTGAGGAAGAAGACTGTGTTCTCGATATTTTATGTCCACCGCAGTAGTCTTTCTGGGGCACAGGATTCCATGCTAACGCCCGTTTCCTTCTCGCGGTAGTTGAGTAAAGACAAAATCACACGAAAAATCGGTTGAAATGAAATGAAATTTATTCTTCACTGGAACTGGTACATAGTACTGAATTAATTAGTCGATATACACCTGTAATTTAGTGTTTGAAAAGACAGGCTTGTTTTGTGATGGTTCACGATCTCCCTGGTTAAACAACTAACTTCTCCTGCCTATTGGTGCACCATGAGTCCTTTTTCGGGGGGGGGGGGGGGGGTTAGTACCAAGAAAGCGAAGAAAGAACTCTATAAAATGACCTATGAAATATCTCGTACATGAATCACTTTGGGAGCTTTAGGTATGATCGCAAAAAAAGTTGATAATGATAGCCGCCATCCTTATCTACACCCTCCACCGCCAGGGTAACGTTGACGTTGGCAACTCGATATGTACCCGCTAAAAACTAAAGTGTTAAAAACTACACTTGAAGTGCTGTATTTAACACTTACTAAGTGCTGAACTACCACTTTGTTCAAGTGTAGATATCCCAGAACTTGACAGGTGTTGACAATAATACCACTTGACAAGTGTAATGTGGCGACACTTAAAAGGAAACAACGCAGATGACGCGGATCAGGCTCGGACTCTCGAGCCTGATCCGCGTCATTTGCGTTGTGTCCTTTTAAGTATGTGCCCACCAAGCGCAAATCAAATTATGGACGATTCAGGAAGAACCACCAATGTTAGACACATGGGAGGTGCCATCCATTCAAGTTTCAGATGTCTGACGATTGTAATGTCCAATTGCTTAAAGCATTGCACTTTGAGTGTTAAAATCAAACCCTAAGAGTTAGAATGGGTTTAACACCTTGAAAGTGTCAGTTTTAACACTTTAGTTTTTAGTGTGTTATACATCCATTCTTGACTCTTCGAGACAAGTGAACTTTGTTATTTCATTGGAAGAGATGCAAATTTCAAAACATTAATTTTTTAACCAGAAACATTTTGTGTGAATACGGATCTCTAGCTGAAAAAAAACGAGGCAGGCCGCAACCACCTCACCACCCTTTTTAGCTTTAGTATTGTCATGGCGACATTATTGACGTCGTGTTATCATTGTGTATGTTTACTATAGTTATTACAAACTTAAATTTCAATAGAACAAAATGTATGCACTCTCTTGCTCATGGTAAAATTGATTTATCGTTGCAGAAATAGATAAACTTTTACAGCCACCGTGGTAAATTGTCTTGTGCATCATGCTGTGGAATGGAGCATTGATTTGTGAAAAGAATGTAGACAAAGAATTATATCTCTCGTGGATTATCGTAAGAGTGAAGCGGCAAGTTAATCATCACGTATCACACCAATAATCTTGCGCGGCACAGAGAAGTTCCATCACTGAACGACGGTAGTCCTGGAGACAGGTTGCTCAACAGAGTCAAGCGCAGACTTGTTAATCTTTAGTTTAACATTACCGTTTGTTGGTTTATCGACTTCAACCTTGGGATTTCTTTTCTCTGTTAAATGTAAATTGCATTTTAAAATATTTAATTATTGATCATATGGTGTTTAATGTTTTTGTACTTATTTTGCAGGGGGCGCGGTGACGTTGCGGTAACCGGTTCTCGTCAGATCACCGAAGTTAAGCAAAGTCGAGCCCGTTTAGTCCTCGGATGGGTGACCGTCTGAGCGATCGATTCGGACCCCCGCGTTGTGTCTTTGGGCAAGGCACTTAATCCCGATTGTCCGCATGGGGCACGATGACGCCGTGTACTAAGGCGTACTGCACGTCGATTGTACGCATGTCTTCAACCAGTCTAACCCTGCCTGTGCTGCAGTGCGGAGTTACGTTGTTGGGGAGCTGGCAGCTGCTCGTCGTTGTTCGGTGGTTCTCTCCGGGTACTCCGGCTTCCTTCACGCGTAAAACTGTCACGGTCCTGATTAGCCATTGTTCATATGCATGTGACCTTAAACACCAATAAATAAATAAATACTTATTTTGCAGACATCATCAACCCGCACTGATTTGTATGTAATGCTTAATGTGATTAACCATTTAAACCCTGGTGATATCTTCCATGTCAGTTCATATGCAGCAATTAGAAGAGTCCATACTGATTATTTGGAGCTAGGCCAATCAATATTTTCAACGTGCAGCGTTAGGGCTGCACGTTGAAAATATTGATTGGTCTATCCCTCCCTTAACTTAGCAGGCATCCTACTTAATGAAAGTATGACGGACCATGTCCCTGGGCCGATAAAATGGCCTCTGGTGTTCACAGGGTTAATTAATTGCGATATTCATTTTGTGGTCAATATTGTGAGATAAATTTATCATCACCACAGTGTGTGTCTCCGGAAATTCTGATCAATTCTCGTTGTAGGTACAGAATCGCATTTCGACACGCCCTAACGGGCTCGTCGAAATACTGTTCTGTTCCTACAACTCGACTTGATCTGAATTTCGGAGACACACACTGTGGTGATTATCTGTATGTTCATGACAGGCTGAGTCGGCTTCCGGTATTGAGTGATATGGTTATATAGTATGGGTGGTATATACCCCAGCTGGTATACTGTTGGTCCTTAGTGCTGGTAAACTACCGAGCACTTCATTCCATCGTCTGGGTGTAGCGCGTAATTTTGGACAAGGGCGGTATGGGGGTAACGCTTGGTTGTCTATTATGGTAGTATAAGATGTACAGGCAGCACACATGTAGGTCTATTGTTAGGAGTGGTAATACTGACTAATCCAATGCTTTGCATTATTCTCTAACTGGTATAGGTAATACGTAATGTTAGGAGACGCGATATTGTGAGATGAGGTGGGGTGGGGTGGAGTAATGATTTGTTATTTAGTACAGTTGCATGGGATTACGGTCTGTGTCCCTGCTGGTCTAGTGTTAGAACTTAGTACTATAAAAGCACTTAAGGCGTTATAAAGTCTTCCAGTTGGTAAGGATAGTTCGTAATGCAGAGTCCTGCAGTGTTGTGGGGTATGTTTGGTTGTCTGGGTAATGAGGGTCGAAACCATCTGCTATACTACTGTCAGATGATTTAAATGCTAAAGAACTGGCCATTTTGTTCTAGGGCCTGGAATTGTAAATATCTATTTTCCAGGGTAGACGGTGTTCAAACTCCAATTATGTCAATGTCAGATTTTTAACTTGGGTGAGGCGATGTGTGTGTGGGGGTGGGGGGGGGTGGGAGGAGAGGGTACAGGATCCTTTGGGTAATTTCTATTTAGCTTTGAAATGAGTTTTTGAATGATTTAAAATGATATTGATTACAAAATGTTTCACCAAAATGATCCGGTAGGGCGGAGAGGAGGAGGTGGGACAGCAGTGGATTGTTTTGCATTAAATCATTCAAAACCCATTTTAACCCTTTACCCAACGTAACGGCCAAAACCGGCCAGAGCTATTTTCAAAAATCGCCAATTAATTTTCAAAATATTTTCATTTTTTGTATCAAAAACATAAGTTATGACCCCTCGTTGGAACGAGTTCGTCGAGCTCGTTCCAACGAGGGATCATAACCTATGTTTTTGAGACAAAAAATGAAAAAAATTAATTATTCAAGAATTTTTTTTGCAAGTGTCGTCTGCTTTTCATGTTAGGTAAAGGGTTAAAGCAAAAACAAAAAATGAGCCATTGGACCCCTTCCCCCAGGCCCCATGGAGTCATCGGGGTGATATTTCTTTTGGCATAAGTCTTTCAAAATCCTTCAGTGGTCATTTTGAAGCAAAAACATTATCCTATAACACCCTTCCCTCTCTCTAGAGGGGTAAATGTGGGTTCCGCGGGGTGGTTGTTTGCATAAAATCATTCAACATCCTTCACCACTGGCTTTAAAGAAAGAAAAAAAACATCAAATGGCCCCCTTCCCATCACCCCAGGATCTTAAGCAACTTGATGGACCTTATCTGAAAAAGCATTAATTTTATCCACCCACAAAAACATCTAACTAAATTTGACGGGGCGCGGTGGCTAAAATCATTCAACATCCTTCACCACTGGCTTTAAAGAAAGAAAAAAAACACCAAATGGTCCCCTTCCCATCACCCCAGGATCTTAAGCAACTCGATGGACCTTATCTGAAAAAGCATTAATTTTATCCACCCACAAAAACATCTAACTAAATTTGACGGGGCGCGGTGGCTCAGTAGGTAGAGGTTCAGGCTGCAAGCCGAGAGGTCCTCGGTTCGAATCCCGCCTGCGGCAACCGCGTTGTGTCCATGGGCAAGACACTTCACCCCGCTTGCCTACACGGGGTCACGATGACGCTGTGTACTAAGGCGTACTGCACGTCGATGGTGCACATGTCTTCAACCAATCTAACCCTGCCGCCGCGGTGCAGAGTTCAGAGTTACGATGTTGGGGAGCTGACAGCTGCTCGTCGTTGCTCGGTGGTTCTCTCCGGCTTCCGCCACCCGTAAAACTGTCACCAACATGATATGACCCTGGCCGTTAATGTGTCGTTAAACCCAAATAAAAAAAAATAAATAAATAAATTTGACAATAAACCGCCACAGTACTCGCTTGAACTCAGTTAACGAATTGGGTTCTATGCTAAATTTCAGATATCCTCTGGTGCACCCACCCCCCCCCCCCCCCCTCCCACTGAAAAAAAACAATCAGTCAGGTATAACGCCTTGAACAAACTTTTCTTTTGGAGTCGTAGTAACGCTATACACCAAATATCAAAAGAATCTACCTGTTGAGTCGAGAGAAAGAGATTTTTGAAGAATATTCAGCGAATTGCACAAGTTAAAATTTAAGTTTCCACAGGAAGCCCAAATAGGGCCCCAGTGGCTTGATTGGGGAAAAATAAAGATAATATTTGGTCTCCCATAAAATTTGGGCTTCCTCGTATTGCCCCAAGATAAAATTTGGGCTCCCATTGGGTGCTCCAATATTAATCCAGCGACTTGATTTGGACAAACTTGGATCTTACCCCACTGAGAATACTGAAACCAAATATCAAAAGATGTTAACTGGTGGATCTGAAGAAGATGAAATTATTAAGCATATTCCTCATATTAGAGTCAAGTTACAATTTATCTTAAATATGGAACTTTATTTGAACATACTTGAATCTCACCCCAACGGATGTTGTACATCAAATATCAAAAGATACTGATTGGCTGCGGACGAGGCAATGTTATTTGAATTAACATATGATGGGGAACATGCATACAAAATTTGGTTCAATATCGGTCATGTGGGTAAAGAAAAGATGTTCGTAATGTAACGTTCACCCCGAACGGATGACGATGGACGGAAAGTGATCAGTAAAGCTTTTCTTGGGCTTCGCTCTGGTGAGCTAAAAAGGGAATTATTCATGTTTCTAGCGCACATGCGTTATAGGGGGTTCTGGGGGTCCAGAAACCTTTTCTGTAGCCCAGCCACGAGGAATGGGGCGGGTGCGAACGTACCTCCTCGCAAATTTGGAGTTCCGCTGGAGGGACTATCTGCCATTTGTCTCTAATATTTTGATAAAATGGTACGGCCTCACTTTCCCCGATACATCCTACTCTCTGTGGCACACTCTCTGTGGCTTAGCCGCAGAGAGAACTCGCCGTAGTATTATTTTCTCTGATCTTCCTCCCAAAAGCAAAAAGTCTTCCACTTCATTTGTATTTAATTCAGAAAACCTTTATACCCCATTTCGTTTGCATTCGGCTTTAATTCCGAAATTGTTTTTTTTTGGTCTTGACGCTTATGGCATTGATTAAAATATCCTGAGAAATTTTGCACACTTTTTCAATTGGAGTAATTTATAATAATTAATAATAATAATAATATTTCTACACAATGGCCAATCGTAACCGCAGCTTTGACATAAAGTAAAGTCCAGCCAATGTAAACCCAGTTTAGAGGACTTCCTCCCCGGGCATTGGTGACCGGATCCTATTTTACCAGTAAAACAGAGCTTGTTTACCACCGTAAACAAGCGCTGCTTCATTTCCCAATGTTCCCAGGATTCCCACGGGGTACAATAAGTGAATAAAATAGCTACTTTCAAAAATAAAGAAAAAACTGATTGCAGTTCGCCTAGGGTAAATTCCACTGACATTATTTCATTTTACCCATGTAATACAAAGGTAGAACAATTTAAAAGACGTTCGAACCCTATATATGCAAGAGAATCGACTTCCTTCCCTGTACATTCTCGATGAGGTGAAGCGCTAGGTGTAAAGCTCTAACGTCGGCTGTGAAAGCAGAACATTTATTTGGTATTCTGACTGAGGGGATCACCAGTAACAACAGATGACGATACTCGTTCACCATCTTCATATCTATTTGTATATACAGTTAAAACTAGAAGTCCTGTCACGAATAGTGCGCTTATCTAGGCTTAATTACGCGTTGGAATTGCGCGCAATTGCCCTATCGAATGACATCCAAAGCAAGGCAGGTTCTCCTGGTTACTCATAGCAAACACATGCAATGTTTCTGCCAAAGGTCCATTGGCTGAAACATTGCCTGTGCACAGGCCATATGTACAGAATATTATAGTTTTAATTGGGTCATAACGCGCACATTAACGCGCATATCAACGTGCTATTTGTGCGCATTTCATGACAGGACTTCTAGTTTTAACTGTACCCTTCAGTATATAATATATTTCGACTATAATTCGGCGTATTTTTGACTGGGGTGACGTGATCACCGGTAACAACAGCTGAGGATACTCGGTCACCACCCTTAGATCCAATATGCACTATATTTCGACTTTATTCGGCGTAGTTTTGTTTGAGCTGCAGAGTTTGTCTCAGATCTTTTGAGGGAGCAGGGTTCAAAATGACAGTACAATTCCTACAACTCCAAGGAGGAATATGTGGCTCACGGTTCTCCTTTATCGAAACTGATTCAAGTGTTGTGAATTCCTTGAGATTTAATTTTTATACCCAAAGGAGAAATATGTTTTTGGTGTCTGTTAAAAAACACAGTATTTTGTTTGAGGCTCTGGCACACAACAATAAGCGGGTTTTGATGGGTCAGACAGTCGTTTGAAAACATTTTTGAGGGACAGGACCCTAGATACATTTTGTCCAGGAAAAAAATTGACCCTTTTTTTGAAAATTTGCAAAATAGGTGGAAAATTGTCAAATTCTTTTTGTGACTACAAAAAGCGTTTTTGAGAAAAGGTTTCGACAAATAACCAGTTTTTGGTGCCAAGACTGTATAAATTTGATTTGAACAACGCTAAAATCCTCCGGAAATTGTTTTCAGAAATAAAATTCTGGGCCAGCCCCTCATCACAACCAACAAAACGCTTCACTACTGTATGAGGATTGTTCCGCTGACTAGTAAGCATGAAAACTCCCTGTATCATTTATCAAGAACAAAATGTTGATACCATTGGAACCGCATAAACAGGACGTAAGGCGTGAATGGCTTCCTGTTTTAAAGGTATATCATCTATTTTATTTACTTATTTTCCCCGCGGGAATCATGGAAACGATGCGAAATGAAACAGCGCTTGTTAACTGTGGAAAACAAGCTCTGTTTTCTGGTAAAATAGGACCCGGTCCCCAATTTACTGGGGAGGAAGCCCTCTAAAATGGGAAACATTGGCATAAACGATTGGCTGTACTTGACTTTATGTCCATGTTGCGGTTACATTAGCCATTGTGAGAAATACGTTATCTTAAACACCAATAAAAAAATAAATAAATAAATTTATTTATTTATTTTTTTAAGGTCTCTTTCAGCATTTGGATATAGAAAAAAATCTAAAACTAACTGCAAGAATATCTTGAACTCACAAAAACAATATGGTACATGTCCGAGATTACACATTAGTGTAAAGTGTGAAGAATAAATTCGATTTGATCACCCGCCAAGAACATAGAGAAATCAACTTTGGAATTAAAATCGAAAGCACTCGAAATGGGGTATCAAGTGTTTTCTAAATTAAATTGAAATGAAGTGGAAACCCTTTTTGCTTTAAGGGGGTAGAATGTCAGAGAAAACTAATGCGACCACGAAAAAAACAAGGAAGTCGCAGTGAGAGAGAGAGAGTGGGGGAGCACATTGATACCCGTGCATATACGAGAGCATTTATGTTTTAAAGGAACTTACTCCGATACATCATACATTTTGCGGCTAAGCCACAGAGAGTATGCCACTGAGAGTAGGATATATCGGGGAGAGTGAGGTCGGCCCATTTTATCTAAATATAAGAGACAAATGGCAGATAGTCCTTCGGATGGTACTCCAATTTTGCTGGGGGGGGGGGGAGGGGGGTTTCCCATTATATGATAATTCAAATAAAGTTACCCTGTCCACAACCAATTAGAATCTTTTGATATTTATTGTTCAGCATCCTTTGGGGTGAGATTCAAGTGTGTTCAAACGAAGTTCCTGGGTTCATATTTGGGGCTAAATTTATATCTTAACTTTAATATGAGGAATATTCTTTAAGATTCTTCTTCTTCAGATCCACCAGTTAGCATCTTTTGATATTTGGTTTCAGCATTCTTAGTGTACACCTTGATCATCCCATTTGCTTTTATCCGACTACGGCATTTTGTCGTCGCAGTATTTTGTCGCTGCGGCAAAAAATCTGCTGCATAGTGTCTCGTTGAATAATCTCGTTCGGCACTTTGTCAGGTCACTCCTGCAAACCACTAACGCGTTTTTGATTTTGTTCACTCTTACATTTTAGTTTTACTTTACATGCATATGTTGATCTAATGAATGATGTTATTTATTTATTTATTTATTTATTTATTTATTTATTTATTTATTTATTTATTTATTTATTTATTTATTTTATTTATTTATTATGGCTTTAACGACACCTTCGATAGCCAGGGTCACTTCGTGTCGGACAGTGTTACGGGTGGAGGAAGCCGGAGTACCATGACAGAACCACCGAGCAACGGCGAGCAATTGTCAGACTCCCCAACGTACTAACTCCACGCAAGCAGGATTAGCATTGGTTGAAGACAAGTGCGCCATCGACTTTCAGAACTCCTCAGTACTCCTTGGATCGCCTAGTGTTCATAACACCTTTTAGTCCACGCGTTCCTCACTTCTCACCACTCATTTTATTAGACTCGAAGTATTCAGTTAGTTCCTCGAGTCCACTGGGAATAATATGCTTGAGATCACACCCCCACACCTCCTTTCACACCCTCAGATGGCCTTCTCTTATGAGGACCGCGACAAATCAGCGGCTGGCCAAAGAGTTATTATTATTAGGCACGAAAGCCATCGAAGGCTTCTTCATAAATAGAAAAGTTAAGCTTTGTAAATGGCTTCATATCATGATAACTAATCATGAATGTTCCTTGTAAGTAGGCTTTTAAGTGGTTGAGGGCTAGATTATTTTTGGTGGACTGAATTTGTTATTCAAAACTTGTTTTATTACAAATTATTGGAGAGTGCCCACAGGCACTCTCCAATAATTTGTAATAAAACAAATTTATATAAACAAAATATTATTTGTGTTTGACTGAATATGAAATATAAGCAAGGAAAGTGTTGGCTTTTGCTCTGGTATCCTCATTTTCTTAAAGCCCTGATAGTGGCTTCTAGCACTCAACCAGTTAAAAAACCCCATTATTCAGATAAACATTCTACTAATTGATATGTTTCTCAGAGCAATAATACTGTTGACACATCAGAGTGGCTGCATAATGATGTATTCTTTATTGGGGTGGGGAGGGTGGGGGGGTGGGGATTATCGCCAGTCATAATTTTCTGCTTGGAGGAATTATTCCTCTTACAAACATCCAGTGGGGGATTTTCTCCTACCTTGATTTTCCGTTTGGGGGTTGGGGGATTAATTCCACATTCAAGATTAGAGTGGGGAAAAAATTCCACCTTTGCAGTTTTGGACTGGGGAGGCGATTAGTTCGGGGAGAGGGGGGGGGGCGGATAAGTCCGTATACCTAACAGAATTATTCTCAGAGACGAAGTCTCGACTTCAGTACATCATTTCGGAAACCCCTATGGTGGTAATAACCTATATATTTTTTCAAGACCGAAAAAACCGTATTGAAAAAACACGAAAATGTAAACTACATTTTTTCCACCATGTCATGAGGATAACGAGTTGTATAAATTCTCCAGAAGTGTATTCTGTTGCAATTTCAGTGTCAGTCTCGCAGAGAATCACACACAGTACAAACTCATATGGATAGCGATGGCAGGCCACCGTAAGTAAGGAAGAAACAAATCAACAGTAACCGCCAGTGTGTGAATGGTGAGGACGTCAGTTTACAGACAGCACAGGTGGATTTGTTTTAACAAGGGCGTCGCAACGTTTCTCTGTGAATACAACCGACACATTAACGCTTTACCCAACGCAGACGATATCAAAATTTATTATTTTAAATATCATTTATTAAAAGTTTTCAAAAAATTTCAACAAAACCATATCATGTGACACCTCATTGGAACGAGCTCAATGAGCTCGTTCCAATGAGGGGTCACCAGTGCTCAAAATAACTTTTTTTCTATGCGTAGCAAAATGCTACACATTTCCAAAAAATGAATAGCATTTTGTAAAAATTGCATACCTATTTTTGTATACCGTAGTTATGTTATGCTGTTTTGTATTGAATTCTTCTAAGTACATAGAATAGTTTCCATCCATTTCTGGGCTTTTCCCAATGTTCTGCAACACATGAAACATTTATTATGTTTTTTTTAACTGAACTGCCTTTACGGGTTGCATGGACTTGGATATTTTCAAATGACGTCGTGGTTGTTTAACAGAGTTCTCAAAATGGAAGTTGGGATTTTTAATTTGATGGGCTTGAAGTTATTTTTAATGGACATTTTATGCAAAATGTTGTAACAACAGGAAGAATTTAAACCAATAGAATTCATCTTACATATGAAGTTGCTAATGATACTTGATGGAGAGCTAATCTGAGTTATGCCTGGAATGTTTCACAATCAGAAAGCATCAGTGAACTAGTTTTCACATTTGTTTGCAAATTTTCATTTACATTTTGCGATGCAAGATAATCAACTGCAGCCTAATAGGCTGCAGTTGATTATCTTGTATCGCAAAATGCCCCATACATAATTGAACATTGTGTAGCTTTTTGCAAGTTTTACATAGCAAAAAGCGACGCGACACCGCTTATTTTGAGCCCTGGGGGTCACATGATATGGTTTTGTTGAAATATTTTGAAAACATTCAATTTTTTCAACTGCTCAATTTGCATATAACGCGCACGGATGCGGGCGATTCGTTAGGTAAAGGGTTAATCAATACGGTAATGAAGTGTTTGCAGTTTTATTTACTCGTATGTGATCACACTTTCAACAGCTATTGTCATACCATGTCGCTCCACTGTTGTAATCACTGGCGGCTCATACTATTGAGCAGGGTGTCTGAAAGCCATTGGCATCGCACCCTACAGTAGATTGGGCATTGTTTGCGTATTCAGTTATCACACCGCCCACCAATTAACTGTCAATTTGCCAGTAAATATTGAGGGAACTGATGCAACACCAAATATCGAAAGGAAAATATGTGGTATTCGGTTCAGTAATATACACCTCTTGTTAGACCCATAGAGTAAAGGATTTTGCTTCTTTTTTGGCGCCAATTTTCCGAATTTGCTACCGCCTAATCGAACCACGGCAGGCCTGGTGTGTTAAATATTCCATGGCCCCGTGTAAGTTCTTGTCAGACGCCTCAACCACGAGGCCACCTGTCGCCATTGGTTGTAACATGTGAGGCAGACACGAATGCCAATAAGCGGATTGAACCAAAAACGCAACACTCAGCTGTTCTTTCATTTCTACGGCATGATTCCACTGATAGAAGACATTTTTCATCTTGAAAAAAAACATGACATACCCCATTCGAAAATATATGAGCCAGGAAGCCGATGCACGTTGTAAATATTGATTGGACAACCATACATGTTCACCAATCAGCCATCCACTTTATGACTATACATGTAGGTCGTATAACAATTCTGGATTGGAAAGGCAGACTTCCGGGTGTCAAAAGATTAAAAACAGCGGCGACGTGAATAAATTTGGTGATGTCTGTCTGCATTGATAAAAAAGATGCTTGGAAGTATAAATTCATCGATTCAGCATCCCTTCAGGTAGATGAGTTCGCAGACAAATATGTGTTGAATGTGGTGGGTGGGATTGAGACAGTTGCTACATATTGTTATTTTTGTTTTAAAATATATGCGTCTTCCGGTCGCCCAATAAACGCATCTCACCAACAGCCGTATAAGAAATATTATAACATATAATTACAAGATCGCGAATAGGCTACCCTGTGTGGAACACGCAGAGTCTCGCGAATAAAATCAACAAGCCTGATGTTGTGCGGCTACTCGGGGCAAATGCACTTATCACAGTCGCAGAAACTTGGCATGAAACTCCCTTTCTCATACATTATTAGAGACAATGTGATATAGTCATTTCAAAGCGTAAAGGTGCCAACTGCAACGCAAATGCGTTGCAGTTGGCACCTTTATGCTTTCCAGTAACAATATAGCTGTTCTTGGATAGAATAAAAATCGTTCACGAAACAGAAATGCGTTGATTGATGTTTGATTGATAGCACTTGGAGATGGACACACGCAGGTGGCTAAAATGCCGACTATAGTTGCCTACCGCAGGTTGGCGTGCTGTCGACTTTAGCTGCCTGTCGCGCCAAAAGTGTGAAATGGGTGTGAGATCGTGCTGTGTGTTAGAGCGTACTGCACGCCAATGCTTACCTGATTCGTATGTTAGTACGTTGAAGAGTACTGTAATCACTGCGTCCCTCTGGGCACTCCAGACTTCCTCCATCTGTAAACTGTGCGACACGATATGGCCCTGGCTGTTGAAAGTGTTGTTAAAACTCCCCATATAATAAATAAATAAATATAAATAAATAAATAAATAAATAAATAAATAAATAACAATTCCATGTCATCCGAATGTTCTCCTTATGCATTGTATTTGAACCATTTTTAAGTTCTAAAACACATACAAATATCAGTTTAGAACCCAGAGAAGCTTGAAAATTCGATTCCAGTGGAAATCATCCCAATTATTCAACTCGTTTCGTCCCGAGTCAAGCTGATGCGGAAAATTTCGAATCGCCGAGAAGTTCTCAAAATCCTACCAAGTGTCTCCTTTTGAAGTCTTCTCTTGTTATAAGGTCAACTGTACAGGTGACTTGGATTCCATGCTGGAATATTCCGCTTTTCTTTTTGATTGAGTTACCCAAACAGACGGGTTGACGTTGAACACAAAACTTAATTTTAGTTTAGTTTAGTTTAAACAGCATTTATTTTCAACAGCAAGTAATGAAAAAAATAGATACAATTGATACAGATGAGTTTGGGTGATGGAAACGGATTCAGCAACAAGCTGTGTAGCTTATACAAGGCTGTTTCCGTAGCACATGTTTATCACAAAAGAAATTATATAGCGTGACAAACACATTGTACTTGTGCCATTTACCTTAACCAGTTGAGTGGATACATATAAAGATTTACTCCACATGGGCACACATTCACTCACACGCGCAGGCGCGCGCCCAGACACGCACGCACGCACGCACGCACGCACGCACGCACGAAGACACACTGAGAGAGAGAAAATAAAATAAAAAATGATCGGGGAAAGAGTGCGGGAGAAGGAGCAGGGAACAGAGAGATAAGTCACTTGTTCACCTCCCTGCTGCAGTGGCATAGACGTTAAAAAAGTGGAAGAAAAGACAGGGAGGTAAGTGTTTATAAGAAGATTCGGAGAAGCAAATGACCAGGGTTAACACAAAACTTAGGTGGAGACTGCCAAAATTTTTGGTTGTAAGAAGATGCAATACTGATAATATGAAGAGCCGTGAGATTCGATTCGATTCGAAATCCTCTGTCCGAAATCTGCGATTCTCTTGGCCTTAACCCTTTGAATTCGAGCGGCCGCTTTTACGTCCACGAATATGATACGTCCTGATTTCATTAAAAAGGATAAATGCTGAGTGCATGTGTGTGGTAGACCAATCAATATTTTCAACGTGCCTCCCTAAGTCTGCACATTGAACTGGAGTTAACTCAAAGTTAGAATTGTATATACTGGCTCTCAATTTTGATAATCTCAGACTTCATTTTCTCCAAAATCTATCCCAAGCCACGTTGATTCTATATTTTCGCATCGTTGAGATGTTCTCGAAATCCTACCAGATGGCCCCGAACTTTTCGTATATTATAAGTGAAGGATGCCAACGCCAAGAGGGAATGGGAATATATACCAGACGTGCACCGGTGTTGAAAGGCGTTCCGTTCAAAGTCTGTCTGCGAATCAGTTCCCCAGTGTTCGCTATGCCAGTCACGAAAAGAATAAGGTTAATCTAAGGATTCGGAATTCATTGGTCAGTGCTTGAAATGAACAAAATCGACGGGTGCAGTTTTAAGCTCCCGCGAAATCAGAGGCGAGAGTAAATTGCACACGTAAAATGTTAGTATATGAATTTTCGAGGGAATACTGTCACGAAACACCAGAAACTCTAGCCCTTTAAACCCGAGCAGACGATTTTCCAGCCAGGAACATGATACGTCATATCGTCATTAAATAGGATGGCTGTTCAGTAAATGTGTGGGGTAGACCAATCAATATTTTCAACATGCAGCCCCGAGGCTGCGCGTTGAAAATATTGATTGGTCTACCCCAAATAATATGGACTCTTCTAATTGCTGCTATTGAACTGGCATGGCAGATACCACTAGTGTTCAAGGGGTTAAATGTACAAGGAATTGCTGAATTATGACAGTAACTTGAGACTGGCCACAGTGTGCTGCTTTCTCAAAACAACACACATTTATGCATGCATGTCCTAACAGTATATTAGTGCTCCACAATATTTTTCAACGAGTGCATCTTTTAGCTCCCGTAAAATAGAAATCTCGGGTACTGACGGGAGCAATTGCACTCGCATCCGTCTCATTTCCTGACTGATTGGTTCATGTATGGGATAGTCAAAGAGTATGACAAATACCCATGACATAATGCGTACTGATTAGTGTCTCCACAAAAAGTCCTTGCACTACCGCGAAGAGCGCGTTTTGCCCCTGTTGTCGACGGCAATGGAACCCTCATTAGTACGTCAATATATCTTAGGCCAGACTTAGTGAATGAATTTTGTTTATAATGATGTTATTGAAAATATTCATATTTGAAACGACTGTGAAGTGGTAGACAATTTTAAGACAATGTTTAAATTGGACATGCAAAAATTAAATTGACTCAAAAACAGTTGACGATATTTAGTCTAGTCTCTTGAAACGAACCTTAAATATGTCATGGCCTTGAAGTCCTAGTACCACAGGCATCTGCCATAGCTACATAACTTCCGTATTTTTTACAAATTCCCGAGAATATTTGGGCATCTGTACCAGAAGCCTGCAAAACCAGGCCACAACTGGTAAAGGTTAAAAACTCCAAACAGAAATGGTGGATCCATCATAATGAAGTTGAATTTCAGTTGACATTATTAATTAGCACCAAAGCGCTGAGTTATGAGTATCTAGGTCCGAACATCTCGCACCCAACGGCACCGGAAGCATTCGAAGGGAAGAAAGGCTGGAATATCAAAAAGAGCACTCGACTCTTGATATGAGTTACACCGAGTATTTACAACATATCATAAATTGTAATGTGACTCTCAATATTATTGACAAAACATATATATATCGTCCCGTGAGAGGAACAAGGTACCATCTGCAATGCTAAAGCATTGCAGATGACACATAGTTTCACTCAAGGGACGATATGAAGATTTTGAAATCACTCCGCCGATTGTACAGCTTCTTTCTCCGACGTTTATCGGCCAAACCCCGTCATTGTACCCAATACACATCCCCAATTGGCACTGGCACACGCACAATATGTTAAAAACGAAAACGGGGAGTTATTAGTTAACAGCTATCGGAAAAGAGAACCTTTCCTCGCCGGTGCACTTCTGGTGAGAAAGGGCACGAGCTGCCACCGCTCCCCGCTTCTAACGCATCTTAGCCTAGGTGACCGTCAACTCCATCGCATGATTGAGATCATTCACCATTAGAATGGGATACTCAAAACAGTTGTTTCAGATGCTACCTCCTGTTTCACTGTTTGATTGTATTCAGTCAGTTGAGTATCCCATTCTTCTGGTGTGGTAATTACCTATATTTATACCATGATTACCTGTTCTACTATATATAAAAGCCTATGACATAAATTTTGGCTTTACACACCAACCGTGGTGAACACGTCAGCAATGGGATTCCAATAGTTAAAATTTACACCTACAGTGGAACTACATCCAAGCTGACCTTTGGTGACCTCGACCTGAATGCAAACTTGTTGTTTAAATTTATCGCTCGACGCCTCGCGAAGAGTGAAATGAAAGCGGCAATTATTTGTTACGTTTTTAAATGAGTTTACCTCATAAGATACCAAAATTAACAAACATGCGTTGTCTCATGTTAATAAAGCATCCATAACTCGAAATGGTATTGTATTATGTTATTAAATTGAAAAAAGCCCCGCGATTTGTGCTTGTCTTTTTCCATTTCGTTTCAGCTGTAAAATTGAAAGCAGAACTACCGCCCACCGATGCTTAAGAAAACAAAAACAGATTCGCACGTGTGCACTTCTGCTGCTCAGTAAAATCGCAAAAAAGTAACAGCGACTCTCAATAATCTGACGATCATGGTATAAATAAATAAAATATACCCAAAGCAGCTTGGTGTACCGAACACATGGACTCGGGTATATTTAGTGGACAAGATATGCCTGAGTATCTTGGTGAAGTGGTTTTAACTGCTCGCCATGGCTCGCGGTTAACACCACTTCACCAATCTTGGTGAACATTTGGTATATCAAGCAGCACTGTGGAATTCAGGGGCGTCTTGAAGATGATCGGTTGGCAAGGAGGCTGTAAACCTGATTTGTTCCGACTATGATGGCTCAAATTCCGACTGATAATCTATTTCGTCTTCGTCGGAAGCATGTCTTGATGATGTAGTTGGAATATTACCCAATAAGTGTTAAAGTCTAAAAAGAAGGGCACATGGGTCATTTGAGACCTTTAGATGTTTATGCCGTATGCATATCACGAGCACCGATGTCTTGATTCGGTAAAAAGTGCCAATGTGCGTTTTTTTCTGGCGTTGGTGGGCTGCCCACGGCTAGGCTCCCACAGAAAGTATTAAAAATATACCCAAATGGCCCCATTTTGAGGCTCTGAATAACACCAAGGGCGGAGTGGCTTCTGTTCTTTCATTAGGTAACGCCCATACAGATAGGAGAACTCAACATTTTTAGAGGTGGCGGTTGGGATATTTGGGAAGTCTCTTGCTAAATAATTATCTTGAAAAACTAACATTTTTCGTTTGTTTTATCTAAAAATCATAGCTTGTGCATTCTCATTGGAACAAACTAGGTGAACTCGTTCAACTTTGGGCTCATGAGCTATGTTTTGAGAAAGGAAATGAGAAAATACTAAAATTTAAATTGTGACCTTTACGGACAGCTTTGGTCGGTTCCACATTCATAATAGTTATTTATCAGATTTGATTTTCTTTCCCAGAATTGCCCTTTATCAAACAAAGACGTCGGTGGATATGACGCCGATCTGGGCCAATATGAACCAATATGAACACCCCTTGATGGGTTACTTTGCGCAACCAATTTGTTTAAATGGGAAATGTTCACGAATATTCGTCGAAAATTGGCGTTACCAGGCATGGTGAGGGGGCTTGAAGCAAAGTTGTGTATAATGAGTATTTAACCCCTTACACTCTGATGTCAAAATACCAAAAATTCAAGTAGTCATTTTTCCCATAATGCATCTAGAAATTTAGCCAATTCAATATTGTTTGACAGAGCTCAATGAGTTCTGTCAAACAAGATTGAATTTGCTAAATTCCTAGTTGTATTAAGGGAAAAGTTTGCACCTGAAAATATTGACACATCGACATCAGTGTGCAGGAGGTTAATGAGGTCAATAAGTAGTGATTTGGTGGATGAATAGAAGAAAGAAGAGAGTTGTACAGGAAATTAATCGCAAACTAATATTCGGAGTCGTATTCGAATAGGGAGATTATGTAATTCAGCTATTCGAACCCCGCGGCTTCCACAGTATGAACGCCAAGCCGTTCGGATAGCTGAACTGGAGAAGAAGAAACTTCGGACTTCGTGAAAAGAATGAGAAACAATAACACTGCCCCCCAAAAACTGCAACTGTAACAGATCTGAGAATTGTTGTTATTATTTGTTTTGCTTTAATAAAATAATTATTACTTGTTAAGTTACATATCGGCCGAGATATCAGCCCTCGGTAATGTCACATTAACCTTCGACCTTCGGTCTCAGGCTGATACGAAGTTACCTTGGGCTGATATCTCGGTCGCTATGAAACTTACCAAGTGCCCTTACAAGAATAATTTCAGGGGAGATAACTTTATTGAAAGTCGATTTTCATGGCAAGATAAGTCAAGGATGATTCTCCCCTTTGGCAGCCAGAACAGTTTATTGGGTTAAAACCGACACCAAACGTAAAGTAGAAAATGCATTGTTAAATAGATGTAGAGTACTCTCGTGCTACCCGGCTTGCATTATCTGTCTATGACAAACGAGAATGGAAAGGCGGAAAATTTACATAACTACACTTCAAGTAGCCAAATCAGGTATTGGATAAAATGTGACACCAAACCCCGACAGGTGTGCTCCAAGAAAAATACAATAGCCAGAATAAAAAAAAACAAAAACGGTAAGCCAAAGTAGTCCGGAAGTGAAATTCAAAATTTAAAGATTTATTCTCTCACCAGCTACGACCCAGAAGCCCGTGTTTATTACTTTCCACGTGTAATAACATCACTCATGGGAGCACGGTGGCTCAGTAGGTGGAGATGGAGGCTGCAAGACGAGAGGTCCTCGGTTCGAATCCCACCTGCGGCAACCGCATTGGGTCCTTGGGCAAGACACTTGATCCCGATTGTCCACGTCGGGTCACGGTGGCGTTGTGTGCTGTTTTTACTTATTTTGTTATTTTCTTCAGATATAGTTTTCAACAACTGCAAGACAGGATGCACCGTACTATGATTTTTCCTGAAACCGTACTGATTTGGATGTAGGATACTAAAACGATTTAAGTATTTTAAGAGTCTTACAGACATAAGTTTTTCTAACACTTTTGAGAATGTAGGAAGTATGCTAATGGGTCTGTAATTTGTAAAGTTATGTTGGTCGCCTGCTTTAAATATAGGAATAACTTTTGCAATTTTCATTTTGTCTGGAACAGTACCACATGCAAACGAGCAATTGAGGATGTGCGTTAATGGATTAACTATAGGATCAATAGTTTGTTTTAGTAGATTTGAACTAATATCATCACAATCTTTACTTCCTTTTGACTTTAGGGATTTTACAATATTCATAACTTCAAAGTCACATGTTGGACTTATGTAAAAATTATTAGTAGAATTCGTCTCCATGAAGTCGTGAAACGACTTATTGGTGCCCGGTATTTTATCACTCGTTTGTTTACCTATATTTGCAAAGTAAACATTGAGTTCTCTAGCTATCTCTGTTGGGTCATTAATTTCTTTATCATTGTGAATAAAAAACTGAGGTAAGTTGGTTGTTCCGTCGGACTTTTTGATGGCTCTATTTAGTATTTGCCATGTTTTACGCATGTTATATTTATGTTCGTTTAGAATACTTTTAAAATAAGTTGCTTTGCATTGCTTTTTTACTTTATTAAATATTTTACAGTAATTTTTGTAGTTTTTTATATTGAGTTCAGTTGGGCTTTTTAACTTTTTATTATAGAATTTGCTTTTGTTATTAGATGAGACTACCAAGCCTCTTGTCATCCAGGGTTGCCTCTTTATAGATTTTTGATGAATAGAGACGCGCATTCGGGGGAAAGCCGCATCAAATAATCCTAGATATATATGTAAAAAATTGTTATAAGCCGTGTTAAATGTCTAAACATATGGACCTCTAGGCTTTTAAATGAGACATCACCTTGACAGTAAGAATGGGTGTCCTGCTGATCTGAAAAACAAATTAGCTATATTATTTTATATATATTTTGCTGTTTCAAGGTGGAAGGTCTTCTAAAAATATATATTGTTATTGTTGTTTTTATTTGCGGAAAGTTGGACAGGGTTTTTAAATTATATTAATTGGGGTTAAAATACGGCTCAATCTGATCCATCCCAAGTTTTCTCCATCCCAAGCACTTTATGGGTTCTCTTTTGAGTAAGTCCGATTAGTTACCCTCATCAAACAGGAGTTATGAACAATAACGGTGATAAAATAGTTAGCTACTGACTATTAATGGTCTGTATTGACTTATGTTTTAACCCTTTACTTAACATGAAAAGCAGACGACACTTGCAACAGAAATTCTTGAATAACGAATTGTTTGTCTCACAAACATAGGTTATGACCTCTCTTTGGAACGAGCTCGGCGAGCTCGTTCAAAAGAGGGGTCATAACCTATGTTTTTGAGACAAAAAGTGAAAAAAATAATGAAAATTAATTGGCGATTTTTGTGAATAGCGCTGGCCGGTTTTGGACGTTACACTGGGTAAACGGTTCAATCTAAAATGTTGACTGCATTCTTTACTACCCTCCACACCCCACCCCGCCCCCGGTCTATAAACTGATTTTTGATGACTAAAGATCATGACGTCGTTGTACTGCGTACTTGTGTTGTGCATGACGTCTTCCCCATTCATTTCACGCGCGTACGCGCGTGTATATTGGGATAGTAATTGCTCCAGATCATGCGGCACTGAATTCTCAGGCCGTTTCAATTGACTTGGAAAACCCCCAAAAAGGAACCGTATGTATACTGGATCCACTAATATATGGAATTCGTTATTACTTTTCCTTTTACTATTGCGCAAGCACAATAAGCTGGCATAAATATTTCTGAATTCATGGCGTACTTCAATATTTTGTAGCCATGTTTGGTCTGCAATACATTCCGTTCTGAAATCCCATCAACGTATTTAGAATAAAATGCGGTGTCACTTTGGTTGGTTCCGACAACCAAGTCACGGTACTCGAGTAAAAATGCATAACAAGTCGTGCTTCGAACCGGGGCGATTCTTTCAAAAAAAGCTGTTTTTTGGGGGGGCGGGGGGGGGGGGGTGGAGTTGGCGTTGGAGTTGAGGTTATTTGTGTGTGGGAGGGGTGCTCTTTCAATTCTTTTCGAATAAAGATATTAATCCCCATAGTTTGACACCCTGTCCAATAACCTTGAAATTATTTTAAAATAATTTCTTGTGAACCAACAGTCACAATGCGTTGAGATGTGGTATTCATCTTCTTTCAGTGAGAGATAGTCAGGTTTGTTCACGGAATGTTTTCGGGTTATGTTCTAAAACGAACCGATCACATGATATATGCACAAAATAAGAGTGTTCCATGGGCATGTTCTCCAGTGCTTTTGCTTGCACAAAACGTTTTCTTGTTGTTCTCCTTGTACGTTTAGCGCTGAAGTTTATTGAAGTATTTGAGCGGTGTTTTTCTTTGTTTTACATTTCAGGTTTAATAACGTGTTAGGCCAATTTAAGTTGCTACCCTCAAGACAGATTTCTATTTTATCGAGACGTCTTCACTTGTATTTGGGAAAATACGTTCTTGTGAGATAAAACTCTATTATCCCATGCTAACCATGCTATGTTACTACCTATGGAAAGCCTGTATGTTAAATTTTAACTTTTAAACCTACTACCTCTGTAAACGTCTACGACAGTTAAAAAAAATTTACACCTGTTGTCGGAAGTTCATCCAGCTTCACCTGTGGCAGGACGCCATTTGCCAACTTCGATACATTCACACTTCGCGATGTTTCATTTAAGGGTCATGTTTAGTAGAATTTCCTGAATTTACCCCCTGGATGCGAACAACTGAATAAAAGTAACAAAGAGTAGCCAGCCTTAATTATTCCTCTCTACACCCCTTATAACAACGTATAGAAGGTCAGTATATACAAAAAATGATATATTTTCATAAAAAGAGTACTTTAATCAAACTTGTTTTCGGTATTTCGAAATGCAACTATGCAGCAATAAACGCTGGTTTACAACTTGAAACAAATTCCACACTGTCATGCTAGTGTTCCATTCTATATGAGAGGAGGGTTATTTTTTCAATATTCATCCTGTATCGACATTTATGTCCTAAAAACAGTTTGCATGCCCTCGATGACCATGAGAAATGGCGACAGTCGTGACTCGATAGTCTGTTTGTTTATATTTTGTAGAGATATCATTCAGGTACACCGATGACAGATTTAAACTGGCGAAAGTTATCATTCATTCTTCCGAACTTTCTTCTGCAACAATGAGGTACTGGATTTCTTCTGTTTTACGAATTTCACCTAGAAATAATTACTTTATGTTTGTTACATTTTGAATCCCCGAAAACATTGAAAACTACGAGAACGGCACTATTCACATTGAAAAATCGATCGAAATCCATACGCAAGATTACGGACGCTTGTTGCGGGGGCCCCCAAGGGGCCCCCGCTCTACTATATGTGCTTGCTTTTTATTCAAGGGGTGATTTACTGTGAGACTTTTCTAAATTGGGGAGAAATCATCACGACCGACTACAGAAATACATACTTTTTATTAAAATCGGTTCTAATTGCTCTGCATTTACTTCAGTTAAGGCTTGGGTCGTAACATTTTAACTGAACATTTTTAAAAAATCAAGAATTTATTTTTGGATATGCGTATTTGTTCATTTTTCCAATGCACGCAAACTGGATTCTCAGTTGTTCTTGCATAAACTTTGACAGGAAAGAAATACTTTTTGTTTCAGGTCATTGACCGTGAACATTTGTACCGACTGACTTTCACTCGAAAGAAATTGTTTTATCCTGAAAAAAATTATTCAGCTGAATCAAAGGTTTTGTTAAAAATATTATTTGTTTATGACGGCAATCTGAAGGTTGTCGAAACATTCGTAACTTTATATCACCTAATTTATGTACATAGGTCAGCACAGGAACAATTGTTTTAACCTCGTTTCATATTATAAATAGCTGAAGTCACTTGAATGAAAGGTGGGTTATGAACGGTGGTTTGATATTTAAATTGTTTTATATTCAACGCTTAATTAACGTATTTCTGAAGATCATGTGTTGTCAAGGAACACAAAAATACTCTTACGGCATTTAAACACGCAAAAACCCAGTTTAAACCAATTTAACAACGTTTAAACTTTACACCCCCGAGACGATTTGAGAACGACCTAATTCAAAAATATCTGCGTTCAGATGAGAGGGTCTATACGGGTGAAAAACACAGATTCATCCAGTGTGTCTTTCTTCTGCCTCAGTTCAGTCATACGTCACTTTTTGCGCAATGAGAGTGAGGTGGGCAAGTTGGTCTTGTGTGTCGACATGGAGCAAACCAACACAAATCGTTAATGCATTCCTCAGTTAGCTTGTTATCTGGTTATTTTTTTAGCAGAACTACATGTATTTAACGTGTATATTGAATTCGCTATTTTTGTTCTTTCTTTTTACGTCGTTAAAATAGTGGTCATGGAAAAAGGTATGCTGTGAGAAGAGGTATGGGTCTGATCATTAATCCAGTCCTGAGGGGGGGGGGGGGTGCGGGGGCGAGGCATGGGTTGCAGTGAACTTAGATATCCTTTTTACACCCTGAAAATACTGAATTTTACGGTCTGTATTGGGTGTCAACTGAGGAAAATCACATTCGGCTAACAGCGCCTAACGCTCCATTGAAACTCAAAATGTATTCATCTGGCGCCATTCAGGGTACATTTTTAAAATATAGGCCTATCCGGATTAGGCCCTCGTCGTACGAACGCAATATGTGCACCACCTTCAAATTTTTCTCCACCTCCAGACCTCAATTCTTGTAGTTCTGGGTCTAGAGCGTAACAATACTTGGCACCCAAGAATGAAGAACCATTTGCCACCCCCCCCCCCCCCTACCCCCATACCTAATAGGTCCAACAGGCTAGTCCTGACCTCAATCAAGTTCAATGAACTACAGAAAACTCACATTGAAATGACTAAGTGTGACCCTTGCGTTGGATTTTTCGCAGTCGTGATTTTTTTACTTGGCTTTGAAACAAACGCCATGGGTGAAAGTATGCGGCCTATTTTAAACTCATTTTTTGGCAAAATGAAGAATTTCAAAGAGGTGATATTCTTATGTGCATTTACTGAGAAATATATTTTTCGCAGTCATGGTTTTTTTTAAAGTTGGACTTGTATCATACGCCCTGGGTGAACTTATGGGGTCTATTTTAAACGCCTGTTTTGCAACATGAAGAATTCCAAAGAGTTGACGGTGTATGCGCACTGAGAAATATAAGGCAAGTTTATTGGCATATTTGATTTCTTTGCACTGTGCAAATAGTATTCGCATAAAGAGAAGAGAGGGGGGTGGGCGAAATGGGTTGTGACTCCTCCGAAAAATAATGTTAGAAACTTTTGCCAACATGCAACCCCCTAAATCTGTTCATCCGCTCAGGCAGGGTTACAGCAGTTGAAGACATGTGCACCACTGACGTGCAGTATGCCTTAGTACACAGAGTCATAGTGTCCCCATGTAGGCAACCAGGATAAAGTGCCCTGCCCAAGGACACAACGCGGGTCGCCCCCAAACGGAGATCGAACTCGGGACCTCCAACATAGAAGTCCAACTGTCTACCATTGAGCCACCGCGCTCCCTCCTCGGCAGCCTGAACTGTCCTTAAATTCAAATAAATAAATAAATAAATAAATAAATAAATGTGGAATTTTGAAATTTGAAATAAGGACAATAAAACTGTATGTCTTATAAATGGTTAATATGAAGACAAGTGAACCATTGACGTGCAGTGCGCCTTAGTACACAACGCCCCCGTGCCCCTGTGCCCCCGTGGGCGATCAGGGTAAAGTATCTTGCCAAAGGACACAACCAGGTTGCCGCAGGTGGGATTCGAATTAATTAGATCATCAGTCACCAAAAAACGCATTTTCTTCTTCGTGGCTGACATTTTGGTGTCATGAATTCGGGAAGCAAATCATATACGATATTTGACAATGTGTATTTTGTTTCCCCTCAATTTGATTGCGCTTTGTCGGGTAACCTTTTTTGGAAAAAGGCAGTACTTAAAATGGAGTAAAAAAAGAGGATACGCAATTCACATATGTCATATGAAATTAGTGTGTGTTATTATTCTGTTTATGTTGATTTTGTGTGTACATAGCAATCTGCCTTTGTTCTGGTGTATTTGCTGAATAAATCTTATCTTATCTTACCTTTCACACAGCATTTGCGAGTATTCGGCTCGAAAACGCAGCACTGGGTTGTTTGACAGCGACCATTCAGTTAGTTATTTTTTTTATTACAATCAGTTTGTCTGATTGCGCTGAATTGTCATAGGACTGCTTTCAAGGCATTGAATGCAAGTGGAACTTTCCATGGTGGGAATTTCCAATTATATGGGTCTAAAATCTACAGGCATTTGCGTTGAATTGAACTATTTTTTCACTGGTTACTTTTTATTTATTAGTTTTTGGAAAAGCGCCAAGTGGTGCAAAAAAAAACATGTCATTGCACAAAGACAGCCAATTCAGAGCACGTTACATTGGGTTGCCAAAAAGTGTTTGAAAATATTTTACGCATGTGTATACGGGGGAGGGGGGCGTAAATATCGCTGTATCCCTTTGGTTTTTACATCACTGTCTATAGGCCTAAGGTTTAGGATTACATGGTAAAAACAACAACGAACAAAGTGAAGTCACATGCAACTTTCTGAAATATTGCATTTGCAATGATTCGATTTGTTCTGGTAATTTAACGTTTTAAGCATATAAGGCGAACGTTCGTTGTTTGAAGGGCCATTACCCTCATGGAATAATAATTTTAAAAAATCATAAATGGTCAAGTCAGGTAGGAAAGGTGGTGAGTGTTAAACATCGAAATGACCCTTTTGTGAGAAAAAAAATCTAAATGTTATATATATGGAAAAGACAAGTGTTACAGTTTAACGCTTATTCCTTGGGTAGGCACGTACGTAGACTGAGCTACTTTCGATTTTGAGCAAATGTTCTCCTTACTGGCTTTGTGCGTGCTTGGTTTATGTTTTCCTATGTATATGCCCAATTAAAAAATTAATGTCTAGGTCTTTTTTTATATAACCGTATGCATTAATCAGTGGTTTATAGGCTTATAAACACGTATGTTTGCGATATGGCCGTGTGCCTGAATTTGGGTTAGTTGAGAGTTTGCAGAGTGGTCTAGTTTGGCTTTACGGAACGCTTTGCGGACGAAGGGGGAGGGTGGTTGGGTGGGGGGGGGGGGAGGGGGGCTTCGTTTCCACTCAAAACTAATTTTATATAATAGAAAGCACACCCCTCCCCTTCAACCTTCAGAGAAAAGAAGCCCCATAAAGACAATATTATACTACTCAAAGTTTGCTAAGCAGCAAGTATATCCAACTACCTGTTTTACGTTTTAGTTGAAATATTGTTATGAAAAGTGTATATAATTTTTATTTAATTATATCCTTAATGATATAAGTACAGAAAATAAGATTTTGTTTGTGTTTGACATTATTTTTTAGCTTTTAAATGCGATAACCATGGAAAATGGATATTATTGGTAAAAGAGGAAATTTTTCAATTTGCCAGAAAGTTGTCGGAGCCAACTGGTATGACTTCAATATCGAGTATGAGACCCATTACTGTTAATTACAGCTTGACAACGCCTTCTCATGCTCCCAGTCAGGTCCCTGGTGGTCCTTTCTGGGATGTTGTTCCATTCTTGGACCAGCATGGAAACAAGCTCCTGGACACTTCTTGGCTGGTCTGGACGAACTGAAATTGCAAGCTGCAACTCATTCCAGACATGTTCGATTGGACTGAGGACAGGGGATCTTGCTGGTCAGTCCATACGCTCAATCCCCTCCCTCTGTCAGTACTTCCCGACAGCATGGGCAACATGTGGACGGGCATTATCGTCCATCAGAATGAATCTATCACCCACTGCACCTGCATACAATTTGACGTGGACATCCAGGATCTCATCAATATACCGTTGTGCAGTCAGCGCTGTGAAATCCTTTACTTATTCCCAGTTCCTTATTCAACATTCATCAAGTGGGCGAAATTCCACGTTCAAGGACACATAGCTCTGTACGTCCATCCCAGCTGATGCCGCCCAGACCATGATTGACCCTCCACCATAGCGGTCATGCTCAGCAATGTTGGCCGCATGGAATCGCTTTCCTGGTCTTCTCCATACCATAGAACGTCTATCTGCGTGGTCTAGGCAGCACCTTGACTCATCTGTAAAAAAGGACAGGTCGCCAATCTTCCCTGGTCCATCCATCGTGGTCTATGGCCCATTCATGTCGTGCCTGGCGGTGGTTCTGGGACAGCGGAATGCGAATACATGGTCTTCGCGATCGGAGACCATCGTCGTGCAACCTTGCCCGGATAGTCTGCGCCGAAACACTTACCCCGGATGCATTCTGAAGGTCACTGCGAAGCTGGGTTGTTGTGGCAAAGCGGTTCCTACGGGCCTGAATGATGTTGCCCTGTCTCTGCCACCACTATGTCGCCTTATTGGTGTGTCATATTGCTGAAATCTTGCCCATGCTCTGTATCACCGTATGGTGCACACCAAGGGCTTCACCAATCTGACGTTGGGTAGCCCCTTGCTCCACCATCCCTACAGCCCGCCACATTTCTGCTTCAGACAAATGTCTTCTTACACTTTCATTTGCCATATTCAATCATTAAATCACAAGGGTTTGTGTTGAGATGAAGACTGAATACCCTACACATGTCATGCCCATGGAGACAGTACACGAAAACTTCGTAAAAAAGCAAGGGGTACATGCTTTCCATGACTGTCACGAAACGTCTGCCTGTAAAGAGAGCTAATGTAAACACTGGTTACCATCTCAATACATTCATCATACATTCATCAACCATATCCGCCAAAAATATCGCAAATATGTCACCAGCAAAACTGCACAATGATGTGTCAAATATTTGGTGCTTAACAAAACTTTGAGTAGTATAATTCAAGGCCTATAGGTCCGATAGTTTCAGATCCACTTATGATATTTAAATAAATTAATTACGAAACAGTAAAAAAGAGTTTTCATTCATATGTATGTTACATGTTACGTTTTTTTCCTATAGTTCGGCACAGATTAGTGGATTTGGGGTGGAACCTGGAAATTGGGGTGTCGACACAATGTTTTGGTGTTTCTAGGGTAACTTTGTGTGCTAAATTCGAAGACGTTTGATGCCAGTTTGTAAACTTTGTAAAAAAAATGGCCGACAAAATGGCGATCGAATTTTCGGAACATTGAGAATGAACCATTTCTGTGGTATTGTACCGTTATTTATAGGGTATATCATTGTGCTAAATTGAAATCAACCTAAGATTACACTAAATCCAATGAATTCAAGATATTTAACCCATGTAGGAATACAGAAGGCCGAAAAAATGGCTGGAAAATCAACCAATATGTCGAGGAAATCATTTTCATAGCCAGCTGAGATATTTTGGAGACTTAATTATGAGATCAAAATTAGACATTGTAGCAATACGTTCTTGGTATAGATTGTGTGCAAAACGTAAACTTATTCCAATCCACCGAGTTCAGACATGGCGTCTAACATGTCCACTACTTTTACAAAAATCCTCCGAGTTCATTTCAAGTGTTCGCCAGCAGCGTCATCATCTAAGCAGTCGTGTGACTCGACATTCCCCCAAGTCAGCTCACTATGCCACGTGTCTGAATCACATTTGCAATGACATACAATGGTGCATGGGATGTAAAACAAAGTGCATCTCATGGATTAACATTCTTTGGACGAAATACAACCGCACTTGACAAAATCCGATACCTGTTCTGGGCAGCATGTACAGAGCCGAGAATACCTATTGGCCCCAAAGTCTTAGATTTGTCATCAGTGGACCATCCAAAATCAGATGGATCGAATTTTGGTGGAATGCCCGAGTCACAAGAGTACTAGTGTATATCTTTAAGGTAGACCCTTTTAACGTTCTCGTGGAATGACTCAGTTGTGGGTGGATGGTTAGCGAGCTTGGGGCAGAAAATCGCGCCTTTGCTGATTTGGATGTCCAGACATTGATCTTGGCTTCGGTCATTTCAGTAACCGGATAACCATAACAAGATATGTACTTTGCACAAACATAGCGTCCATGTCTGCACGATAATCGCAACGCCCGTCCAATGAATAACCCTGCAGTCTCTTCAACATACCTACTTTGCCAACATCGTGCAATTGTGCGACAGTGCCACAACCCGATAGTGCATGTGCAACGATGAGTTTTTGGACAACTTTGGCATTTTTCTTGCACGTTCCACCTATGTCAATGACCTTTGTTTCCCCACTCGTAGCTTCCATTGTCAATAAGCAGCCCATTTGTTCTTCCAACAGAAGACATTTCGGAGGACAAACACGTCCGTGTCAGTCATCTGATATGACATTAATACGGCAAATGTCTTTGCATGATCTCTGGATGTTATTGACTTGTTGGCAAATGATAGAACCAGCCTCTTCGTGCTCTGTGTATAACTCACCAAATTCTTGCACGTCGCCTGACCTAATGCGTTTGGGTGTGCAAGATTCATCTGTTATGACTAGTGTATTCGAGTGACTACCATTCGTGACGTATTCGGTAATGTGTGAACATATGAGACATATGAGTTGCATTTTGTTTGAGAAACTCGACAGAACTACTTGCTTTTGTGGCAGTGGGATGTGAGGTGTCAGCTAGTGCTTTCTGGACATGCATCTGTGCGGACAGACATCTTGATGCTAAAGTCAAAATACCCGTCAAAAACAAGATATGCATTCGACTTCATGAGGTATGTCGTGATAAAATTAGAGAATGTTGACACAAAGTCTGCAACAGTACCGTTTGTGGGCCAGTGCGGTACCCACATGATTGCACAGTGCACTGCGGTATAGGTAACTTTCTTGAGCTTATTCTTCAGATCAGACTTGGATCAGACTTGGATTTGGCAATACGCATGTCATCCGATTCGAGGAACGTAGATAAGGAGGAAAGGTGCAGTATATCCTTCATACGCAAAGTTTGGTCAGAGGACTGGAGGGCAATGAGTCTTTAATATATGAGAGAAGTGTCAACAAGTGATGGGTCTCCAACTTTGATTTAACTTCATCAGGATATTTTTAAATTAATGAAGAACCGGTTTGCACCCTTCGATAATCAAATTTTCGATGACTATTCCTACAATTATTGTTTTGAATCTAATATTGTTGTTGTTGCATCAGTAGAAATATTATCCATCCAATGAAAGTGATCAGTCCACGATGGATGTAAGTAAAATGGCTTCAAAACTCAGAACCCAGACCGTTATAATGGCTTGCCAATCAAGGAAAAAACTTGCCAACTCTTTATACCGACTTATCAACTTGATCTAACGACAGTACAATCTGTTGTAATAACTTCACAGCTCGCTATCACGACTTGGAGGTCGGTATAACGACTTGATGACTCGTTATAGTTATGACACATGGCTTGTCAGTGCAGTATACAGACTTCGTTATAATGACTTATCTCGATATAACTACTTTTTAGCTTGTTATTATGGTTTAACGCCTCTTTGAAATGACATGCAAACTCATTACATGACTTAACAACTCATAGTGACTTGCCAGTTCGTTATAACGACATTTGGGATTCGGTATAATGGCTAGTCAAATCGTTATAATGACTCCGCAACTAGTCATAACACTAGAACAACTCGTTAAAACAACTTTACAGTTCCTCGTAATAACTTGGCAATTCGTTATAACAATGTCTGAGACTCAATATAATGATTTGTCACTTTGCTCATTTGACAACCTATCTAATCATAGTGGCTTTCCAACTCCCTATAGCTGCAGGTCAAATCGCTATAAGGACTTTATAATGCGTTAAAATGACTTCTCAACTCAATGTAACGATATCACAACTCTCATCATAATTATTTGCCAATTCGTTATAACAATGTTTAGGAGTCACAACGATTTGCCAGCTTCTTATAAATAGAAAAATAGGATAGAATATAGCTACTCATCAACTCGTTATAGTGATTTGTAAACTAACTTGTAAACTCATAATAAAGAATTTCCAACTCGTTATAACGAATTTACAATCCCTTAGAACGACTTGTAAACTCATCATAAAGAATCGTCAACTCGTATAACGACAGCAAAATTCATAACTTTACGAATCATCACCACGACTTTGAGCCTTGTTATAGTTCATTATTTTAATTGCATATAAAGACATGACTATAATGACTCACAACACATTATAAAGAATTCACAATTAGTTATAGCGGTTACTCTACTCTTCTTAATGACATAACAACCCATCACGAATTTACAAATTCTTTATAACGAATTGCTAATTTGTTATAAAGAATTAGCCTGTTATAACATTCCAACTCGCCATAATGGTTCCACATCTCATTATAATGCATTGTACAGCCGTTATAATTAGTTAACAACTCGTGATGATGACTTTTAGACTGGTTTTCCATCGATCAAATATTTATCCTCGTACTAATGGCATTACAACCCATTATAACGACTTGGAAAACTTATTATAACGACATATCAGTTCATTGTAACGACTTTACAACTTATTATGATCAATCGACTCCCTATAACTACTTATTAACTAGTTATGACTTCACAATTTGTTATGACTTCACACTTCATTACATAACTCATCAACTCGTTACAGCTAATTGTCCATTTGTCATAACGACTTCATTATTGCGCCTTGGTAAGTCGTTATAACTGTTTGTCCACTCGTTATAGTGACTCCCCAACTCGTTATAATAACATCCAAACTATATAATGACATTACAACATTTTATACCAACAGGCCCACTCACCATTATGACGAGTCAATTCGTTATGTCTTGGTAATTATCAATACCCCTTTAAAACTCGTTATAATGACGTGCCAACTCGTTATAGCGACTTCATAACTCGTTATAAAAATTTCTCAACTCATTAAAGGACTTGTCAACTCTGCTTGATAACATCGAAATTCTTTGTACTGACTGCATGTCACATTATAATGATTTTTTTAACTATCTATAGTGACACGACAACTCATTGAAATAACTTCCCAACTTGTCGTAGTTATCTCGCAACTCATTGTGACCTACCAACTCGTGGCATTAATGAGTTTTGGAACTCCTTATAACGTTTTGATGATAATGCTTCAGCACCTGTTTATGATAACGTGAAAACCAAATTCGTTATAACTACGTCATCTCGACATAACCACTTGTAAATTGTTGTAATGACTCAACGCCTCTTTGAAATTGCATGCCATCTCATTATAATGACTTAACAACTCATAGTTGTTTGTTAAGTCGTTATAACAACATTCGAGACTCGATGTAACGGCTTGTCAACTCATTGTAATGACTTCACAAATCGGTTTAACGACTTGTAACTCGTTGTGATGTCTGTACTCATTTTAAGTGGATTGCAAGTTAGCATCAATCTAAACTTCGTTATAACGACTTCTAACCTGTTTTTACATTTTCATCTTCTTCTCGGAACCGCTGAGCCGGTGTGAACCAAAAGTGGCAGGAGTGGTTTATGGGAGGACCTCTACAAAAAATCTTATTTCGTTTCCGTCGGATATAAAACATGGCCATAAAAGGCATTTTTGATTCTGGTTGGTGTTTTTTAAAAACAAACATCTAATCTGAAACTACATGGCCAAATATTTAAATTCATATAAATGAAGACTGTGATAGCCCCTACTAAAAATTCTCATTTAATGTTGATCGAGGTACAAACATGGCCACAATTTGGGCTCATAATTACCATAGAAACCCTATGATAAATCACATTTTCATTTTCTTCTTCGGAACTATTGAACCAAACTTGGCAGGGGTGGTCTAGGGGAGGTCCAAAATACCCGTTCCCTATTTTATTCCTTTCGGTTGATAAACATGGCCGCCAGACGCATTCTTTGATTCGGATTGGTGGATTTTAACAAATTTTCTCCTCTGAAACGTGAAGGCCAAATGATTTGAGACTTCACATGATTGTTGACCGGGACACCCTCTACCAACGGTCCCCATTTAGTGTTGATCGGGTTTCAAACATGGCTGCAGTTGCGACTTATAGTTACTATAGAAACCCTATGAGAAATCACATGGACGCCAGAAGCATTCTTTGATTTGGATTGGTCGATTTTCAAGTTCTTCCCTGAAAGTACAAGGGCAGATGTTTTGAAACTTCACGCGATTGATGACTGGGACACCCTCTACTAACGATCGTCATTTAATGTTGATCAGGTTGCACACATGGCCGAAACTGCGGCTTATAGTTAATACAGAACCCCTATGGGAAATCACGTTTTCATCTTCTCTGGAACTACTAAGCTGATGTGAACCAAATTTAGCAGGAATGGTGTATGGAAGGTCCCCTACAAACGTTTCTCATTTTGTTTCCGTCGGATGGAAAGCATGCCCGTCAGAGGCATTCATTGATCCTGGTTGGTCTAATTGAGAAAGCTTCTCTGAAACCACAAGGACAAACGTTTTGAAACTTCGCATGATTGATGACTGGGAAACCCTCTTCTAGTGATCCTCATTTAATGTTGATAGGGTTGCAAACATGGCGGCAGTTGTGGCTCATTGTTACTATAGAAACTCAATGAGAAATCACATTTCCATCTTCTCTGGAACGACTGAGCCGACGTGAACCAAGCTTGGCAAGGATAGCCTACGGGAGGTCCAATACAGACGATCCTCATTTTGTTCCTGTCGGTGGATAAGTATGGCTGCCAGAAAACATTTTTTTGCTGCTGACTGGTCGATTTTCAAATATCTTCTCATAAACTAGAAAACCAAATGTTTTGAAATTTCACACTATTGAGGACTGAGACACACTTTACCAACCATCCTCGTTTAATGTTGATTAGCATGCAAACATGGCCACAGTTGTAGCTTATAGTTACTATAGAAACGCTATGGGAAATCAAATTTTCATCTTCTTCTCTGGAACTACTGAGCTGATATAAATCAAACTTGGTAGGAATGGTCTATGAGACGTCCTCTACAAACGATCCTCATTTTGTTCTCGTCGGATGGAAAACATGGCCACCAGTCATTCGTTGATTCTGATTGGTGGATTTTTAAAAATCATCTCCCCTAAAACAACAATGCCAAATGTTTTGAGACTTCACATGATTGATAACTGGGACACTTTCTACCAACGATCCTCATTTAATATTGAATGGGTTTCAAACTTGGCCGCAATTGCGGCTAATAGTTACTATAGGAATCCTTCTCTGGAACTAATGAGCCGATGCGAACCAAACTTGGCAGGGATGTTCTATTGGAGGTCCTCAACAAACTATCCTTATTTTGGAGTACATGACCGCGAGAGGTATTCTTTGATTCTGATTGGTGGATTCTGAAAAACCTTCTAGTCTGAAACTACAAGGGAAAATGTTTTGAAACTTCACATTATTGATGTCTGGGACACCCTCTACCAATAATCCTCATGCAATGTTGCAAACATGGCAGCCATTGCTTCTCATAGT
Organism: Pictodentalium vernedei; assembly: GCA_031216915.1. Lineage (NCBI taxonomy): Eukaryota > Metazoa > Mollusca > Scaphopoda > Dentaliida > Dentaliidae > Pictodentalium > Pictodentalium vernedei. The sequence goes on from CM062294.1 coordinate 233,674,084, forward strand.
TATCATGGAAACCCTATGAGAAATCACATTTTTATCTTCATATCTGAAACTCCTTGGTCGGTGTGAACCAAACTTGGCAAAAATAATGTACGGAAAGTCTTTAGCAAACCATCATCCTTCTGTTTCGCACAGATGAAGTGACATGGCGGCCTTTGATTTTGGTTAGAATAACTGATGGATATGTAGTTCTGCCAGGTGAGCTATTACAGGCCTTTGAGAGCCTCTTGTTCTAACTTGACAGTTCACTATAATTCTTTGCCAGCAAGGTAAGTTTTCAAAACTTGATGTAACAGCTTGGCAGCTCGTTATATCGATTTCTCAATCATTATATTGTGCCCACAACACACCAAAGCGTCAGCTCTACTCGTTGAAACAACTCCTCGCAATGACATAACAACTCGTTATGACAACTTCACAATTCCTCCTTATAACTTGGCAACTCGTTTTAATAAGATTGCAATTTATCATCAATTTACACTTCGTTATAACGTCTTCTAATCTGTGGTAAAGACTTATTTATTCGTTATTATTTTTTTGTTACAATTCGTTTTGTTCGCTAAAACGACATTTGAGACTCGTTATAACGACTTGTCAACTCATTATAATGACTTCTCAACTCATTATAACGATTTATAACCCCGTTGTAACGACTGAACAGCTCATCAGAATGACATTGCAATTCATCATCGATATACAATTTGAAATAACTTCCAACTTGTTATACAAGTTAATGATTCCTCAGCTCGTTACAACATATTGTCAAGCTATGCCAAATCATCATAATAACATCACAACTCATTATAATGAATACTCTTTAGAACAACTTGTCAACTTGTTATAACAGCTTCACACTTCTTTATAACATCAAATCTTTATAAAGCCAACACAATTCAATATAACGACTTCACAACTCGTTATAAAATAGTGTCGACTTGTTAATTCTTGACCACTCATTGTACTAATAATAAATTAACTTGTTATATCGTACACTAAGTATACTAACTTGACAACCCAATGTAATGCTTTTCAACAAGGTTTGTTTTCACAACTTGTTATAACGACTTTTCCAATCATTATAGTGTGTCCAAAAACACGTCATAACGTTAGATGTACTCATTTTCCACAAATCATTGTAATGGCACAACACATCGTTTTAACAACTTCACGGTTCCTCCTAATAATTTGACAACTCATTATATTGTTGTCTGAGGTTCGCTATAATGATGTGTCAGATCATTTTAACGACTTTTCACTCATTATAGGGCCTATCTAACTCGTTATAGCTACATGCCAAATCGTTATAAAGACTTTGCAACTCGTTAAAATGACATCCCAACCCTATGTAATGACATCACAACTCTGTTCATAATAACCTGCGAACTCGCTATAACAAAGTCTAGGACTCACAATAATTTGTCAACTACTTATAATGACGTCACGTCTTGTTATAACTATTTGTAAACAAACTTGTGAACTCATTAAAAATGACTTTCAACTCTTTATAACGGATTCAGAACTCATTACAACGAATTAGCAATCCATGACTTTTCAACTCATTATACTGACCTTCCAACTCGTATAACATCACAACGCATTGTAAATTCGCAACTCATTGTAATGACTTTACTCCTTGTTATAGAGACCTGGGAAATTGATATACTGACATAACAATTCGTTATAATGATGTCACATCTCGTAATAATGACTTGTCAACTCGTTATAACGACTTGCACATTCGTCATTATGCCTTTACCCCCTCGTATTAACTAACTATAAATTCATTATGGCAGCCATTATAATAACATCACGATTCGCCATGGCCTTTCAAATCGTTATGGCGACGTTCGTTATAATGACTTGACAACTCGTTATAATGACATGACTTTACAACACATAAGTACTTCTATATCGGTTATAAAGACTCGTCAGCACATTATAACGACTTCATATATAACAACACTGCAAGGCATTATAAAACTTGTCAACATTAACCGACTTGTTATTATGTCGACATCATAACTCATTATAACAATTTTACAGTTATTTTTAATATTTTTTTCAAACCGTTTTAATGACATTACAACTCATTATAAAGATTTCATAACTAGTTATAACAGCTCGTCTTGTCCTCTTAGTGATATTACAACTCATCACGAATTTACAATTCTTTATAACGACTTGCAAACTCATTATAAAGACTTTTTTAACCTCCTATAACATCAGTGCAACTCATCGCAATGATTAAACATCTTGTTATAGCGGGTTGTCATTATAAAGGATTGTTATTATTACAGGTTGTTTGCTTATTATACTGATTTATCAACTTGATATAATTATTTCGCGACTGATTATCCATTAGTTATATTATTTCAGCTCATAATAATGGCATGACAACTCATTATAACAACTTTGAAAACTCGTTATGACGACAAAGCAAACACTTATAATAATTTGGTAATTAGTTATAATGATTGATCAACTCGTTATAATAATTTAACGACTGGGTTTCCATTGGTTATATTATTTCAATTCATTATAATGACATGACAACTCATTATAAAGACTTTGAAAGCTCGTTATAACGACAAAGCAACCCCTTATAATGATTTGTCAATTAGTTATAATGATTGGTCAACTCACTATAACTACTTGTAAATTCGTTATTAACTACTTTCCGATTCGTCAGGACTTCCCAACTCGTTAACATTACTTGTCAACACATTATAACTAATTGTAAATTTGGTATAAGTCAGTATAACCATTTACATACTAGTTATGGGGACTTCCAAACTTGTTATAATAACTTCAATACTTGCAGGCTTATCATAATGTCATCACAACACGATATTACAACTTGTCAACTCATTATTATGACTACTCAATTCATTATTACTTTTGGAATTCGTTATAACTTGTTAACTCGTTATAACGACTTATCAGCTAGCTATAACAACTTTACGTATTATTATAATGACCCCTCGACTCATTACAATGACCTAGCAACTCATTATAATTATTTCACATTATGTAACAACGGCTTGTGAACTCGTTGTAACAACATATTAGCACGTTATAGTCACTTCACAACCCGGAATAACGACTTTCAACTCGTCATAATGATCTTTTGACGGCCAGATTTTTTGAAGAAGTGACGATTTTGAAGTTACTGCACAAAGACATTGATATCACGCATGCGAATTCGTTGCATTATAACTGAATGAGAGCCGAACACTCCAGACACCAAACGCATTTGACAAAAAAATTCAAACAATCGAGCTCTCTCTCTCTCTCTCTCTTTCTCTCTCTCTCTCTCTCTCTCTCTCTCTCTCTCTCTCTCTCTCTCTCTCTTAGAGTAAAAAAGGTGTAAACTATCAGTAATATCCGTGCTTAAAAAAAATTGCAAACAATTACAAGATTAGCCCAGACATTTGTCTAATAAATTCACCCTTAATGAAGGTTAAGTGAGTGTAGAAGATCAAAATAAGGTTAAACTTATTTCATATGACTGACAGTTACTGATGCAGATTTTGAAGTGAGCCACGCCTTTCACGGCTACGGCTTTCTATGCATTTCAAATTTACTAATACAAAAAACCCTCAAAAACAATGACAACATTCTGGATTTGTATTATCTGGACGTTTTGAGAATGTGTAACTCCTTTTTCTCTGATAACAGCTTTTTAGATTTGTGAGTCCAAATCGTCCCAGAAGTAGAAATTTAATATTCTTAATAAAATACACTTAGGGAATTTAAAATGATTTACTTGTGTGATTTCAAATTGAATATATGTTAGATTTTACAAATGACCTTGTTTGGTACTTATGAAAAGGATTGTTTAGGGGGCCCCCGCTTAGATGCTTAACTAGCATCTCTTTGTTACTTGTTTTATTAACAGTTTGCCATTAATTGATACACACTAGCACACACACACACTTGCAGGTACGTGAAATATCAGTTTCCCGAATCAAACTTGAAAGGTACTTATTTTTCAGAGTGAGAGTCCATTTCTCGGAACGGGTGTTGTCGGGCACTTCCTCCTACTGGTGTCGACTCGAAGAAGAAGATACGTAAAGTGGAAAATACCCGCTTTTATGATAAATCTTGTATTACCTCGGCTACAAAGGTATACTTTGTCATATTTACATCTCCATGCACATGTTTACATAAGATTGGACATGATCGATAATGAAAATAAAAAGGAGTTGTCAAATATTGTCGAAAAAAACACACGTGGAAAAATATGCATAGTTTGTGACGTTCATACCAAACAAGCAAACACTTTTGTTATTCGAACGACTAAACATTGTTTGAATGGGTAGGGTGTGTACTCTTTTAATCTTTTTAATCTTGTATTTTTCTGTATTTCTCATATTTCTGACATGAAGGTATTTTAATTTGAATACTGATTTGACATATGCACCAAAACACAATTTATTTATTTGTGAAGTAACATCTAATTTCGCGCTGCTGCAGGACCTCGTGTACGGCTGACCAAGTGAACCAAGAGTGCACAGGAAATTTCGCGGAAGAGAAATTGAATGATTGGACGTTGTTTTTACTGAATTTTTTTTTTTGTTTAAATAATGTCTAAAATATGAAGTAATATTTGGTTCAGTTCGGATAGATCTTAAGTTGGAAAGATTATTTTTGCTTTTTCCAATTGTTTGCAATAAAGCAAATTAAATTTTGTATGTACATGTAGGTATATCGACATAAAATACAGGTCGAGTTCAAATCAGGGTGCAGCATGGAAATTTTTGTCCAGAGTTATGCCCCTTTTTCAACTTCAAGAATTCATTTTTTTGTTTTCCGATTTAATTATTTTTGCCATAACATACATAGTACATTTACTCGATTATTTGCACCTTATTTCTAGACCTGTATGGGCAATCACTAAATCTGGATTTAAGTGTCCAAATATTGTGGTAAGGTTTGAAAAGCATCTCTGACAAAGTTGAATAACTCTCAATAAACCTGCAGATAGGTTTCACAAAATGGATTTTGCTTGATTGAGGCTGGTCATAAATGTGGACACTTGGATAAATATGAAATATTGAGGTATGCGTCCGACACAGGGATATGATTTGTTAGTTTTAAATTTCATTTAAAAAGAATTGCATTTATTTTGGACAGTGATGTAGCCGGGGTGGGGATTTCATCCCCCCGCCTATGCCACTGTCCAAAATAAATACAATTCCCCCCAACCCAATCCTATGTGATGTGGCCTAATTATTGATGCCTTTCACAACTTATTAATTAAGGACACAAACAGACTCGGTGTCAAGGTAATTGCATTTTCCTCGAATTTATTTCCATGGGGAGGACCCTCCCGCCAGCTATAGGGGTTGTCCCCCCGCTTGAACAGATTTTGAATGTTGTGGAGCTGATAGTTGCTTGGTGGTTCTCTTCCGGTACTCCAGCTTCCTCCACCGTAAATCTGTCATGGTCACGATGAGACATTGTGCATGAGTTATTAAGTTTGTGACCTTAAACACCAACAAATAAATTAATATGTGTGCTCTCTATAATGGGGGGGGGTGCGGTAAGGGGGAAGCAGGTTAGGTTCAAGTTTGTTCAGATCCATTCCTAGTATTTTTCCCTAAAATTTGCCTTTCATTATTCTGTAGTGTTGATGAACCATGACCAACTGAGTGTGAATGTGATCTCAAATGCTTCCTCAAATACCCTCGTCTCATATTAGCGTTAGGCTGCGATTTCCAAGTGAGTCAGTTCCCAAACTGGTGTCGATCAATGTTGATGTCTTTCGCATTCAAGTTGGCCCTTTTCAGTTGTCATCCTTCTCCTTCACTGTTCATCACTGTTCCTCTCGATCTACTTTCTTCATTTTTTTCTCGTTTAAACAATATTGAAACAGACCCACCCGTTCTATCTGTCTAACTGAAATTGTGTAATCTTGCAGACTTGGGAGACGGTTTATATAAGCATTCAGCTTTCTTCCGAATCCCCTACTACAACAAGTTAGTTTGACATTTCAGGTGTTAAATGTATTCACTGAAATTTATGTACAAAACATTCAATACGTTTACACTTGTTTTCATGTATACAGTTAACTTATCTTTCTCAATAAATATTGTTTAAACTAACTAAATGCTTCCTTGAACCACTTTGTCAGGTGAGCGATTAAGGCCCTGTGGGGTCTCTTGTTTTGATTGGAACACCGTAAAAATAATTGGTAACTAATAGTTCTGTAAAACCTGTCATCATTTGAGGCTTACCTGGTTCCGTGTAGGTTTGAAGTGTTGACAGATTCTACAGACATTACAAGTAAAAGTTATTGATGATTCATGGATCCTACTGAAGGCAATCTCGATACAATTAAAATATTTGTAAAATGTACCGACTCCAAAATGAGTAGGATGAATTCAAAATTACTAAAATGATAAATGTTCATTTTACATTTGAAACACTTTTCAATTTTTGGACTTTTACTGTACATGTGTATGTACAATTTAGCTGTAACACTGAAAAACTTGAAATACGCTATTCAAGTTTTCTTCTAGATATGTGATAATATAATACTGATAATACATCTGTGCACTGGTGTCTAGGGATGTTTTGATTGCCTAACTTGATACAGGCAACCAGGACTTGACTTGAAATCACTGCCAGGATGATTTGATTCAAAACAAGTCAAACAAACGTTCTAGCAATTCCTGATGAAATTCAAAGCCTCACTGATTCCAGAATGAAAAACAATTTTTGTGGTATTCAATTTTCTGAAATGTATTGCTAGAGTGAAAATTACAATACGGTCATCGGTTACAGGTGAAAATCTACACATGGGCACTTACACATAGTCCACAATTACAATTCAAAGATGATCTGCTATAGTTAAAACTAGAAGTCCTGTCATGAACTGTGTGCTTATCGAGGCTTAATTGGGCTTTGGAATTGCCATATCGAGTGGCATCCAAAGCACGTCAGGTTCTCCTGATTACTCATTGAAAACACAGGCAATGTTTCTATCAATGGACCTCCTATGGTCATAACGCGGAGATTAACGCGCAGATCGATGTGCTATTTGTGCGCATTTCATGACAGGACTTCTAGTTTTAACTTTATAGCACCTACATGTAGCAAAATAGCCATCGATTAAGCTCCTGGATAATCTGCTTCATGGATGTTTTAGTAGGTGCCATACCAGATCATCTCTGAATTGTCAATGTGGACAAATCACCCTTGCATGGATTTTGACCTGTCCATGATACCCGTACTGTATGTTTCCCAGACATGAACTACATTGTAACACTGACAATCTATCTCAGTTAGTTAGCCTGTGACAGTCCCCCATTTTAGGTTGAAGTGAATCCTCACATTGATTGCCTAAATGGAGGATAATAGTTTAAGAATAGAGTGATATAACGAATTTATTTGTTATATGAATATCTGGCTGAACCAAATATTACTTCCAGTTTTAGTGAGTATGGGCCTTCCAAGGCGTCGGAAATCAAGGTTCAACTTACCAGCAGGACGCCGCAGTTTTGGGCGAAAACTGATAAAAACTACATCAGATTCATCCACCAATTCCTTTAAGTAAATTATCTAAGAACGATAAATTATTTTATTCATGTGAACAGGACAAAAACAATCCACTTAAAGTACAGTTTAAAAAACTTCAAAGTACGCCTGTTAGTGGATATCGATTCTTTAATATTCAGTTGTTGGAAAAACATATAAATATTTTAAGTTGCCACTCTGTACAATCCGTTTTGGCAAATAGTTGTGTGAACAGGGGACAGTCTCCTTTTACTATTGTAGAAGAAGCAAAATATTTTGGATTGGCATCAATTATCACTGTTCAGTGTAATGGGTGTTCAAAAAAAATTCAACTTGAATAATAGTTCCAAACTTTATATTGACCAGACCTCAGTGAAAAGATATGATATCAACTTAAGAGCGGTGTGGGGCACAGTTGTTTCTGGGGGAGGTGTATCGCAGTTGAATGAGTGTATGGGTACACTTGGAGTACCTGGTATGACTCAAAGTACTTTTAGTGGTTTGGAACATGACAAAGGCAGTATGTGGCACGAATTTCTAATGCAGGATATGCTTGCTGCTGGGCAGGAAGAATATAAACTAGCCGTAGAAAATAGTGACTTCCATCAGGGAATACCTTGCATAACAATTGTTTGTGATGGGGGGGGGGGGGGGGTGGTCTAAAAGGTATCATAAACATTCTTATAATGCTATGGGAGGTGTAGGTGTCATATTTGGAGCGAGAACAGGAACACTTCTCTACATTGGTGTCAGAAACAAGTTCTGTTATGTATGTACTAGGTCTGAAGCATTACATACTGATACTCCTGCACATGAGTGTTTCAAAACCTGGAATTCAAGCAGCCAATCTATGGAAGCAGACATAATTCTTAAGGGGTTTTTGGAATGTGAGGCCACTCATAAACTGAGATGCACTAGGATTATAGCTGATGGTGAGAGCTCCGTGTTTGCAATGCTTCAAACTCAAGTTCCTGTCTGGGGAAAAGATATTGTTAAATTTGAATGTGCAAATCATGCATGCAAGTCTCTGAGGTCAAATCTCGAAAAACTTGTTGAAAATAACCCTCAGTACAAAGGTGCAGGTAAATTGACAAAAGAAATAAGAGTTAGATTAGTAAGTTCCATCAGATGTGCAATAAAAATGAGATCTAAGGAAAGCAATCGAAAAATGGCAACTAAACAATTGAAACATGACATTATTAATTCTATTTACCATTTGTCTGGGATTCACAAAAATTGTAGTGACTTTTGTAAAAGCAAACAGTGTACAGAAAAAAAACTGTGTTTCTAAACTGACAGGTGAGCAGAGTACAAAACAGTTTGACAACACTGTACCAGAAGTTCTCAATGAACGGGCTTCATATTGGACGGAGGGGTCTTCAGACTTGTGTCTTGAGAATTCTAGATATGATTCTGATCTCACTTCAGATTCATTGTCTTCTGATTTACTTCGAGATGTGTTGATTCTTTTAAAAAGATTGTCAGACAAATCTGTTCGCCTTATTGGCAATTATACAACAAACTTGGCTGAGTCATGGATGAGTGTCAAAGCTAAGTTTGATGGTGGAAAAAAATATAACCGAACCAACAGGGGCTCTTGGTACACTCGATGTTATGGGGAATCACTTAGAAAAAACTTTGGTCCAGAGTGGTCACATAAGGTGTGGAAACTTGTAACCCATTCAGAACCAACAGTCGCTTTTATTTCAACACATAAAACTAGAGCAAAAAATTTATTATCATGTGTTAAAAGCAAATCAAATCCAGAAGTGAAGAAACGAGCAATAAAAAGAAAACTACTTAGGCTCAGGGAATCAAAAACAAAAAAGGCTAAAATGCATTACGGGTCCGATTCTTTAGACGTTGTCCCCAATATTTCTCATTCTGAACTGGAAAAAGCCAAACATGAATGTTATGAAAAGAGTGTCAAGGTTTCTGAGAGTGAAATTAAACAGATAGAACAGAATACAAGACATCAATCACTGTCTGGGTTGTGGTTTCGGGAGAGGAAAAAAAGACTGACTGCATCATCATTCAAGGATGTTGTCTGCAGACATCCTTCCCCGAAGGTTTGTCCTTTAGTTAAAAAATTGTTGCATTGTTCTTTCACTGGAAATCGTTACACCAAAAGAGGCTTGAAAGAGGAAAAACATAGTATTCAAGAGTATGTAATAAAAAAGCAGATTGTGGTGTTAATGTTTCTGTGTCCCCCATTGGATTGTGTGTCAGTGAAGAATTTCCATTTTTGTTTTGGCAGCTAGCCCAGATGGTTTAGTTGAATGTAATGCTGAAAAAGGTTTATAAGAAGTTAAAAATGTCCTCCAAACAAATTCACATTCTTTCCAGCAAGCAGCTCAGAAAATCAAAGACTTCTGCTTAGGGAATAAAAACAGAACATTGGCACAAAAGCACACACATCAATTTTACTATCAGTGTCAAGGCCAGCTAAATGTGTGTGGGTATTCCTGGTTGGATTTCGTTGTTAGGAGGACAAATCCACATCAGATTTTCATTGAGCGAATCCACCGAGACAAAAATTTATGGGATCAAAAATGTTACCTAAGCTCCAATCATTCTTTTTCTCTGTATTGCTTCCCGAATTGGCATCACCAAGACACGGCAAAGAATCAGGAATCAGAGAACCTGGAGAATGGGCAAGTACATGCGAAGCAATTAAAATTTGCAGTCAACAAATTTTTCATTGCAGTTGTGTGTTGAACAAGTACATGTAATGTAGGTGTGCATGTATGAGGCAATACACACACAAGTGTTTTGATCAAGAGGTGACAAGAATTTTTATTAATATTTTCTACATTTATATCTATTTGTTTCATACATTGATTAATCTCAGTGTTTTGTTTCAGCATGAAGAATCTTTTTTATTAATATTCAACTTCACTTTCAGCTGTATAACTGTTTTATCTACTATCTGATTTTACAAATGCCTCATCACAGAACAGTTTTTAATGAACATTAAATTCTCTTTTACAGTTCCATGAAGAGCTCAAGAAAAGAAAAAAGTGTCCAAAACAGGTTGTGTTACCAGGGACGTCACGACCGGACACAGAAGAACTGACCCCATCAAGACCTAGAAGACAGATCAGAAAACCAGCCAAACTTGAGGAGCATCTCAGTTTTCTGGGAAAGAAAATACGGCACCAGTGCCTTCTTGATGAGACCTCAACGAAAAGTAAATGGTATGTTGGTATTGTTGTGAAAGTACTGGATGGTGTTGACGGGCAAAGTGGCACAATTCATGAAGTGAAGTACCATGATGGAGTGTACATCGTTGATCACTTGTATGAAGACGATATGAATGATAATGTTCAGTTCATTTAATGTAAGTACAAGTTAATATGCAGTCTATACTTGGCTTTTTTCTATTTCAGATTTATGATTGGGAAGAATGACTTACAAATATGTGCACTGATGTATTTTTCTTTATAGAGCACTGAATATGGGTAATGTGTCTTTATAACTTGTATGTACAGTGGAACCCTGTTAATTGAATAGCCACCTTGCCAATGAAAATTATTCAATTAACAGGAGTATTCAATTCACAGGAATTGTGTCACTTTTCTGTATTGTAGAGATAAACTTAGCATTTATTCTATTATATCTTGTTTGACAGAGCGCCATGAGCTCCGTCAAACAAGATATAATAGATTAAATGCCTTATTTGGTGTACTAAGGCCAAATAGGTCTGCAAACAAAGGAAAACTGGGGCGAGTCCGGGTAATGTTTTGACAGGTTACAAGATTTTTTATTCAATTAACGGGGGGGGGGGGGGGGGGCTCAGTTGGTAGAGGTGCAGGCTGCAAGCTGAGAAGTCCTCGGTTCGAATTCCACCTGCGGCAACCGCGTTGTGTCCTTGGGCAAGACACTTCACCCCCCATTGCCCACGTGGGGGCACGTTGACGTTCGTCATTTCAAATATTTCGCGTTGTGACGTCAGACGGTAACATTTCCTACTGGAGCCGAAAACATGAAAGAAACTAAGCCAGCTCTCATCCAGTCAGAGAGCGACGATTTTACTCTTATTGGAACATCACATGTTATTTTAAGAAATGTGCTCCATAATGTCCGAAAGCCTGCTCTAATCGAGTCGTATAGATAAGATACGATAAGATTTATTAAGCAAATACACCAGAACAAAGGCAGATTGCTTTATATATACAAAATCAACATAGACAGAAACATAAAACAATACTAATTCCGAATGACAAACGTAAATATTAAGGCTTATAGTGGTTGTAATGCAATATTATTAACGTCACTTCTTGGTGTCAGATTGACAAAACTTGTTCTCGTTGTTTTAAGAATTGCTGGGTCATATTACAGATGATACCGCACAGCTGCGGCACATTGTTTCTCATCAGGAATATGAATCTCTTGGATGTGTCCATCTCAACAAACTCTTGGTATTCACGTTCAAATTTGTTAAATGCACGTTCTCTGAGAGATGCATATTCACCGCATTCCATGACGAAGTGCCATTCTGTTTCCACTGCACCTGAGCCGCACACCGCACATAAGCGTTCACTTACGGGGATGGGTGGTTGCATATGCCTTCCCTTTTCTATCATAAGTTTGTGGTTACTTTTACACAAACGAGTAAATATGTTTCTCGCCTCGGGGGATGTTGTATAAATCAAATAAGGCTCCAGGTGATATTTGTTCTTAAACTCTCGATAAGTCCTCAGTTTATTTTTTCCATTTTTCCTGTTGTCGTCAAATACAGCATTATAAAAATTATTTAAATGGGTCTTTTCCAGATTTTCCCTTATTGTTATGTATTTCACAGTCTGAAACGGGATTTTCTGTTCAAATATATTTTCAGGATTATAATTGGCTATAAGCTGCTGATATTTAACCAATATTGAGTCCGGCATTCTGTAATTCTCGGATTCAGTTCTAGCCTCTGATAGTAAGGAAGGGGTTTGGAGGTCATATAATTTTGATACAAACTTAGCCAACTGGATTTTGGCATCAATGTGCAGTGGGTACTGCCCAAGTTCAGCTCTCACTGCATGGTTCTATGATTTAATGTTCACACCCAGGACTAACTTACAGAACTGAATATGAACGGCTTCACATGGCGATTTATCAATATTAGCATCGTTGAGTTCCGTGGCCCATAATTCACTGCCGTATAAGAGGATGGGTTTTATCTGGATGTTAAATAGTTTTAGGTAAACCGAAACAGGTGGAAGGCACTTTCTTTTAAAGTTGTTGCTCAGTCTGAAGAGGGCTTTTAAACCTATGAGATATGCGTACTGATGGGCGTGCATAAGCTCATTGTCCCCAATATGAAAACCATGGGGCTCCTTATTCTTTCGCGTTTGAAAAATCATAACTTTAGTTTTGTCAACATTTACGCTAAGTGTGTTTTTAGTGCAGTAGGCATCCAAGTTATCCAATGCTCTCTGTTGTCCCCGAGACGAGTTTGAGATGATCGCTAAATCGTCGGCAAATAGCAAGTGACTTAGATTCGTGGTGTGTAAACGGACGGGATCACATTTTTATCAAAGATTAAACCAATGTCATTGATAAAGATTTTGAAGAGCGTCGGTGAGATCACACAACTTTGTCTGACACCAACCGTTGACATTAAGGGTGGGCTCAATCCTCGTGAAGTTTTTGTTTGATAGTAACTTGAGCTATATAGGGATTTAAAAATTTTTAATACATTATCCTGTATCCCGAGGCGGTGTAGTTTATCAAAAAGAATGTTTCTATCAACTGTATCAAATGCTTTTCTAAAATCAACAAAAACAACATATTACGGTTGTTTAAGCTTTTTATATTTGTTTATAGCTGTTTTAAGAATAAAGGCGCTGTCAATAGTACTACGGTGTTTTCTGAACCCGAATTGATTATCACTAATCAAGGAATTATCTTCCAGATAGGTATTACTCCTCTCGTTGATAACTTAGCTTACCTAGAGCACCGTTTACGGCGACAGCTCTATAATTATTGGGATCGTTTCGATCACCCTTCTTATATAATGTGGTGAGAACAGATTTACTCCATGAAGGGGGATAATGATGTGAATCAAATACCTGATTAAATAATTTAGTTACATGATTAATCATACGCGGGACTATTATTTTTAAGAGTTCGTTTGAAATGTTATCACACCCGGTCGATTTATTGTTTTTTTATACTTCTCAGAGAGTGCATTATTTCGGTAGCCGAGATTTGGTCATTATTCAATGGGTGTTGCATATCCACTTCTGTGTTTATAACATCGGATGTATTTTCGTGGTTTGTGGTCGACACAAAAGCGTTTTAAAGAAATCAACAGACCTGTCGAGGTCCAGATGATTGATCTCAACATTGTTTCTTCGAAGGGACTTAATTGTCTGCCAATAGGTTTTGGATCTGAAGATGATAATTTTTCGAGGTTTTCCCATATGTTCTTGAAGTGCATTTTGGACTTTTTCTTCGTTGCTCTTTTATACATTTTCTTACAATGTAAAAAACGTTTGCAACAGAGATCTATCCTGGGTGTTTTGCTGAAGAGTCTTAAATGAATTTTGCATGGCGTATTTTAGATGTTTGCATTCATCATCAAACCATTTCCTTTTAGTTTTTTTTTTAGGGTCACGCAAAATTTTCATGGATGCCAGGTTGTTTATGTCGGTCAGTATAACAGTCAAATCAGTTATTGCTTCTTCTGTACCAGAGTCGTCATTAGTGTAATTTTTCATTATAAACTGCCGATTTTTAAACTGAATGTCTTGCCGCAAAAATGCCTCTAAAGCTCTCATTGGGCTATCTTTGGTCCATTTTAGGTTATATTAGATTGGGTGTAGTTGTATTTTGGAGTGGTTTTAGTCGGGAGATTATGGCACTGATTTTTTAAGTGTATCGCCAGTTGACAGTGGTCAGAGTGCTCAGTTGGCTCTTTAACACAAAAATAATCTACATCGGACAAATATTTATCTGATACTATTGTATAATCTACGACACTAGCTCCATTATATTGGTAGCTGGTAAAGGTACCCATTGCATCTCCCTTACTCCTCCTATTGACTATTCTCAGTTTTGCTGCTTGACATAGGGTCAGCAGCTCTCTTCCATAGCTATTAGTCATTTTTCTGAGCTAAAACGGTTAGAGCAAGAGTCAACGGTGTAGGAATCGGGAAGTGCGACGTGCAGTGTGGTATAATCCGTAATGCAATCAGCAATTTCTCCTGTTCGGGCGTTGAAATCACCCCCTAGTAGAATTAGATCGTCACACCCACACTCCCCCAGTTTTTGTTCAATATTTGCGAATACAGAATTTTCGAGTTTGATCGTATTCCAGTAAGAAGAATTGTTGGGGGTTATATACACAGAAACAAAAACAACCAGGGTCTGCATATTGAACATAGCGACAATTCATCAACACAGAATGATTGCTGAAAGAACGGTTAATATTTGTCAAGACAGTAGAACGCAACGCCTCCCTTTTTACGTTGGAAGACGTCGCGGCTCATATCAGGGCAAGTATAACCCGCTAGTATGATTTCATGCTTAGTCCGATGCCACGACTCTGTTATCGTGATGAAATCATACTTTGTTAATAGTTGAACAATATCAGAATTCGAAGTTTTGTTTATAAAGCCCTGGGCATTCCAAACGGTGTAAGTAATTTTTGATGCTGCGTGAAAATTTGAAATCGTATCCATATAAGAATGACATGAAAGTATCATACCAATTAGTGAATGGCTGAGATTCTGAAAACCGAATGCAAATAATGATTGTTGTTTGGAGGGTCTATCTCTTGACACCCCCCCCCCCCCCCACACACACACACACACACACACACACTCACACACACACACACACACTCACACACACTCTCTCTCGCTTTCTCTTTCTACACACCCACACACCCTCACCTTCACACACATACACACACACACACACCTAACCTCCCCCACACACAGACACACACAGACACCCTCACACACACGCAACTCCCCCACCCCCCCCCCCCACCCCCACCCCCACATACACACGCACACACACATATAATATATATTATTAATGGGCTATGCATGGTCCCAGCTTTTAAACACGGGAATCTCATATAAATAATCTTATATTTAAATTCATGATATTATTTAATCTATTAAATCTAAATACTGCACTTCATGGAATTTCTCTTTTTCAAATTTTCCGAATGCATGACGAGTGTACGAACCCACACCAAGAGAGAGAGAGTTTCCTTCGGCACCAATCTCTTAGCGAAACTGTACTAAACCACGCACACCATTCGGCAACGGACAGACCCAAAAAGGGAATGCTAGTGAACCAATGGTGTATATGAGGCCAGTACAGAACATACGGAAATCTTATAATCTTAAAATCTTATGTCCCCCCCCCCCCCCCCCCCCCCCAAGAACAAAAAAAATAGGTAATATTGATTCGGTTGTTGATTCATGTTTAGACTGGTCCGTTCATATATTCTAGTATGCTCGAAATTTGCTGGCGTAAAAATTCAAATTTCTGATTACTTAATAGCTGTTTATGACTACTGACAGTGTGAGTTGTATCCTTTTCTTGACTTGTATTTGTGCAGTTCTGAGGGGGCGCATTGTTGATATCAACTGAGTTCACATTCGGGTATTCCTTACTTGGACCACTGTGTTTGGAAAAGTTATTTTTAGTAACACCTTCTGTGAGATTAAATTCTCTGTTCCAATATTGGCGTTCATGGTGCGGAGGAAACTTTATCACTGGATTTTCATAACCCGAACAGTCATACTGGATAACTGGCACCGGTTTACGTAATGCGTACTTGATCCGTTTAGAGAGCACTTTGATGCCAATATGATTTACGTGCCACGCATCCCTAAACAAATGTTTTCGAGAGACGCCCCGATTTGAGGCGAAGCCAGTGTCATTTATCACAAAAGTGCAATTCATCCTCTTACAAACAGCTGCGTGTCGAACGTTAGTCTGTTTTATCAGGGCATCAACATCTGGATACATTGGTGCTGGTAATATAGATGAGAAAACTAGTTTTGCATTAGGGTGTTTCTCTCTTAAGACTGAAACTAACTGCTCAATGGAAGACTCGTCCACAAGAATATTGTTCCTGCATGAGTTAATTCCAATGTGAATAGTAACTCGATTCACATGATACACAATATCCACAGTCTGTAACCACTGAATCAATCAATTCGCTGACCTGGTTGCACAAACTTTTTTAACATTTTCACCTCTAAATGACATTAGTTGCGGGTCAATTCCTCTGATTACCGAATCACCGATGATCAGGTGTGTGGGATTATTCTGCTGGTTTTGATATGAGTCCCTGTTGAATGAAAGCTCATTTCGCTGCGTTTTTCGCCTGGGAGCGACACTGCATTTCGCTTCCCCTTTTCCGACCTGAATGGGTGGCGAAGTACAATTCTCCCCGAGGATATCATACCTATTTTGTACAGCTATATCTGGGATAGTAATATTATTTCTCTGGGTGGTGTCATTACTGTCATTTATAAGAGGAGATACCGTAAGACTAAGTGCTGGAGTACGTTGTTGTACCGCTTTTGGTGGTGTTTTTTATGTCCTTCAAAATGAACTATTTCGAGAATCTTCGGATTTTTGTGTTTTAAAAACAAAATCTCAACAATCTGTGAAAGAGGAGGTTGACATTTCAGTTAGATTTAACAGATAACATGTTCTGAAGTGTAATTACAGTTCAGAAAAGGTAGATCCCCTATCGAATAAAATCGTTTTCTGGCTTTTTTCTCATCAGAACAAAATACAACAAGCCCTTGCAAAACTGCAGTTCATAGACCTGATTGGTCCATCATGTGTTATCTTGTGGTCCATGAGCTGGAAATTTGGCAAACGCTGTTTTCTTCTCGTCGAAAAAACTTAAAATAATTGTTGAGAAGAAAACACACATAGGGTGAATTTCTTATTAGGTCAGCTCAACTACCCTGGGAATTTAAGGCTTCCAGATTTATATTCCACAGAAGGTTGGACCGTCTTTCTGTGAAATACACATTTTTATTGGATTTTAGTGGTTGTTTATTTGCCGTTGTAAATTGAAACTCGTAGAAGACATGAAATACAAAGCTTTCACCATCAATGAACCCTTTACCCAACGCGCACGATATTAAAATTTGTTATTGTAATAATGTTTTTCAAATTTTAAAAAATATTTCACCTAAACAATATCATGTGACACCTCGTTGGAATGATCTCGACGACTCATTCCAATGAGGGGTAACATGATATGCTTTTGTTTTGAAACATATTCTTTCCAACTGCCCGTTTTGTAAATTACGCGGGCGGATGCGACCGATTAGTTAGGAGAATGGTTAACCCTTTACCCAATGCAGACGATATCAAAATTTATTATTTTAATATTTGTTTTTTCCAAAACTTTCAACGAAACCATATCATGTGACCCCTCATTGGAACGAGCTCGGCGCATGTGACCCTCATTGCAACGAGCTCGACGAGCTTGTTCCAGTGCGGTGTCACATGATTTGGTTTCGTTGAAAGTTTTTGAAATATTTATTTTTTTTAACTACTTAATTTGTAAATTTCGCGGGCGGATGCGGCCGATTCGTTCGGTAAAGGGAAAATATTGCAAATTCGCTGGTGTCCTTGCAGTAACCTTCACCACATGAGACCATTTTTATTGTTTCAATACCGTTTATTTCCCCGATTACAATTATAGTTCACAGAGGATGGAGTAAAATTAACCTGAATTTGTAGTTTTTCCACCCGAAAAAAATCTGAATTATCTGGGAACAAAACACAAGAAGCTGGTTGTACTCACTGGTTAACTCTTAGAAGCCGGGAGTCGAGTTTTCTTGCCTGTGATGTACTACGCCAGGTCATCTGGCTGTGGCGGTTCGGCTATCTTTGAGCTGGGGAGAATTAAACAATGAGCAGGTGCTTCTATTCAAGTGTCGTCTGCTTGAATAAGCAGACGACACTTGAATAGAAGCACCTGCTTGACTGTAAGTTTTTCGCGGTATGTCATGTTCAATAAATTCTTTCTGATTCCCCGGTTTCTAAGAGTTAATGGGCAGAAGATATGTCAGTGTACATCCGAAAATCCTAACTAGTTTTGGGTGGGAAATAAACCCGTCTTAATTTGTAGTCAGTAGTATTTTGTAGTAAGCACTAAGCAACACGATATTGTAATATTCAGAGAATCTTGAGCTTTTAGGTTTCAAAACAATTTGAGCAGCCTGTGAAAGAAGAATATTGCCATTTCGGTTTATTTTAAAATGCATATCCTCTCTACTGCAATTATAGTAGTAGAGTAAAAAGGAACATTCTAGCACAGAAAAACAGGTTTTTGGACGTAGGTAATTTTTCGCGATTTTCGAGCTTATTTTCTGGAGAAATCGACCAAAATTATTTATGAGCTCATCGCAAGCGTTTTCGTTATTTTCTACACATAAAAAGAAACTGTAAACTTAAATCCTCATTCAACTGGGAATGTTAATTTTTTTAAAACATGTATTTTACAATACATAGAGAGTGCATTTGTTAGTGAATCAAATCATGGGGTGATTCATTTAGACAAACTTGCTTTTCTGGAAAAAAGTACAAAGTTTCAGCTAAGGGATCAATGGGTAGAGCCTGGAAACCCCCTTGAGTAAAAACTGTATTTGTCCTTTTTCAATGCATTACCATAGGTATCGACTATTATTGTCTAGGTGGAAATTTCACACCACGAGTGTTTTAGTGGTAATTCATTCTTTGCGTACTGTGGATAGGTTATTTGTTTAGGGTTTTATTCTGATTTAAATAATTTTTGGGTCGCTGTCACATATGTTAAATAAAATCAAGAAAAAATATAAATTCATGCATTATCTCTTCATATTTTCAATATAGGAAACATCCCCTCTTCTGTAAACAATTCGTTCTCCCAGTTTTCTTCTTCTTTCTTGACAGACATCTTCTTCTTAGTAAACAATTTTCTTCTTGTTTCTGAGAATTAATTTTTCTTCATAAGTCATTTTTTTTAATAAAATAATTTTTTGCTCTACAAAACTAATTTGCGATTTTTTTTTTTATAAAATAATTTTCGTTTTTTCAAAACATTTTTTTTCTGAATAAATTCAAATCAGTTTTTATGTATGGGTGTAATAGGAAATAAATTAACAAATTTCTTTTTTTAATTCAAATCAATTTTATATATATATATAATGGGAAATAAAAAAATAAAAATAAATAATTAAATAACATTTTTTTAACAAAATTATATAAAAACAAATAATGACGAGATACAAAATACAAAACTTAAACATATTTGAAGATCAGAAAGACAAACTTTGTACAGCCTCAGAAAATCGAGCTGAAAGACAGAACGATTTCCGATGGGGAGTATCGCTTCATTCTTGCGGAAAAGGATAAATTCGATATGTTGAAAAAAGGTATAAGAATAAAGTCTCTTCAGATTCTCGACGAGAAGATAAAACATAATTTGATAGGAAAAGGTCGAGAGGAAGCGAGGGAATCATTTCCTAAACTCTTGGGAAAAAATAAAGATCCAGTGACAGATTTAAAATAAAAAAAATGATATTTTATATATAAGAAAATAATCAAAAAAATTAAAAATAAATTAAAAAAATAAAATTTCCAAAACAAAAATGTATTGCATACAATTTAAGAAATCTACGGATATGGATAACTTGCGAAAAGTGCAAACTAAAAATAATAGGCAGATGCTTCGCAGCACTTATAAACTGTGAGGTTCAACTGAACTCAATTCGTCAAAAAGGTGGAGGAAGAGTGAACAGACTCATTAATAATCTTCCCTTCGAAATGCATCTGCCAGGACATCAATTAACGGTACCAGGCACGAAATTGAACTGGAGACTGAATAAAGATCTGACTTTTTCTGTTACGTGAAGCAACCCGAATCATTATCCGACACGAAGACTTGATACGATGTGTGCGACAAGAAAATGTTGATAGATTTGAAAAATATAGTCAATCCCACGATGAGAGAGAAATTCGAACGTTCTCTCGCCAGTAAACGCATCGGCATGATAGCCCAAGAACATTAGGTTTCACTAGGGAAAAAAATCGGAGAAAGCTGATTTTTTCAGGGAATGTCGAGTACATGTCACTGAACGATTAGACAAAAGTCCCCTAAAATCCCAGTTGAGCTTTTTTTTCTACAGCCTTTTTTCGAAAACGCGTTTGAAAAAAATCAAAAAAAAATCGCACGAACTTTGTAACCTCGAATTGATCCAACTGTATTTTTTGTTTACGCGTATTTCGAGCTACATAATGTCTAATATACATTTACCTAGAGGAAAATGTGCATTCTGTGACAATTTCTGCGAAAAATTATTGAAAATTCACAAAAGAGTATCGGATTTACGCAAAAAATGACGATTTTCCTAACGGATTTGCCCAAAGGGTCGTAGTACAGAACGGGATGTTAGTTGGACAGACGATAAAAATCCACCACCATTTGAAGACTTTTATCATTGCTTACAAAATAGACATTATGGAAGACCCCCTCTGCTTCTGGCCGAGTTCCCCTTTTGGCATAAAATTCATCAGCATGAGAACTCAACTATTTTCGGGCTTGGGACCGAACAGACACGTCTGTGTCTGGCAGCATTAGATCAATAAATAATATTTACAGAATGTACAAAAATCAATAAATAATATTTACAGAATGTACAAATCAATCAACATGGATTAAGTTACATTGACTATTATCAACGCTATACACAGAAATGACATGACCTATATACATATTATTCATCGAACTCAGAAATTTCCGACAGGACAGTGTTTCTGTGGTTGTTACAAGAATCCAAACTGCAATTACACAAACCTGAGCAAGAGAGTCCTGCCTTCTTACACCCACACCTTTTTGTACAAGCACTCTTGCAACCACAACTGATCAGATTCAGTAGGTTATCGGGGGCACATGGCTTTGTGGCTGCAGTCGGTACAAGAAGTCCATTGTCTAGCGACCACCCCCAATCCGTCGGCGGAAGCGAAGTGCCCAGCCATTGTTGGACCTGGAGATAACATCTGTAGACATGTTGTTGTGCAGCATCGCTGCTTGGTGGGAGTGAGGCTAGGTCGATGGGTTTATTCAGTTTAGATTTTGCTACATAACGCTTGTAAGTGACATATCTATATTGGTCGAGAGAGGAAACAGTTTTACTCCCGTATAAGATCAGGAGAAGTTGTTCCCCGGCAGCGGCTCCTGCACTTGGTGTACTGTTATCCGCCAAAATTGTGTTGACATACTGTTGTGAGTCGCTAGTAACATCGGAGACAATTGTACTGAATACTTTCTTCTTACCAACTCGAAAGAGTGCAGAAGTAGTGTCACAACCACTTATAGAATGTGCTACAAGGAGGTTGCTTCTATGGTCACCCATTTTGGTTGCTATTTCACTAACTGAAACTAGTAAGTTTAAGGTAATGGAATACATCATGTGAATATTACATCCCGGTTGAACTCGAGAGGTAAGAATGACTAACAAGTCTGTGTCTGTTCCCACAACGACAACATTGTTGTCATCTTGAGCGATGTCAAGTGCAGTTTCGGCTATCAGTACATCAGCATCAGCCTCGGCCTGCTTGGACTGAATATTGATAGCAGATAGCTCCTGCATTAGAAGATCGATCAGTTGGGTTTTGTTCTTGGCATTTGCAAGGAAATCGGATTGGGGTGTGGTGGCTGGTAACTCGGGTGAGATATTGATATCAATGGAATACCTGTCTTTAGATCTACGGGCTTGTTCCATGCCCTTTGTCGACATTGTACAAGCATAACCATCAAAAACAACCACGACGTTCGCCCCAAAATGTCTCACTAGATAATTGGAATATGATGTACATATGTCCTTATATGACGACTGTTTAGGCCATACAACTGCCCTCAATAAAAATCCACCATCTACAACAGAGAATGTTCTGGGATTTTAGTTTGCTCGGAACCGTATGTTTTGAGGATCTTACCGAGCGTGCTTTTCTGTGTCTTCCTCATTCCAGCAGAATCAAACAATGCTGGTGGTTTCGGGGCGAGTTCATATTTGAGATACTCTTCCATCTCTGCTTGTGACTGAATAACACATGTGATGCGGTTGAACAGAATTGTGGGGTCAATCACTACCTTACTTCCACGGACTTTGATGCTATTTGCCATCGATGCGAAAGACTTCACGGTGTCAACACGTCGTAGTTTGATGCTGTTGAACGTTTTGCTTACAACATTCGATACGCAACATTCACAAATTTTGCGAACTTGGTCACAGTTCACAGTTTCGTCGGCCACAAGCCCGGTCGCTACAGAGACTAATTGTAGTGGATCTCTATTCTGAAAGGGGGAATGCCCTCTGAGCCAGTTCAATAATTTGGTGATATCATTGGCATCAGTCAATTGTGAACTTTGACGGAGATCCCGATGTTGTTCGCCATGACCAGTGTGAACATGAACAAAATTTTCGAGAGCATTACATATCGGAAGGCAAAGAGGTAGTCCATGTACCCATTTCGCAACAGTGCTATCGGTTATTCCCCTGCCATGTGTGAGACCACCAGGGAGCTTGAACATTCTCATTAAACACTGCTCTATGGTCTGATCAGAATATATCCCGTCCCAGAATTTATCTGAGCGCCTTATGGTAAAGTAACCTTTCTCAGTGAACAACTTCAAATCATCCTGTTGCATTATTTCTGTTAGCTCATTCATCTGCTGCAAATAGAGATGAGAACATTTTGCGTATGCAAAATGACCACCTGCGTGAAATACTGTTGTTAAAAAATAAGAGGGGACAATATTTTGGGGGTCATATATATGTAAGTAAGAAAAACAAATTATTAAAATTAGAGTGTAATAAAAAATAGGGAACATATTATACATAACTGAACGTATTATAAGAGATGAAAGTATTCAAGACTACGAAGTGTACGAATATTTACCCGTGGCGGGAACAAGTCTCAATAATGAAGGAGAGATAAGACTCAATATCGAAATGCAAGATCTCTTTCTCCATCCGAGTGAAAGCTATCTCCAGGTAGAAGACGAAAAACGAAAAAGGAAAGTAGCAACTATGCCGACGATGACATCACCACTTTAGTTTAAACAATATTTATTCAATAGAGAATTGTATATGTTACATTAACACCGTAAATCTGACAAAAGCAAAAACATTAAACAACAAAACACAGTGTAACATATATCAAAATTACAATGGACATTGAGTACTTTAGGGATTTGACAGTAACCCTTAGGATATACGACGCACTACCGACGCATCTAATTTAATTCCAAATAAGACTCGAGTTTAATTCATAATTCGTATGTTGCGCTTAACGTCGCATTTAATTCAACACGAATCTAAATGTTTTAATAAAAGAGCTCAATGTTTTAGCGAGATGTCAACAGCTGAATGTTATTTGGCCTACTATTACTTATACCCCCTCCCCCTGTCCATTCGATAGAGTGACAAGCCCGAGTTGCTCTCAACGGCGATTTGCCCCGTACCCATTTTAACATACCGCGGTGTGATTTCCACCCCTTCCCCATCCCGTTAAATTTATTTTTCATATGTGGTTTTATATTTTAAGTCTTTCATATACGCGTAAACGTAAACGCCTAAACCGACACTTCCCTACGTGGCCTCGCTGCTGTGTCGGCAATAACCCCCCCCCCCCCAACCTAAAAAAAAAACAAAAAAAACCTTATGAAATACTCGATTGCCGCAGTTTCGTACCGCGTGAGATAACTCGATCGGCTGTCAAAAATTCGTATTATGCGAGATAACTCTATCTGAATGACCACGTGTTGGAAAAAAATGGCGGGTATATCAAAACGGCGAATAATATTATTCATAATAAACAGACTATAATGTGCCCGAAGGCGCACTTCTGTTGTTTTGCACCAGCTCCTAATTTTACTGAGAAGGAAGGAAGCAAGGCGACGGCAAATGTTGTTGCTCCTGTCATTACTTGAGAGCAGAAGGAGAGTTCGGGGATGTCGGCGTTTGACACGACACGGTGGTTGGCTGGATCAGTTGTTGGGCAATTCCACAGACCAGCAATTCAAAAATACATTCAGGGTGAGTAGGGGGACATTTAACTACATCCTCGAGAATGTGAGATGTTCTTTGGAGAGAGAGATAACATCAGAAGTACAAATATCACCAGAAGAGAGGTTGACAATTGGCCTTTATCGTCTCGCCAGAGGCGACTATTTCTATACAATATGAGAGCTTACCGGATACGGCAGGTCAACTGTAGGTTCAATATCACACGAAGTAAACTGCGCATTGATTGATTGTTTGTGGGAAGAGCACATCACCTCACATCAACCCAAAGACGTGGATAGTTTAAAAAAACAAAATGTATGAAATGGAAGAAGCGTGGCAATTCCCTTACGCTTGGGCGGCTGTCGATCCCAATCAAATGCCCGGATGGAGGGGCGGAAGCGCGGAAGGAATACTATAATTTCAAGAACTTCTATTCTATAGTTCTCATGGCGATGGTGGATGCAAAGTATAGATTTGTGTGGGCTGCCTGTGGTTATCCGGGTAAAAGTAATGATTCAATTATTTTTCAGTCTACAGACATATACAAGAAGCTGGACGAGGGAAATTTATACCCAGTTACTATGAATAAAATTGGAGAAACCCATTGTAGGCCCTGTGATCTTAGGTGACTCGGCATTCCCTTTCAAACCATGGCTTTTGAAACCATATGGAAATGCAAATTTTGACAGATGAACAATCGAACTTCAATTACAGACTAAGCAGAGCTAGGATGGTGATTGAATGTGCGTTTGGTCATTTAAAAGGACGATCGCGTGCGATAATGAGGGAAAACGAATCCTCTCCAGGAAGAATAAAATATGCAGTTTTAGCCGCTGTTGTAACACATAATGTATGCATAGCACGGGGAGACACGATATTTAAGAAGTTTGATCTATCAGTTGAACCTACAACAAATGAACGACGGCCACGGGAGGAAATACGATCTTTGCTAAATATGATAGAACAACAGGTGGGTCCCGAGAGGAGGAATGTTCACGCATCCACTGTCAGACAAGCCATTTCTGCAAAGTTATTAAAAAAGAAGTCGCACGCTAAGGTGCTGAGTGCAGATATTTGGCATGAATAAACACAATCGATTCAGTGACTGAATGATCAAGATAAACTTTCTGTATGTGATTTTGTTTTATGAATAGTCCATCAATAAAACCCGTGTTTTACTCTTTGTTGCAAGATTTAGACCCTTTCAGCAGAATGGGGCATAGGGATGCCGGCCCAGTTAGTTTGAATAACACAATGTTCATTGGAGATGTTGGATGGTCCTAGCAGAATGCGGTTCTGATGATAGTCCACTACATATCTCCGAATTGACCCTCTGGAAACTTGATTCTGCGAATGGCAGGTATTGGGGCTTAGTTAACTGGACCAAAAATGGTAGGTTATTTTTTGCAGGACTTAGTCAGAAATATGGCTTGTTGTTCGCTTTCTGCAGAATGGCAACAAGCCATATTTTTAACTAGATTCTAATAATACAGGCCACTTACCGTGAGCATTGCTGTGGATAAAGATAAAGAAGGAGAACTGCCACGAAGCCCGTGTCCAGTGTCGCTTTTAGGCTGCATTATGGTAACTGGGTGTGAGATTAGTACAGAAGACACTTCAGCGAGAGAACAACAGATACCGATATATGCATGTCCGATATCAAAATGGATGGTGAGCTTATTTCGATCTTTCAATATACATCAGTGGAAAGATATTTTAACACCTTTGAAAAAAACAGTTCTGGTGGTCTTTTCACTCGGCAAGTGAAAGCCAAGCATACGAATAGAGTTAAATAGCTGGAGTTTAATTGCCTTCGACCGGATAGTTTAGTTTTTCGGATGTTATCAGTATTAGGCAATATCGGTTGTTACTCCATCAATGTGGCTTCTGTACTAAGCCCGCAAACATGCAGTGGCGGCCAGTGGCGTAGCTAGGGTCTTACTTGTAGGGGGGGGGGCGGCACCAGGGGCACGTCTTTGTTTGGGAGGACCACCGATGTAGTTGGAAAAGGGTAGCTTTGCCAAAGGGGCACTACAATTTGGGCAAGAATTTCTATAGATTTTACCCCAAACAGCTGTATGTAGGTCATTATACCTAGTGTAGCAACAAAATAGTAATGATAAACAAAAGGCATTCAACTTCATAAACCATCGAATAATATTTTCAAGTAAAAGTGGGCCTTCCAAAGTTTAGTTATCCTGACAACTGCGGCAGCATTGTCCGGCAAGCATCCGTCTCTGGCTGAGCTGCTAATTATTACAAGTTATGCTAAGAGGATGATTGCTGTTAACGGCCAGTGTTGGTCATCTGCGGTTCGTTATATCAAGCATATCACGACCTGTGTTCCATACCGTCCCAAGTGCAATGAAATTAAGACGGTATGGAACTCGGATCGCGATATATCAAACGGTTGTCAGGGTTATTGCTTCCGAGGCATGGGAGTCGCTATACTTGGAGATACTCCTAGTACTTGAAGTGTCATTAATTTAGACAATTTATTCTGGAATCTGAAGGAACTAATCCTTGAGACAGACTACATGAATCACGTTATTTACTTACACAAGGCATTTGAAAACTGAGATAGTATCTTAGAGGTTTTGTGAGTGGGGTGCACCTAGGGGGTGGCACCAGGATTCGGTAAATGGTGGGGGGGGGGGGGGGGGCTATGTAAGAATAAGAGGGGCTCAAGTTCAGATGCTTTTGGCATTTCCTGAGGACTGCAGGCCCGAGCGAACATGTACCTGATATCACGATCTTATTGATGGATAAGAATAGACAGAACGAACTTTATTTTTTTCTCTAGTTTCAATTTTTTTCCACTAGTCCACTGGCTGGAGGTATCTCTGTCGGACTCAGTGAAAGCATTGTATTGGCTGAATGGTTGTTGTGGATAACATTCGCTAAAAGTCTGCTGACTGGTGCTGGCATGAGCAAAATCATATTGGGAACAAGGTTGCTGAGACATTGTCGGCTGTTGATATGGCTGTTGGTGCGTGTTACTATTCGCGGTCATTAATAGCTTTACCATTTCAAGTTCATGTTTCCGTGACTCCTAGGAACTCCTCTTTGAAAAAATCGATCATCTTATCCGTAGGATCATCTTTCATCGACTCTTTCATCAAATCAATAGCTTCAGCCAATGTAGACTTTTTTCTCTTCTTTTTTTCTCGAGTCGGGGTGAATATTTCTAACATCACTTGCAGGCCTTTCAAATGAATCCACGGAAGACCCCGGTTCAATAACCAGATCAGTGTTGCAGGAATCCCTCGACTGAACTATTGGCAATAATTGCCGAAACCAGTCACCATACCCACGTTCATCTTGGAAACGTTTGATTCCACTAGCAGTTTTTATGGTTTTATGGTCATTGATGCTGATTTACACAAACTTATACATTTTTTGAAACGGGTTCGTAACTGTTCAACTGAGAACCCAATATCTGGATGTCGCACTTTAAGCTCCGCGAGCACCTTTGCATAAATTTCACCGTTTCTTTGTTTTTTCGTATTCATGAATACTAGTTTCTGTGTCACATTCTTATCCCCGCAAACTATATCGATAGGGTCCTTCAACTGCTCCTCTGTCCACGCGCATTTCCTCCCTCTCTGTCCTTTCTTCCTTTTTCCATGGGTAATATTGACTTCTTCTTCCGATTCTGAAGATGATTCCCTGAAATGTAACAACGTGACAATGAATTTTTGGTAAACTGAATATGGATCAAGCATGGGTTGGGTATATCGGGTTTACGAGGACAGTTTTTTTGGACATGAGAATACTCTATCGACATCATATTCAAATGAACACTTCAGCTAATTATATAAAAATGGAACACCTTTCAAATGCAAAAATGTATAATAAAAGTAAGATTGAAGTTTCATGTGAAATAAACACAAAGTTGGGCACTCTTTAAATGAAGCAATTCACACATATCCCATGTGTAATGGCTTAATTTAACTCACCAACACAGCAAAGCAAAAGGCCTCTAGTATTTGGCACATTACACAATACAACAATCATAAACATGACATGTTGTGTAGGGGGGGGGGGGGGGGTCGTAGGTACGGAATACTTCAAGATCTACACAAAATTATTGATTATATAGGTCATTATATACTCTTCGTAGTGATATTGGCATATACAGTACGTGGAGAGTGGATTGCAACCAAATCACCCGCGGAGTGCAGTCATCACCCAAGCTATAACTTCCAAATTGTGCACAAATCGACAAAAAACAAAAGCAATGTTCCAGCCAATGGACCTCCGGGTTTAACCCGGAGGTCCATTGGCTGAAACTTTGCTTGTACTGGTTATGCTTTGCAACACATTTGCAATTATTGCTCGGGTGGGATCTCCACTCTGCGGGTGATTTAGTGATAATACACTCTCCATGTACTGTATAAGAGACTGTACTGGCATATTTGCCTACCACTGTCACCAAAACCATTAATTGTGGCACTTCAAAGACCGGGACGTTTTGTTGAGATGAAATTTCGTTCTCGAAATTAGGTGAAATTTGTCCATAAAACTATAAAAAATCGCATTTAACGAACGTTCACAGTGTTGAAGGTTCGTGTAAATAATACACAAGTCTATAAAAACTCACCCGACAACATCATCTTCCGTTCCACTGTCCAAAGTGTCCATTTTCAGTGAAAAAGATGTTGAAATTTATTGCAAAACGTTTCTGTTTGTTTTTGGGGAAGACCACAAAAAGACGTGACGTTTTTCTGGATTCTTCAGTTTCAATCGGAATTCCCTTATTAGCATACATTATACAGTTTATTTACATATCTCCGAAATAAATTCGAGTCGTCTATGATACGTCGTCTATCCCAAACACGTATTTCAGACGCATTATGAATTAGATCCGTGTTGCCAACACGGATTATGCGTCGGTAGTGCGTCTAGACGGATTTATTTGGGATATACGACGTATTATCGTCGAATTTAATTCAAGTAATTGAATTAGATCCGTCGGTAGTACGTCGTATATCCCGAGGGTAAGCTTGGAGCTTATTCGGGTCATTTCCCAAAGTTCGTGAATAATTAACTCATAAAGATGGTATAGGAAATTGAATAGATTACTTGCCACAATCTGGTGGTCTGGACCCCTAATCAATCCCAAGTTGATCAATTACAAAATCAGTCGCCCACCGTCCAAGATTATGCCCGGGCGGTGGGACGACCGATTCAATAACCAATCAACTTGGGCTGGAATAATAACTAAAAAAGTATATAACTCGCACGCGGACCCCCTTTTCAGATGATTTGGAATACTAAAATCTGATTACCTCTATAACCTTCACGTATCCCTCTTTATGCATGAATGGAAGAATAAAAGACTGCCCGGTCATTTGATAATGCATGTCAGGTACATAGAAACCCTTCGGGGATGGACACAAGACACACGGTAAAAATAGAAACACGGCAGAATTGTCCGTCCACACCTTCCAGGGAGTCTGACTCGTTAACCCAGCAGCAAAGCAGACACACTAGAAAAAAATTAAAAATCAAAAAAAAAATAAAAATTAAAAAAAAAATAGTATATCAAAGCAGATGCCAGTAACTAGTTGTAAGTGTTGCGTTCTATTCGGGTAGAGAACAAAAGCACATGGGAAGACAAGGGACCCAGACCACCATGGAGAAGTATGGGATATTGTTTAAACTTTACCTGGAATTAATGAGTGTGTGAAAAAAAAAATTTAGGAGAATTTATTTGCTTCAAACGGAAAAAGAAGAAAAGACCAGATTACAAGATAGGAAAAAAGAAGGAAAGGATGAGACAAAAAAAGAGGAGAAGCCAGCCTGAAAACACGAAGCGCCCAAGTGTGCTGCCTAAGCAATGAATCACGGTTACCCATAGTACACAACGCCACCACAACGCCACCAGGACGCCACCAAAAAGTCCCCGGTGGCATGACGACGTCTCAACAACGCTGTGACGTCGTCACGGTACCAAGGACGCGACAGTGACGTCTCAATAGCACTGCGGTCGCGCGTTAGTTCAGCGATCCGAACGTAGTGGCAACCGCTCTACGTTTAGCTTCTTACCATTCAATCCTATATAAGCTTTGATCCATGTGGACCTCCCACGTACATCTACTATTTAATGTAACCCCAAGGTGTTTATGGTTGTGAACTTCGGTTATCCGCGTGTTTCCCTAGAATAAAGGCGGGTGGGCAGATGGGTTGGTTTTGTGGGATATAATCATACTTTCTGTTTTATTTGGATTAAATTCAACCAACCACGTTTTTGCTCAATGTTCATTAGTAGCCAGATACTGATTTATTATGTCCAAAGCTCGCTCCGGGTTTTCCACAATTAAGTATAAGGAAGTATCTTCAGCAAAGAGACGTATACTGCTGTTTAGATCTTCGATTATATTATTAATATAAATCAGGAACAATGAAGGTGGCATATCAGCGGTAACGGGTTTCCAAGATGATGCTTCCGATCCTATCACGACACGCTGAGAACGATTTCAGAAACAACAATAACTCGCCCGCGACACCAGTCTTCTTCAGCTTGTGAATTAGACAAGCGTGCCAGACCTTATCGAAAGCTTTCCTGGCGTCACAGAAGATTACCCTAATTTCTTTACCTTCGTCGAGCGCTCTACTGAATTCATCGTAAATATCTGTTAGTTGGAGGATAGTCGAACCACCGGATGTAAAACCTGATTGAAATTTACTAAGAACGTTGTTGTTTAAAAATTGCCAGAGACGTTTGAAGACACATTTTTCAAATATTTTATCTACGCAACTAATCAGAGATATCGGACGATAATTAGTCACTAAAATTGAGGGCTTTTTTTTAAATTGGAGTGACATTTGGTTTCTTCCACAGGGAAGGAAAGTACGAGTTGTTCAAGAGGACATTAAATAAAATTGGGAGGGGCTCACAGAGGGATGATTTACATTCTTTAAAAAGACGCGGACTTATAATATCCGGACCTGATGCCTTGGATATTTTTGTCGCCTTCATTGCATCGTAGACTTTATTACAATGTAAAATAACGCTATCAACAGCTTGCAAGGGCGGGGTGCTGAATCGGGCAGGGAAGTTCCGTAGTCGTCAACAGTTGTATTCGTTGAACACTTCTGCTTTCTCAACATTTGAGGAATATATTTTATTTAGATGGGTGATGCAGGGTATACCTTCAGACTTGCTGCTGTTGGTGATGATTGGGTTACATTGCTCCTCAGTGTAACCTGTACTTTGGATAAATACGACGCCTTGGTCTTCCTAATAGCCGTTACTACCTCATAACGTTCACGTCTGTCTTCCAATCGACGTTAGGGAGGGTCTCATTAAGTGCTTCGTAATTGCCTTGAGAATACAACCATATCCTTCCTTTGAAGGAGAGAGGAGGTGGTTTTAAGAATTCGATATCAATTGATATGGGTCAGTGGTGACGAATCATGCCAGGGACAATCGGTTCTAAGACCTCACAGACTTTCACATTAATGGTGTCACTCACGGCAAAAAGATCTATCAGGGTAGCCGATGTCTCAGTAAAGCACATTGGTTCATCCACAAGCCACCTGGGGTTAAAAACCATACTCACATCAGCGAAACCGCTGCTCGCGAGGGCGAGTTGATTAAATCGTCGACTAATGTATCTTTGGCTTTTTCAATAGATGCAGATATCGCATCCCATCTATCGGGGGGGGGGGGAGTGTGTGTGTGGGGGGGGGGGGGGGGGCTGTTTGGTGGGCAATACAAAACTCCAAGCAGTAGGGATTTGTGGTATTTCGTATATAATTCTGTCCATACACCCTCAGTTTTTCGCACGTCGAGGTCGGGTCGATGTCGAAAAGATATATTGTCCTTAATGTATATGGCAACCTCGCCTCCTCTTGAACGGTCGGTCATATCTTAATGGTTCAGGAAACCCATACAGAAGAACATCGGGCATGGGGTCGGTGTTCTGCAGCCATGCCGTCTCTGTTAGAGCCAAAATGTCATAGGAGGAGGGTTCACATTGCAAAGTATCTATTTTAGGCTTCAAGCTTTGGATGTTGAGATGTAAAATCTTCAGGGTATTATATTGTTGTAGTTTGGACCAGGATTTGTTTCGATGTCACCCGCCAGTAATAATTAGGCTGCACACAAGTAAATGAAAATCCAGGTAACAAGAAAACAGAAAATGAAAGTGTGAAATTTATCACTTTTTTCTTAAAGTACGGAGGGGCGTCGTCTGTATTTAACGGTATTGGTTTATTGAAATAATTGAGGAAGTGGACAACAAGCATAATGGCAATGCTCCTTAACAGTTCTATATCACCAAGGCGTAGGGATAAGTAGATTAGACTACAAACTGACTGTTGCTCTGACAGTTTTTGCTTCAGGCCGCGAGCATAAACAGTAATGTTGGAGATACCTATCCGAGCACGATACATCTCAACTCACGATACAATCCGAGCACGATGTGACACATTACGCAGTGTGGTGTATAATTTTCCGACGATTACTGAACATGGTGCCCGGATATAGGTATTATTCGTTAAAACATGAAGTAGGGTGTTTCTCTTGAGGAAGCAGGTTGAGTACAGATTGGGGTGAGTGAAAAAGTTGGAGTACAGTACGTGGAGAGTGGATTGCAACCAAATCACCCGCGGAGTGCAGTCATCACCCAAGCTATAACTTCCAAATTGTGCACAAATCGACAAAAAACAAAAGCAATGTTCCAGCCAATGGACCTCCGGGTTTAACCCGGAGGTCCATTGGCTGAAACTTTGCTTGTACTGGTTATGCTTTGCAACACATTTGCAATTATTGCTCGGGTGGGATCTCCACTCTGCGGGTGATTTAGTGATAATACACTCTCCATGTACTGTAGAAAGCACATAATATTAAACAATTAGATCAGGATATGAAATAAAATCAAATAAAAGACTGAAAGTAAATAGCATGTACAAGGTAACTCAGTCTCATTTGTATTGCAGATAATGGTATAATATTTCTGATTGTAAGTCATGGATTGTCAGTTCACGAGCAGTGGATACTTTTTCTGTTGAAACTGAAGTATGGGACACTCGCGTGTAACAGAATCTCGTTGGAACGAAAGTGTACCAAGTACGGCCATAAGCTGCAGTATAAACGGTACCAGAATCGACCCGTGCCTGTTCAAAACCGCCCATGACCGAAAGCAGCCGAGCAAAAAAAAACCCCCAAAACTACACATCCGAGGACTCTTAAGTTCCACAGCAGATACCGTATGAAAGGGTCTAATAAAGAAACATTCCAATGAATTTGGGGACCAGTAGGAGCATTCACACAATCTTACAATCAAGTACCAAGCGGAAATACACCCCTCCTCCACCAGTCGTGAGCAACTCACGCTGCTACAAACATGCAGATATCTCCTGTGAGAGTCTAATTAAGATACACTCCAGTGAGTTTGGGAACCGGTGTGAACATTCACACAACCTTGCATTCCAATACCAAGCGGAAACACCCCCACCCCGCCTACCATGAGCAACTTAAGCTGGTGCAAACAAGCACGGTTCGGCACATTTTATCGCTATGATTCGATACAGAAAAGGGAGACACTTGAAAATTTGATCGCAGATTATAGATTTGAGAAGGGAATGACACGAATTTCTGATTTAGTGTGGGCACCATGCCGACAGTAATGCATCGCCCGAGTGTCATGTGTCCTATTTCTTCTATAAGTAATAGAATGCCATACCATTCGGACAGTGAAAGGGCAAGGTTAAATTAGTCCCTAAGAACGATTCATCAATGACATGTACCTATTGTGACAAAAAAAAATCTTGTCACGAAAATGACGAAAATTGACAAGAGTGAGAACCATATGCTATAATCCGTTAGCCAGTGTGGTACAAAGAAAGGTGGGCTCACCCTTGAAAATCCATTCCATCTTGCAACTGATGGAAGAAAAGTAGGAAACACTCTGGGCCGATCAGTTTATTATACACGCTTTACACTTTACGCACATACTTGTGCACTCTGACAAATAACTGCAAGAAGGAATCAAGGGTATCCCAGCTGCGAGCCATTAATGGATCGATCGCACTGTTCTGTAGAAAAAACACACGTATGTGTTGTTCACTGAGAGAAGTAAATAATAGGTCGAAAGCCGGGCCTCATACATAAGAATGAGTTGCGGGAGAACCACAAGGCTCTATACTCTACTGGAAGTCATGAGCCTTCGGGCTTCCTGTGACGATCAGACGTGCACAAAAGAGATACCATCTTCAAAATTGTGCAGCCATAGCCCAGTAGAAACTGGTGTTTGGCCACCCATGCCCCTCGAGCATAGCTACACTTAGTAGATGTGCAAATCTTCAACATGTAAATTTGACATGTTCGCTTATAGAAATGGTGGAATACTTCTACAAGCACTAAAAAACAAACCTGCATGGTATTCGAAGATAAGTACCGGTATCGGGTCAGTACGGATGTCGAAATAAATGTAACATAAATGGGACACCAGGCGTTCTCAGACTTGATTGATTTTTGAAGTAGAACACCGGGATCGGGACACTACAGATATCTAAATAAATGTAACATAAATGAGACACTAGTCTTTATCGGTTTAATGGACAGCTTGTCCCAGTGGAGCCGTCAGGATAACCCCTTCACCGATTTCAGAGTTTACCATAACCCCATAACATGACCACCCTTCACAATGAGCTCATAGAGTTCATTCCAGTAAGTCGGACCATGCTATGGTTCGGGTGGAAAATTCTGTAACATAAGAAGAAATAAGGCGCGGGTTTGGTTAGAGCTCCCGATCCGCAGCTGAAATACCTAACGCTCAGGATCAACTTCATCCCCAACTACATCGTTCGCGGGATAGGGTACTGGCCACACCCTCCCCCTCGGTCAATAGATAAGTGTAAACAACGGTCTGCCCCGAAGCCGAGCTCCAAGCCAAGAACAAAGCCAAGAACAACCCAACCACCCCATTTACCGAGGCCCAGTCGGTCTCCCTTTCAAAAGACCATTATAACATCGTTCCCTGGGAATTATGGAACCTTGCTAAGATCATAGTCCGGACGTTTTTTGAGGATATACCCCTAAAGAACCCCGGTCCCACAAAGGACGTGGTGGGACACTCATGAAAGCGACCAGGTCCTAACGGCACCGGTCACAGACCGGTGTCATCTGGACCAGGTCGATGTCACTCAGAGCCGCTGAACATCGCCTCGATCCCACGCTGCCTAGACAAGGTCAACGAAAATAGCTATCTTGATGGGGTGGCGGGGGGGGGCATCATC
This sequence comes from Pictodentalium vernedei, assembly GCA_031216915.1. Taxonomy (NCBI): domain Eukaryota; kingdom Metazoa; phylum Mollusca; class Scaphopoda; order Dentaliida; family Dentaliidae; genus Pictodentalium; species Pictodentalium vernedei. Next base: position 233,709,891 of record CM062294.1, read on the forward strand.
ACTTTAGCTCATAATGGCATGATGCATCTTTTCAACTGCGTATAGTATAAACTCTCAGATCAAGAGATACAAACCGTGTTTCATCCCGGTCAGGCAACTACGATGTTAGGACTTTTGAAATATCCAGACAATTTTTCCAAATCTAAAGGTCCCAATCAACTGTGGATAAAAGACAGTAGCTCCGACGCGACTGCCGACAATGAGAGTGCAGCCATAAGCTCTAAACACTTCATTCCAGCGTATTTGTCTAGAGGAACGTACTCATTTAGGATTCCTATGAAACACATTTTTGGATTACGATAAAACCGTTTACGGATTAAAACGCAATCTCACGCTAGTTCCTAAAAATGACAATGATGCCATCGTGAGAGCTGCCACTACTGCATGCAAAATACATCTGAGCAAGGTGTCATCATTCATGCCACACGTACTACAGAACGACGGGGAAAGAATTAAATTCTTCAAGATCATCGAATCAAAAAACAGTTACCTGTGGGATTCAGAATGAGAAAGTGCGCGGTCGTCAGCATTCCGAGATCGACTAAGTCCATTTGGAGGTTTCAGTAAAATCTTCTTCGGCAAAAACGCGTTTTGTCTTAATTTCGGACGGAAAGGATCGGATATCAAGAAAAGAATTCATCGGTATTCGATTATTGAAACATGCAGGCGTTTTTCAAATCACAATGCTTCGTTCGAGAAGAAAGACTTTTCTAGGATGTACGGCGATGTCACAGAGTTCAGATTGAAACATCATCACGTGGATGAATTGAAAAGCAATCCGAAAGTAACGCCTGTCGAATACACGGCGCTCTATCCCCTGTCGTGCTCAACGTCAGCAAACAGAGCAAGGAACTCAAGAGCATCGTTCTGGACATCCAGATCAAGATGCAGTTCGACAGGAACGTGCCTGAACAAACTGAAGCTTTTGCAGTTGTCATATCCGACAAAGTGTTGACATTTCAATCGGATGGAAGTAAACTGTTATTCAATAACAGGGAAAAAACTATTAAAAATGCAAAAGAAAACATCTTTAAAAAACTCGAAAAAAACTAAAAAAAAAACCTTCAAAAACTTCAAAAAACTTAAACATAAAAAGGAGGTTTGATAACTTTATTAATTAATTCTAAAGTTTTCAAACTTCCTTGTCTTTTGGGTTTTTTTTCTTTGACTACATCAGGTGTACTATTCGTTTAAAAGTTCATCCCATTTTTATGAATTCAAAGGATTGCATTTGATCAACACAGACACAAAAGAAGAAGTTGCTTCGAGATTAGTCGTCTTCATCTTGAAATTAATTCTATCTCCTTCTTCTACTCTCAAAGACGTTCCATATGTTATCATGTAAGCATATTGATTCTCCATTTCTCAACTTCATATCGATCGTTTTCTATGCCTGACTGTACATCGTCACGAGACGAATTTCAGTCCTGTTTTCCATTGATTTTTCGTACACAGAATTGTTCATGGGTTTGAAAAAATATTTTTAGAATTCGGTCACGGCCAACGTTCTCAAATTCGTGATTAGATCTATGTACTTTTTCATCCGAGGCTCTATCGTCAAATCAGATAATGCGATGTATGTTGAGTAATTTCATGCCGCATTCTATGTAAAGTTTCAGATTTTTGCAATAGACTACGAATTTTTGTTTGTCATTTAAGTTTGGAACGAGTTTAACGACATTATTCATTTTCATTTGTTCGGGCCCTAAAGGATAATCGCTGTGTGAATCGTGTAACTTTCGGGATATTCTAGATCCACCTCCGGAAGACAGGGATAATGTCTCCAATTTTCCATCTCCTCACGATTCTTGACCCATTTGAAATTTCCCGTCGGTAACGGATGACACGTGGTACAACCGTATAAATTATTTGTATCTAGATATGTTATGTATTTTCTCGGTTCTCGAGCATCGAATCCTTCTTCCATGTAAAAATTGAAACGCTTTCCTGTATCTGTGAGATATCGTCGACACTCGCACCCTTTTCAAACATGAGCAACATGTCCACGTCAGATAATAATTCCAAGTATTTTCAGTCATCTTCAACAGTGCATCCTATGCCAATTCAGGAGCTGTGTACTAACATGCCGGTGTGACAGGAATGGAAGTCCGTAGGAAAATTAGTCCCTCTGGACTATTATTCTGCGGAATTATAGTCCTAGGTCTAACATTTCTAGGAATAGTAGTCCGCCGGACTACTATTCCTAGAAATGTTAGACCTAGGACTATAATTCCGCGGAATAATAGTCCAGAGGGACTAACGTTCCTACGGACTTCCATTCCTTTTACATCGGATCTAAATCGTAATGTCTCCAACAGACGTCTTGAATTTTTTTGTTTCGAACACGTCTGCCAAGAGAAGTACGTCACTTTTCAGATTCTGATCATGACAGTCTCTCATGGATTTCATGTCGAATATTTTCCACACTAGTTGTGCGTGTTTATTATCGACATTGGAAATGTCAGCATCGTATAATTTCAAATAAAACTGATAGGTAGCATCAACTCATCCAATCTATGCAAACTGGCCATGTAGCCATGGGGATAGACTCCTTCTTTCCTCTCCCAATTGACGCTTCTTCCCTAAATTGCCGACCAGTTTTTCGAGACTGATCGGCATCTAACAACTATCTATGAAGCTTATTTCTCTCTTGATATCGATTGTTGACATTTCTCCGTCTATTTTTTCTTAACCCTTTACCCAACGAATCGGCCGCATCCGCCCGCGTAATATCAAATTCAGCAGTTGAAAAATTATTATTTTTCAAAAAATTTCAACAAAACCATATCGGCGAGTTCCTGGACATTGGTTGGGGCTGTTGCCGTTGTCGTAGGCGCCTGACAAGCATATCCCAGACGTGCTCGATTGGTGAAAGGTCTGGACTTAGTGCCGACCAAGGCAGTGTAGTGATGTTCTGCTCCTGGAGGAACTCTGTAGCGATACGGACCCTGTGTGCTCTTGCACTGTCATCTTGGAAAATGAATCGACGGCCGTGACGTCGCGCAAATGACACCACATGAGCAGCTAACATGTGGTCACGGTAGTACTGACATGAAGGTGGAGAGTGGGGGAGCTCTGTATTCCGGAAGGTAGCAGCAAACTTCTTAGTATTGGAGAGACAGGTGACTACGAGTATCTGGGGGTAAATATAAACATCACCGGAAGAGGCATCTACCGAAACCACACAAATAAATTGATTCTGAAGGGGAGGCGAATCCTTAACCAAATGAAACTTACAGGGAGAGCCAGTTTCAATAAGGTTTTCGTGGGGAAAACCATTTGGAAAATGGTGGGTCTGCCAAGTATAACTCATGGAACGGAAGTGATACCCCTAAACCAGACGGCTGTAAAGAGCTTGGAAATCCTGCAGAACGACGCAGGCCGATGGATAACGGGGTCGAGTAATGCTGCAGCACTAGAAGCAATCAGGGGTGAGCTTGGGTGGATGAAGATCAAGGACAGGAGAGACTTACTGAAACTCGGTTATTGTCAGGACACCTGAGGCCCCGTAAGGCCTGGGCTGACGTGGGGTTATTTAGTCCCGCTGATGAAATTGCGGGAAAATTAGACCGACGTGGAGAGTCGGAATCCTGGTGCCGCGAACTCGGCGCTGGGAGCTGAGTTCGACCGGCGCTGTGATTTCTCCTCTGCCAAATTGGCCTAAGATAGGTTCGATTTCCGTTAGGTGTGATTCCTAATCACTTCAGGCTGCGTAATGGAACGAATGATTTGAAGTAACAACGATTCTTTTATTTACACATAACAATAAATCCGTTTCAATATTTTAGCAATCAACAATTCGATTCTTTTCACAGAAAATGGGTTGCTAGGGTTAAATAATTCCCAACAATTATATAGTCATTCTATAGCCCTGTACTGGCACTATAGTCTACACACTGTTACTACTGTGAGCTCGCCATAAGAGCTTCACAAATCTGAAATTATGTTATGGAGAGCTCGCCATAAGAGCTTCACAAATATGAAATGTTATTACCGTGAGCTCGCCATAAGAGCTTCACCCGCTTAGGCTCAAATGTCAACGTCTGCGCGTAACTGCACCTCTGGCTGTCGGAGGGTTCCGACCAGCAATGTTAGTCATCTATAAAGCCACCGTACTTCTGATTTGGGTCAGATATTGTCTACTCATACCTTATGTGCCTTTTGAAAGTCCTCCGTGAAAGTCCTATTGAAATGTTCACTGTTCCTGGTTGAATTCACGATTCACAAATGCCCCTTTTTGTGCTAGGGCGAAATTGTCACTCACACCGATCTCCAGTCGGTATTACGATGCTTCGACAGCAAAACAAACTACTCCCAACGCAATCAGTCTGACGCTTCAAAGGGTTAATACGCACAATACAATTAACCTACATTTCTGACTATTGCAGGCTGATACCTGCTACTCGACAATCTAAACTTTAACGTTTCACCTTGGGTTTTCCTTCTCAACGAATTTGGCACTGTAGCCGCCTATCAACCTTAAGTTAAATCAATCGTGGAATGCCCTGCCTGGCGATTCCAGCCGTTTCAGGGTCCTGTGATCGACGGTACCCCTATGCCAGGAAACAGAGTCCGCCCGCCCTGGACTTCACCAACGTGTGTGTGACCCCATGTATGTGTCTAATGCTCTGCTCTTCACGGTATATATACTTTTTACCCTAAATTATCAGGTGGACAGACGCTCATCTGTCCATCTGTCAAAACGGTGGGAGATGACGTATATCGAGGCAGAATCAATACAAGTCATCTCGCGCGTGACTAACCGATTCGTTCCTGCCAGTCAATGCTGTACTAATGATCAGGTGACGACACGACAGACATTTCTATCTTTTAGAATCTCGTTTCTCAATTAGCCGTGACGATATCCTGCCACCAACCGATTACGTCTCATAAGACTCGCGACTACTGTATAAATTAAATGAGATTAGACCTTATCTAACATACCGTTTCTCCCCTGGGTCCCTGCCCTGAAGCTGGATATACACCACGTGTGTTTTTTAAGTGCAATTCACGTAGGTTTTTCGCCTTGATGCGGAATATCTTTTGAACTTACAATATCTTTATATATGAGGCCCCTTGCAACTATATTTAGGCTGGCTTTGCTCTGACAGGTATCTTAATTATTTGGTAAATCTCCCCGACAGCCGATGGTGTAGAGTAATGTTCCTTCGAATTTTCAACTCAAATATCAAGACGGGATGTATGATCCGGGTGAGGGAACTGATAGAGAACTACTCATTGGAAATCTCGGACCTAGACGTTGGGGCAAACCAGGGTAAAACAAATCGTCAGAGAAAAGGTCACGGAGGATGGTAACCTTAATTGGCGAGGGGGGGGGGTCAAATCAAATAGATCTTTGGGGGGCCTGCCTGATAAAGAGAAGCCTGGTGTTGAAGAGTACCTTGATGGCACTTTTGGGGGTCACTGTTGTTCAAGCTGAGGCCGCGGTCCCTGGAGCTGATGCGGAAAATTGGGAAAAACAGTGAAAAGGAGTGCTGCCAGATGTGTAATTTGGGCGTGGTGGAGACCCTAGAACACTTTCTTCTAGAATGCTCAAAGTAGCAGTCTAAAAGAATAAGATTCACTGGGAGTATAATGGGGAAGTGGGATGGGAGAAAGAAGGACATGTGGTTAGTGGGAGACTCAAAGGAGAGGGTTAATATGCTAATCGGAGAGATTGGGAAGAATGGGGCAAGGGATGTCATCAAGCAGTTCGTCTCCGAGTGTTGGGAGGAGAGAAGAAGCGTGGGAATAGGGAGGCAGTTGGGAATACATGGGTAACCAAGGCCTTCTCGTTCGAGAACCGCGACAAATCAGCGGCCGGCTAAAGTGTTATTATTATTATTACTGCCCTGTGACACGCCCTAGGATGATAAGTAATGCTGTTCTGCTTGTCGTGGTTATGCCTCACCACACCATAACCGATCTACCACCAAACGATCGTGCTGCCTAACGATTACGACACGGTATCGTTCGTTCCGCCGCCGCCGCCGCCGCCGCCACACTCTGTTTCGCCTGTCATGAAAGTCTAGAGTGAACCTCGATTCATGGGAAAACATGACCTCCAAGAAATCCCGTCCAGTACAAATGAAAATTTCAAAACGTACCCCACAGATATTACCACGGCGCTCGTGCGAAAAACCTGCACGAACTTTTCTAATCACGCGTATCCAATACCATTTTCCGAAAATATCAACATAAGTTTGGATATCCCCTACTTTTTTTAATAGTATATATACCAGTCTAGGATATGCTTGGCAGGCGCGTACGACAAGACCAACAGCCCCCAACCAATGTCCAGGAACTCGCCGCTGCACTACAGGAAGAATGGAATAACATCAGTCAAGCTGATATTGGACGTTTGGTGAGGAGAATGCCACGTCGAATCCGCGCTTGTCTCGCGAACCGAGGAGGATTGACAAGGTACTGAGGTCTTGGACTGAATGTGGTAAATTCTCAGAAATAAAAAAAAAATGATTAATCCTAATTTTAAAAAAACATTGAAAGTTTGCAAGAAAGATATAATTTTAATTTAAAAACATTTAAGAAAAAATTGAAATTTTTGTCTACATATATTTTTACAAATATATAATAGGGATTAAAAACATAAATAAAATTTAAATTTAAAAATAATCGCAAAAATGGCAATGGAAAAACATGGAATAAAAAGAATCGCTTCATACAATAACAGAAAACGTTTTATTTGAAACCCAGTCCAGTGCCATGGTTCCTGCGAATTCAATAATGCGGGGCGCGGTATGTGACAAGGTCAAAATCGATTCACTTAACAGTCGTTTATCTCAGTTTCTTCTTTGTCCTGTTTCATTTTACGCATTGATTATTTGCAGATGTTGGCACGTTGCGTTTTGTTTCCTTCGCGACACACTAACATTGGACTCTTTTTTCATGTGCTCAGCAAAACGTTTCGACTTTCCTCTTTTCTTTATTGATCTGTTCATAATATGGAAATGTGTGAATACTTGTACGATCCAAGACTTCCATATTCTGTAGCTAAGTATAAAGAGAAGTGAATGATTCGTATGACATTACTTACCCGTGGGAACCCCGGGAAATAATGCAGTGCTTGTTTACTGTAGTAAAATAGGACTCGGTCACCAATGCTTGCGGTGAAAGTCCTCTAAAATGGGCAACATGGGTATAAACGGTTGGATGGACTTGACTTTACCCCCATGTGGCAGGCACGATGAGCCATTTTGCAGAAGTATGTGACCTCAAACACCAATAAACAAATAATGACGTTTCCTGCTCCTCAAAAAAAACTGCATAGAATTTTGTGATTGTGTATGAATCCCCCACGACATAATCCCACAATCCCTCCGACAAAATCCCTCCTAGACAAAATCTCGCCTGACTGCTTGTGTGTACGTTGGAAAGCCTGACAGCTGTTCGCCGTTGCTCGGTGGTTCTCTCTGGGTACTCCGTAAAACTGTTCGATACGAGGTGACCCTCGCTGTTGAATGTGTCGATAAATCCCACTTAGTATATGATGTCAAAACTATTGAATGTAACAATACAATTTATGATACGTTGTAACCTCCACCCCTGCCCCTTGCCCTATCATGCTTCCGGCGTCCTTGCTATTAGGGGTTGGTAGAGTTCCGACTTCAAGAGCATTTCCGTACTGTGCAAGTATTGGACTTATCATAGGCAGCCAACAAGCAAAACAAAATGGATGACGAAACCGCTTATAACCCTTCAACACGCTGACCATTAGCAGTGAAACCACGTATTGCCGTGACAAAAATGTTACAGCATAACCGCTCACGTGAGCCACCATGAGGTAACATGTGGCACCTAACATGTCACAACACATGACGACTTCAGTGGCCATACACAGATGGCATTCATACCGAGGTCATTTGGACCACTCACTACTACAAACAGAAGATGAATTCAGTTTTGAAAGCATCCGGAGAAGGTAAAACGTCCCAGAATATATGACATAGGTATATTACTCGCAATGGGCCATCTAGAGTTTGATAAACTAAGTCACTGGAAGGATGTTTGGCATAACCATTTTATCATTTACCACTGAGTCAGTTTATTATTTTCCCCTGACTCTTCACGCAGAACAGGTCTTTACCTACCCTCAGCCAACAGTATCCCATTTGGCCGAAACCAAATGGGACACGGTTCACGTAGTACAGGTAAAAACCTGTACTACGTGAACAGTCACGGCGTGACGATTTTATCTATTGACAAATAAGACTGTTAATGTTTGCACATACTCTGAGGCCCATTTGTTTGGTAGAGACGCATGGTATAAACTAAAATCAATTTTAATATATTAACATGGAACAAGCTTAGAACAGTCTGATGTTTTAATCACTCCTCTCTTTTCTTTGGGCCTGCAAAATACACATTAACGCTTTGATGCAGCAGCTGTTCAATAATGGTATACTCCACTATTATTACACCCAGACGAACTTTGTCTGCCACGATATTTACTACCGCGTCAACACACGCTATGAAATTCCGGAACGAGACAAATACACGATACGGAATATTTTCGTGTGGGTAAGCGGAAATATGGTGGGCTCGGACGTTTTCCACACGATACGGGTTTATCTCTTGTCCAATCAAATGTCCGTTTACAGTCCATAGGTAATATTATATATCACTAACATTTACTTGTTGCATTATTGTATTTCATGTGGAGTGCTGTGCCTAAGTGGTTTGAACACTGCACCTTAAATCAAAATGTCGGCATTTCGATCCTAACTAGTGACAACTGCGTTGTGTCCCTTGACAAGACACTTAGTCCCGATTGCTCATGTGGGACACTTTGGCACCGTGTATTATGACGTACTGCACGTCGATGGTGAACTTGCTTTGAGCCGCTGACAGTTTCTTGGCGCTGCTCGATAGTTCTCTGCGGGTACTCCGATTTCCTCCGACCATAAAACTACCTGACATGATGTGACCCCCGCTGGTTAAAGTGTTGTTGAACCTTAACCCTTTACCCAACGCAGACGATATCAAAATCTATTATTTTAAATATCATTTTTTCAAATTTCTCAAAAAATTTCAACAAAACCATATCATGTGACCCCTCGTTGGAACGAGCTCGTCGAGCTCGTTCCAACGAGGGGTCACATGATATGGTTCTGTTGAATTTTTTTTAAAAATATTATTTTTTCAACTGCTGAATTTGCATATTACGCAATCGGATGCTGGCGATTCGTTGGGTAAAGGGTTAATAAAGAAACAAACCTATTTCCTGACCATGGTAAAGCATGAGGTACAGAACATTTTTTTCAAATGTTTGTCTGCTGTACAGTATAATGTTCGTAAAAGCATCCGCTTTCTCGATTGGATCGCAATCGGCGCGACACATCCACGCAAATGGTTCGGGATTTCATAAATAAAATTCCCGAAATCAAGACCGAATGAAGGACAACAAGTGTCTGATATTCAGTTTTCTCGAATTTCTTTTTTTAAACCCATGAGATTCTACAGAACTGTAGAGAGAAAAGCATTTTGTACAGGTTTGTAAGCACCATACTGTTTTTCGATTTGGGTAGAGCTGTTAGTCTGTTGCGAAAAACGTGAGGATTGTTATTCCACGCTGTAATATACTATTCAAAAAAGTAGGGGATATCCAATCAGATGTTGATATTTTCGGAAAATGGTATTGGATACGCGTGATTGGACATATCAATTTAGTTTAGTGTGAATCATGAATGTCACCGGCCCACGAAAACTTTGTGCAGGTTTTTCGCACGAGTGCCGCGTTAATGTCTCTGGAGTACGTTTTGGAATTTTCATTGCACTGAACGGGCTTTTTCGGAGGTCTCATCGTTCTTTTCTTGGTATAGTCATCAATAGTTTCTGGTCGAAACGTAACTTTTAAAGTATGCGAAGACTGACACGTGACGAACGTTTACGTGCCGTTGACATGTTGGAAGCTGGCACCAGACAGACTGCAGTGGCTCAACGTTACTCAATCGGTGATTAGCAGGTTGTGGTCACGCTACCGTCAGTCGAGCAATGCTGCTGACAGACGTCGGTCAGGTCGTCAAAGGGCGACAGTAGTATAGCAGGAGGTTTTCGACCCTGATTACCCGGACTTTTGGGGGAGCAGCTAGTGTTAAATTCCCATGGGAACCGGACTTTTGGGGAGCAACTTTTTCCTGTGCAAAAGTACGGCTCCTTGCAGCTAGATCCGGCAAATGGTGTACCTACTGCACGTATAGTATGCTATGGTATGTATAGTGATATTGGTAAACACTGGGCTATAGGTATATATTATGGGTAAGTGGTGGAAAATGATGGGAAAGTTGGGTTTTCTTGAAAGGTTTTTTTCCGCGAAACGACTGACGTTGCTATTGACGTCGTGATGTCATGATGCGCACGCGACATCATATAGATGTTGACCACTGTACAATCTGACATAACGTTGCTCGGGCCGGGGGTGTCGGACTTCTCGTATGGGGTGGCGGTGATTTGGTAGTAGCGGTATATATCCATGTAGGTCCTCTGTTAGCCTTTGGTAGGCCAACTACTAATCGAACTTCATATTATCCTATGACGGGTATAGATTGGTAGTACGTAATGCTAGGCCAGGCGATATTATGCTAGGTTGTTTAGAATAGTAGTAAAGGATTAACGGTCTGTTGTTACATTATCCCCTAAGTTCTGTTAACTGCGTTTCGGGATGGAGGGAGGGGGGGGAGTTGAGGGGGTAGTGGGGAATTTCGGAGACAAAGAAAAATATAGAAATATCATTTACTGTAATGACGACGAAGCTTCTCGCTTAATAAACAACGTGCACTTCCGACAACTGGCGACATCTGCTAACCAGGATCGTTTCACCCGATCCACAGCACTACCTAACCGCCATCAAATTGCCTCAGACATTGGACAGCAGCTGCACCGAGCGACAGATGTGCGAGTCAGTGGTCAGACTTTCCGAAATCGCCTGCACAGCTGGAATTTGTACGCTCGACGACCTTGAATAATTCCACGTTTGACTGAACGTCTCATCGCATCATCTGTGGTCTGTCGGTGACCGAGTGGTGTGCGTGGATTTGTCGAGACTACTGTCGTACTCGGGAGTGTGCTCATCAGGGCATCCATTTAGTTATGGCTAATTAATATTTTGTCAGTGAAGGTCCGAGGCTGTATAACTGAGGCTTTTGATTTAGGGTTAATCTTGGTGAAACAATTTATTGGCAAGGATAACAAAAAATATTTATTTGTATTACATAACGCACAATATTATGAAATTAATTGCTTTCACAATATATAATGTTCTGTGTCGTGAGCGTGCACCCGAGAAAGCCTCACGGCGAGTGTGTGTGTGCGGGCGGTAATCTTCCGGCGTGGAAGTTCTTTTCGCGGGTTTATGTATATTGTTTGATAAAAATTATGCACATATGTATATAAACAATCACTTTATAAGTGGGGTACGATGAAAGTTGAGCTCCATTTCTCCTCTTATGAGCTAAATACAGTATTTTCAAATTACAAAATTTGACACAACTATTTAGCTCAACAAACATTTTGGATATAATTTTATATGTATTCATTGTTCGTTGTGACCCCTTTGTATATAAATATATGCATATATATGTATGTGTGTATGTAAATTTTACTTACTCCTAGCGATGGATGTTGTTGTAGAGTTTGCAGGCTGTGACATTGTTTAGATTAACCAACATGACGTGTTTCACTACTTGTTTCTTATTTTTTGGATCCAATCGTCTTTATTTTCCACTGGCGAAATCTGGATGATACAGGTGATACCGAACACATTCCTCTGTTTTTTATGTCTGTGGTCTTTAATTTGATTCTTTTTCAAGATCAGCGGCTACACCGAATTTGCTACTGCGTTTTAAATCAGTACGTTAGTTTATATTGGAGATTATTCAAATTAATAGTTTTTCCCCTCTAATTTCTATAACTGCTGCTTTAGTTCCAAGCTGTAAAGGTTCTTATTCTTAACCTTGTTTGTAACATTTGTTTGGTGACCACTGGTTCTGTACATATTGATCTTCCACTACGAGTGTGCGCGATTTGTTTGCTTGGTACTTGACATCAGTGTGCCACGATTTTATTTATATCTAAGAGTTTATGATCATGATTTGATAGATATGATCTTGACTGACAGTTTCGAAGTATTTACCTGAAAGGCATCATTAACACCGCTGCTTGTTGATTTGCTGCAACGAACTCATCTGGCGGTGTTGGGTTTCTAAAAGACAGTTAACATCCATGTTATATACTTCTGTTTTTATTATTCGAGATTCTCCGCAACCACCCCCCTCTATCAAACCGCCTATGCCCTTAATATCCCCTCATAGATTCATTATAGATTTTAGATATTTGTGCGCAGTGCAGCCGCTCACCTTTTAGAGTTGGATTACTATTATTAGGGTTTTTTCTTTTGTCTTCTTGTTTTACTGAACAAAGTTTGCCCAGTGAATATCCAATGCATAGCCTTACCTCCATTTATTTTTCTTTTATTGGAAAGCGTTTTTGGTTTAGGGTAGATACCAAATGGCCACTACGATCCTTGCCCCTGACCCACCAAAACTCCCTCCCTACTTTTTTTCTTATGAAATACAGTATATGTCAGTAGGGGTAAACGGAGAGTCCTGGACCACATGAATCATGAATCATGCGGTCCAGAAATTTTTGTGGTCCAGAAAAATTGAGTTATTTTTGGAAAAACCAAAATTTTTCTGGTAAAAAAATTGATTTTCTTGGAAAATGTTGGGTTTTTCCCAAAAATAATTCAATTTTTTCCTGAAAAACATTTCTGGACCACTTTCGACGGAATTTGTCGAAAATGTCTAAAAAATTTCCGGTTCTACAAATTCACTTCTTTGATAAATTTAACCCTGATTTTCCCATTGGGTGAATTTTTTTTGACATGGTCCAGAATGGGATTTTGCACGATTGTGACCGGTGACAGATTAGCACTGAGATTTCCATTGGGAAAAATTCCTGAAAAATACTGTTTTTTCGGTTTTGAGTTGGAAAAATAGGCGATCAAACGTCCATTCCCACAGTAAAAGATGACGGTTCGATCGAGGTGAATTCAAAAATTGGTCCAGTAAAAAACTCGATCCGGGACATGGATTTCCCACGGGAAGAGACGACGATTCGATCGAGGTGAATTCGTAGATTGGTCCAGTAAAACTCGACCGTTTGAGATCGAGTTGAGATCGAGCGTGCGAGTTCGAGAATCGTTAGGTTAGCTGGACGACGATCTGGGGGATTGGGGGAGGAGGATCGCGATTGAAAAAAAAAAATATATGTAATATATTATTATTATGAGATGAGTGATAAAAAAAATTGACCGTTTAAAAATAAAAATAAAAAAAACTGTAAAATAGATATTTATAAAACAACATTCAAAAAAATAAGAAAACAAAAAAAATAACTGTTTTTCATTAAAGAAAAAATAATAATAAATAAATAAAACAATGCTTCTACACATCGGAGATTCGAAGCGAAGAGACGAGCAGGTTCGTGAATTAATACGGAGTAAGAAGAATATTCAGGCACAGGATATGATCAGGTGATTGGGAGAGACCGTGTTGAAATGAGAGACGACCCGTCATCGAGGTTCAGGAACAAGCTAGGAAAGAGATTGTGGTGGAATTGAGACGCATAAAGGAAGGTTCTCAGAGGTCGATCGCTTCGATCCCCGGTAGTTTCGTGCCGAGAACTCCGTCCAAATACATTCCGACGGTAATCGCGACTGATCCAAGTTGCATCACTAGTTTTACGCCGAAAACTTTGTCCGAATACACTCCGGAGAGAATCGAGACCGATCCAAGTAGCATCGATAACGATGCTTCGAGCATTATTAGCATCACATCTGACGATGGTAGTGGAATCTCGAAAGATTCGATGTACGGATTTCATGACGATCATGATAAAACTTTCGTGTGTGACACGAAAGTATCGCTTGAAGGCAGCTATTTGATCGTCAGTCCGAACAGGTACGAATTTTCCGGCGGATTGTATACTCTACTCTCTCACCAGAGACCCGATGATTACACCAAAGAAGATTACAAAAATTACGGAGACATTCTGGTTCAGACCCACGCCATGAAGAAGAACAACGATCCCAACGAGACGAGACTGAAGGATATGAGAGGTTACAAGTGGAAGAACGTAGTGGAACCCATATGGAAGGCGAATGAGAATTTCGTGAAATCGGTGACTGGAAAGGGAATGACCGAAACGGTATTTCTTCCGCGCGATCCCTATGCCTTGTCGGAGAGATGGCGATTATTGATGTTAACACTGGAGTGGATAACGAGATAGTTAGCGTGTGTGACGAATTGTTGAGGCAGAAGGTCTTGACTAAGAAGGATTATCAAAAGTTGATGAATGGTTTCAAATAATAAAATAGTAAGAGAAGAGAGAAAAAAAATATTAAGTAAATAAAAAAAATATATATTCAAAAAATAATTAAAAAAAACGAATTCTTAAAAAAAATATGTTAGTGATAAATAACAGGGGATACGCTAGATCCTATGTCTACGGCGGATTGGGAATCGTGGATTCGATGATGCGATTTTTAACTTGTAAATTCACTGACGATGCCGCAAAAAAGATCGCCTCGAGTGCTCTCAAAATCAGAAAGAAGATGGCAATCGATGCGGGTGAGAAAGCGGCGACCAAAGCGAGTGGTAGAATAGCTTCGGAAGTTTGGCAAGAGAGGTGCCGACGCATTTATTAATAAATTGATAACTCCACAACCTGCAACCTCATGAATCGAACCGAAAAGTTGGCGAGACTTCTATGATGATGTCGTACCGATATAAGACTTAGCTAAAATGATGAAAGGATCAGGATTGAAAGTGATTTATAAATAAAAAAAAACTTTTTATAAATAATATATATATATAAAAATAGGAATTAAAATAAAAAAAAATAGAAAAAAAACATAGTTCAAAACATAGTTAAAAAAAAAACGGGAGAAAAAAATGGATATCAAAGACATGTCTTGGAATGACGCGATGACCCAGAGGTCAAACGACGAGTTCTTTCCCAAGAGCATAAGAGGTCTGATAGTGCGAAAATCGAATTGCGGAAAGACCAATCTCTTGATGAATCTATTGTTGCGACCCGACTGGTTGGATTATGACAGATTATTCGTTTTTTTAACCGGAATACAGATTGTTTCGAGAGTGCATTAATCATAAATTACCCAAGGACGTCATGGTGAGAATCTTCGACAATCGAGACGAATTCGAAGGACACGAGACTTCGAATATATTGGAAGGGGCGGCGAGAGAATTGGCTAGGAGAAATGCCGAGTGTTCGAATGTGGAATGTCGTTCTACGAGAACGCCGACGACATTCCCGATCCGATACAGTTTAAGTCAGAGAATAAGAATCTCATGATCTTCGACGATCTACTGTTGGAGAGACAGAATAAATGCGAATCGTATTACATTCGAGGACGTCACAGCAATGTGGATTGTTTCTCTCTGTCTCAGAATTATTTTCAACTGTCCAGACAGACGATAAGGGAGAATGCTAATTTTCTTTATATCTTTTGTCAAGATCTCAAGAATCTCAAACACATCTATGGGGATCACGTGGCCAAAGAAATGAGCAGGGAAGAATTCAGGAGATTGTGTAAGAAGGTGTGGGACAAAGGACTTTTGTGGTGATCGATTTGACTAGCGAATTCAACAACAGAAAATACCAAAGCGGATTCGACGATTTCTTTCCGATAATAATAGAGAAGAAAATAAAAAAAATTTAAAAATATTGATAAAACATAAAAATATATAAATAATAAATAATAATAAAAAAATGTCGGAAATCTATTAGAACATATAGTCGAGAATATGGCTGTGAAACAGCCTTATCAAATTGTAGTGAATCACGACACGACTCGATTCACTACAAAATTCGAACCTTCCATCGAATAGAAGAAGGAAAAGAGATACGAGATAGCGTTGGTTAATCTCGAGACTTATTATTCGTTTCCCAACGTCGCCGAATGGAATAACGCATTCAAGTATTCCAACGGTGTGGATTGGTTCGAGATTCGATTTCACAAAGGGAGTTATGACATAGACGATCTGAAGCATCACATCCAGACGAGACTGAAGACTGATGGTCACAGAAGCAAGATGATAAGACTTGCTCCCAATACGAGTACTCTACAGATGATATTAGACTTGGGAGATAATTTTCGATTAGATTTTAGTGCAGAAGATCCGTTCGATAAGATGTTGGGATTCGATCAAAATATGTATCGAGGTCATGCCACGTCCGAAAATATGGTCGACATTCTCGCAGTCAATAGCATTTTAGTGAATGTCAATGTGATCGCGGGAAGTTACTTCAATGGTAGCACTCAGCCTATGATCTAATCATTCTTTCTGGACGTTTCGCTGGGTTACAAGATGATGGAGTGACCTCAAAATCTTGTCTATCTACCCGTGATCCTTGACACGTTGTATAGCATCGAAACCACATTGACAGATCAGAATGGCAATCAGTTAGATCTTCGTAGTGAGAGAGTGACTATACAATTTCACATTAGAGAGATATGAAGAAAAAAATAATAATAAATAATTTGAAAAAATAATATCTTAAAAAAAAATTAAAATGTTTTTTTTTTTAAAAAGTTTTAGGATTTTATTTTATATATTATATGAGAAATAAAAAAATTAAAAAAAAGAAACTTATAATATTAATAATTAAAAAATATATATAATCAAATAAAAAAAAATATGAGTCAATATATAATTAAAAGCGTGAACATATCTGAACGACAGAAAGCTAAACTTCACAGAGCATTGAGAAGTCGAGGCGAGGCTGTTAGATTTAAATTCAGTTATGAAGATTTGGTGGCCACGATCAGATCGCCTGGACTAAAACTCAAATCAAGAGGATGGAGAAAGCGATTAGTAATCAAATGGGAATGATGGAGAGACTGAGTCCCACTCAATTGAGATATAATCTGAGTATGAAAGACGGTTTCTTACCGCTATTGGCGGGACTCACCGCCAAAGCAGTACCCATTCTCACAAAGACGGTGTTGCCAGCTCTGGGCATGGAAGCTCTCTCGGGACTCGCTAGTTCAATAGCCAACAAATTAATGGGTAGAGGATTGTTTTTGAAGAACAGGGGAAATGAACTGTTTTTGAAGAAGGGAGGAGCCGTGTGTTGTGTAGATGTCGAAGGTAAAGAATTGTATCTAGGATCCGTGAGAAAGGGTAGTGGCAATGCTTTCCACAGAGACGGTCTCTATCTGAAGACTGGAGAGAATGTGGAAATGATTGGTGAAGGTTTGTTGTTCGGTCAGAATTCACCATTTAAGAATATACCCCTTATGTTGCTTTTGTTGATATTGTTATTCATATTCCCAAATTGAAGCTATTGTGAAATGATGAAGTGTTTGAACGAAAAAAAAATGTGATTTACCAAGATTATCGCATGATTATAGATGTTCTAGATCGTTTAAAACATGAAGTGAAACTTGTAGAATGTTACAATTACGGGAAATATCGTTACATTATTTACTGCGCGAAAAACGTAGTTAATCTATTCGATCATGGTGGTGGTGATGAAAATATTGAAACATCCATTCACACGTGTGTCGAATTTATCCACAGATTACACTCATTCACGTCAAATAGATCGTGGATCGAATTTGTTAATAGGTTAGAAATCATTATCGATTATTTCCCATATCATTCTAACGACGACGATGATGACGATGATGAAAAAATGATGATTTTATCGAAATACGAAAAGCATAAACTCCTTCTCTCGAAAAATGTCATCTCTTTCCTGTAATAATACGTGCGATTATAATAGACGTGAAGAAGTATTCGTTCATTCAGTTGATGATGTGAAGAATGGAATGGGTTGTTATAAAAAAAACGTAATATATAAAGAGAATTAAAAAAAAAATTTAAAAATAATAGAAAAAAAATATTAAGAGTATAAAAATAATAATAATAAGAATACAAATATATATATATATATATATATATATATATATATATATATATATATATATATATATATATAATAAAAATAATAATAATAATTATGAGTAAAATGAACAATTCCATGGAATCGAGAGCTTGGTTTATTCGAAGGGTGCTGTACAAAGCTTACATGATCTGCATGAATGAACAACTTCCTCGCATCTTGAAAGAAAGAGGCCTCGGCTGTCAAGAGGAGAAAAAATTTAATCACATTAATCATTCATGTCTTACGATAGAATGGGAAGACATCATCACCATGTATTTCATGCGTGCATTGGAATACGTCCACGATCGAATGTTGGAATCAATTCGTGTTTTGCATCAGAGAACCCAAGCCGACTAAATCGGAGGAGTTGAAGTTAGTGCATCAATGTCTCTCCACCGAAGACAGAGGACACGTTTTGGAATTTTTGTTGAAAAAGGGGAGACCACTAAAAAAATTTTTGTTAAATAATAAGGGATGAAAATAAAATACATAATAAATAAAAGATATAAAAATAAATAAAATAAAAAAATGGAGCTTCTAAGTAAAAAATCTATCCATCGTTAGAGAAGTTGAACATTAAGCCCACGGCACCTTATCTACCACCACCACCGCTAGAACGAGGAGAAAGTGATGACGTGGGGCAGAGGTATCCAATCGAACAAATCAATAGAATTCAATCGTATCTGATGCGCGATAGAGATTCTCGTCGTTCGCTCAATAAGAAATATTTGAGATTAGAGAAATTTGTGAATGGTGTGGATTTGACTCTCATTGCAGCATCTATGCATTTGAATTTTACCAGAATCAGTCTATTATCGGCCGCCGTTGTTGCTCTTCCGGTCGTGTTAGCCATAGAAGGATTGGCTTTGACTGTCGAATTCGTTCGTATGATCGGAAATTTAATCGCTAAGAAATTATCTGCAAAGGTCTGGAAGCACAAATACATCAGAATTTTAGCCGATGCAAAGATCGACACCGTGTCGGATAACATCTCCCTAGCACTGAAAGACGGTAGGATTTCGGACCGTGAATTCCTCGACATATTGAACGAAAAACAAAAATACGAAGTCATGAAAGCGAATATAAGAGTCCAGAGTCGTCAGATCATCAATGAACAAATGCAGGATTCTCTCATGAAACAGGTGGGGAAGAAGCGAGACGATAGTTTCCTAAATTGTTGGATCACAAAAGGATTCCAGAAGCAATCGATTGAAAAAATATATATATAAAAGAAAAATAAAAAAAAATATGTATAAATTAAATAAAATACGAAAAAAAAAAAATAATTAAAGAAATACGAAAAAACAAAACAAATGTATTGCGTCAAATGCAAGAGAGTTACCAATACTGTTAACATTAAAAAAATATTGACAAAAAATAACAGACCCATGCTTCGCGGAACATGTAAAATGTGCGGTTTGACCAATACGCAATTCGTCAAATGCAGTGCCAGTCTGCCAAATAAATTGATTAATAATCTACTCGTCGAAATGCATCTGCCAGGATATCAATTCACGGGACCAGTCACGAAATTAAATAAGAGATTGAATCGAGATCTGACTCCTAAATCTTAGAGCAAACCCATTAATAGGGTGGATTCGGCCGCTTACACTCACGATCTGTGCTACGCTAAACATCCCGACGTCGAGACTCGTAATCGAATCTGCAAAAAAAACATGTTGGCACAAATGAAAAAGAGAGAGAGACTCGATCGTTAGCTGGTTGGTAAAGCACCAAACGTCAATTCGGAC
Source organism: Pictodentalium vernedei (assembly GCA_031216915.1). Lineage (NCBI taxonomy): Eukaryota > Metazoa > Mollusca > Scaphopoda > Dentaliida > Dentaliidae > Pictodentalium > Pictodentalium vernedei. The sequence goes on from CM062294.1 coordinate 233,729,630, forward strand.
GGGGTGATAAAAAAGTGTCCAGAAAAAATTATTAATGAATGCATTGGCGAACGAACTACACAAGCCCGTCATGCGTAAATTTCGAAGGAGAAGGGTGTTCGTAAATGGGTCTGGATCAGATCTAGTCGGCCGATCTGGTCGACATGAAATCGGTTTTGAGACAGAACGAGGGCGTTAAATACATACTGACGGTCATCGACGTGTTTTCGAAATACAGATGGATGAGACCTCTGAAGAATAAATCAGAAGCTTGCTTGGCTTAGGCTCTGAAGAGCATATGTAACAGTAAATATGTTCCCCTTGGAAATATTATCCTGGTCATAATATTTCCTAGGAAATTTTATCCTCCGGATAAAATCACCTAGGAAATAAGACGTTTGGGAAGAAATTTCCTAGGAAATAATATCCTAACCCAGAATAATTTATCCTATGCATTTTGTCAATGTAAATATTTACTAAGATATCCGGAAAACACAAATTTAATCAGTATAGCATTAGTACAATATAAACCAGAAAAACAATTACTCAGAAAAATAAACCACCACCTTATTTTTGTGAAAGTAATTTTTGTCACAGTTTAATTTCCAATTGGAATAGTTTGAAATTATTGTCAAGTCAGTAATACATGTGAACACTATCATCAAATCTTTTAGTTTTGTTTCTCCTGGGCCTAGGCACTTGTGACGATACAATGTAAAAAATTGGAACATTGCCATTTTCAAATGAAAGTTCTTCCATTGTTTCAGTTGATGAATCAGATAAATCTTGTCTGACAGCTCCCGAAGGTGGAATATCGGAGTCTGTATGAGATTTGTCGCCTGTCTCAAAATACCTCTTAACATTAGTTTGGTTATGGGGACCCAGTTCTTTGCCATTTTGGTCTTCCAGCATGTAAAGTCCTTTCGATATATAGCTTTTTTATGATATATAGTCCTTTATACTTTATTTGTTGCAGAGTTCCCATGCCACAACGTCTTTTGAAATTTTTTAACAAAACTTTATCCCCAACAACATAGTTTTGTTGGAAAACTCTATGTCTGTTGTCGTAAACCTTTTCTGTCTTTTTTAGCATTAGCAATGTTTTTATTGGATTTTTCGAAAGAAGCAGATTGTTGTTTTGCAATATTCTCCATGTTTTTTTTTAAATCTCTATGTCTGCTGAATCATCAGAAATTGATATTTCCTTATCTGGCACTAGAGCACACTATCACCAACATTGATGCTTGATTCTTTTCTCTGGAAAGGCAAAATAGGATGTCTCATGTACATCATATAGAATGGACTAAATCTTGTACTAGTATGCACTGTTGACCTATAACCAAATATCCACTCGTCCAATTTTGTGTCCCAACTTTCACCATTGTCCAAAACTACTTTATTGATCATCGATTTCAAAGTTTGATTGAAATGTTCACATTTTCCTTTAGATTGTGGATGATATGGGCTAGTTGTGGTAGGTTTGATATTGTAATTGGAGCAAAATCCTGTCATCAAATCGCTATTATATTCCCCTCCTTTATCAGATATAATTTCTTCCATAACTCCAAAACGATAAATAAACTTCCTCAATTGTTCAACAATTTCACTTGAAGCTTTGGAATAAATTGGCACAGCTTCTAGCCAGTTAGAAAAATAATCTATAGCTGTCATTGCATATTTGTAATTGCTCACAGATAGTGGGGATCCATCGGATTTCAAGAAAGGTCCTATAAGATCAATCCCAATCTTGGACCACACCTTTGAAGGAACCTGTACAACTGTCTTTCACTGACAGTGGAAACTGTTCTTTTATTAGGAAACTGGCACTGTGAGCATGTTTTAACATAGTCTCACACATCATTCATCATTGAGTACCAATAATATCTTATTTTCAGCAAGTCACCTGTTTTATCTCTGCCCAAATGACAGGCAGTATTAATGTGGCATTGTTTTATAAGAACTAACTTTTTATCCTGAGTGATAACTTTCCTTTTCTGGTCTTTATTGATATAGAACATTTCATCCTCCTCAATTTTGAAATTTTTAGATTTCATCCTAAGTGACCTCTTCTGATTCTCCTTAAAGATTGAGGATAAACTTTCTTTGGAAGATAATTCCAAAGAATTTCATATTCTTCCAAATTCATTTTTATCCACAAACTTAGACTGTAATTCCGATTCCAATACCAACAACACTGCTAACTAACTAACCTAGGTTACCCTGAATAAAGCTAAATCACCTGCAAAAGGTTTACTCAGGCAGCATGTTGAACAATTCTCACCTTTTTATGCTGCACAGTAATGTTTATGTTCTAATGTTTATAAACATTCTGTCTTTGTTTACATTTAAGGGGGAACATTTTTCCTATTTACGGATAATATTTGTTAGAGTTATTTAATCCACAAACTTAGACTGTAATTCCGATTCCAATACGAACAACACTGCTAACTAACTGACCTAGGTTACCCTTAATAAAGCTAAGTCACCTGCAAAAGGTTTACTCGGGCAGCATGTTGAACAATTCTCGCCTTTTTATGCTGCACAGTAATGTTTATGCTCTAATGTTTATAAACATTCTGTCTTTATTTTATCCTGGGGGATAATATTTCCAGGGGATGAAATTTACTCTTACACATATTCGCATCGTCATCTCGAAAACCGGATCAATTGTAGATGGACAAGGGGAAGGAATTTTACAACAGTCACGTTCATCCATTGGTCGGCCTCTATTCCATCGAAAACAAAGGGAAAGCTGATGTGATAGAACGTTGGAATAGAACCATGAAGGAAAACATGTACAAGTATTTCACGGCCAATAAGACCTAGAAATATATCAACGTTCTAGACGAACTGGTCGAAGAATACAACAACACACGACGCAGATCGATCAAGATGATGCCCGTGAAAGCTAGCGATCCTTGAAATGAAAGGCACTTCTTCGCGAATCTCTATCCCGAAAGGATTAAGATCAAGAAGGTGTCTAGACCACCGAAATTTGCAGTCGGCGATCGAGTGAGAATCACTTCTTATAGGTCACTCTTTGCGAAAGGTTGCACTCCTCGATGGACCGAGGAAATCTTTAAGATCATTAGAATATTTTACACAGATCCAGTGACTCATCAAATAGAAGAGTTAGAGGATGACGAAGATGGCAGCAGAGAAATCATTGGAACATTTTACGAACAAGAACTGCAGAAGACGGCGTTTTGAAAACCAACCCTTCACTTTTTTACACATATATATTAAGGAAAAAAAAAGAAATAAATAAAATAATAATTTAAAAAAACAATTTATAATAAAAAATGCAAACGAATTAACACAAACAAAGAAACATGACGAATATATTAGATATAACCGAAGGTCTATTGAGAGATGAAAGCATTCAAGAATACGAAGTTCACGAGTATGAACCCGTGACTGGAACCAGTCTGAACAATGCAGGTGAGATAAGAATCAGCGTCGAGGCTCAAGATCTGTTCATACACCCCGGCGAAATTTACATAGCGATACAGGAATGTCTCACTAAGGAAGACGGAAGCGATTACGCCGACGACGACGTAGTCACTCTAGCCAATAATGGCATGATGCATCTGTTCAGTAATATAAAATACATGCTCTCGGTACAAGAGATAGAATCCGTGTTTCATCCCGGGCAGGCCAGCACGATCTATGGACTCTTGACGTATCCGGACGATTTTTCGAAATCTAAAGAACTCAATCAATTGTGGTTGAAAGACACTGTCGCCGACATGCGTGCAGCTAATACCGGTGCCGCCATGAGATTCGACTACGTCGTTAAGACGTTGAGACCCAGAGGAACATTTTCGTTCAGGATACCTCTGAAACACATATTCAGATTCGCAGAAGTTTACGATAAGATTCTATATGGATTCAAACACAATCTGACATTGATTCAAAAAGGAAACAACGAAGCCATCGTGAGACCCGCCGCGGCCGATGCGGGTAAGATACATCTGAACTAGATATCTTGGTTCGTTCCACACATGCTACCTACGGTCACAGAGAAAGTACGTCTCTACAAGATCATAGAATCGTAGAGTAAATTACTGGTGGGATTTAGAATGAGACAGTGCAACACGGCTAGTATTCCATCATCCACCAATCACTTTGATTGGAGACTCACCGTGAAATCTGCCTCGGAAAGACCGTGATGCATCGTAGTGGCATTTCAGACCGATAGGGATAGGTCTCAAGAGAAAAATCCTTCCCTGTCGATCATTGTCACTTGAGAAACATGCAGGTGTTTTTAAATGCCACCAGATATCCAGCCATCGATTATAATGCCTCTTTTGATAAAAACGATTTCTGCAGGCTATATGCCGACGCCGCCAATTTTAGAAAGAAATATCATCGACTGGTCGAACTGATGGGTAATCCTAATATCACTCCCACCGAATACAAATCAATATATCCCCTGTTCGTATTCGACGTCAATAAACAGAGCGAGCGACTCAAGAGTAATGTCCTAGACATTCAGATCAAGATGTAGTTTGAAAGAACGTGCCAAAGCGAACCGAGGCTTTTGCCTTAGTCCTGTCAGAAAGTGAGTTAGAATTCGAATCGGACGGACAAAAAATGTCCATCATTCGATGAAAAAAATAATAATCATTAAAAAAAAAATTAAAATACCCCAAAAAAGTAATGAATAAAATAATTACATAAAAAATATAATTGGATTTGGAGAGACTGAATATTCAATCTCTCAAAATCCAATTATATTTTTTATTTTTTTATTTTGAGTCGTCTCTTCTACATCACAAAAGTGATTATATATTGTTTTTGTTTCACTGTTTGTTCAGAGGATTGAGTTCAATCAACAGAGAGACCACGGAAGTGGCGGCTTCGAGATTATTGGTTTTCATCTTGAAATTGATCCTATCCCCCATCTGCACCTTGAGAGGCCTACCGAAGATGCTAGTGTTCGAGTGTCGATCCTTTATCTTTTCGACTCGGTTTCCACACCGTTCACCATGAGATTGACGACCGCTCTATTGCTCAAGTCCATACAAGTCAGAGTCATTTGAATAAACTCGCCTCTCACTGGCATGGGATATCCTATCAGACCGAGCAGCGGTCCGTTACCTCCGTTTCCAAAGGACCATTCGGCATTTTCCGCTTCTAATGCACCGCTCTCCTCGGCCCAAACGGTGATCAATTGTCTGGCGTATTTTTTTTTTTTTTTTCCACGACAGACATCAAAGTGCAGGCATCCGACATGTGCACGGGATCCGGCAGATTCGTGAGTGCGTGTCCTCCCATGTCCAGTTTGCCTTCCATGATATCACCCTTTCTCCAGACCATAGATCCGTCCAAGTACTGTCTGCTGACCACGCTGGAAGCGAATTCTGGTTTGTCATCAAGACCGAATAGATTGTGACCAGCCATGTCAATGGTGGCCTCAATGGCTTTTCCGGATTTTTGTTCAGATACAATTCGTCGACTTGAGATTCCAGATAGGATTTAGAATCCTGTAGGGCAGAATCCACAGCCTTTGTTGACCACCGTCGAGTCTTCGTCTTCATCGTCGATCTGGGACAGATTCAATATCTTGTTGAATCTCGCATCAAGATCCGATTTCATTTCTAGCTCGTCGGCGTTATTCTTTCTCAGTTCCAAGTGTATGTATTGTTTGGTCGCCACATCATTAGGATTCGTGAGAACGGGCACGTTAATTATCTTGTTAGAATTCGCATTCAATTCAGACTGCATCACTTTAAGAACGTAGCGATCTCTCAGATGTTTACTGAATCTCCCATGAGCGTTGTCCGCATATCTTTGGTGACATCGGTTGAATCTCTAGGATCTGCTGCATTCAGCACTCGTTTAGATTTCAAGTCGAGATCGTCCGTCATGTCTTTATTCATGTAATTATCTCTCATCATCTGCCTGAAATTTTCGTCTCCCCCATCAACGTATCTTTTAGTCGCGGCATCTGACATATCGACTGGTTTGGGAAGATTGTAGATTTTTTTATTGTTTAAGTTTAAAGTTTCTTCTCGAGGTTCGTATCTCCGGACGTATCGTTCATCCAAGTTGGCAATGTCGCCACCGCCACTAACAACTTCAACCGTTTTTCTTTTCTTTCTAGAGGAACCTTCATTATCGTCAGCATGACCCAATTTATCAACTGGCATGTTTGTTTTGTTTTGTTTTGTTATTATGTAATATTTTTTTTTTGTTTTTATTTTAATTATAACTTTATTTTTTTTATATATTCTTTATTTATATATCTATCTATATAAAAAAATTCTTCTTTCTCCTCCTTTGATGTAAATCGTTGAGAATATCCTGCAAGTGATCTCCTTTCAACCGTCTCTTGAGAGAGTAGAGGCACATATGACTGCAAAACACTCAATCCGGTGCTTGCACTCGTTCGGTATTCCAAATAACGGACATTAAATAGTTCCTTATTTCTATTGGCGGCAAGATTCCGTAGCTATCGAAATAATTATTTTTAACCCGATTCGAAAACCACATGACCTAATGCGTGCCCTCACCTCCAATATTGTCCAAATTTAAAATTCCACATTCCGAATTGTCGTCTTTTTTTCTTGTTAAGGCATCTCTAGAAAACACACCTCGAAAATGTTTGATTTTTAAATCTTTTGCCACTTTCGATAGATCAATGTTGGATAGGGGTTCATTGGGTAAGATGACACCTTCTATGGATATGTGTTTTATTTTCTTCTTTTAAATAAATATTTTTTTTTTATTTATTATTTCTTTTTATTCTTTTTTTTTTAATTTATAACTCGTAAGTTTTTTTTAACTTACAACATTTCGATGTCTTCAGTCATACTACATTCATCTTCTCGATATCGCAGAATAATATCCGAGTGTAAAAGTGTGTATTTTATCCTCACATATAATTCTCTTATCGTCGTCGGCCATCAACGCAATCTTATTGATTTCTTTGGTGTACATCTCATGCTTTTCGCTTTGAATCACAGTCATCTTTTTATACACTGTCAAACCTTCGAAAAGACTCTTTATACTCGCCAAAAGCGATGGTTTTATTCGTCACACGTGCTTGAAAGCCTATACATCGCTTGATCTCTTCACCATCGAGGAGATAAGCATACAATTTTGATATCAAACCCACGAATTCTGTGATCTGTCTTCCACTGCTCTCGTCTTTGAATTTACCCAACACCTTTTTATTGACACCCGTTGGAATCTTAGATGAGTGATCATCGGGATAATTAAACATGTCAAACCATTCGTTCACATCTGGTGCTATGTCCTCATAGATGTATCTAGTCTCTATCTCGTAAACCAGACTGTCCGTGTTGGTGAACAATAGTTTGGCTTTTGAACCGAATTTGGATTTGACGTAATCGTAGTGAAACGCATACATCAACTGCTTGCTGATATTTAAGATGACCGCTCTGAGATAACAGGGTTTGTCAAACTTTAGATGCGTCTTTTGCATGTGTACAGCTACTAGAGTTTCGTCGAATATGATTCTATGTTGATAATTAGGTTTCGAGATTAATTTTCTAGACCTCTCTTCAGACGTGAGGAATTGAACGTTGGTTCTATTCCCAATATTTTCCATAGATTTCCTGTACATGCAATTGTTCATGAGTTTGAAGAAATCTTTTTTGAAGTCGCTCTCAGCCTCCATTCTTAAATTCGTGTTGAGATCGATGTATTTTTTCATCCAAGGCTACTCGTCGAATCGAATGATTTGATGCACGTCGATTAATCTCATCCCGCGATTGATGTAACATTTCAGATTTATGCATTAGACCACATACTTGCATTTGTGATTTAAATTGGGAATGAGTTTTTTATGCCGTTCACTTTCATTCGTTTGGGAGCCAGTGAATAATCGTTGTGTAGATCGTGTAACGTTTCCAGATAGTCCAAATCGACCTCTAGAATACAAGGATAGTGTCTCCATTTTTGTTTTTCTTCTGATGTTTCGACCCATTTGAAATTTCCAATCGGTAAAGGATGACTCATGGCCCAACCGTATAAATTATTAGCATCCCAATACTGTATGTATTTACTCAGTTTTTCCGAATCGAAATCTTTTCCCATGTGAGAATTATTAGCTTTAGCATATCTGGTGAAAATCATAGAGACGCTACCCTTCATGGCCTTTGCAAACATGTCGACGTCTGTTAATAATTCCAATCGAACTTTGATCGTCTTCAAGAGAGCATCCCAGGCAAGTCCGGGTGCTGTTAAATACCACGTTGGATCTAGTTCGTAATATCGATGACACATTCGTCGGCCAAGAGAAGCACCTCGGTTTTCAGATAGAGGTCGTGATAATCTCTCTAGGATTGCATGTTGAATAATCTCCACACTTTTTGCACGAGTTCATAATTGTCATCAGAAATGTGAAACTGGAACAATTTCGAATAAAAATCTTCTTTTGCAGATAGAGCAACGTCGTCGAATTTCTCGAGATCACTCATGTAATCATAAGGATAGACACCTTTCCTCAACATGACATCCACCAATTGTCGTCGATCATCAAAATGTTTACTCGTGATTTCAAATTTCTCCCTATTCAAACTGTCGACTAATTTTTCCAGACTGGCCACTATGAATTTATAACTGTCGATGAAACGTATCTCTCTATGGACGGGACTCATTTTCCCATCCTTAGAGTGATACATTTTATCGACGACCTTCCACTTAGTGAAGATAATGTATTTTTCAGCGTTGTGTGGTATGCAGCTCAACTCCCCCTCACTGACACCCATATTTGTCATGAACAGGTGACTGGCATAGCTCGAGAGATTGTGAAATATCACCAGATAGAATTGAGCATCTCGAAATCCCAAAATACATTTCTTGTGAGCCGCACGACGAAACAGTCCCATGTAGTGATCGTGATCTCTAACTTTTTCATTATTTTCAAACTCATTATCGAATGATTGTCTACAGATGTGACATTCAGTGTTTTTATTGTATTCTCACTGTTGCTCTGGCGTGATGATCAAGTCTTCGGATTTTTTTAATTTGTCATATAATTCTTGAAAATTCGATTCTAACTCTTCCACAAATTTTCGAGCCACGTCGTCACATTCCAAAAGTTTAGTGTAGATGAATGGACCTGATGATTCTCGGTCGTCGAAAAAACATTTCACGTAATAACAATAGCCCGAATATATGTGCTTCTGATATTTTTCGGTGTAACTCCTGTGCTCGTCGGGCTGGCAAGAATTCATTTTTGTGGTGAAACATTCGAAATCGGCATAGACGACGAATGGTGGTTCTAATCTTCTTTTGTAGTTGCAAAAGTTCATGTAAGTGTTAGGTTTAGGCATTTCAAAGGCAATGCTTGGCTTTTCCTCGCAATATTCATGATGATGTGTCAACGATTCTTGACAACGGAACGAATTCATGCAGTTGAGACAGAAAAATCATTATGTTTAATAATCTGCTTCGACAGCAATCAACTCATATTTTAATCCAGCAATAATGTTGATTGTCACTCTCGGAAATTAATTACAAATTAACAATCTTTTCTCTCTCTTTGTGCGAAGTCAGTCTGAGAGGACAGACTCTTTGTTTTTCATTGTCATATCCCAAGACGTTCACAGCCACGGTGGGATTTAGCTTTTCATAAAGCTCGATGTCTTCCAACAACGTTGGGAAAGGCACTCCCGTCCAATCGAGATTTTTACAAGTCTCCATGTACTTGGAAACTCTGTCAGTATGCTCTTCTGTGGGATAAAAGGCCGATGTGATCGACCATTTGAAACACTTGCTATCCTTTTTATTTTTCACGTTAATGACTGCATGTTTATTATATACGAAACGAGGCAATTCCATATAGGAAGACATTCTCAAAGGATCGTGTCTGTCCACGTGGATCTCGCGGTTCAATACCTTCTCGAACGTCAAACCACTTCCATTGAGATGATAATGAGCCATAGATTCAAACATCTTGTCTTTCATCACTTCGTGAACATCAGATAATTCGTCGTCTCTAAACACGGTCTCGTTTTTAGATTGGAAATAGGCATCTTCCACTGCGCTCTCATCCGTGTTTGTGTTGACCCTTTTCATCAGACAATCCAAAATCATTTTTATTTTTAAAGCCTTATCCAGATGTTCTCAAAATACATCCAATACTCCACCCTTCTCACATTCCATGAACGATTCGGGATCGAGATTTGCGAGACCGGGAATCATGTTGAAAGTTTTAAAATGTCCTCTAATGGTGACATCTCGTTCTATCGGAATCAATGTTTTCTCTAACACTTTGATTAAGATTCCCTCTATCACATCGAGTCCCTTATTTTCTTTCAGCACTCTCAAGACTTCACCCAACATTTTTTTTTCCTAATGAATTGTCATCTCGAACCGCATCGCTTTTCTTTTTTTTTCATTCTCTTTCAAAACCTGCCGGTCCACTTTTTGTTTAACAGTCTTCTTCTTAGTTTCCACAGTCGTTTGTTGATGTTGTTTCGTCGTCACTGCTGCATTCTCATTTTTTTTCATGATTCGAGTTTTTGCCACTGTCGTAGATCTTCCGTCCACTCCCTTTCCATCGAGTAAATGATAGATGCATTTCTCTTTTTTCATGTATTTACCACCTTTCAAATTCAATATCTGACGTACTTTGGCTTGTAATTTCACCAGTTTTTGATCATAGGTCTTCCTACACATGACTTCAATCAATTGTCCTTTGGTGCTGTAAAAGCTGTAATTTTTAATTCTTAGATTTCTACAGTCCTTTTTCAACTCGGATACGGTAGATGAATATAACTTTTCCACTTTTTGTTTGTGGCATTTTTTATGTTAAAACTTCTTATTTAATATATATAATATTTTAGGTCTTTTAAAAAAAAAAAATTGTGAATTTTTAAACTTCTTATTTTAATATACCTATTTTATTTTTTTTAATAAAAAACACCAATTTTTGTACAAAAAAAATATAATAAAGATGATTTAGGTACATCGTATCTGAACTGATCGTTTATACCTTCACCTCAAAAAAACAACATTTGTCGACTGAGGACCATCAGTAAAATAGCAAAAAAATAATTGTATACCATAGAAAACCAGTACTAACTCGCTTTCCAAATTCATTCCAATCATAGGTGAATAGAGTTACGTGCATCGAGAAACACACACTCGCCCTAGATTAGTATATATTAAAATAAGATTCATCAACTTAGCATTTCACTTCATTCAGTAATGAATACAGGTGTTTTGAAAGCCAGTTCTATTTCCTGAATGTTCACACAGGAATACATGCATGGTTATATTTTACAAGTGCACTCTTCAAAAGCAATTATCATTTTTAATTCTCACTTGTAGAATCACACTCGACTGAAATGTTAATTAAGTGTGAAAACATACACACATTCCCCAAGATAAAAGAAATGGAAATGAACTTTTAATGTTTTTTTTTTTCTTGAGTCGTGATTTAAAAATCTATCTTATAATGGACTTCATAATTTCAAATCCGTGCCCAGAATATTAGTTGTAAAAGTATTCTGTTCACGTTGATAGAGCCAACGGAATATCAAATTCACTCTCTCAAAAGTTTGTCTTTCTCCAGTGATCAAATTCAATTTGTGAATTAGTTGTTCAGAAATATTCAGATCTATGTTACTTCCATAGAACAGCGATAAATTGTCTGGGTTGAAATTTTCTATCTTATCCGAATCATCTTGATTTTCGTACATTAAATCCAGAGCAATTTCATTCAATTTTAGAAGTAAGACACATTTTTTTCATATTCCTGTGTGAAACCACTAGTCTTCACGTCTGTCAATTCAATAGCATCGTGAGATTCCAATCTATAAATTTTAGTATCATACTTTGAATATGTCTTAACTCTTTTCAATTTTAATGTGGATTTTTTAGGTGTGGAGGATTTCATGACTGATTATTTTTTATAAAATATTAAATTTGTGGGGTTTTTTTTAAAAATGCTAATAATTATTATTTGTAAAAAAATATTTTTGTTTTTGTTTTTTCTTCTTATATATATGTAAAAAATAAAATAAAATTTTTTTACAGTTTTTTTTTCTTTGATGACAAAAACAATTTTATCATCATACATGTCACAACTCATAATACACACATCTTCAATCGCGATCCTCCTCCCCAATCCCCCAGATCGTCGTTCAGCTAACCTAACAATTCTCGGACTCGCACGCTTGATCTCAAATGGTCGAGTTTACCGGTCCAGTCTACGAATTCACCTCGATCGAACCGTCGTCTCTTCCCGTGGGAAATCCACGTCCCGGATTGAGTTTTTTACTGGACCAACTTTTGAATTCACCTCGATTGAACCGTCGTCTTTTACTGTGGGAATCGACGTTTGATCTCGTATTTTTCCAACAAAAAAACAGTTTTTAGGAATTTTTCTCAATGGAAATCTCAGTGCTAATCTTTCGCTGGTCACAATCAGGCAAAATCCCATTCTGGGGCATGTCGAAATAATTCACCCAATGGAAAAATCAGTGTTAAATTTATCAAAAAAGTGAATTTGAAAAATCGGGAATTTTCGACAAATTCCTTCGAAAGTGGTCCAGAAATGTTCGAATTTAAACATTTTCCGGGAAAAACCCAGGGTTTTCCGGGAAAAATTGTATTATTTTGGGGAAAAGCCCAACATTTTCCAAGAAAATGAATTCCAGAAATGTTCGAATTTAAACATTTTCCGAGAAAAAAACCAGGGTTTTCCGGGAAAAATTGTATTATTTTGGGGAAAAGCCCAACATTTTCCAAGAAAATGAATTTTTTTACCAGAAAAATTTGGGTTTTTCCAAAAATAACTAATTTTTTCTGGGCAACAAAAATTTCTGGACCAAATGATTCGTGTGGTCCAGGACTCTCCGTTTACCCCTACTTATGTCCTGTCATCTTTCGTATTTATAATTTCGATGAAAGATAACCTTCAAACCCACTCCCCCCACGTTGGATAAACGCCCTCTATAGGCGAAGCATGCATATCAACATATAGCCCATTACACCTAACATGCACAAGAAACGGAACTCTGGGAAGCAGTAATTAACAGAGGTACTTAGAGGAGGGTGATTAATGAGGGTAACTGTTCTTCAGTAGAGTATATTGATATGGCAAAAGATATAAAAGAAGTATCCACCACAAATACTCAACCAGTCAAATGTCTCATACAGATGTGATAAATTTCCTCTTCGTCTCGATCCCGTACATAACTTATATATATACCAATTCCTCGAAATAAAGCTCAAACAGAACGGGACAAAAATATTTTCACCTAGCTTTCCGACTGATGAAGACTTTCTTCAGGGTACAGACACAACAGGAAAAAATACACATAGGCGACGAAAGAAGTGAAATGTGGCAATAAATGTTCTCGTAAGCCAACCTCTAACTGAACGGGTGTTTAACTCTTCGAAGCCGGGGAATCAGGATGATTTATTGAACATGATATACCGCGAAAAACTTTCAGTAAGGCAGGTGCTTCTAGTCAAGTGTCGTCTGCCTATTTAGGCAGACGACACTTGACTAGAAGCACCTTCTTAGTGTTTAATTCTCCCCCAGTCTAAAGATAGTCGAACCGTCATAGCCAGATTACCTGCCGTATTACATCACAGGCAAGAAAACTCGACCCCCGGCTTCTAAGAGTTAATACAACCCGAAAAGAAACGAAACCGGTCTAAAAGTAAAAAGCAAAAGGTAAAAAAAATACTGTTAGACAAATTCTGAAAAGTATTCTAGTAAGTCCCAACTCCCGGTAAAACCTTATATTTATATATTTTTCGAAAATTAAAGGGAACTGGAAGTTTGAAATGTCTAGATACTTCCATGTATTATATGAAAGTATGATAACTGCATGATTTTTAAAAAAAGAAATTTAGAGTCCGTCGCCTTAAAATGCACCAAGTAGCCCGCTAGGCGGAAATTTTAGAGTTTGGTGTTTTTCTAGCTGGTGCGAAACAACGCGGGGATGTGCTAGGACTGCCCCCGCAGTCGGATAGTGTCACTAAAGGATTGTTATTCACTGTTACTGGTACAGGGAAGCGACTAAGTAAATCTTGCATCTACAGGACCATTGTTGGTGGGTTCTGACGCTGCCTAAAGCCACAAGTTAAAAGTGAACAGATTTCGCGGTAGAATTAATTGCGAAAATGTATAAATAGGCTAAAAAGAGCTTGAGTGTGATGAAAATAGTGGCGTCGGGCAAAAATCAAATGTGTCCTGGTCGTTGAGTGCAGTTGCTTGAAAATTTCAGAATTAGTACTGCGATCCTTTATCGACAGTCATGTATCTTTGTCGAGTGCCTAGACTGCATGGGAACACCGTGGATCGCGTGGAAACCTAGAGGACGATTCGTCCCTGCTTCAGAAAAGTTTGAATTTGAAGTTCTGTTGAGACCGAGAGGTCTATACGTCCATAGCTATTCGATCCAGAATGTTTCCCGGGCGACGCCCTCGGAGTTTGGTCCAATCGGACTTGGAATCAATGTTGAAGGCCTGAAAAAAGTAAAAGGGTGACCGTTTGATATGCAGTGTCGGGTGACAGCACAGTCACGCACCAGTTTTTGGAATGACCGGTGATTATTTATGTGAAACGGGGTATAGGTTTCGCTGACATACTGAATTTGAAGAATTTCCCTGTACTGGTGCTGTTGAATGAATCGGATGTAGGAATCATGGTGCTCGTTTTAAAACCGGTTCTTCCACAGGCTTGGCTATCACGACGTTCAGAATAGACTGGACTCAGGCCGGCACGATCAAGAATGTCTCGAATGTTTTTTGAACACTCGAAAGCTACGACCGGAGGCTTGGGAAATGTTGCCAATAAGGCTGGATCATTCTCAATAAGCGTCCGGTGTTTTCGAAGTGTGTTGGAAACATTTGAAAGACCTGCGTGAAATGTTGTGACAAAATGTAAGCACGCGTTCTGTGCTGGTGGGCGATATCGTAAGAGATCGTCCCATGCTAGTGAATCAGCTTTAATGATGGCACTGTCAACTGTTCTCGCTTGTAGTTACGGCTAATAAGATGAGACCGAAGATCAGCTTCCTTGTCAGAGAGCTTAGAACAGATTTTCTCGATTCTGATAGCGAGACTGTATGGAATTCTTTGGACAATGTGCCTAGGATGGCAACTAGATGGAAGCAAATATTGGTGTGAGTCTGTAGGTTTACAATATAAACTTGTAACAATGTGGCTATTGTCAATGCGTGCGGTGGTATCAAGAACGGTGATGCTATCCGAAGAGATTTCTGCAGTGAATTTAATGGAAAGGTGATGTGTGTTGCAGAAGGAGACAAACTCCAAAAGATCAGAGTTAGTCCCACTCAAATTTAAATCAATGTCATCAATGAACCTGAGCCAAGATGTAGGCGAGGGAAATGGTGAAGAAAAGAGAATAACGTTCCCAAGATGACCCAAAAAAATATTGGTATAAGAAGGAGCCATGCACGTGCCCATAGCCGTACCACTGATCTGAAGATAGTTCACTCTATTGAGTTGAATTTTTTTTAACTTCAGAACAAGCGTGATGGGATCTACAATGTGCTCTGTAGGGGTTCTAAACAGGAACGTGTATCCAACGCCTCCCTACAGGCTTTAATCTCTGCTGTATGTTTGTGTACAGAGAAACTACATCCATCGTGCACAGAAGAGTGTCATCTCGGAGCTCACCCAGTTCGTCCATTTTTCTGATGTAATGTGTGGTATCTCTCATATGGAACAGTAATATGTTTCAACGAAGGTCGCTAATGGAAGTCAACAAACTGAGAAATGTTTTCAGTGGGGTGGTTGTTACGAGAAACGATAGGACGACCTGGATTCCCTGTTTTGTGAATTTCTGGTAGCAGGTAGAATCTATACCAGCACGGGTCTGTCTGGATCCAAATACTCAAGTGTTTCCTCGAAGATGTGCCCCTCTATACAGATGGATGTGATGGTTTCAGATACTTTCTGATACTTTCTGAGAAAATTAATTGGTAGGATCACGATCTAGTTGTTGATAGAAACGAGCATCTGATAGCTGTCTTTATCATATGACTCGTCCGTTTTGTTCACTTTAAAACATTTGATATTTTGTTTTCATATTAATGAGTGATAAATAAAGCCTTCCGTCAATTTCGTTGGTCAATTTCAAAACTAGACAATTTGATTGGCTGAACAAAATAAAACTGGGCCACATTTTCATAATTTGCATAATTAGAGTTGGGAGCTTTCATTGATCAGTGATGTACTACGTTCAGCCAAAAAGGTCTGAATGTTGCGTTGGGCGTCATGTATGTGGTAAACAAAATGTCCATGGCATATTTTTGGAGTGACAGTGAAGCCAGTTGGAGTATATATATATTGGGTTGGATGGGGTGGGTGGGGTGTGGTGTGGTGGGTGGTTAATCCGTATAGGCCTCTGCAAGGTAGTGTGTGGTTGGCGAGTTCTTACTGTGTCAAATTGTCCTGGGTTGAAAACTGTTGTAACAGAGGTCTGCAAACAAGCCTATTCACGGCTATCGCAGCTGAGAAAATTCAACTTTACCCTTAATCGCAAAACTCTAGAGCAATGTATCTATCCTTTATTTTCCTCATTCTTGAATATGGTAGTCAAGTGTGGTTTGGGGCTCCCAGGTTCCTATGTAAGATTTTGGACGACGTTCATCATGACGCCGCTCGCATAGTAAACTGCGCAACCAGATCTGTATCTCACGAGCTGCTGCTCCTTGAACTTGGATGTCAGTCTTTTCAGGAGAGAAGATTTCTTAAATCTATGAGTACGTTTTATAATATTGTGCATGGAAATGCACCGAGATTTCTTCAAAATTTACTGCCACTCACTTTTCGTGACGTGACTCGTCACATTTTAAGAGATGCTGACAACTTTGTGTAGTAGAACATGCAAACTGAGTTATTCAAACGTTCATTTTTTCCAGCTTGGATTGTTGTCTGGAATAAGTATTCCGATGCTGTTAGAGACAGTCCATCAGTCTATTCATTCCGACGTCTGATTTCACGAAGACCAGTCAAATCACGCCCACAGTTCAATTTTGGTAAAAGAAACGTCAACGTTGAGCACTGTAAGCTTAGAAATGTGTGTAGTGATTTCAACTCTGACAAATATGAGAACTATAATATAATTGATTCTCCTCGTTGCTCGTGTGTGTGTGTGCGTGGGGGGGGGGGGAGGGGGTTCATACGATTCTAACCATTTTTTCTCCACCTGTCCATACTATGATAATACAAGACTCATCATATTTAAGACCTGGACAAAATTCAATATCACAAGCGTACAGCAGATGTTATATGGTGAACGTAGCCTAACAAAATGAGACAACGAAATTATTTTGTCTGTAGTACAGCGCAATATTTCTGATTCAGAAAGATTTAACCAGGCCTGATAGCTGAGCTACATTTTCGGTGCAGCCCTTGTTCGCTATGGAGTGGGTGAGACTTCGACTGGGTCACTACTTCACTCACTCCGTGGTCTGAACAAGAGCCGTAGTAGTTCCTTCCATTTCTGGTCCTTTTGAATTCCAGCATCGCGGTGTCGGGCTGTGGTATACAATTATCTGTTTAATTTTTGTTTTCTTCCTTTTTTTCTCTTTGTTGTCTTGTGCTTTCTTTGTCAGTATATTCTCTCCATTTTTGTTTTTCCCCAATTATTCATTTTTGTTCATTAATTAATTGTATAACAGTCGCTTTCATGTAAATTTATATGATAATTTATGTATGGGAGAGGAGTGTTTCTAAGTGGTTAGCACTTGTACTCCAATCGCAATTGCGAATTTGTTAGCAAGAATATGCTTAAACTAATATGGATACCTGGCTACGCGCCTGCGTAGTTATCCGAAAGAATAACCACAACGAACAAAAAGTGTGCATTATTTTAAATAATGGCCGGACATTATTTTAAATAATATTCTGTTGCTGTTCTAATACAAGAATTCAACCTGACCTGTCCGTGTTTTTACCTCGGGTGTCCACTGAAACATACGTACTCAGCGTCCTATTGTCTTTAATGAGAAATCCCGAACGATAACTCACCATCACATTGTTCACATTTTAAATTTTTGTTCTACCTAATATGATTAAATAACTTCAGTTTTGACACATTACAACAAGAATTTAATGGAAGGTGGGTTTCAATCGAGATAATATACTCGATCCAGGATATTCGGTTAAATAATGGTCTCGGGCTTCGCCTTCCGCCATTATCCGGGCGAATACCTTGAGCCTGGTATTTATCTATCTGAAAAAGTATATGCTCCGTAAATACAAACACAAAGCGTGACTATATGTGAATGCGTTCGTTAATACGGCACGAGTACCAGCGCGGAAGGATAGAACGAGAGGCGCAACCTCGAGTCCTTTCCTTCTGGAATGGCATTCTACCACGTCTGCTGTGATGTGATTCGACAGCAGTGAATATTACTTTGAAGAAGTCCTGCGCACGCTGTGGGGTTTTTTTTTATCAATTGTCACAATTATCAATTCACAGTTTCGGGGAAAGCCTGAAACAGGTTTTTATTACACATCCATTAAATTTAAACCCTTGTATTTAACGGAACCGCCACTATGACATAAATGTTTCTGTATTCAACTGGTGATGTACAAGCCGGAACTTTTTCCCAGCACCGTTCATACCAGTTCCTTTGTCGTCGAGTCATTAGTTACGCTTCGAAAAGTTTTCAAATTTCGTTATACTATTATCGATCGTCTGTCGTGTTGTGTGAAAATGAAAACGCCCAAAGCAAAATAAAGTCGGTTCACGAAAAAATAATTAACCAAAAATCAGATAATATTAAAACAAATAATTTCCAACCACAACATTAACCCAGTCCCGTGGCCGTCTCGTCTGCGGTTCCCCTTATATCTAAATTGTTCAACTTTATTTCGATAAATCTTCGGACATCTAGACATGCTTCGAACTTCTTTTTAAAAATTTTCTTCCAGTTGTTTTGCAAATCTACCAAATTTGTACTTGCATTTTTACAAACAGTAATAGCCACCAAATGGTTAGGCGTGAATGGACACCAACTGAAGAGAAACAGCGGTACGAATTTCAATAAGAACGCCCAATAGAAAAGATAACGAATGTAATGTAGACTGGTTCCCAAAAGGTTGTTTTGACTTTTTCTAGATCCAGTTGATCAGCATAGCTTCAAACAAAACAAACGGAGTCTTTGGGTTTGAACATCGGAATTAAAATTTGTTTATTGAAATGAATTTTAATGCATGGGATGTGTAATAAACACAGAACGCGATGCGTGTTTGAATCGGTGGGTGTTTTACATAACTTGTTGGAATGGGGTAGTCATATTTCGCTCGAGCCTACGGCTCTAGCGAAATATGACTACACCATTCCAACTCGCTATGTAAAGCATCCACCGATTCAAACACACATCGCGTTCTGTCAATTTATCCTTCATTCGTCAATGAGATTTCATTACTTTATCTTATTTTTTTCAGTAATTTATACGAGTGTGTTCTCAAAATAATTTGATGTGCGGATTAGGTGTTGCTCAGCTTGGGTGGTACTGCTTTTTCTATGATTAGGATGTTAAATATTAAAATTCCTGTAGAATGTTGTGAATATTTGTTAATTTTGTCACGTTGTGTTGTAAAAATTGCCGTATTTACACTAATGGCGTTCAAATAAATATACGAAGGGAACTGTAGAATAAAGTTTATTGAAACGAATTTCGAGAGACAATATTTGCCATTGCAACGGCAGTGCGAGATTTTAGGTCCTGTCTAGATTCTGCATTTCTGGAACCGTGGGGCCGATTTGAATGAAATCATGTTTACATTATGGGTATGTGACATGTTCCTCTTTTTTGCAACAAAAATAGTCAATAGGGGTACCCAGAGGCTAAAAATTTAGCAAACTTTCAACGTAATTGTCCCGAATTGTACGGCACAGGAGATGATAGTTACTATGGGGCGCCCTTATGAGAAGTATGTTAAATTTGTTAAAACATCTTGATCGCTTTAATTTTGGGCCCCATGTCGCACTTATCAGGAAGTCGAGAAGTATCAAAATAAGATTTCTCTAAACATTCTCCATTTTAACACTTGGACGGGTAATAGGAGAAACTAATTGAAAAATCTTCTTGCAAACAATTGATCAAAATGTTTTCACGCTTGACATTAACGGCTTCATAAAGCCAATTTACATTTTTGTGCAAATCAAGCTGTTGCTCGCGATACAGACACTTTGTTGTATCTTTCTCTTTTGTAAATTTATCTAATTATACCAAGATTGCCACAGGTCTTTGGAAACCTTGAAATTCCTGGAATTTTAAAATGAATTTTCAAGGTATTTAAAGTCGAGGGAAATTAATTATGTTTGAAAAAGGACGTGGAAATAGGGACCTGCGAATTGCCGATTTTGATCGAATAGAATTGGAAAAAACAAATTGAATTATGAATCGAATCACAGTCAATGGATATGTCGTCAAAAGAAGGGTTTTTGTCTAAAATAATACCACGCTTATTAAAAAACACACAGTTATGTTGAGTGCTTTTTCGCTTCACCACTTCCCATGATATAAACTGGGATATGAACAATATTCTGGCTATTGATTGAAACGGGAGCGCGGTGGCTCAGTTGGTAGAGGTGCAGGCTGCAAGCCGAGAGGTCCTCGGTTCGAATCCCACCTGCGGCAACCGCGTTGTGTCCTTGGACAAGACACTTCACCCCCATTGCCCACGTGGGAGTACTGTGACGCTGTGTACTAAGGCATACTGCACGTCGATGGTGAACCTGTCTTCAACTAATGCTAACCCTGCTTGTGTGGAGTTGGTATGTTGGGGAGCTGACAGTTGCTCGCCGTTGCTCGGTGGTTCTCTCCGGGTACTCCGGCTTCCTCCACCCGAAAAACTCTCACGGTCATGGTTAGCCATTGTGCAGAAATATGTGACCTTAAACACCAATAAATAATAAATAAATAATTGATTGAAACTATTCGAATTGTTGACTTTGTAGCTTCGAAACTGCAGCAATAAACATTTTTAAACGAACCTGGCTGATAGGGCTGATACCTCACTTTTATCACATGTTTTCTTGGAAACAAACTTCGTTTCAAATCGGATCGTCTCCATTCGGTCGTGAAGCCATTTGTTTTAAATAAAAATGCGGAATGACTTAATCGAAACGATAATTCAACGCCGAATGGAGTCGAGCCGCTTGTAAATTAAAACCTACCCCACTTCTTTTTATATAACCATCAGGGTTATTCTTTTAGAAACCCTTTGCTTTTACTGTGTATCCAGCAACTGTGATCGAACAGAACAATACTCAATATAAAATAAGCTGATTATGTTGTGGAACAAATCATTTATTGAAGTTGAACAGCTGAATAACTTTTCAAAGTTCGAAACTTGAATTTTTCATAAATGGTCACTGATAATGAAGCACAATACGTTGAAATGAATAGTTGTAGCGATAACAATGTTTATAGCGATGTAGCTACAACTGTTGTACAGTTGTAGCTACATCGCTACAAACACTGTTACCGCTACAAGTCATTTGCGTTTCTACTCAGAACAATACTCAATATAAAATAAAGTAATCAATTACAGTCTGTAAACAGTCACGGTTTGGGTCGAAGTATGTTTGAAAATATTCGAATTTCCGATTTCGTATCGAATCGAATTTTGACTTTCGAATCGAATTTCTACTTTTCGCAGGAGCCTACGTGGAAAGTCCTTGAAATGGATCCCAAAGTATAGCCAGTTCATGTGAACGGATCCTTCATTCCTTTGAATTGATTTCCAGTTCGCCACTCGACAACAGTTGGGCTGTTGGGTCGACCTACAAGGATAATAAATACATGCAGACTTAATGCTGATAGGTCACTTGTTATAGCAGACTTACCATTAACTCTTAAATGCCTATTTCCGACATTTTGTTAATTTTTACTTTTTTAGAATATGTTCGTGAGCTTTGGGTAAGTTTGCAAGGTACTTTAGCAATGCAGTGGGGTTTTTTTCTGGACACGTCTTGGCTCGACACAACTGCAAAGTTGTGGAACATAAACTGCCATGGAGTGGTCAAATATAAATGAAAACTCTCTAGGACTTTCAGAGTTACGTGAAAGTAGGCATACACACAGAAGTACTATCATGCACTCTGATGGATAACAATCCTCACTGTTAAATTTGCTCTTGTGTGAATCTTTTGTCGACTGAAAAATCACAAAATTCCCTGAATTTCGGCTCGAAAGGTCCTGGAAAGTCCTTCAATTTTATTTCCAGAAAGCTGTGGAAACCCTATACAAAGCCCCACTACAAAATTAACAGCACATTGTTTTAATTAGAAAATAAATGACACAGCTTTGGAAGGTTATTATTATCCCTGATGGATGTGGGTGTGAGATGGGGAAATCTCTCTCGAGGGCAAGATATTTGGGCCAGACGAGGCTTGCCGCGTGTCTGGACCAAATATCTTGCCCCGAGGGTGAGATTTCCCCATCTCGCAACCACCCCACAAGGGATAATTTTTCTCCCCCACCTAAACATTCTGACGACATCAAAAGTAATCCAGGGTCACGTGCAGCTATATCGAACAATTTTGTTGTCCATTTCTGAGAAAAACTGATTTGCTTATCGGAAGGGGCGCACAAAAGATTTGTATATATCATAGGTATATACCACGAAATTAAAAATCCCAACGCCGGCAAGACAGGGGTTAAAGATTTGTAGCGAAATGAACATTGATACATGCCGATGACGCCATTCGTGCGTGTGCATCAATCAATCGATGGAAATTCTACACAGTCATTTGACTTATTTGCTTTCCATATTTATGTTCCTTCGAATGTCCATCACGCGTCCATGCGCTCATTACATATGCTAATAAGTCGGTCACGTGGGTCATGTGAGATAGATATCTATGTCACATGACCATCTCAGATGAGACACGCATATCTTGCATAGGAAGTGGGGGAGAATATTTTTTCAGACCTTTCTCCAAGGCTGCACGTTGAAAGTATTAATTAGTCTCCCCTCAAATAATAAATATGGACTCTTAAAAATTGCTGCCATTGAACTGACATGGAAGATACCACCAGAGTTAAAAAGTATTAGAGTGCGTGAAACGGGTGCTGCAATTTACGAATTTTTAATAAACACAGAGTTCAAAATTTGTATATGGTATTTATTATATTTCAATGCCAGTTGTAAAGTTAAAGAATTCTGTTAAAAATAATGAATCTCAAACCGATTTCTCCAAGCAGAAAACGTGAAGGATACCTATGGTTTTTGAGTGGATATCATAATTATTTCATGAGTGACTAGCAGGTGAAATATAAATAACGCCGGTCGAGAGTGGAAACTTTAAATATCACTTGCTGGTCAAGAATTAAATAATTATGGTAACCACTCAAAAAACATAAATAAATTATATGCGCTGCCTATTCTAAAAAAAAATATGTTTTAATCCCAAATTAATGCAAAGTAATTTCTTCGAAAGCGACAAATATTTCAATTCAAAAGCTATCAGCGGATAGCCAATGAACCCCTTTCAAAGCTACTCACAATGAGGGATCATAAAATATTTTGTAGGCAGAATTAAAAAAAACAGTAAAAGTTAAATGGCTGTTTTTAAAAAAAAAACAAAAAAAACGTGCTCGCTAGATATGGCCGGCACGCCAGAAAGGTGGTTAACAAGTCCATCCACTCAATATAAGCCTCACTCAACAACCACAAGATATATATGCTCATATTAAAATAAAATATAGCAAATCTAGGAAGGTCATATGTTCAGTCCCTTTCTGTATATCCTTTCCGACTAATTTAAACATTGTTGAGAGAAAGTTACAACAAAAGTGCACTTAAGTGTTTGATTCTTCCAACACTACAGGCGAATACATCGGAATGGAGATAACGTATTGGACGTTTTATCTACTCAAGTACATATACAGTACGTGGAGAGTGGTTTAACCCGGAGGTCCATTGGCTGGAACTTTGCTTGTCGTGGTCATGCTTTGCAACAAATTTGCAATTATTGCTCTGGTGGAATCTCCACTCTGCGGGTGATTTAATGATAATACACTCTCCACATACTGTATATGTGAAAAATAATTTGTATGGGCGTCTATGGGAAGAATGCATTGAGTTCAATTTTACCCAAAAATCACAGTTTTTGAAATATGCAGACATGCATCCGTGAAATACGTGTACAGTAGATGTGAAGATCGGGTCACATCAGGTGGACCTGGAAAGTGGCGTTATAATCACGTGGCCCGAGGACGTCATGTTGGGTTGTCCTGGTAGCGCGTGGGAGCGGCCATTTTGTGGCGTCATCACTAATGCGATGCGTGGTGTCAATGCATATACGCATTGTATATGTTAGGGAGACGCGTGTTTCCGTCGTCCATTTTGTTTACCGGAGGCCACCATCTTGGTGGTACGTGGTTGCTATGAGTCTGTGAATCTGCTAATAGGACAGGGTATGTTCTGTGTGTTCTGAGTGTGGGCTAGATTAAATTGGAGTATATCTAATTACCCAAATAGACTTGATAATTTCCTAAAATCATCTAAAACAACAGAAACTGACTTGACAAGCCGGTATCTTTGATGACACTTGGTTACTATGGGACACAAAGTCCTCAAATAGGACCGAGAGGTCTCCAAACGGAGCGTTCGATTGAACTGGGGTTTATCTAATTACCCAAATCGATCAAACACCTACCTAAGATTACCAAAAGTCACCAACACGAACGAAACTGACTTGATTTGGCTCAAATTCTACCAGAATCCACGTTTATCTGCCCTCTACCACCTATTCCAGAAACTGTTCTGCTTATTACTGCCCCTATTTTGATTGTTCTGCCATTACTACCCCTATTCTGACTATTTTAGAGTTCTGCTTAGATGTCTCTGATCCCAGCCTTTACCATACAAAATCAGATTGTTTCATTTCCCATAGTCTGCATCTACCTATATAGAGTTATCGCCCCTGTGTGTAACGAAGGCTTCCGTGTTTTTTAGGTATGAAAGTTAATCGAGTCGGCACTTGGACGGACATTGCTCGGATGACTCGAAATTCTTACAATTCAGTCCATTACGGGTGTTCTGCTAATTCACTGTGCCGAGAAAACGAAAAAAGAAATGTATTCACCCAGCAGTGCTTGTTTAGTTTAGGCAGTCTTATCACTATTCCTAGATACTGCACATGCCGTTTCTCTGCCTGGTCTGATTTGGAGTCACTGTTTGGCTCGCAGAGGGCCCTTGCTGATGAGAGGAGAACAGAGGACGATCCTTATTTGCCATTTCCGAGGGTGTTTGCTGCTTCCGCACATCCGCGTTGCCTGAGATGTTTTTGTATTTATTTAATAGAGGGTCGGTTTTAAGGAGGGAGGTGTCTTTCTTTTGGTCATATGATAGTATATGCGAGGAGAACAGTATACGATCCTTATATGCCACACCCCAGGGGGTGGGGGAGAGGTGCTGCTTCCGCGCATCCGCGTTGACTGAGATGTTTGATTTTATTTAATAGAGGATCGGTTTTAGAAGAAGAGATGTCTTTCCTTTGCTTATTTGAGAGTTGACGGAGGAGATGCGGGATGACATCCTATAATCCTTATATGGCACACCCGAGGGTGTTTGCTGCTTGATTCCCCGTGTGTTTTTGTTAGTTGCGTTTTAGGGCTATTTTGGTTAAGTATAGACCTCAAGGTCATCCTGAACGGGACCGGGCCAGGAGCAGCCGGGACGGACCGGACCGGGCCGGGCCGGTCGGGCCGGCCGGCCGGCCTGAGCTCACTTAGGTTCAGGTACCTCCCCCCCCCCCCCCCCCCCCCGGTCGGTCTCGGACGCCCCCGACCAGGCCGGTCATAGGATAGTTTCGGTCGAGTTGATTATTTTGTGGCATTTTTTGTTTTTTTGTCGGCTGCCACAGATGTCCTTTAGTTCTGATATTAGTTTGCTGTCCTCGAGGCAGTCGCGGTTTTGGTGGCTATAGTAGTTAGTCGGTCTTTTATAGTGGGAATATCGGCCCACTCGTGGAGTAGTTCAATTGGGGTATCCCAGGGGGCGCGGATGGCAACCCTAAGCGTCTTGTTCTGGACTCTTTGGAGTTTGCCTATGTTGGATTTGTTTATTTCGCTGAGGACGATGGCCCCCATACTCAAGTACGGGGCACGCGAATGGTTTGTATAGTTTTAGTAGGACTACCTCACTGGCTCAAAAAGGAGGTGCCGCGAAGCATTTTCAGTAGATCAATGCGTTCTGTTGCTTTTGTGGCGACATAATTTGGGTGTTTATTGAAGGTCATATTCTGGTCGATTGTTATACCGAGGTGCATTCTTTATCCAGTAGTTTGAGGTCAAAGTCGCGGTTTTTCCTCTTACCGGGGTAGGTGATTCTTTGGATTTTGTTTGTGTTTGGCTTAATTCTCCACTCAGCACACTAGCGCTCGAGGTCCTCCGGTGCGCATTGAAGGGATTTTTGGACTAAATGAAGTCCAATGGGTTCGTGCGCCGGTGGCGCGGAGGGGCGATTTGGGGTAGGCCCTTTCGAACCATCTCCGAAATTTTTGATATTGATCACATATGCTGACCAGGATAGGAAGCGGTGGAGGAGGATGGCGGACGGAGAAGGGTTTACTGGTAGACTAGATATTCAAGGATGAGTTGATTTCTGCCATCGGGTGAGGATCAGTATGAGAGGGGGACCTCTCGACAAAAGTGAAACCTCTCCCTGAGGCTGTTCTGTCCTGTTTAGGGGAAGTATAGTCTGCCACTAGTTGGGTGTTAATTCTACGGCGCCCTTCACTGGAAAGTATAGTCTCGGGCAATTGTCCGGAGATTCTGATGGCTTCTACGCGCTGGCATCTTTCGCATGAGTAGACAGAGTCTAGAATACAGTTAACAGCCCCTTTTGGGGGCCAACAAATGAACTAAATGTGACGAAAATGATGAAGTGGTCTCGCGCGCCGGAGGCGCGCAGGGACGGTGTGAGGCAAGCCCCTTTCGACCCTCGTTAACAGTTGAATAGAGTTTTGATGGGGGTGTCCGGGGGCGCGGAGGGCGACCCTGAGCGCGTGGTTCTGGACGGTTTGGAGTTTCCCCATATTAGTTTCATTTAAGTCGCTGAGGATGAGTGCCCCATACTGGAGTACTGGGCACACGAATGCTTTGTATAGTTTCAGTAGGATTGTCTGATTGGCTCCCCAAGACGTGCCTCACAGCATCTTTAGCAGATTAATGCGTTTTGTGGCTTTGGTGGCGACATCGTTGGTGTGTTTATTGAAGGATAAGTATTGGTGAATGGTTATGCCAAGGAATTTAGCTTCGGTGCATTTTGGGAGGATTTTGTCCAGAAGTTTTAGGTCGAAATCGCGATTTTTTTACAGGTGAAGGTGATTCTTTGGGTTTTATATGCGTTCAGATTAATTCTCCATTTAGTACCCCATAGCACCAGGTCTTCGAGAGCGCGTTGAAGGGATTTTTGAACTTGGTTGGCGGTGTCATTAGAGTCCCGTAGTTCCTTATCGTCCGCAAATTGTGAAATTTGAACACGGTTGTCGGAGATTTTGAGGTCATTGACGTAGATGATATAGAGGAGGGGGCTAAGAACGGATCCTCGGGGGTGCCTGCTTCGAGGAGGACAATCTCGGATATTTCTCTATTGACACTGATTTTTATTTCACGGTCGTTAAGGAAGGAGGAGAGTAGTTTCAGCAGTTTCATTGGAAGTTTCACTCTGGATAGTTTGAGGCGCTTTCCGTTGTGCCAAACGGAATCGAACGCCTTTTCTACATCAAGTAGGATTGCCGCGCCTATTTGTTGGTCATTGATGGCAGTTTTCATTCGTTCCACGAGGCGATGAACATGCTCAATTCCTTCTTTACGGTTCCTATAGGCTCTTTGCCATTTTTTGAAGAATTCGGTTTCATTGGTAAGGACTCTTCCGAATACCTTGCCAATGCAACTGAGAAGACTGATTGGGCAGTAATTGTCCGGATTGGAGGTGTCTTTATCTGGTTTTGGTTCATGACATCGATGGCTGATTTCCAACATTGTGGAAAGTAACCGTTTGTGGGGAATGCGTTGAAGAGGGTTGTTGTCACAACACGTCGGGGCAGATATGTGAGACTGATGATCACTCTAGAGCTCGGCCGTACTCAGAGAGGACAGCCGGACTTTCGAGTGAACATACGTCTCTCAGCCTCGCGGTGTTGTGGTTTTTGTTGGGGCAGATTCGTCATCTTAAGGTGTCCGTGACTTGATATTTAAAAAGATAACCCACGGTGGATCATTTGAGTATAATTTAATGGAAATAAAAATAATACTATGTACTCACATATACGCATCAATGAACAATCCAAGAATATACATTATACACAAACATATGAATTTCCCCCATAAAGTTCGAGCTCTTTCCGGGGTACCCCGCGTTCGATGCTGTTGTCTAGATGCTTCTGGTTGTTCCTCACTCCCGGGTTTTCTTTTCTGTTCTCAAGCGATTGCGAACATAACGTATTGTCTATTTTACGCCGCTCAACCTCCAAATACGCTAAATTCTCAGTCAACTGTAACCAACTCTGTCCAACTAAATTTTACACATTCGATGTCATAGTCACTTCACTCCACGGATTTAACAACTCGCTGTCTACACCAATCTCCGTTTACACCAATCTCCGTATACCGTTTAAACAAATAAAATGCATGCATCTAATTTGCATGTCTCAACTAAGCTTACTCTAAGCTCTTAGCTTATATCAAATGTTCGAGCTCTCAACAGCTTCGATTAAGTTAATTGTTCGAGCTCTCAATAGCTTCGATTAACTTAATTGTTCGAGCTCCCAATAGCTTCGATTAAGTTAATTGTTCGAGCTCTTGATAGCTCTTTACTAATCTACACTTCACCTGTGCGTCCCGTCACTTAACCTAGCAACCGCTCGCCAACTTAAACGGAGCCCGCTTAGTCTCCACAATTAATTTCTACAAATGACAGCCCCAATGGCTAGAGCTCAGAGCCCTCTTTCCGACGGATTTCTGACTCGATCCAGGGTCGACTGACTACAAATGATCTGTCTCTCATTATATAGCATTTTCGTGTCTGATTAATCATTAAGTCGGTTCCTCTGTGATATAGGACACCGTTATTAAGATAGATGAGACATTTCTTTGTAAGCTCGTGAGTCTGACATTTGGAACTACGGGGATGACACCTATTTGAGGGCCACATAGCGTGGAACACCATCTGCGGCTGACAGTAACGAATTACTATTAGGAACTTTCAGAGATAAGTTGCGTCGTAGTTTTAAACGTCGCAGCAGGGAACCATTAGTCCTCTCAACGAGAGATAAACACCCACCTGGTCAAGCAGTTAACTAATTAGCCTTCAATAATTTGCACCCAGTGTCTATTTGCGGCTTTTACAAGCAAACGTATCAAATTAATTATTTACAATCCCTGACCATTAACCCTTAACTCGGACAAATTCGAATCGATCTTGACAGTTGTAAGTCTAGTTAATAGATAATTTGGGCTTTGTTTTAGGATTTTGTAGCTCATCTTGTCCTCGCGGGTGAGGTAGAATTTTTGCACTTTTTATGATATTACTGATTTCGTCATTAGCGATAGGGACAACGAGGTCATCATCATCCCCTTCTTCTAGGTCAGTATTGAATTTAGGGTCACGGTAGATATCGGGGTGTTCATTGATGAAGTTATCAATCGCATTTATGATAACATCATTGTTTTCAGGACCTTCGTGTGGGCGGTGAGTTTTTTGATTAGGATGGATGGACTAAATGTTTCAGACTATTGCTTATATATCTACAATTGTTTACTCTGGTTACAAAGACGATGACAGCGAGCGAATTACGACTTAACTCAAGACAATGCAGTACAATTAGCAATCGGCACTCTATACAATCAACTCCATTCTATGTATGCCTGTCAATTTAAAACACTTACTAATCAACCCTTTAACTAACACGAGAAGCAGACGACACATGCAAATAAAATACTTGAATAACTAATTTTTTTTTTCCATTTTTTATCACAAAAACATAGCTTATGACTCCTCATCGGAACTAGCTCAGCGAGCTCGTTCCAATGAGGGGTCATAAGCTATGTTTTTGTGATAAAAAATGAAAAAATAATGGAAATTGGATAGTAAATGTTGTGAATAGCACTGGCATGTTTGGGTCGTTACGTTAGGTAAAGGGTTAAACAAATTCATCCCACCTCTTTATGATATGCTTGTTAATTTGAAACGATGACGCGACTTTTAATTATAATAAGCCTTATTTGCTAGCTTCAGGTGAGAATCCGTTCAAACAATCTTCATCACTTATGACGTCATTTATCAATTATGCCTGTCATGTAATAATAACAGTGGTTTGACTGTTGATGAAATTACCCTTATTCTCTTATTGTTCGCTGACGATATGACTATACTTGCTGAGTCTCCAAGTGATGTCCAAGACAGTTTGGATAATTTGCTTTCATATTGCAACAATTGGGGCCTAGAAGTTAATTCTGCTAAAACGAAGGTAAGTTATTCGTTAGAGAGGTAAAATAAAAAATACGGAAACGTGTATATACAATAATTCTACTCTGAACGTTGTTAATAATTTCATTTACCTGGGAGTTGTATTCAGTTATACTGGGTCTTTTCAGTCTAATACTCAGGAGCTGTTGGGAAAGAGCCTAAAGGCTATGAACGTGCTGTTATGTAACGTTAGAAGTTATCCACTTGCGTTAAAAACTTTATGTAGGCTTTTCGATTCTTTTCTTGGCTCAAAATTAAGTTGTGGTTCCGACATTTGGGGTTTCAGTGGTTGTAAGGAAATAGAAAGAATACATCTTATGTTTTGTAAAAGAATATTGGGCGTTAAAATGACAACATGTAGTGCCTATGTATATGGGGAACTTGCTATATACCCAATGTATGTAGTTCGTCACATGAAAATACTTAAATATTGTACTCAGAAAATATTATAGTTCGGGCTTCTTATATATCATTAGTTGAGCTTTGTGATCGGTAGGGTTGTCATGATTAATCGATTAATCGATTGTCGATCGTTCACGCCGAAATCGATCAGTATTTTTCGTTGTCGAAGAATCGGTAAATTTTACACCGTTTTAGACATTTAATAATTAAAAAAAAATTGATGAAAAAACTATTATTTCTAAAGGTAAAAGGTCAAAAACGTCAACGTTAAACCTCAAGAAGCCGTTAGAAGCATTTGTCGTTCAGGTACATTCAAAGCTTTGATGTTCTGAACTTTTGAACCGTCAGTGTAATAATCAAGTTGCGAACTTGCGAAGTTCGCAACTGCCGACCAGTCATGATTATTTTTTTTTTTTTTTTTTTTATTTATGTTTAAGGTCACATATTTATGCACAATGGCTAATCATGACCGTGACAGTTTTACGGGTGGAGGAAGCCGGAGTACCCGGAGAGAACCACCGAGCAACGACGAGCAGCTGCCAGCTCCCCAACATCGTAACTTTGCAGCACAGGCAGGGTTAGATTGGTTGAAGACATGCGTACCATCGACGTGCAGTACGCCTTAGTACACGGCGTCATCGTGCCCCCATGCGGGCAATGGAGATGAAGTGTCTTGCCCAAGGACACAACGCGGTTGCCGCAGGTGGGATTCGAACCGAGGACCTCTCGGCTTGCAGCCTGCACCTCTACCTACTGAGCCACCGCGATCCCGTCATGATTATTACACTGACGGTTCAAAAGCTCAGAATATCAAAGCTTTGAATTACCTAAAAGAGGATCGTCTTAGTTGTTTACTTGAGGTAGGTCAACTGACTTGAACTTCATTTTAACAACTTTAAGGATAGGGAGAAGGGGGTCATCTAGGTACGATTATTATCGATTATTCTCGAAGATTAGTTGATTCCTAAATTCAAGAATCGTGACAGCCTTAGTGATCAGGGTGTGAATTGTTGGGTATCTAAGGTTGAAAAATTATCAATAGACACGGGCTTCGGTTTTATTGGGGAAAATCATTTTCCGGTGGTTCCTAAAGAGTTTTTTGCCATGTTTAAAAGGCGCACCCTCGATATTGCTGTACCGAAATGACATTATATACTAGGAAATAACCAATCTTTATATCTATATAAAAATATTAAAACATATTTTGGCTATGAACAATATTTAGATTTAATATATAGTAAGAA
Source organism: Pictodentalium vernedei (assembly GCA_031216915.1). Lineage (NCBI taxonomy): Eukaryota > Metazoa > Mollusca > Scaphopoda > Dentaliida > Dentaliidae > Pictodentalium > Pictodentalium vernedei. Next base: position 233,761,720 of record CM062294.1, read on the forward strand.
ACTTCGATGCGCCTTAAGACGTTTACGACTGCCTTCATACAGTTTAACCCTTTGAGACTTTAATTGTCCTGACGTTCAAACGTCACTGGGAATTCAGTTTCTTCAACGTTTTTCAAAATGCGACGTCAAACGTCGGAAAGTACCAATAACAAGTACTTTTCACATTAGTGATTATCTGGTTAAGGGCTAGATTATTTTTTTTGGTGGTCTCAATTTGTTATTCAAAACTTGTTTTATTACTAATTATTGGAGAGTGCCCAGAGGCGCTCCCCAATAATTTATAATAAAACAAATTGATATAAAAAACATATTATTTGTGTTTGACTGAATATGAAATATAAGCAAGGAAAGTGTTGACTCTGCTAAGGTATCCTCATTTTTTGAAAGCCCCGTTAGTGGCTTCTAGCACTCAACCAGTTAAGAAGTCTTGACCACAGGATTATATTTGTATTTTAAGCTGCGATATCATTTGGCTCAACAGTTGTCATGAGCATTATTCGAAAGAAAATAGGAATTGAGGTTAAAACTTTAAAAAATCGAAAAATAATAACAAAACAAATGACCACAAAGTATCAAAGCGCTGTTTGATTTCGTACGTCATACGATTTACGAAGTATCAAAGGGTTAAGAGTCGAAAGAGGTGGATATGGCCAAGGGAGGCAACCACATAATGAACGTTTCTGCCAATTTTGTTCATTGAATGATATCGAGGATGAGTATCATTTCATTCTTATCTGCCCCTGCTTTAATCATCTTCGACAACTTTATATACAGATGATAATATCTACGCTGTTTCAGTGAATGTTGGTTATTATTTCACGAGTGTGGACCTGAAAGTTTTATTTTTCACGAGCGCTTGCGATAATTCCCGATATTCACTAAAACAGCGTAGATTTTCTTTTTATTGCACGCTAGGTAAAAATTTTCCTGCGCAATATTCATCCCAATTCGACTGCAAATAGTTTCAAGACATATGCAGAACCACACATATGTTTGAATGGGTTAATATGGAATGATTTAATTTTTTTTAGCACATCATGCACAAGGTTACAAAGTCATAAACAGTAAAATACATTTTTAAAGTCATAAACGGTAAAGTAGTTTTTTTAATTGACATGATTGCACTACAAGGAGATGACATAGCCACTAGGGCTGGCTTCCTGTCATTTCCAGAAGGTTGATAAAAATTAGACAATTCTGACAGCAACGCGTATAATAATAATAATAACACTTTGGCCAGCCGCTGATTTGTCGCGGTTCTCGGACGAGAAGGCCTTGGTTACCCCTGAACTCCCAACTGCCTCCCTGTTCTCACGCTTCTCCTCTCCTCCCAACATTCGGAGACGAACTGCTTGATGACATCCCTTGCCCCATTCTTCCCAATCTCTCCGATTAGCACATTAACCCTCTCCTTTGAGTCTCCCCCTAACCACATGTCCTTCATTCTCCCATCCCACTTCCCCATTATACTCCCAGTAAATCTCATTCTTTTAGACTGATACTTTGGGCATTCTAGAAGGAAGTGTTCCAGGGTCTCCACCATGCCCAAGTTACACATCTGGCACTCCCTTTCACCGTCTTTCCCAATTTTTCCCCTCAGCTCCAGGGATCGCGACCTCAGCTTGAACAGCAGTGACCCCCCAAAGGTGCCATCAAGGTACTCTTCAAAACCTGGCCTCTCTTTATCACGCAGGCCACCCAAAGACCTCTTTGATTTGACCCCCTCTCGCCAATTACGGTTACAATCCTCCATGACCCTTTCTCTGACGATTTTTTTACCCTGGTTTGCCCCAACGTCCAGGTCCGAGATCTCCAATGAGTAGTTCTCTACTAGCTCCCTCACTTGGACCATCCACCCCGTTTTGATATTTGAGTTGAAAATGAGCAGAAACATTACTTTACACCATCGGCTGCCGGGGAGATTCACCAAATAATTAAGATAACCGAGTTTCAACAGGTCTATCCTGTCCTTGATCCTCATCCACCCAAGCTCACCCCTGATTGCTTCTGGCGCTGCGGCATTACTCGACCCCGTTATCCATCGGCCTGCATCGTTCTGTAAGATTTCCAAGCTCTTTACGGCCGTCTGGTTTAGAGGTACCACTTCCGTACCATATGTTATACTTGGCAGCCCCACCATTTCCCAAATGGTTTTCCCCACGAAAACCTTATTGAAACTGTTTCTCCCTATAAGTTTCATTTGGATAAGGATTCGCTTCCCCTTCAGAATCAATTTATTTGTGTGGTTTCGGTAGATGCCTCTTCCTGTAATGTTTATATTTACCCCCAAATACTCGTTATCACCTGTCTCTCCTACACTGAGAAGTTTGCTGCTCCCTTCCGGAATGCAGAACTCACCCACTCTCCACCTTCGAGTGGGGTCCACTTTGCGGCCCACAGGTATAACTTTGCCCTTGCTTTCATTAAGTTCGAGTCTCCATTTGCTCCCATATTTCCCAACAATTCCCAGCATTTTCGTTAGCCCCTCTTCGCTTTCTGAAACTAGAACCAATCGTCTGCAAAAAATAGCCCTGGGATCTTCAAGTCCCCAACTGCTACCCCCTCGTCGCTACGCAGGAGTTCATCTCCTAAACCTCTGATGTACAATGCAAACAGGATTGGCGAAAGGATACACCCCTGTTTTAGGCCTATCTCCATAGGCACACATTTTGTTGTAATGTTTCCCAGGCTAAGTTCACTCTGTACATCTTTATATAATGCTCTCATAATTCCAACAAACTCTCCTCCTAAACCCAGAGCCTCCAGCTTGCGCCACATACCCTCCCTCCATACTCTATCGTATGCCTTTTTGACATCCAAAAAGGCCATAAACATCTTTTTCTTTTTTGCTTTCGCAGATTCTATCATTTGGGATAGCGTGAAAAGATGGTCGGTTACTCTCCTTCCCTTCCTGAAGCCATTCTGGATCTCTCCCAAAAAAACCCTTCTCCTCAATTACCTCCTCTAGTCTCCCATAAAGGACTTTACAGAAAACCTTTCCAATGTTGCTACCGACAGAGATCCCTCGATAGTTATCCAAAACGTCTTTTTCCCCCTTTTTGTGAATAAATGTCATTTTGCTTTCCCTCCACTCCTTTGGGACCTCTTGTTTTTCTATGGCTAAATTGAATAGGGCAGTTAGGCTTTCCAAGAGTTCCTCTCCCCCTTGTTTGATAAACTCGTTAGGAATTTCGTCCACCCCTCCCGCTTTTCCATTCCTCAATTTTGAGATCACCCTTCGCACCTCCTAATAAGACTGCTATTTCGCACTCTCCGGTTGTCGTCTTTAATCTTGTTTACTTTATTTCGTGCTTGTTGGTATTCTTCCTTTGCTACCATGGCCTCATTGCTTACCACCCCCTTAAGTTTTCTACTTCTCCTGTATGCAGCACATTTAGCTTTTCTAACCTTTATGGCCCTTTTCAGTTCTTCGTTCACTCTGTACCCAAGTTCCCGTGTTGGCACCCTAATCTTTCCTACACTTTCCTTCCCTGCCTCCACTAGGCTCGCAACTATGGCGTCGGCCATCTTCTGGACACTACCCCCCCCCCCCCCCCCCCCCCCCTTGTGTACGGCTGCAAGCTTTGGTTTCAGTTTTTCTTCGAACTTCGCCCAGTCGGCATCCTTTTTGAGTTCCCAAATCTCCTTGAAGCTTCCTTTCCTTTTCTCTAGGTTTTTGGCCCTCATCGCCACTGTAATCAAGTTGTGATCACTATCCAACTCCATTTTGCCCTCATCATCCACTTCTACCTTTATCACCTCCCTCCATAAATTCATATCTATGAGAATGTAGTCAATTGTTGATTTTCTGTCGTTTCTCTCCCAGGTCCATTTCCCCTTACATCTAGCGTCCCTGTTCAGAATCTTCAGACCCAGCTCATTTGTGAGGTTCAACAGCTTCCTTCCATTCCTGTTGACTTTCTTGTTCCCACCCTCTATGCCTTCTTCCTTGTCACCTATGTGTCCATTAAAGTCGCCCATCAGAATTATACCGAGCCCCCTGTTTTCTAGTTCAGTGATGTTGGACCTTAGTGTTGAGTATATCGAGTCATTCCACTCGGGTTTACTTCCCTCCACCGCACAGTACACAATCCCAAGGGTAATACTTTTGTTTCTCAGACTGATCTTTACCCATCCAATTTCTTTTGACACATCAGCCGAGGTGATGATATCTTCCAGATCTGTAATCAGCGACGGTTTTAAATCCTGTTTAATGTACATGCCTACCCCTCCCCCCTTCTTCTGGCCTTCTACTTTAATGCTCTGTTGGTTATTCCCTTTGTTACGTTTGTTCACCCATTTCCAAAATACGCTCGAACTCGACCCCCCCCCCCCCCCCCCCCTGTCGTTCTTATCGTCCTAATAAGACTGCTATTTCGCACTCTCCGGTTGTCGCCCTACACCTATCCACACACACCCGCTTACTTGGTCTACCCGTTCCTCGTGTCTTACCCACGTCTCGCTTAAGCCCATGACATCAAACTCCTCTACCTCGATCAATGTAGCAATTTCACTTACTTTCCGATGGAGACCCTGGATGTTGCTATAACCCACTTTCAGGGTACCGAGGTTCATTGGCTTCCGCCTACTAGGCCCATTGTTTTCTGGTACTAGTCTTGGTAAACTTATTCTGTCCCCATCACTCTTGTTCACCCCACCTATGTCCACTCTCGTTATACTTGTCTCTGACCTCCCACCCCGCTCCTCTCCAAAAAAGGCTCTGCTACCCGTAGAATTTTATCCCCTAATACCCGTTTCCCCGCCCTGCTAAGATGCAGCCCGTCACGCCCGTACATGCTCCCATTGCCCCAAAATGTGTCCCAATGGTCGATAAAGGGAATTCCCAGATCAACACAGTAGTCCTCTAACTCTTCATTTAGCGCCAAAATCCTTGAGTTCCGTTCGTCCCCACCTCCAAGGACAGGAAGGACCCCGGATACGACTACCCTTGCATTCCTACTTAGCAGTTTGCCGACTAAGCCTCTATACGACTCCACCAAACTTACTGACCTTCTCTCCCTGATATTGTTGGTCCCCACATGGACCACCACTACCGGTTCCGGTCCTGACCCTGCCACAATGCCATCTACCCGGTCCCTGAGATCCTCCACCTTCGCCCCCGCAAAGCACAAGACTGTTCGATTGGAACTATCAGGACCACAAACTACATTATCAATCCCACGTACAATGCTGCTCCCCGCTACAACTAATTTTCTTCTTCTGGCCCCAGTTCCTATATCATCTGCACCTCCTCTCGTTTTGCAAGCTCCTGGCCCCCTCTTTCTCTTGACCTGATCTGAACACCCGTCGTACACTTACCATTCATGATTACAAATAATAAACATAATCCAATGACCAATAGCCAAAATTACAAAGAGGAACTAAAAATTTGAGAAAGCGGTCGAAAACGTAAACACAACAAAACAAAACACCGAAAATGACCCGCGCGAAGATAGGGAACACGCCACTAAAATCCGACAGAGAAACTAAACTAAACACTAATATAACTATCTGTTATTACAAATCACACCTATATAACACTAAAACACTATATCGATCAGCATAAACACCTGAAAGAAAAGTATGAAATTATTAAAGCTAACTTTTGACAACTGAAATGGCTATACTCCCTGTTGGTTTCCGAGATGGACACTCACTAGAGTACTAACCGTATGCATAGAGCAACATGGGTTGACCATCATTGATTAAGATTGTTCTTTCCTTGTAAGTGAACTATTTTGCACATTTTTTAGGATAACACATTTAACCTCCGCCAATGGGTATTGATGAGATAACAGAGTTAGCACCTACAGTCTGGACAAGTGGGGTTGTCACAGTCTATACTACCTGAATACGAGTTCAGAAATTGATGAGTAAAGGACATAGCAGCAACTCAGTCCACCCGCAAGCTTCAAGTAGAACGTCTGACAGAGGTGTAAGGTCAGAGGGGCACTGGTAGCCCGTCATGTTGAGCCGGTTGTTACCGTTAGCTCGTGCGTGGTAGGCCAACGTAGGCTCTTGATACCTATCGCGCGAAAAAAAATTGTGACACCAGCCTCATCTGGAAGGAGAGTAGGTGTGGTTGGTGTTATGATTCTGTTTGTGATTTGGCGATAGCCCATGGACACAACTTAATAAAGCACACCTACGGTGGGTGTGAATGTCTGGTTACCATAGATTGACTTCATATCAACCCTTGGTGGGCTGAGGGTTCAAAATTTTAATTGTAACGCTGATCTGCTTGGTGCAGGGTTGTGGGCCATTGCATGGCAATAGCGTATATTAAATTTAACCCCTTCCCCAGGACAATTTTCTCATGTGTACTGAGAGCGTAATTTGACAGATTGGTAATATGTGTGCTAGCCTTGTAAGCCTGTGCGGTGAGGTGAGACTGTCGTTACATTTAACGTCGTGAGTGTCGCCTACCGGCGCGTTTGACGTATTGGAATACTTGTTTGTTAGGCGGCCGGCGGTGCCGGGCCGGACAGTGAGTTGTGGAAGGTTGAGCTTTGCTGACAGGGGCACGGTGGCCTAGTCAGGTTTGTTTTGTCTCGGCTATCTTGCTTTGATTTAGTAAATTCTGTGAGTGCAGAGGTAAACATTGGTATTTTGCCCGGATCAATGTTATCCATGCATGGCTTGGCCATGGCTTGTGTGAGTGAAGAACAAGGATGGGAAGAGTCGTCCGATTTGGCCACAAGTAGAAGGGGGAGGCCTGCATCCGACGCGCTGTGTTCAGCGGAAGGGGACGAGGGTTCCTGCTCATCTGAAGTCCTGTAGGTGAACTGTATGCTCTCTGAGGAGGTATCAGTAGGACAACTAATGGTGTCAGTACTAGAATCTATGTCATACACCGACGGCGGAGGGTTGGAGTCCGACACCAAGGGACAGGTGGACCTGTCGGCGGATAGAATGGTATTCAGTGGCTCGGGACCAACTGATTCGGTGGTAGTTAATACAGGTTGTATGTCCGTGGTAGTAAAGGCCACGGTTGCGGCTTTGCCATTGGGCTTGTAATATGTACAAGAGCTGAGGGGCCAATCTTCTACCGGCAAGGTGACCTGTGACCATGGTAGTGAGCCACTACAATGGGTCATGAGTGTACTGAGTACAGCTGCGGTGGTCACCTGTGCCGTGGCACCTTGTCCTGTCATGGGACTGGCAGAGGATGTAGCCTTAAGAAGAGACTCAGGCGCTTGAAGTGTACTACCCCGAGGCGTTGAGCTGGGGGAGGAATGTTGGTCATTCCTAATCTCCGACGCTTGGGTGCGCTCAGAAGTGAATCAGGGAAGGTGGGGTGAGTGTCCATTGATATAATTGCTTGATGAGTACGCTTCGGGGGGCGTATCCTTGATTGATGAGAGGAATGTCTATTCGGTGAGTGGATTGCGGTCCCCCGTGTGTTCGGAGGGGGGGGGGGGGATACGGAGGCAGCTGCTACTGCCTCAAAGCCCTGGTTGGGGGCTGGGACAGCTGCGGTCATAGTTTCTTTATAACGCTGGGTGTCTGTTAGCCGATATGTGGTAAGGTCGACGCTGGAGAAGCGTGAGATAGTGTTATGGAAGTGCTCAGGAAAGGCAGGCTGGTTCTGCTCAATGATATTAGGAGGGAGCGGGTTATTGAAGTACTCAGATATCTCGACTTCTAGGTCTGAGATGCGCTTCCCGTATTGTGTCTGTAGACATTGTGTCAAACGCTGAGTGGTTTGGCGAGCAAGCTCGTCGATGTCCGACGATATATCATTCTCAAATTTGAGCAGGCCGTCGACAGTACGGCGTAAATCAGTATTTATGGTTTTGAGAAGATCTGCTGGCGCGACATTTTGTGAGTTGCATTTTTGGTAAATGCAGTGCTTGTGGTGTGCATCAGCTTCCCGGAACATGAGCCTCCGAGTATTATTGAGTTGTAGTCGGAGCTTACGGTGTGTTTCAGGTTGTAACGACTCCATTGTGGAGTTGAGGTAGAAAAATTGATAGGTAAGGTGGACCTCTATTGGTATTTGTCCGGAATTAACTTCCGCAAAGTGTAACCAAGGTTTCGGCCTGTACGACCTTATCAAACAAACGAATACAGAGATCTGTTTATTTCAGTGGTACTGTTACAAAACCAACAAGGGACAGTGAGTTGTGGAAGGTTGAGCTTTGCTGGCAGGGGCACGGTGGCCTAGTCAGATTTGTTTAGTCCCGGCTATCTTGCTAAGATTTAGTAAAATGCCCTCTCTGGTATATTTATGGGCAAATTTGGTGAGTGCAGAGGTAAACATTGGTATTTTGTCCGGAGCAATGTTATCCATGCATGGCTGGGCCATGGCTTGGGTGCTTGAAGCACAAGGATGGGAAGGGTCATCCGATTTGGCCGAAAGTAGAGGGGAGAGGCCTGCGTCCGACGCGCTGTGTCCAGCGGAAAGGGACAAGGGTCCCTACTCATCTGAAGTCCTGTAGGTGAATTGTATATTCTCTGATGAGGTATTAGTAGGACAACTAATGGTGCCAATACTGGAATCTGTGCCATCCTCCGACGGCGGAGGGTTGGAGTCTAACACCAAGGGACAGGTGGACCTGTCGGTGGATAGAATGGTAATCAATGGCTCGGGCCAGCTGATTCGATGGTGGTTAATACAGGTTGTGTGTCCGTGGTAGGACAAACCATGGTTGCGGTCATGTTTCGGACAGCTGATGCACACCACAAGTACCGCATTTACCAAAAATGCAACTCACAAAATGTCGCGCCAGCAGATCTTCTCAAAACCATAAATACTGATTTACGCCGTACTGTCGACGGGCTGCGCAAATTTGAGAATGATATATCGTCGGACATCGACGAGCTTGCTCGCCAAACTACTCAGCGTTTGACACAATGTCTACAGACACAATACGGGAAGCGCATCTCAGACCTAGAAGTCGAGATATCTGAGTACCTGAATAACCCGCTCCCTCCTAGTATCATTGAGCAGGACCAACCTGCCTTTCTTGAGCTCTTTCATAACACCATTTCACGCTTCTCCAGCGTCGACCTAACCAAATATCGGCTAACAAACGCCCATCGTTATAAGGAGACTATGGCCGCGGCTGTTCCAACCCTCAACCAGGGCTTTGGCGCAGTAGCAGCTGCCTCCGTATCCCCCGACCACACGGGGGACCGCAATCCACTCACTGAGTGGACAGTCCTCTCATCAATCAAGGATACGCCTCCTGAAGCGTACTCATATGGACACTCACCCCACCTCCGCTGATTCACCTATGAGAGCACCCAAGCGCCGGAGATTAGGAATGACCAACATTCCTCCCCCCAGCTCAACGCCTCGGGGTAGTACACATCAAGCGCCTGGGGATCTTCTTGAGGCTACCTCCTCTGTCAGACCCACGACAAGCCATGGAGCCACGGCACAAGTGACCACCGCAGCTGTACTCAGTACACTCATGACCCCTTGTAGTGGCTCACTACCATGGTCACAGGTCACCTTGACGGAAGAAGATTGGCACCTCAGCTCCTGTACGGATTAAAAGCTCAATGGCAATAACGCAACCATGGTTCGTCCTACCACGGACATACAACCTGTATTAACCACCATCGAATCAGCTGGCCCCGAGCCATTGAATACCATTCTATCCACCGACAGGTGCACCTGTCCCTTGGTGTCAGACTCCAACCCTCCACCGTCGAAGGATGGCATAGATTCCAGTATTGACACCATTAGTTGTCCTACTAATACCTCCTCGGATTGTATACAATTCACCTACAGGACTTCAGATGAGCAGGGACCCTTGTCCCTTTCCGCTGAACACAGCGCGTCGGACGCAGGCCTCTCCCCTCTACTTGCGGCCAAATCGGATGACCCTTCCCATCCTTGTGCTTCAAGCACCCAAGCCATGGCCCAGCCATGCATGGTTAACATTGCTCCGGGCAAAATACCAATGTTTGCCTCTGCACTCACCAAATTTGCCCATAAATATACCAGAGAGGGAATTTTACTAAATCTTAGCAAGATAGCCGGGACTAAACAAACCTGACTAGGCCACCGTGCCCCTGTCAGCAAAGCTCAACCTTTCCACAACTCACTGTCCGCCCAGGCACCACCGGCCGGCTAATAAAGCAGTATTCCAACACGTCAAACGCGCTGGTAGGCGACACACACGACGTCAAAAGGAACGACAGTCTCACCTCACTGCACAGGCTGACAAGGCTAGCACACATACTACCAATCTGTCAAATTACACTCTCAGTACCCATGAGAAAATTGTACTGTGGAAGGGGTTAAAATTCATACCAACGCCTCATAGACCCTCCAGGTCCTACGCTATTGCCACGCAATGGCTCACAACCCTGCACCAAGCAGGTTGGCGTTACATTTTAAATTTTGAACCCCCACACCCCCCCCCCCCCAACCTACTAAGGGTTGATATGAAGTCCATCTATGGTAACTACACATTTACACCCACCGTAGGTGTGCTTTATTAAGTTGTGTACACGGGCTACCGCCCAATTACGAACAGAATCACAACACCAACCACACCTACCTTCCTTCCAGATGAGGGTGGTGTCACAATTTCTTTTGCACGATAGGTGTCAAGAGCCTACGTGGGCCTACCACGCACGAGCTAACGGTAACAACCGACTCGACATGACGGGCCACCAGTGCCCCTCTTGCCTTACACCTCTGTCAGACGTTCTACTTGAAGCTTGCGGGCGAACTGTGTTGCTGCTATGTCCTTCACTCATCACGATAACTGCAAGAAAATGTCATGTCTTGTCTCCACGAGTAATTTAGTTTGTACACCTTTTTTACAACCCACCCACCTCCCCCATCTTTAACCTGACAGCATTTTCTCGAAAGCTCACGAAATGAGTATCCAACAGTCTGATTCAGAGGCTGAAAGAGAAATCAGGGGGCGGAGGGAGGGGGGGGGGGGGGGGTGTTCTCATCAGTAAGCTCCAACTTATTTTGGTTGATAATATTTTCAAAGATGGGTTAATGTTTACATCATTTTGTACTAGTACCATACTTCACCAGTTTGTTATCTGAACGGTTCTGTCAATATTTTTTTCTTGGTATCTGGTTCAAAACAAAATATTTTTTTATTTGTCTGCTCCAATATCTTGTCAATCTTAGATTTGGAATTTGGTATTCTGAATTTGCATTTAGTAAGTAGTTTTAACGAGGACTGAGGGAATGTGGCTAATAATAGGCTTGTGGAGGACATTTTCTTGGGGATGGGGGCTGACCAATCAAACTGCCCTGAACTACTGTTTCAAAATCAAACTGCAGGCCCTTGCCTCGAATTTGACTATGAAAATGCTCTGCCCACTGCCCTGATATTTGCCAAAATTATAAAGATACATCCCCTGAACAATCTTTTTTGAAACTACCAGTCCCTTGCAATGAAAACTGCAAAATTAGCTGCTTATTGGTAAAGAGGGATGAGAGTGCCGCAACCCCCACCCCTTCTCATACACCCATGTAGCTAAGTCATATTGGTGACAGTCGATTTAAGTTTTGTTGCTGAGAATAAAAGCAAAATAATATCCTTGTATAAAACAGAAATATTAGCAAAAATCCTTAATTAGTCATTTAAAAATACACATCAATCTGTGTCTGTAAAATATTGTCATATTGTCTATGCTTTAAATATTCTAATAATTATTTTTGAATTTCATGGAAGTCATCTCATAAAACTGACAATATCTTGCATTCATCAGACAACATGTATTTACCACCCCTCGCCTCTTCATGGTCTCATTCCCACCCTACTCAAGACTTTTCAGAATTTCAGTAGTGGGTAGCTGGTAAAATTTTTTAACTTCCTCAGTACAAACTCCCGAAAGTCATATTTTAGCAATACTACACCCCTTACCCCCCCCCCCCCCCCCCCACAAAAAAAAATAAATAAAATAAACCTGTTGCCCCATCACCCACTAGCACGTAAAAAACATTGGTTCCACAAATGTAAACTACTGAGTTTTTCTTATAAAACCAGGCTTTTCATTCTTCCGAATTTATTTTTTTCATTCAGCTAGTGTGGGGCGGGGGGGGGGTGTGGTCATCTAGTAAGGATGGAATTGGTGATACCAATAGTTATCAGTAACTGCATGTACTAGCTGTCAAACATCTGCAGGCGATGTGGGCGTGTCGCCGTCTGTTTTTCCGCTTCATGGTAACCAGTTTTCAAGATTGATTTAGTCTTGCTTCCTGAGAACTACTCTAACTTAACGTGCTGCTTCATTGCCGAAGTGTGAATCGAAAAGGATTACATAGTGGACCTCGTATCGACTCGTTGACAGCATGCAGCGGTGAGGGCAACATTGTAACAAAATTGTATAGGAACTGTACTACTACATGTGGCTGGCTGCAATATCGAAACCAATTGGACTTTTTTGCCCTAAAATTAATTAAGTTTTTCTCGGTTTTCAATAACGAAAGCAAAGGTTGAGTTTCACTTTTCAATTTCTTGGCAGATATCATGTGTCTTTCATGACTTTCAATAGTTCTTATCATAGTTGTGCATCAAACATTTTGTAATGAGAATCGGTAATTCCGAGAGATAAATATAACCGATGGTTCTCATTGGTTGTATTCTACTTAACGCTGCAAAACTATAAGAATCAGTCTAACCAGAGAACTTGTGCACGCGAAGGGTACTTTTTATCGGATCACACTAGAACTTTCTGGTTAAAATTACCGCATGCCCCTAAAATCCACGTGATCGAGACAAATACAGTTACGGGTGGGTAATAAAATAACAGAAAGCTGCTGATCGTTCCTTCAAGGCGACGTTCAAGGCGACGTCATGCGCCGACGCGTAATGTCATTTAGGAAGCTAATGAAAACATTCATCGTGTGGACTGGTCCACACTAGTAGGTGTAAAAGGCGGATTCTGGGACACTTTGTACATGTACTGTACACGTACAGGTACACGTACATGTACCGCCATAGGGATTCAGTGTTAAATCGTGTACACGCGTTCAAAAATGTCGTTTTGTCATGGTGTCCCAGAATCCGCAATTGGTTTTGAGGCTCTCAGATCGCACTTTTGACGTTCAAAACACCCGCTGGCGAACGCGTAGATTCGACACATGGCTCAAAAAGTGAAAAATGTACGAAATTTTTAAGAAAATGTACATTAAAAATTTTTGTCGACGTTCCCATCGTGGATTAGACCATCGAGCTATCGTTGGTGAACGCGAGTAAAAAACGTTTTGCGGCTTCTAGGACAGCATCAAAAAGTGGTTTGCGAATTTTGGGACACCAACGTTCGCCAACGGGTGTTCGAATGGTTAAAAGTGCGATCTGATCGGGGAAACCCATTTGCGGATTCTAGGACAGGGAAAATCGACCTCAAAACGTTTTTTCGATGTTCGCCAACGGCGAAAAGTGAGCGTAAAGTGTAGTTACTCATCGAGGATTTTTTAAAATTTTGTTTTAAGACCGATTTGGAACTCCGGTACATGGAAAAAAGGCAGTTTGCGGGTTCTGAGACACCACGTTCGCGATCGCGTTTCGGACGGTCTAGGGTGCAATTTGATCGGTGAAAACAATTTACCGATTCACCTTATGAGTTTTGTGAGGCGAATCGTGATAGAATCGGTTTTGAGGCGAGGAAATAAAAAAATGATTGATATATATAGGAGAGAAAAAATAAATAAATAAATAGTTATTTAAAAAAATAAATATCAAATCGAATAGATAATAAAAAATACGTAAATCATGAACGCTTCCCAGACTATTAGAGCAAGGTTTCTCTTAAAAATGCTGATGAGAGCCTACGCATTCTGTGTGAACGAACAACTAGGTCGCCTCTTGTTAGAACGATGTGTCAGATGTCGGGATCATCTAGACTTCGATCATGAGAATCATTCGTGTCTGACGATGGAAAGGGAAGATATGGTCGTCAAGTATTTCGAACCGGTGTTCGAACGAGTTCGATTCGACGAAGTGATCACGTTTTGGAGGAGATTAGTCTTCTGTAAGGATCGAGACAAGCCCTCAGTTTCGGAAGAAGTCTGACTTTAGAAGACAAGGGATGCATCATGAAATTATTGCTGAATGAAGCATACGTCTAAGTTTTCTCGTTGATATAAATAAGGGAGAATAGAAAATAAAATAAATACACACATAAAATTTTTTATTTAATATTAGAAAGAAAAAAACGTAAAAATGAGAACCAGAAATAAATTGTATCCGACGTTAGATGATGACGAGGATGAGAAGCCGAACAGCGTTTTGCCAACGATGCCATCGCTAGAAGAGAAAGAAAGAGGAGAGAGGTATCACATCGATCAAATCAGTAGAATCCAATTGTATCTGACTCGAGAGAGAGATTCTCGCCATTCTCTTAAGAAGAAGTATTTGCATTTCCTGAAATTCGTCCATGCGGTCAACACGACACTCATCACGATTTCCATGGGTTTACACGCGGCCGCCATCAGATTATTGTCGACTGCGGTCGGTATTCTGATCGTGTTGACCATAGAAGGAGTGGCTCTCGCCGCCGGATTGTTTAGCACGCTCGGAAACTTTTTGAGTAGGAAATTATATCTGAAGGCAAGGAAACACGAAAAGATTCGTGTCTTGGCCGACTCCAAGATCGACACGATATCCGAAATGATCTCGATGGCGTTGAAAGACGGTAGGATATCGGATGGAGAATACTTCACGATATTGAGCGAGAAAACGAAATACGATGCCATGAAAGAAGCCGTGAGAATCAAGACTCATCAGATTATCAAGGAAGAGATGAAGAATTGTCTCGTCGAAAAAGGGAGGAAAGAGGCCAGGGAGGAATTCAGTAAGATGATAGAACTCAAGAGCACCGATTGAAAAAAAATATATATAATAAGAACAGAAAAAAGAAATATTAAATTTATATATAAAATAAAAACGAAATTAATTTAAATAACTCTCAAAAAATGTATTGCGTAAAGTGTAAGAGAGTTACCGAGACGAGTAATTCTCGAGAAGTACGAACTAAAAACAACAGACAGATGCTTCGCGGAATTTGCGACGTGTGTGGTTCTATCAAGACTCGATTTGTTAAAAAAAAGAACGGGAGCAAAGGTAAAGGCACCGTGAATAAAATGATCAATAATCTACCTTTCAAAATGCATCTGCCGGGTCACAGTTTCACGGGACCCGGAACGAAATTGAACAAGAGACTGAATGCCGATCTGACTCCTAAATCTTGGAGCAAACCTGTGAATAGGGTGGACGCGGCCGCATATGATCATGATCTGTGCTACGCCAGGCATCCCGACACCAAGACTCGCAACAACGTCTGCGATAAAAACATGTTGGCGAAATTGAGAGGTATATTGAATCCGACCAGGAGAGAGAAGATAGAACGTTCGCTGGTCAGCAATTTGATCGGTGCGAAATGTCGATTCGGATGGGGCGTTCAAAAAAAAAAGGCGCATCGGAAAAGAAGAAGAAATGATTATTGACGAGCGAATTGGCCGAGGAGTTACACAAACCCATCATGCGTAAATTTCGAAAGAGAAGGGTGTTCGTGAAGGGTTTGGATGACATTTGGTCCACCGACTTGGTCGACATGAGATCGTTTTCGAGGCAGAACGAGGGTGTTAAATATCTATTGACAGTCATCGACGTTTTTTCCAAATACTGTTGGATCAGAGCTTTGAAGAATAAATTGGGACCTTGCATCGCCGAGGCTCTGAAGAGTGTGGTTGACTCGTCTTCTCGAAAACCGAATAAATTGTGGATGGACAAGGGAAAGGATTTCTACAACAAGCATGTTCATCGATTAGTCATCCTCTACTCGATCGAAAACAAAGAGAAAGCCAGCGTGGTGGAACGTTGGAATCGAACGATGAAGGAAAAGATGCACAGATACTTAACGCCGAATTCGACTAAGAAATACATATACACTCTGAACGGTCTGGTCAAAGATTACAACAACACGTGACACAGATTGATCAAGATGACTCCAGCGGAAGCTAGCGATCCTCGAAACGAAAAACGGGTCTACGCGAATCTATATCCTGAGAGATCTAAGATCAAGAAGAAGTCTAAAATGTCGAGTAAGAATCTACGCTTATAAGAAGCACTTTGAAAAGGGTTATACTCCTCGATGGACCTCAGAAATCTTCGTGATAATCAAACTATTTCACACCGATCCGGTGACTTACGAAATCGAAGCTTTGGATGGAGAAGAGATCATCGGAAAGTTTTATGAACAACAATTGCAGAAGACGAAGTTTTAATAAGAAAACAATTTGTTTTTTTTTATTTACTCTCTTTAACATTTTTTTGTTTACACACATATATATAGGAGAGAAAAATAATAATCAAAAATAATTAAAACTATTTTTAGATAAAAAAGCAAGCTAATTAATAAACAAAAAACAAAAAACAAAAACCCTTCAAAAATGGCAAATATACTAGATATCGCACAAAGCATAGTGAAAGATGAAAGTATTCAAGAATACGAGGTTCACGAATACAAACCGATAACTGGAACGAGTTTGAACAATGCGGGAGAGATAAGAATCAACGTCGAAACCCAAGATCTATTTGTCCATCCTAGCGAGAGTTACATAGTGGTGCAGGGATGTCTCAACAAGGAAGATGGGAGTGACTACGCCGACGACGACACGTTACTCTAGCCAATAATGGCATCATGCATCTATTCAGTAATATAAAATATTTGCTATCCAGACAAGAGATAGAATCTGTGTTTCATCCCGTTCAGGCCACCATGATGTTCGGACTCTTGACGTATCCAGATGATTTTTCGAAATCCAGAGTACTTAATCAGTTGTGGATGAAAGGCACCGTCGGCCCTGCTAGCGCTGGCGCTGTCGACTATATTCAACTATGTCGTCAAGACTCCCAGACCTAAAGGAACATTTTCGTTCAGGATACCTTTGAAACACATCTTCAGATTCGCATACGATTACAACAAGATCATGTACGGATTCAAACACAATCTGATGTTGATTCGAAAAGGAAATGACGAAGCAATAGTGAGACTCACCGTGACCGATGCAGGTAAGATAACTCTACACAAGATATCGTGGTTCGTTCTGCACGTGGAGCCTTCGATTGTGGAAAAAACACATCTCTACAAGATCATAGAATCCAAGAGTAAATTACCCGTGGGATTTAGAATGAGACAGTGCAACACGGCTAGCATTCCACCCTCCACCAATCACTTCGATTGGAGATTGATGGTGAAATCTGCTTCTGAGAGACCGCATTTCATCGTGGTTGCGTTTCAGACCGATAGGGACGGGTCTCAGGAAAAGAATGCATCGCTGTTCGATCACTGCAATTTGAGAAACATGCAAGTGTTTCTGATTGCCACGAGATATCCAGCAATCGATTACAATGCGTCATTCGACAAGAACGGTTTCTGCAGACTGTATGGCGACGCCGCTGATTTTAGAAAGAAGTATCATGGTCTAGACGAATTGATGAGCAACCCTAACATATCTCCCGAATACAAGTCGATGTATCCCATGTTCGTATCCAACGTCAGTAAACAGAGTGAACGACTCAAGAGTAGCGTCTTAGACATTCAGATTAAGATGCAATTCGATAGGAACGTGCCGAGAAAAACCAAAGCCTTCGCCCTGGTCGTGTCGGACAAAGAATTACAATTCGAATCAGATGGAAATAAGATGTCGATCATTCGTTTTAATAATACACAATAAAAGCACGTTTCCACTCAATCAGGTTTAAGAGGTAATTGAATTTTTAATAATTATTCGTGATAATGTTTGGAGATATGAATGAACCCTTTTGCTCGTGTTCTTTTTTTTTTTTGACGAATCGAGTCTTGATCAAACCACACACATCGCAAATTCCGCGAAGCATCTGTCTGTCGTTTTTAGTTCGTATTTCTCGAGAATTACTTGTCTCGGTAACTCTCTTACACTTTACGCAATACATTTTTTGAGAGTTATTTAAATTAATTTCGTTTTTATTTTATATATAAATTTAATATTTCTTTTTTCTGTTCTTATTATATATATTTTTTTTTCAATTGCTGCTCTTGAGTTCAATCATCTTACTGAATTCCTCCCTGGCCTCTTTCCTCCCCCTTTCCACGAGAGAATCCTTCATCTCTTCCTTGATGATCTGACAAGTCTTGATTCTCATGGCTTCTTTCATGACATCGTATTTCGTTTTCTGGCCCAATATCGTGAAGTATTCTCCGTCCGATATCCTACCATCTTTCAACGCCATCGAGATTATTTCGGATATCATGTCGATCTTGGAGTCGGCCAAGAAGCAAATCTTTTCCTAGCTTTCAGATATAATTTCCTACTCAAAAAGTTTACAAGCGTGCTAAACAATCTGGCGGCGAGAGTCACTCCTTCTATGGTCAACACGATCAGAATGTCGACCGCGGTTGACAACAATCCGATGCCGGCCATGTGTAAACCCATGGAAATTGTGATGAGTGTCATGTCGACCGCGTTGACGACTTTCAGGAAATGCGAATACTTCTTCTTGAGAGAATGGCAAGAATCTCTCTCTCGAGTCAGATACAATTGGATTCTACTGATTTGATCGATGTGATACCTCTCTCCTCTTTCTTTCTCTTCTAGCGACGGTGCCATTGGCAAAACGCCATTCGGCCTCTCATCCTCCTCATTATCTAACGTCGGGTACAATTTATTTCTAGTTCTCTTTTTACGTTTTTTTCTTTCTAATATTAGATAAAAAATTTATGTGTGTATATATTTTTATTTTCTATTCTCCCTTATTTATATGAACGAGAAAACTTAGATGTATGCTTCCTTCAGCAATAATTTCATGATGCATGCCTTGTCTTCTAAAGCCAGACTTCTACGCACCAATGTCATTTCTTCCGAATTGGTGGGCTTATCTCGCCCGCTACAGAAGACTAATCTCTTCCAAAACTTGATCATATCGTCGATTTGAATGCATTCGAACGCCGGTTCAAAATACTTGACGACCATATCTTCCTTTTCCATCATCAGACACGAATGATCCTCATGATCGAAGTCTAGATGATCCCGACATCTGCTCCATCGTTCTAACAAGAGACGACCTAGTTGTTCATTCACGCAGAATGCATAGGCTCTCATCAGCATTTTTAAAAGAAACCTTGCTCTCAAAATCTGGGAATTGTTCATGATTTACGTATATTTTATTATCTATTTCGATTCGATATTATTTTTTTAAATAACTATTTATTTATATATTTTTTTTCTCTCCTATATATATCAATCACTTTTTTATTTCCTCTCGACAAAACCCATTCTATCACGATTCGCCTCACAAAACTCGGGAGGTGAATCGACAAATCGGGTTTTCGCCGATCGGATCACACCCTAGACCGTCCGAAATGCGATCGGGAACGTGGCGGTGGTTCAGAACCCGCAAACTGCCTTTTTTCCGTGTACCGGAGTCCCAAATGGGTTTTTAAAAAAATCCTCGATGAGTAACTACACTTTAAGCTCACTTTTCACCGTTGGCGAACGTCGAAAAACGTTTTGAGGTCGATTTTTCCTGGTCTAGAATCTGAAAATGGGTTTTTGCTGATTGGATCGCACTTTTACCGTTCAAACACCCGATGGCGAACGTAGGTGGTCTAGAATCCGCAAACCTCTTTTTGATGCTGGTCTAGAATCCGCAAAACGTTTTTTGCTTGCGTTCACCAATGATAGATCGAAGGTCTGATCCGTGATGGGAACGTCGAGAAAAATTTTTAAATTACATTTTCTTCAAATTTCGTACATTTTTCACTTTTGAGTGATGTGTCGAATCTACGCGTTCGCCAACGGGTGTTTGAATGTTAAAAGTGCGATCTGTGAGCCTCAAAACAATTGCGGATTCTGGACCACCATGAAAAAACGACATTTTGTACACTTGTACACGATTTAGCACTGAAACCCTCTGGCGGTACACGTACATGTACGTGTACTTGTACATTTTTTGGAAAAGTGGTACTGAATCCACAATTATCACCTACTATTCTCCATTTGGCACACCAGTGTTCTAGGTCGTCGAGAGCGAGTTGCAGAGGTTTTTGGAGTAGATAGGCCGTCCTATTAGAGTCCCAGAGGCCCTTATCGTCCGCGAATTGTGAGACTTGAACTCGATCCTCGGTGAATTTAAGATCGTTGACGAAGATGATGTACAGGAGGGGGCTGAGGACAGACCCTTGGGGAGTGCCTGCTTCTAGGGCGACACTGTCGGACATTTCGTTGTTAACTCTGACTTTAATTTCACAATCATTTAGGAAGGAGGAGAGTAGTCTAAGTAGTTTCATTGGGAGTTTCATTTTAGATAATTTGAGGCGCATTCCATTGTGCTGTACAGAGTCGAATGCTTTTTCGACGTCAAGCAGAACAGCCGCGCCTATTTGTTGATTGTTGATGGCGGTTTTCATTTGGGTCACTAGTCGGTATACATGCTCGATGCCTTCTTTGTGGTTTCTATAGGCTCTTTGCCATTTATTGAAAAACTCGTCTTCGAGGTGCCTCCTCAATTGATTGGTAAGGATTCGTTCAAATACCTTATCAAAGCAACTGAGGAGGCTGATTAAGCGGTAACCGGCCGGATCGGAGAGGTCTTTGTCAGGTTTTGGTATCATGACACCGATGGCTTTTTTACAACATTTGGGAAAGTAGCCATGGGTGAGACAAGCGTTGAACAGTTTGTTTAGGTTTTCGATTAGGGAATTTGGGCTTTGTTTAAGAATTTTGTAGCTCACTTCGTCTTCTCCGGGTGAGGACGATTTTTTGTATTTTTCAATGACGTTGATGATTTCGTCATTGGTGACGAGGTCATCATCATCCCCGTCTTCTAGCTCGTTATCGAATTTGGGGTCACGGTAGATTTCAGGGTGTTCGTTGATGAAGTCGTCAATTGCGTTAATGATGGCGTCATCATTGCCCGAGCCTTGATAAGGGCAATGCGTTTTTCTTAGAAGGTCGGCAAAAGTGTCGGCCTTGTCTTTGTCGGTGCGCGTAAAGGAACCGTCTTCCTTTTTAAGAAGTTTGGCAGCGGCTTTGCCGCCCTTGTTTTTTTTGCTCCGTTAGGATTTTGAAATAATAATAACTCTTTGGCCAGCCGCTGATTTGTCGCGGTCCTCATAAGAGAAGGCCATCATTCCCCCTGCACCCCACCCCCTCTTCCCCTCCTCTCCTCCCAGCATTCAGATATAAACTGCTTAATAGTGTCCCTCACTTCCTCTTTTTCAATTTCTTCAATAAGCATTCCTACCCTCTCCCTCGTGTCCCCCTTCAGCCATCTATCCTTTGTTTCTTCACCCCACTTCTGCATTATTCTTCCAGTAAATTTTATTCTATGAGGTATATACTGTGGGCATTCCAAGAGAAAATGTTCCAGGGTCTCCACTACTCCAGAGTGGCACATTTGGCATCCCTTTTCCCCATCTCTCCCAATTTTTCCCCGAAGCTCCAGTGATCTTGATCTCAGTTTGAACAGCAGTGACCCTCCAAAGGTGCCATCTAGGTACTTCTCAAAAGCTGGCTTTTCTTTATATTGTAACCCCTGCAGTGATCTTTTCACGCTAACCCCTGCTCGCCAGTTTCGATTGCAATCTTCCATGACTCTCTCTTTGACAAACCTTTTGCCTTCTTTCATTCCTACTTCTATGTTTGTGACCTCTATAGAGTAATTGTCCATTAGTTCCCTCACATGTTTTGACCACCCCGTTTCTATATTAGAATTCCAAATGGTAGCGAGTATCAATTTGCACCACCGGTTGTCAGGCAGGTTTCTCAAGTAGTTAAAGTAACACAGTTTTCCCAAATCTACCCTGTCCTTGATTTTCATCCACCCAAGCTCCCCCCTTACTGCTTACAAAGCTGCAGCATTACTCGACCCTGTTATCCATCTGCCGGCATCATTCTGAGTACTTTCCAACTTCTTAATAACGGTTTGGTTTAATGGAATCACGTCCGTGCCATACGTTATACTTGGTAAACCCACCCTCTCCCACAGTGTTTTCCCCACAAAGACCTTGTTGAAACTATTTTTCCCTAAAAGTTTTAGTTGGTTCAGAATTCTTTTCCCCTTCAGAATCAGTTTGGCTGAGTAATTTCTGTACACCCCTCTTCCCGTTATATTTATGCTTACCCCTAGATACTCATACTCTCCCGTTTCTCCTACAGTGATTTGTTTGCTTTCCCCTTCGGGGATTGAGAACTCCCCCACTCTCCATCTCTTCGTCATATCTACCTTGCGTCCAACGGGTATTACCTTGCTTTTATTTTCATTTAGTTCGAGCCGGCAAGTGTTCCCATATCTACCAACAATTTCCAGCAGTTTCTCTAGCCCCTGTTCAGTTCTAGACATTAACACCATGTCGTCCGCAAAGAATAAGCCTGGTATCTTTATGTCTCCAACATTTACCCCCTCCGCACTCTGAATTAGTTCGTCCCCTAAATCTTTAACATACAATGCAAACAAAATCGGTGAAAAGATACACCCCTGCTTGAGGCCTATATCCATAGGGACTCGTTTTGTAGTGATACTCCCTAGACTGAGTTGGCTTTGCACATCTGTATACAGTGCTTTCATGATTCCCACAAAGTCACCCCCCCCCCCCCCCCCAGTCCGATGCCCTCGAGCTTTCGCCACATACCTTCCCTCCACACTCGGTCGTACGCTTTTTTCACATCTAGAAATGCCAGAAACATCTTTTTCTTTTCAGCCTTTGTTGATTCTATCAGTTGGGTGAGTGTAAATAGGTGATCAGTGACTCTTCGTCCTTTCCTGAAACCATTTTGAATTTCTCCTAAAAAACCTTTCTCTTCAATAACTTCCTCTAGTCTACCGTATATGACCTTACAGAATACTTTTCCGATGTTACTACTAACTGATATCCCCCTATAGTTATCTAGAACTTCCTTATCCCCCTTTTTGTGTATGAACGACACCTTACTTTCCCTCCACTCTCTGGGGACCTCTTGCTTTCGCAGAGCCAGGTTGAAAAGGTTTGTCAGGACTTCAATAAGTGCCTCCCCTCCATTTTTGAGGAATTCGTTCGGAATTTCATCAGTCCCTCCCGCTTTACCATTTTTTAATTTCGAGACCACGTTCCGCACTTCTTCTGCCGTTATTTCGCTACATACACGATTGGATAGGTTCTCCTCCACCAGTGTATTTCTTTTTGGTGGGGACCCACAGCCCCATCGCCTATCGTTTATCTTTTCCCAGTGCTTGACTAACTCTGAAGCGATTCGGCCTTTATCTTCTGTACTTTCCCCATCCACTTTGATACTCTGTACACTACTTTTCCCCCGTTTATTTACCCAGTTCCAAAATACGTTTGAGCTCGAACCCCCCGTTTTCTTTATTGTTCTGGCAAGACTGCAATTGCGCTCCTTCCTATTATTATTCTTTATCTCATTCACCTTTTTCCGTGCCAGTTCATATTCTCCTTTCATTAGTCTCGTGTCATTGTTATCCACCCCTTTAAGCTTCCTACTTCTTCTGTAAGCAGCGCATTTTACCTTCCTTTCTTTTATAGCCTTTTTCAGTCCCTCGTTAACCCTGTATCCAAGCTCTCTCGTTGGGACCCTCACCCTTCCTATACACTCCTTCCCTGCCTCTGTTAGGCTATTTACTATGCCATCTGAAATACTCTGGACATTTGCATCCCTAGGTATACAATCAAGATTTGGTTTTAGTTTTTCCCGAAACTGCTTCCAGTCGGCTCCTTGTTTTAGTCCCCAAACTTCCTTGAAGGTATTTCTGACTCTATTCGTCTTTTTGCCCATAATCTTAACTGTTATCAGGTTGTGATCACTACCCAAGTCATTTTTTCCCTCGTCATCTATTTCTACATCTATAACCTCCCTCCATACGCCAATGTCAGTGAGTATATAATCAATTATTGTTTTCTTATCGTTCCTCTCCCAGGTCCATTTACCCTTACATTTCGCATCCCTGTTCAGGATCTTTAAACCAAGCTCTTTTGATAGGTCCAACATCTTCCTCCCATTCGTGTTAATTTTCCTATCACCTCCCTGTATGCCCTCCTCCTTATCCCCGATGTGCCCATTGAAGTCCCCCATTAGGACAATACTGAACCCTCTGCTACCAAGCTCTGTGATATTCGATCTAAGAGTTGTATATATTGAATCATTCCACTCGGGCTTACTTCCCTCCACTGCTAAGTATACAACACCAACGGCAACACTCCTGCTTCCTAACTTGATTTTTGCCCAGACTATTTCGTTGGATACTGGAAACTGAGTCCTTGCTTCTGTGAGATCTGTAATCAATGAGGGCTGTAATTCCTCTTTAGCGTAGATGCCAACACCCCCACCCCGTTTCTGACCCTCAGTTCGCCCAGCTCCTATCCACACGCAACCCTTTATCTGATCAACCCGCTCATCCCGTCGTATCCACGTCTCACTTAGACCCATTATATCGCAGTCTCCTTCGTCCATCATTGTTGATATTTCGCTTACTTTCTTGTGCAGACCCTGGATGTTGCAGTACCCAAACTTAATGAATCTTTGTTTTTTTGTCATCACTGGCACATTATTATAACCCTGGTATGTCCCTGTATTGTGCATGTTTGTTGTTGTTCCTATGTTCCCAGCATTTGTGCCCCTCTGGGTTATCGGCTGTGGTCCCCTACCCCCCTTTTCTCCAAAAAAGGCCTAGCCACCTGTAGAATTTTTTGGCCCAACAGGTCTGTACCCATCCTACTTAAATGCAATCCGTCTCGCCCGAACAACTCTCCTTGTCCCCAGAATGAATCCCAGTGGTCAATGAAATGTACTCCCAAGTCTTTGCAGTGCTCTTCCAGCTCCCCGTTTAGTGCCATAATCCGTGAGTTCCTCTCATTCCCACCACCCATAACGGGGAGCACCCCTGAAACGATGATCCGAGCATTCCTGCTAAATAGCTTACTAATTAGGTCCTTGCATGTGTCCACCAAACGAACTGATTTCCTCTCCCTGATGTTATTGGACCCCACATGTAATACCACTACCGGATCAGGCCCCGACCCAGCTACAATACCGTCCACTCTATCCCTCAGGTCCTCCACTTTCGCCCCCGGAAAGCACAGAACTGTTCTATTTTTACTGTCCGGACCACAGACAACCTTGTCGATCCCCGGAACTATGCTACTTCCCGCAACCACCAACTTACTTTTGGCCCTCGCCCTATTTATCTCCTCTAGTCTCCTATTGTTTACAGCGTCCTCTTCCTCTCCAACAGCCCCACTCGGAATCAGTATCGGTATCGGTATCTTTGACCTAGGATTACTCCTATCCTTGTCCCTCCGTCTCTTTCCAGGTCCTGAACTACCTGGACTACTCCCCTGGTCTTCCCCCGGATCCCTCCTCCTTTTTCCTGGCCTAGACCCCAAGCTACTATCTGTTGCAACTACCTCCATCTCCTCCTCTGTCTCTTCCGAATCGAGCACATCAAATCTGTTTCTGGTGCTGCACTCCCCACTGCCTTTGGACTTTACACCCCTATCAACCTGCTTCTCTGGCCCCCCTTTCCTACCACTTTTGGTAGTCCATGCCAAACGCTTTACAGCATTGCTTCGGCCTGGGCCCCCCTCATCTGTCCTACGTACTTTTCTAGCAGCCCCCACCTCATCACCTACCTCATTCACATCAAAGGTTCTACCCCCATGTTTCCTCTTGGAACCACCGACAACCTTCCATCCTTCTCGGAAAGCCACTTTCACAGGCGTAACTCCAGACAGCCCCGCCCTACCAAGTTTTCCCTTCAGCTCAGCAATCTCCCCCTCAAACTTAACAATTGTCTCAAGTAGGCGGAGGATTTCCTGACAGTTTGCACATACCTCTCCATATTCCATCGAGCGACAGTCCCCATACATCATAGAACACTGTTTACAAACTTCAAGCCCAATATCGCCATCGGTGGCCCCACCAACCCGGCTCTGACCGACACCCCCAGGGACCCCAGTGACCTCTGTCTGCACACCAATACTTACCCCGTTGGCACCGTTGACCTGGACCGCGATATTACACGTATTTACCTCCATACTTACCTCCGTCTGAACAGACTTGCTCGCCATCATGAAGACAAAATTACGCGATCGGACAGGGAAAATTGTAAACACGCGACAAAAGGCAACACGACGAACCGTTCGACAACTTAGCGCTCACAGTTTTATTTAAGACCTCCTAACTTTGTCTCAGTTACTATGCTAAACTAACTCCCCACAAAGTTGAATAAAATAACCTGAAAATGAAATATATATGATTAGTAAACAATAAAAATACTTAATTTCGATTCGTAACCAAGGAGACTTCTTCTGTATACTTGCGGATCGAACTGTCCCAGAATTTTTAGCATCTTGGACCCCATTTAGGTTGGCTGTTACCTTTTCCGAGTTGGCTTGTTTTTCATCTTCAATGCTTCCTTGACTTCGCCATGAAGGCGGTTATATGTTTTTTGAGGTCAGCTTTCTTACCGGGGTCAGTTTCGGTTTTAAGAGCGCGAAGAGCTTTCCGTTTAGTTTTGATTAGTGACAGTGTGTCGCCCGAGATGGTATTTCTCCAGTGGCGCACTTTTTCTTTTGGGCATATTTCGTTTAGGGTTGAGTTAATGATTTTTTCTATGCCCTCGCATTGGGTTTCGAGTTCCGCTGCGTTGGATGGGGGGGGGGGTGTTTGTGAGTTTGACATCGATGATATCGCGGTAGAGGTTCCAGTTGATTTTTTTTAAAATTCCTGCGGAGGGTGGGGGTGGGGGTACCTGAGGGGGCCATTGCCTAGCCGTGAGGCATGAACCGGGAGGTGATCGCTGCCTAAGTCATCATCGCCGACCCAGTGGTCATCGATGTGGTTCATCAGAGAGTCACTGACGATAATTAGATCGAGGATATCAGATGAAAATAGTGGGTTGTTACTGATATAGGTTTCTGAGTTGTCGTTCATAACCACATGGAGGTTAAGTTTTTTTGTTATTTCGAGTAGGGCTTCACCGTTGGGGGTGATTTTGTTGCAGCCAAAGTATAGGTGTTAGGCATTGAAGTCGCCGATGAAGATGCAGTGTTTGTATTTCCTCATAAAGAATTCAAAGACGGTGTCAGAAACCGTCTTGCTTGGGTCATTGTAATAACAAACAATCGCGATGTTTTTATTATCAACTGTTATTTCAGTTGCAATCACCTCAGCATCCAGGTGATCAGTTTTAATGGTTTTGGCTTTGATGTTCCGCTTTATAAGAAGAGCAACACCACCGCCTTTTGTGAGCAGTCGGTCTCTTCTAATAATGCTGAATCCACTTAATGAAAATATTTTATTGGGATATAGCCAACTCTCGCAGATGCAGATAATGTCTGTAGTTTCGAAATATCGGCTCATTTGAAGTTTTTCGTTATTAACGCTTCTAGCGTTCCACACGGCTATTTGTAGTTTATCCATGTTATGGTTTGGAATAAATCGCGTTGCTCAATTAGATGGAGTGAAGTTGGCGACAGTTTTAATTGGTGTTAATTGCGGCTTTGATAAGTGTTTCCGATATTTGGGTTTTAAATAGGCGAGACGCCGAACGGCTTACGTCTTGACAGATGTCAGTCAGATTGGTATTCACGTGTTTGTTTAGCACGGAGTTGAGGGCCCCAGCTACAAGGGAGCATATTGTATGGGGAGAGGATGCATTAGCCGGTTTTGTCAGATTTAACTTTTTTAGTTCAATGTTTGTTTTTACTTTTTTAAAATGAGGACATCCGCGATAATTACTTGTGTGACTTCCCTTGCAGTTAGGGCAGGAGGGGGAATCAGACTTGCATGCTTTTGTGAGGTGATTTCCACCACATTTCATGCAGGTCAGTGTCCCCCTGCATTTATTAGCAACGTGTCCAAATTTCTGACACTTATGGCATTGGACCGGAGGAGGGGTAGATCTATACTCCTCTGCTTCGTGTCTCCGGCCGTTTATGGTAATCCCGTTAGCCATAATTTTATTCTTAATTTCGCGGCTAGGACAGGTCACTTTAAGTTTCCACGTGCTTTTGCCCGTGGCCCTGGAATTGAACCTCTCCCATCTGCAGTTAGGGACGCTCTGGAGGATGGCCTCGTTGGTCGTGTCAAGGTGAACCCTGGTGACCACAACTGTCAGATTAGCACCATTGCTAGCGCTGTTACCAGGACTACCAGGGCTACGGCGAGCTTGTTTAGTAGTGCGATTTACACTGGCATTTTGGACGGGGGCTTGTTTTTTAACCGCTGCTGCGAAGTTTAGACCTGAGGAGGGGATAGTAATTGATTCAGATGAGGAGGGGGTAGTAATTGATTCAGATGAGGCAGCGGGCGAGGAGGGACAGTTCCGCACTTTCTTGACTTGTCTGTCAGTTGTGTGGGAAAAGCCCTGATCGCCCGTAATCTCATCTGAGTCGATCACCAGATCTTGGGAGTTCCTCCTTTTACATGCTCAGTGTCCTTCTACTAATTATTTTTATAGACGGGGCGCGTGCAATAAACACAGAACGGCAGACCCTTATGAATGGGTTAATTGATATGACACGTGTGCCATCGCTGAAGGATAAAACTCGAGCTCTGCTGCCTCTCATTCTATGCTTCCGCGCTAACACTCATGCCATATCGATTAATCCATTCACACATGCGTGTTGTTCTGTGGGTTTTTTTTATTTGGCGGGGGGGGGGGGGGGGGGGGGGGGGTTCCAACACGAACATCGAAGTTGTGAGTTGAAGAAAGGTATCGAGCTGATATCCCTCTCTTGTTGGTGGAGCCATGGAGAAGAGTATATTTAGAAATTTGCGGAAGGATAAAACGAGAGGCCGTGGACACTCGTGCCATACCGATTAACCCATTCACACTGTGTATTTATTCGTTTTATTCCAGGAGTTCTGATTGTGGTGATTTTGGTGATTTTTGATGATATCATAATGATTGGGTTTTGAAGATGATTATGATTGATGATTGTGATCGATGATCTGATGATTGGATTTTTTAACCCTATGAACACTGGTGGTAACTTCCATGTCAGTTCAATGGTAGAAGTTGAATGAGTCCATGTTCGTTTTTCGTGGGTTGAGCAATTAATATTTTCAACGTGCAGCCTTGAAGCAGCTCGTTGAAAATATTAATTGGAATATCCCACGCATTCACTTGCAGACACCCTGCTTAATGAAATTATGACGTGCCATGTTAACGGGCCAGAAAAAGGTCCGCTCGTGTTCAAATGGTTAACCATAGTTGTTCACAATGAGATCGGACTTACGTTAAAAATATAAAAGACACCCAACTTGTTATTTCTCCGCAATACAAAAATGGTTACAAATGGCAGTTCTAAACATGTTCTATCGATAAATAAGGAAGCTGAACGGATGCAAAGTGTTTTAGTTCAATGGGGCTTTTTTGCAGATAGATTCACCAGAAATACCACATGTAGATGCGTGCATAACTACATAGGAACAGTTGTTAAGCTACGTCGTCGCTTTGTGTGATCCTCAATGTACAAGCCGACGTTGATTGTTATGCCATATTGATTTGATGCAGCAAACGTACTTGAAGACTACCTTTTGTTTTGGTATTCTATTGCCTCTAACCCTCACTGTTATCAGGTGATGATTACTATTTAGCTCAGAGTTTCCTTCGTTGTCTAT
The DNA here is from genome assembly GCA_031216915.1 of Pictodentalium vernedei. Classification (NCBI taxonomy): domain Eukaryota; kingdom Metazoa; phylum Mollusca; class Scaphopoda; order Dentaliida; family Dentaliidae; genus Pictodentalium; species Pictodentalium vernedei. Next base: position 233,791,310 of record CM062294.1, read on the forward strand.
TTCCAAGCCAATGACCTCCGACAATAGAAAAGGGATGCCAAATGTGCCACTCTGGAGTAGTGTAGACCCTGGAACATTTTCTCTTGGAATGCCCACAGTATATACCTCATAGAATAAAATTTACTGGAAGAATAATGCAGAAGTGGGGTGAAGAAACAAAGGATAGTTGGCTGAAGGGGGACACGAGGGAGAGGGCAGGAATGCTTATTGAAGAAATTTAAAAAGAGGAAGTGAGGGACACTATTAAGCAGTTTATATCTGAATGCTGGGAGGAGAGGAGGGGAAGAGGGGGTGGGGTGCAGGGGGAATGATGGCCTTCTCTTATGAGGACCGCGACAAATCAGCGGCTGGCCAAAGAGTTATTATTATTATTAATAGCTCTGGGCAATTGAGTACAGAGTCGATTACTGTCTTTCGGCCGTTACATTCTCCCGTCAATTTACCCTTTTACTTTGCATCCCTATTCACAATCTTCAGGCCCAGTTCATTTTTAAACTCCAAAGGTTCCCCCATTAGCTTTGATTTTTTCGTCCACACGAGGGCTGCACGATATTCAAAACTGAATACCGGTATCGGTATTCAAAAAATACCGCGGTATACCGGTATATCGAAAATTGTTCAGATATATGAACACAAGTACCACAATCGAGACTCGAGGCATCACAGTCGGAACGAATTGGCATGCTTTGATGATGCCGTCCGAAAAACGTTTACCCGACGCAGACGATATCAAAATTTAATATTTTCAAACTTAGTTTATCAGATTTTCCCCAAAGATTTCAACAAAACTATATCATGTGACCCCCCCCCCCCCCCCCCCCCCCCCCCCCACTGGAACGAGCTCGTTCCAATGAGGGGTCACATGATATAGTTTTGTTGAAATTTTTTAAATTTATTTGTTCAACTGCTGAATTTGTATATTACGAGGGCACAAGCAGACGATTCCTTGGATAAAGGGATAATATTATTCATTCGGGGCTAAAGTTAAAAAACTCAAGACATCTTGAAAACTAAATTGAGGGTAAATAAATAATGACGATAAGCCGATATTTTTGAAATTACACCGGTTTTCTATCGATATTGGTTTGAATACCGATATATATCGGTTTATCAATATACCGTGCAGCCCCAGTCCACACCCAATATACCCTCTCATCCGTCCACGATGTGTCCATTAAAATATCTCCAAATACAACACAGAACCCATATTCTGTAACATTGGAACTGAGTGTCGTATATATTCCATCATTCCACTCAGGCTTGCTCTCTTAACCCTTTACCTAAGGTAACGGCTAAAACAGGCCAGCGCTATTCTCAAAAATCGCCAATTAATTTTCATTATTTTTTTCATTTTTTGTCTCAAAAACATAGGTTATGACCCCTCGTTGGAACGAGCTCGTTGAGCTCGTTCCAACGAGGGGTCATAACCTATGTTTTTGAGACAAAAAATGAAAAAAATTAGTTATTCAAGAATTATTTTTGCAAGTGTCGTCTGCTTTTCAGGTTAGGTAAAGGATTAAACTGCCAAATATCCAACCTCAAATTGCGACACTTCTGTTTTTATCTTGTTTTTTGCCCATATTATTTCGATTTCTACTTGATTTGTTATATTTACTTTTGATAAGTCCGTGATTGTCGCGGGGCATAACTCCTCATTGATATACATACCAACACTCCTCCTTTTTTATGGCCTTCTGATCGTCCCACTCCAATCCACAACACATCCCCCTTCATCTGGCCCACCCTTTCATCATGTCTAATCCATATCTCACTAAGGCCTTCCAAATGAAGATTCTCATCCTCCCAAGATCGTATTTTCGCTTACTTTCCAACGGAGACCTTTAATGTTGCTATATCCTATTCTGAAAACGCGTGAGTTCTCTGAGATGTTATTCTTATCTCCTTGTATGGGCCCCCTTTTCTGTCTTTTTTACATTTGCCCTCCCCATTTTGCTTTTGCATCCACACTTTTCCCATCCACACTGCCTAATGCCAGAAAAAAATCCACTAACTGGAATATGTTCCTTCCCAACACTTCTGTCAAGTTCTGTGCCTCATGGACATAGATAGGGGGAGGGGGGCAGTCCTGCCATATAACTCCCACTTACCCCATAATGTCTCCCAATGGTCCATAAGGTTATCCAAAGATTCATTCAGTATTTCTATAATTTCTCGTTTACCCCAGTTATTCTAGAATTCTGTACACTCCCTCCACTCATCATTGGAAGAAGCACCGACACTACCGCCACCTAACTCGATGATCAAGTCGCTGTATGTATCCATAAGCTGAACTGACCTCCTTTCTCTGATTTTGTTTGTACCAGCAAGCACCATCACCAGTGGATCTGACTCTGCACTCTTAACAGTACCACCCACCCTTTCCCAAATATACTCCACCTTGGCCCCAGGAAACACAGATTAGTTCGGTTCAGACTATCCAGACCACAAACCACCCTTCCTGACTTATCCTACCGCCTCCACTTGATAGCATCTTCCCCGCATCGCCAACCACCTATTAGGGGCCCTCAAAACTACCTGTCGCTCCCAACACACTCTATGGACTTGATCATGAAACTATGTTCGAACAGTATGCCGAACATGAAACTGAGTGGACTGAAGCTGTTTTGTTTGAAACATTGCATAATAATGGCCGATTTGTACGACAAACGTTTCCCGATAAAAAATGTGACATATTTGAAAGACACACACACAGAGGACTTGAGGTTTAGGATGGGTGGTGTTGAAGCAAGGGCAGGATCGGATCCGGTAGTGATGATTTATGTTGGGTCCAACAACATCAACATCAGGATGTGAGTAGGGCTGGTAGAGACTACATGGATTTGCTCAATAACCCTTTAAACAACGAATCGCCCGCATCCGCCCGCGAAATATGCAAATTCAGCAGTCGAAAAATTATTATTTTTAAAAAAATTTCAACAAAACCATATCATGTGACCCCTGAACGAGGGGTCACATGATATGGTTTTGTTGAAATTTTTTGAAAAATTTGAAAAAATGATATTTAAAATAATAAATTTTAATATCGTCTGCGTTGGGCAAAGGGATAAACTGTTCAGCAGGAATGCGAGGGTAATGGTACTGGATGTTCTTATTGTTTTAGGGAGTTCGAGGATTGCGGTATTAAATGAGAAATTCGGGGACTACTGAGTTAATTTGGGAATACCTTTTATTGACCACCAGGACACATTTTGGGGGTAAGGGAAGCAATTATGGGCGAGACGGGCTGCATCATAGGATGGGGACACAAGTGTTGGGAGGAAAAAGTCAACAGGTATCAGAGCCTTTTCAGAGACGAGTGGATGGGGTGACCAGGGGAAATTGCAACGGGGAGACAAATGGGGCGAACAAGAGGGAGGGGAGTGTTGGAGAATATCGATGTTACCACCAGAGAACAACAAGGGGGGAGTCAAGGAATCCCGCTACCCCAAAAGTGAGGCGCAGCAACATTTATGGTCTTCGCAGGAAGGTAAGTGATCGAGGAAAAGGACTTTGATGCCATGAACTAAGTGAAACCTATTTAAGGCATGATGAACTGGTAGACCAAGTGAGGGGGGGGGGGATTGCATATGGGTGCAACACGAACTGAAGATCAGAGAAAGGGAGGAGTAGACATGTACATTAAGGAGGATTTAAAACCGTCGTTATCACAGATCTGACAGATGTCAGAACCTATGCTGAGGTATCTAAAGAAATTGAGTGGGTAAATGTTTATCTGAAGAAAAACCAACAAAAACTGTTGCTCTTGGAATTGTGTACTGTGCCGTGGACGGAAGGAGGGAAGCAAACCTGTTTGGAACAACTTACTATACTCAAAACGTAATTCATTACTTTAACCCTTTACCTAACGTAACGGCTACAACCGACCAGCGCTATTCTCAAAAATCGCCAATTAATTTTTATTATTTTTTTAATTGTTTGTCTCAAACTCATAGGTTATGACCCCTCATTGGAACGATCTCGACGAGCTCGTTCTAATGAGGGGTCATAACCTATGGTTTTGAGACAAAAAATGAAAAAAATTAGTTATTCAAGATTTTTTTTTCAGGTGTCGTCTGCTTTTCATGTTAAGTAAAGGGTTAAGATGTTCAAAGTGAACTTTGTCTGGAGAGGGTAACATAACAAAACGGGTGCCTATGGAAAAAGGCTTAAAGCATGGGTGTAGCCTCTCGCCAATTATTCTTTCACTGTGCATCAAAGAGTTAGGAGATGAACTCGTGCATTGCGACGATGTGTTAGCAGTTGGTGACCTAAGATCCCATTTTCGCAGATGATATGGTACTGGTGTCAACAAGCGGTGGGGGTTAGAGAAAAACGCTGGCAATTGTTGGGAGACATGGAAACAAATGGATACTCGAACTAAATGAAAAGAAAAGCAAACTTATACCTGTGGATCGTTAGAAAAGTGGAACCTACCAGAAAGTGGAGAGTGAGGAGGTGTTCTGTATTCCGGAGAGTAGAGGCAAACTTCTTAGTGTGCGAGAGACAGGTGTCTACATGGGGGTATATAAAACATCACAGGAAGGGGTATCTACCGCAACCACACAAATAAATTAACTGTTAATGGGGGATTATTAACCAAATGAAACTTTTAAGGAGAAATAGCTTTAATAAGGTTTTGTGAGGAAACCCATTGTGGAAATGGTGGGGTGCCAAGTATAACATTTTGTACGGTAGCAAAACTTCCAAACCAAGCTATAGCGAGCTTGAAAACTCTGCAGTATGATGTAGAACGATGGATAACAATGTCGAATAATGCCGCAACACTACAAGCAATAAGGGGTGAGCTTGGATGGATGTGAATCAAGGACAGGATAGACTTCATGAAACTCCGTTATCATAACTATTTTATAAATCTCCCCGACTTTGGTGGTGCAAACTAATGTTCCAGGATATTTGGAATTCAAATATAAAAACAATGTTGACTGAGCATGTGGGAGATATAGAACTATTCACTGTAGATCTCTGACTTAGAAGTGGGGACAACTCATGGTAAAAAATCGGAAAATGAGTCATGGTCAATTGTAACCAAAATTGGCGAGATGGGTCAAAGCCAAAAGGTTCATGGGTGGCCTGCGTGATAAAGAGAAGCCAGGCTTTAAAGAGTACCTTGATGGCTGCTTTGGGGGTTCACTTCTGTTTAAACTGGGGTCGTGTTCGCTGTAACTTAAGGGAAAATTGGGAAACACAGTAAAAATGAGTGCCAAAAGTGTAATTTAGGAGTAGTGGAGACCCTGGAACATTTTCTATTAGAATGTCCAAAATATTAGTCTAACAGAATAAGATTTTCTGGGAGTATAATTTGGAAATGGGATGGGAGAATGAAGGATATGTGGGTATTAGGTGAAACACAGGAGAGGGTAAGTGTGCTTATCGGAGAGTCTGGGAAGAAGGAGGTTCGGGATGCCATCAAACAGTTCGTTCCCGGGTGTTGGGAAGAAGTGACGAGGTGTGGCGATAGGGAGGCATTTGGGAATACAGGGTTAACATAACGCCTTCTCTCCAGAGAGTCGCGACAATTCAGTGGCCGGCCAAAATGTTATTTTTATTAACTGTAAGTCTGCCAAACATTCGTATAAGGCCAGTGAACCATCTGTGTGAGACATTGCTTTATTATAGGAACACTGGCTGTTCGACTTTGATTTATTTCGTCACATCATTATCAACGGGGTTTGGCAGAGAAACCTTTCGAGAAAACGCAACTTTCCATCAGTCTACTAACACAATCCCGCACCATATACACAAAAACGAAATATATACATGATTAACTATGCATACCATAGCCTATTATAGTGTACAAGCAGTATGTATATACTACTCGCCGCAACCACGTGGACAGACACGTCTCATGACGGCTCCGGCAAACGTCCCGCAAGACTCAGGCAAAAGTCTGGGAAATAAGACCTAAACGTGAGAGCCACGGTACGGCCGCCATGGCCAGGTCGCTTTCCACGGGTGGGCAATATTTTCAAGGACGCAGTTATATTAGATTGTAAATACTCATTATAAGAATAATCATCAAAAATTTAATTAATGAAACACCGGGTGCAACACTGCGCTTCATTGATTAGAATTTTGCTGCTGATGATTGTTATTATCTGGTAAACGCATGCGTGGACATCACTGCCCATGCGTGGACATCATTTTATTCGACTTGATGGTTATCGAGGAATATCCCTCAGTAGCTTCTTAAATGACGTCACGCTACGCCGCATCACGTCCCCTTGAAGGAACGATCAGCTGATCTTTGTTATTGTTTTGAAACGTACGCATTTGGCGTCGAATTGGGCTGAATATTGTTCAATAAAATGTCTCGTAGCATACAATAAAAAAGAAAATCTACTCTATTCTAGTCAATATCTGCCACTGTAAAAAATTACCGAAATTGTACGGTTAACTACTGTCAGATGACTGTCAAATACAACGGTTTCGAGACCGTAAATTAATTTTAACGGTGTTGCCGTAGAAAAACCCGCGAATTTGATTTAGTGAATGTATTTCTCCCGTCACGCTGTCCAATTACGTCGCACGGCGGTAAAAATGGTGAATTATGGGATCGGCCTTGCCATATGCCACTCTGGAAGTCGCCATTTCCAAGAAGGACGCCCGATGCTTTTGAAGACGAACAACAACGTATTACTATCAATTTGTAAGTTTGTAGCCAAGTGAATTACGTTCATTACAGTCTTGGAATGAAAATCAAATAACGTCAGTGTTTTATGCGTATAATTGTTTCGGTACTCATGCAGAATAGAAGACTGTTCGTACTGCGTCACCGATATTCGATGGATCTTATGGCTTGTGGCCACGGATCTCCGCTAAGGCCGGCATACCCAGGGATTTGTTTACCCTTTTTAAATTATGGTTTTCAGTTGATTAAGGGCCATATGGCTGGAACTATGCCTCCGGTCATTTTGACCGTAATAATTTTTACGGGAAAATAAGGCAAATGATGGTTGAAATTTTTTATGGTCATATGACCGGCAACTAGTTTCCAGGCATATGACCGTACAAATGACGGCAAACCGTGAAAAAAAAATTACGGGAATATACCGCAAATGACAGTTAAAAATTGTTTACGGTTTGCCGCAATGCTTACGGTCATATGCCTGGAAACTAGCTGCCGGTCATATGACCGTAAAACATTACGGTAAATTTTTACAGTATGGAATTATCTCATGAGTGTGAGTAGATGTAAAAGGCGGATTCTGGGACACTCTGTACATGTACTGTACACGTACACGTACATGTACGTGTACCGCCATAGGAATTCAGTGTTAAATCGTGTACACGTGTACAAAAATGTCGTTTTTCATGGTGTCCCAGAATCCGCAATTGGTTTTGAGGCTCTCAGATCGCACTTTTGACGTTCAAAACACCCGTCGGCGAACGCGTAGATTCGACACATCGCTCAAAAAGTGAAAAATGTACGAAATTTTTAAGAAAATGTACATTAAAGATTTTTGTCGACGTTCCCATCGTGGATTAGACCATCGATCTATCGTTGATGAACGCGAGCAAAACACATTTTGCGGCTTCTAGGACAGCATCAAAAAGTGGTTTGCGGATTCTGGGACACCAACGTTCGCCAACGGGTGTTCGAACGGTTAAAAGTGCGATCCGATCGGGGAAACCCATTTGCGGATTCTAGGATAGGGAAAATCTACCTCAAAACGTTTTTTCGACGTTCGCCAACGGCGAAAAGCGAGCGTAAAGTGTAGTTACTCATCGAGGATTTTTTAAAATTTTGTTTTAAGACCGATTTGGGCCTCCGGTACATGGAAAAAGGCGGTTTGCGGGTTCTGAGACACCACGTTCGCGATCGCGTTTCGGACGGTCTATGGTGCGATTTGGTCGGTGAAAACGATTTACCGATTCACCTCATGAGTTTTGTGAGGCGAATCGTGATAGAATCGGTTTTGAGGAGTTCTCAGTGTAAATAAATAGCTTTTTTCGTTCAATAGAGTCGACTATAAGATTGAGTCCGATAAATTGTGTCATAATAGACACTCATGTTTTGTTTCGGTGTGAATGAAAGGTTTTCGTTCAATAGAGTCAACTATAAGATTGAGTCTGACAAATTGTATCATAATAAACACTCATGTTTTGTTTCGGTGTGAATGAAAGGTTTTCGTTCAATAGAGTCGACTATAAAATTGAGTCTGATAAATTGTGTTATAATAGACATTCATGTTTTGTTTCGGTGTGAATGAAAGGTTTTCGTTCAATGGTTGACATTGAATTTCCTCCCAACACTTGTGTCCCCATCCTATGATGCAGCCCGTCTCGCCCATAATTGCTTCTCTTACCCCAAAAATGTGTCCTGGTGGTCAATAAAAGGTATTCCCAAATTAACTCAGTAGTCCCCGAATTTCTCATTTAACACCGCAATCCTCGAACTCCCTAAAACAATAAGAACATCCAGTACCATTACCCTCGCATTCCTGCTGAACAGTTTATCCCTTTGCCCAATGCAGATGATATCAAAATTTATTATTTTAAATCATTTTTTTCCAATTTTTCAAAAAACTTCAACCAAACCATATCATGTGACCCCTCGTTCAGGGGTCACATGATATGGTTTTGTTGAATTTTTTTTTTAAATAATAATTTTTCGACTGCTGAATTTGCATATTTCGCGGGCGGATGCGGGCGATTCGTTGTTTAAAGGGTTATTGAGCAAATCCATGTAGTCTCTACCAGCCCTACTGACATCCTGATGTTGATGTTGTTGGACCCTACATAAATCATCACCACCGGATCCGATCCTGCCCTTGCTTCAATACCACCCATCCTAAACCTCAAGTCCTCTGTGTGTGTGTCTTTCAAATATGTCATATTTTTTATCGGGAAACGTTTGTTTTTGATATCTTTCGATGTAACTTCGAAGAGCGTCGGGTTGGCAGGAACTCATTTTCACGGTGAAGCATTCGAAATCAGCGTACACGACGAATGGTACTTTTAACTTTCTATTACGATTTTCAAACTTCACGATGGTGTTGGGTTTGGGCATTTCGACGCCGACACCTTGATTTTCGTTGCAATATTCCTGATGTTTCGCTAACGATTTTTCACTGTGAAACGCGTTCATGCAGTTACAACATAAACATATCTTTCCTTTATGTTTATTATTTTGTCTCGATAGTAATCGGCTCAGATGTTTAACCCAACAATAATGACGATTGTCACCATTCAAAATCAATAATAAATTAATCATCTTTTCTCTTTCGAGATACGAAGTCTGTCTGAGAGGATAGATCGTTCATTTTTCATTGTCGTATCCCAAGACATTCACTGTTATGGTGGGATTTTGAGCCTCGAAACGTTTGATGTGTTTTAACTCCACTGGAAAAGTCACTCCGGTCCAATCGAGATTTTTAGAAGTCTCCTTGTAACAAGAAACTCTATCGGAGTGCATTTTGACAGGGTATAAAGCGGAGGTGACTGCCCATTTAAAACACTGATCATCTTTATTTCTCACGTTGACCATGGAGTGTTTTTTAGCTAAGAAATACGGTAATTCCACATAGGAAGACCCTTTCAACGAATCGTTTTTAGTTATATGAATTTCGAGTTTCAACACCTCATCGAACGTCCAATTACTACCTTCATGTTGATAATTCGCGAGAGATGTCAACATCTTGTCTTTCATCTTTTCGAAAACGTCCGATAAATCTGAACCTCGAAGTACGGGTTGGATGTTAGATCTGAAATATGCATTTTTCACGTTGCTCTCACCGGACTTCATGTCGATTTTATTCATCATGCAATGGAGTATCATCTTATTTTTTTGTCCCACGTTCATGTGTTCATGAAACAAATCCAATACTTTTTTCTTCACACGTTCCATGAACAATTTCGGATCGACTTTCTTGAACGAGGGAACCACATCGAAAGTTTTAAAAACGCCTTTGATCGCACTCTCTCATTCTACGGGATTCGATTGGAATACTTCCACGACGAGTCATGCTCCATATTCTTCTCCTTTCCCTTCATTGATTGCTTGTCGAATTTCGTTCGATATATCTCGTTTATCTAGATTCTGAAGTGCATCACTCGTTTTTGTTTTAGTTTTTTTTTTTCTTCTTTTGAAACTTGAAGTTCTTCAACTTCTTTTCATTTAGTCATCTTCTCATTTTTCACAACCGATGCATTTTGTGACGTCATTGCTATCGACATTTTGTTTGCCTTTTCATCGCGCAAACTACGTATCTCCTCACGTATGATCTTTCTAATTTTATCACGCTTCACTTTTCCTTTTCTATCATCAGGCATTACTGTCAACGGCTTATTTTTTTGCAATTCGAGTCTGTTTAAGTTTATCCACTTCCGATCTTTTGATTTTTTTCTTTCCATCATTTCGCAAACGATATTCCTGTATGACTTCAATTTTTTTTGATTTGGTTCTATGATTTCTGAAATGTGGAATTTTTAATTTTTTACAAATCTCGTTTAACTGAGGTACGGTTTTCTCATTTAAATTTTCCACTTTTTTATTTGTTTGCTTCATTTGTAAGAATATTTTTTTGAATTTGTATTTAAATAATAATTTGTTAAGAGTTTAAAATTGTTTTTATATATATATGTTTTAATTCCTTCAAAAAAATTTTTTTTATTGAAATTAATCGATTTTTTATGTTCCTTAACGTGAAAAAAATTGAATTAATACAAGAAAAAAGGACGTTAAATTTAAACTTTTTATTTATATATAAAGAGAAAAAAACTTTTTTCATATGAAAGAAAATTAAAAATTAAAAAACTTTTTATATATATATATAGAGAGTAAAAAAAGAAAAAACTTTTTTAACAAATTATTATTTAAATGCAAAATTTAAAAATATACATTATTTGCACTAATTCATAAAACAAAAAAAACAAATAATCGATCATGACAACAACACCTAAAAGATGCGAATTGAAATTGAAACGAGTCGAAACGTGTAAGAAATTCGGTTATAAAATCTATAGATTACAATGACACGACTCCATCGAATTGAACGAGGTTGAGACGAAGGGCTTAGAGCACAAACACGACAAATATAACATGCCTTTGAAATTGGATGAAGCCATGCTCGATTTGTTTTACGAGTACCAAAGCGATCTACAGAAAATCGTCACCGCCAAAGATAGAGAATTTGACAAGGATGATTTGTCGTTGCCCTACAGAAGTTATATATATCCAAAAATCTCTCTCAAACTTGTGAACAAATCGGGTGGTGAGAGCACATTCAACGATGTAAAAAAAACTAAAAAAAGTAAAGATAAACATTCAACACATTTTCGAAAAAGGAGAAGACATGACCGTCAACATGCTAATAATGGACTTGGAAATATAAACAATAGAGAGACTGATTTTTAGCGAAGGAGAAGGAAAAAAAAGTAATGAGATCTAGAGAGGTTGATCATCTCTAGATCTCATTACTTTTTTTTTTTGTTTTTTTGTTTTTTTTGTTTTCCTTCTTCTTCTTCTTCTTCACTATCGCCCATATACATTATAATAACATTTCCTTTTTTCTCAATTTCGGCGTCGATTCTTCTTTTCTTTTTTTTGTGATATGTTACATTTTTATAAGAACACATTTGTTTATCCGAATCATAATTATGAACGAATGTTGTGCATCTCTTGGTAACACTCACATCATTTCCATTCTCTTCAGAAGGTAGTGGTGACGGTGGAAAGCATCTCATTCTTTTCAATTTCAACCATCTATCCCGCTGTTTTTTCAGTTCTTTCCTAAGATATCCATCATTAGCTTCTAATTGTTTTTCCACATCTTTTTCCCACACTATCCTGCAATATTCATCATTAGCGTCTAATCATTTTTCCACATCTTTTTCGCACTCTATCTCGCTATATTCATCATTATCGTCTAATTGTTTTTCCACCTTTTTATCCATTTTATATTATTTTTTATACTTTCTATGATTTTATATTTTATATAATTATATAATTTTTTACATTATAATAACATACTCAAAATCGGTATATTCTTAAATGGTGAATTCTCACCAAACAACAAACCCTTACCGAGTCGCCCAACGTTCCGTCCACTCTTCAGATAGAGACCATTTCCACTCAAAGAGTTGCCACCTCTAACGGGTTCTAGATACAATCCTTCACCGCTGTCGTCTACGTGGACGCGACACACGGTTCCTCCCTTCTTCAAAAATAGCCACCCATTAATTTCTCGACTGCTGAACTCGCGAGTCCCGAGAGAGCTCCCACGCCGAGAGTCTTTCTGAGAAAGGGTAATGCTTTTGCGGCAAAGGGTAATGCTTTTGCAGCGATTCCTGCCAATAGCGGTTGAAAACCGCCTTTCATTCTCAAATTGTGTCTCAATTGAGAGGGACTCAATCTCACCCTCAACCCTCTTCCATCACGAATCACTTTCTCCATCCTTTTGATTTGACTTCTGGTCCAGGCGATCGAATCCTGACCGCCACTCGAAAGATCTTCGTGAGTGAATTTGAATCTCACCGCCTCGCCTCGAGTTGTTAACGCTCTCTTAAGTTTCTTCCTCTGTCCTGCGGATATGTTCACGTTTTTAACCATGTATTGTGTCATAATTCTTTTTTTAAAATATATTTTCTTCAATTGTTTTTTTTGTTTTAATGATAATTATATATATATTAAATAATTTTTGTAAATTAATATTGCGTTTATTTTATTTTCTTATTTATATATATACACAATATTTCTTTTTTTTTGCTTTTATATTTCTCTTATGTGAAATCGTATCGTCACCCTTTCTCCGCGAACATCTAACAGTTCACCATTTTGATCCGTCAACGTGGTTTTCAGACTATACAACGTGTCTAAAATCAGTGGTAGATAAACTAAATTTCGAGGTTGTTCCATGATCTTATAACCCGGCGACACGTTTGGAAAGAAGGAATAGATCGTCGGTTGAGCGCTACCATTCACGTAGCTTCCAGCAATCACATCCACGTTTACCGGAATGCTATTGACTGCGAGAATGTCAACCATATTTTCAGACGCCGCGTGGCCTCAATACATCTTTTGATCGAATCCCAACATCTTGCCTATAGAATCAGCCGTGTTGAAATCCACTCAAAAATTATCTTCCAAATCCAACATCATCTGTAAGGTATTAGGGTTGGGAGCGAGTCTGATCTTGTTTCTTCCCTTTCCATCCGTCTTCATTCGCTTCTGAATGTAATTGTTCAAATCGTCTATGTCGTAACTTCCTTTGGGAATTCGAATCTCCAACCAATCCACTCTGTCGGAATACTTGAACGAGTTATTTTTTTCGGTGACGTTGGGAAAGGAATAATAAATCTCCAGATTCACCAACGCCATCTCGTATCTTTTCTCTCTATTCAATTTGATGGAAGGTTCGAATTTCGTTGCAAATCGAGTCGAATCGCCACTCACCACGATTTGAATGGATGGTTTCGCAGCCGTATTCTCGGCTATCCGTTCTAACAATTCTCCTTGTTCGAATATTATATTTTAATTTTTATTTTATTTTCAAAACTAAATTATTTGATGATTTAATTATTTTCTAATTTTATTTTCGCTCTCTGTCTTATTATCATCAGAAACATAAAACTTGTCGAATCCGCACCAATATTTTCCACGATTAAATTCGCTAGTCAAATCGATCATGACAAAATTGTAAAGTCCTCCACCCCAAACCCTCTTGCAGAATCTCCTGAATTCCGCCATGCTCATGTCATTTGCGACGTGATCGCCGTAGATGTGATTGAGATTCTTGAGATCCTGGCAAAAGAGACACAGTAAATTAGCGTTCTCCCTTATCGTCTGTCTGGGCAATCGAAAATAATTCTGTGACAGGTAGAAACAGTCCACGTTGCTGTGACGACCCGGAACGTAATACGATTCGCATCGGTTCTGTCTCTCCAAAAGCAGATCGTCAAAAGTCATGAGATTCTTATCTTCTGATTTCAATTCTCTAGGGTCCGGAACGTTGCTAGCGTTCTCATAAAATCGACACTCGACGTTCGAAGACGCATTTCTCTCCATCAGTTCCATCGCCGCACCGTCTAAAATGGTCCAAAGAGAAGCTTCACTTTTGTCGAATTCCTCCCTACTGTCAAAGATTCTGGCTATGACGTCCTTGGGCAATCTACGATCCATGCACCATCGAAGCAATCTGTATTCGGGTTGAAACAAGCTCTTGCCAAAAACGAACAATCTGTCGTAATCCGACCAGTCGGGTTGCGACAACAGATTCATCAACAGATTGGTCTTTCCACAATTCGCTTTTCCCACTATCAAGCCTCTTATGCTTTTGGGAAAGAACTCATTATTCGACCTCCTGGTCGCAGCGTCATTCCAAGACATATCTTTAATGTTCATCTTTGTTTATTTTTTGTTATTTTAGATTTTTTTCAAATACAATTTTTATGTTTTTCAAACTCAGTTTTATAAATATTATTATTTATTTATATTACACCGTGGCGAGTTCTCTTCAATCCAGATCCACTCGTCATTTTGGCTAAATCTTGTATGGGTACCACAGCATCCTTAAAATCTTTCCAACTTTTCGGCGATCGCTCTAACGTAGCTCGCTTCACTGGCGGACTGATCAACTTGTCGATCAACGCGTCAGCTGCTTTCTTGCCAGCCACAGAAGCTATCCTACCACTACCCTCGGAAGCGGCTTTCTTACCAGCATCCAAAGCCGTCTTCTTACCGACCTCAAACGCGGTTGATGCGAGTTTTCTACCTGCATCGCTCGTGAACGCTCGCATTATAGAATCGACTATGCCAGAACCGCCTTGAACGTAAGTTCTAATATATCCCCTGTTCTGTTCTTTATCACCAACATATTTTATAATATATATTTTGTTTTTTCACTGGTAAATCGTTTGTTGTTTAAATTACGTTTATTATTTTGTAGTGTAAAATTTACTCTTTTTATTTTATATATTTTTGTTTGTTTCTCTCTACTTATTATATATCAATCCTTCAATTCGTTCATCAGTCTTTTTGTAATCGCGTTTATTCAAAACCTGCTGCCTCAACAATTCATCGCATATGCTCACTATCTCATTATCTAATCCAGTGTTACCAGCGCGTCTACTTGCCATCAACAAACTCAATCTCTGAGACAGAGCGTCAGAATCGCTTGGAAGAAAAGTGGTTTTCACCCCTTTGCCAGTCACCGACTCGACGAACTTCTTATTCATATCCCATATGGGTTTCACCACTTTCGTCCACGTGTAACCTCTGTTGGCTTTGGGTCTCGGTTCTCTGGCATCGTTATTTCTCTTCATGGCGTGGGTCTGAACCAGAATGTCGCCGTAATTGTGAAATCCTGACCCGTGTAATCTCGAGGCTTGTCGAAAAGGAGCAATTTGCGCAATCCAGGTGTTAATTCATACCTATTCGAACCGACGATTAAATCATCATCATCCTCTCGCACTTTGGTGTCGCCTACAAAAGTTCTACCGTCAGAATCCTTATAAATTCCATACAACAGATCTCTCTTACCACCATCCTCGGACGACGCGACGCTATCAGTGGTGATAGTCGAAGCTGTATCATCGCTTTCACTCACGTCGGTTTCGATTCTCACGGGAGCGTAATCCGGTGTAGATTGAAAGGAATACTGTTTTGTAAAACTACTGGGCAACGAACCCATTCTCAAAGAACTCTCTTTTATAGGTCTCAATTCTTCAACTATCTCCTTCTTGCTTCGTTCCTGAACCTCCGTCACAGGTTTAAATATTTTTGTGGTTTCGCGCCTTAATTCCATCTCTCCAAGTCGTCTGCTTCTGTCAGCAGATTGAATACTCTTCTTAGCACGTTCATATTCGTTTAAAAGTTGATCTCTACTTTTGGAATCTGTGATGTGTAAAAACATTTTTTCGTTTTTAAATTATTAATATTTCCTTTAGAGTATGCTAACGTGAGTTATTTTATTATTTTCAAAATTAAATGTATAATTATTTTATGTTTTATGTTTTAAGTAAATAAAAATCTTCTGTCTTTAATATAATAACTAAAACCAGTTGAGGAAAAACATTTTACATGATAAAACCTCTATAAATGCGTTTTACCCTCAAACGCATTAAAGATCGCATCACCGATTATTCACTCCGTGACGAACTGGAGAATTTTGAAAAAGTTTGAAAGTTTTAGTGCATAAGAAACCGGTTTCTGATTTAACACGTTTGAGAATAATTATATCCGTTAAAAGGCTTCATTCATATCTCCGAACATTATTACAAATAAATTCAAATTCAGTTACCTCTTAAAACCTGATTGAGTGGAAATGCGCTTTTATTGTCTATTATTAAAACGAAATACCTTTCATTCACACCGAAACAAAACATGAGTGACTATTATAATACAATTTTATCTCTTAAAATTCATCTAAGTGAAAAAGGTTTTATAATGGAATTTTTATTTGAATGAAACAATTCTACGAACTGTTTTATTTGAATGAAACAATTCTACGAACTGTTTTATTAAAATTCATCTTACAAATTTCACTGTGACAAAACGTGAACAGATGATTTCCATCAGTTCTAATTTTCTAAAACTCAAGTTCTCAATGTCATCATTAAACGAAAACCTTTCATTCACACCAGAACAAAACATGAGTGTCTATTACAATACAATTTATCGGACTCAATTTTATAGTTGACTCTATTGAACGAAAACCTTTCATTCACACCGAAACAAAACATGAGTGTCTATTATAATACAATTTATCGGACTTAATTTTATAGTCGACTCTATTGAATGAAAACCTTTCATTCACACCGAAACAAAACATGAGTCTCCCTTATAATACAATTTATCGGACTCAATTTTATAGTCGACTCTATTGAATGAAAAAGGCTATTTATTTACACTGAGTACAAAATTGAAAAACTCCTCAAAACCGATTCTATCACGATTCGCCTCACAAAACTCGCGAGGTGAATCGACAAATCGGGTTTTCGCCGATCGGATCGCACGCGATCGGGAACGTGGCGGTGGTTCAGAACCCGCAAACTGCTTTTTTTCCGTGTACCGGAGTCCCAAATGGGTTTTTAAAAAAATCCTCGATGAGTAACTACACTTTAAGCTCACTTTTCACCGTTGGCGAACGTCGAAAAAACGTTTTGAGGTCGATTTTTCCTGGTCTAGAATCTGAAAATGGGTTTTCGCTGATCGGATCGCACTTTTACCGTTCAAACACCCGATGGCGAACGTAGGTGGTCTAGAATCCGCAAACCGCTTTTTGATGCTGGTCTAGAATCCGCAAAACGTTTTTTGCTCGCGTTCACCAACGATAGATCGAAGGTCTGATCCGCGATGGGAACGTCGAGAAAAATTTTTAAATTACATTTTCTTCAAATTTCGTACATTTTTTCACTTTTGAGCGATGTGTCGAATCTACGCATTCGCCAACGGGTGTTTGAACGTTAAAAGTGCGATCTGTGAGCCTCAAAACAATTGCGGATTCTGGACCACCATGAAAAAACGACATTTTGTACACTTGTACACGATTTAACACTGAATCCCTATGGCGGTACACGTACATGTATGTGTACTTCTACATTTTTTGGAAAAGTGGTACTGAATCCGCAATTATCACCTACTGAGAATAAAACTGAACGCCAATAAAACCCAACGAATCACCTTTACCCGCAAAACAAAAAAAACGTGATTTTGACATCAAGCTAATGGACAAAGTCCTCCCAGAAGGCAAAGAGGCGAAATTCCTGGACATCACCATTGATCAAAAATTGTCCTTTAACAAACACGCCGACGACATGGCGAAAAAAGCCACCAAACGCATTAATTTATTGAAAATGCTAAAGGGAACTTCATGGGGAGCCAACCAGTCCATTCTACTCAAACTATACAAAGCCTTTGTGCGCCCAGTACTCGAATACGGGGCAATCATCCTAACTGACCTCAACCAAACAAATATGAGTAAACTCCAAAGGGTTCAAAATCACGCACTCAGGGTCGCCCTCCGTGCCCCTTGGGACACACCCATCAAAACACTCCACGACAGGGCCGATATCCCCACCATTAAAGACCGCCTAGCCACCCTGGCCGCGAAAAATCATGACCGGTTAGCCGACAGTGAACTAATCTCAGAACTTGGAGCTATTTGTGAAAGCCGACAAAAGCCCAAAAATTGCAATCAAAACTAAGATCGCCCGAAAAAATTAGGGAACGAGAAGGTGAACTAACAGGCAGAGTAACAGCTTAACTGTGGCTTTCTACCAGAAAGGGCTGCCTTCACCGACTCAACTAAAACTACATCAGGATTAAATATTGTTAAAAAACTAAATAAATAGGGAACGAGAAGGTGAATAATCAGGCAGAAAAACAGCTTAACTGTGGCCTTCTACCAGAAAGGGCTGCCTTCACCGACTCAACTAAAATTACATCACGATTGGATACTGTAAATCTCATTTCCGGCCGGGGGGCTCGGCCCACACGGGACGCTCGTGATACCAGGCGCGAGCGTTTTGTGTGGGCTGGGCCTCCCCGGCTGGAGGTGGGATTTGCAGTGTTTAATCGTGACTCAAAATAAACTCAAATAAATCTAAAATATGGTCGAAACCAGCGAAGGGCATAACAGAAACACCCTCGGGTGTGGTTTAGTGTTTAAACCTGTTACCCTCCCGCTACAAACTCACTATCACCCTAAGAAGGTGATCTAACAGGCAGATTAACAGCTTAACTGTGGCCTTCTACCAGAAAGGACTACCTTCCCCGACGTAGCTAAAGATTAGATCACAAATTAAAACAGAATGTGCTTCTGTTATCTTTTTATTTTTACATATTCTAATGAAAACTTATTCTGCCTTCTTCTTTTAAGCAGGTACACAGACGATGCTTTTTGACCAGCACTCCAATAACCGCTATGGACAGCCGAACCGTCATAGAAACGGTAACCCCCATGGTTCCTGAACATCCTCCACTCCATCTCTAAAAGTGGTCGACCACTTTAAGGGAGGCGAGCGTTGGTCCTGCGTCCCGCCTCTGCCCCTTTTTGTAAACGCATTGCGCATCTCTTGCCCCAACCCAATAGGATTACAATGCAGGCCTGCCCTCGAACCAGGGAAGTTCGGGTCTTCTTTCTGGTGGTCCCCGAAAGGAGTCGTTGTTGTTTCTTCCAAGGACATCCTATCCAACAGAGACAGCCTGTGGCAGATTATACTTGCCAGTGATGGCCATCACTCAATATCATCTCCGAAGTGGCAGACTATACTTGCCTGAAAATCCAGATCGACTGCACCCTCGGGGAGAGGTAGTACCTTTGTGAGAGGAACCAACCTCCCATACTGGTCCTCACCTGAGGGTTCAACCGACATCAGTCAAGGAGACCATCACGCCACAACCGGTGGCACCTGCCGAGTACCTGAACCTGTTCCTCCTTCAACACGAGTAGACATGTGGAAATTAGCCATCTACAGTCACTGAGGGTCGAAAGGGGCTTGTTCTCCATACCGTTCCTGCGTGCCTTCGGCGCGTTAAACCATTCCATTCATTCACTGAGCAATTCATTTGACAACTATCAACAAAAAGAACACATTTTATCGCCAACCAGATTTGCCGTACTCATACTCTTCTTCTTTTTCTGGATATCAAACATCCCCTTCATATATCGACTCTATTTCTTCTTCGCTATTTTCGTATACATTAAACGCGCCATATGCTTCAATTTTAGACATTTTATTTAGTTATTTCGTAACCGGTTCAGTTTCGGGCGATCAATCGTCTGCTCAACGATTTCAATTCGGCACGTGTATGCTGAACGGATTTTCATTTTCCGCACGGTTTAGTGTTGCAGTATATGGGGGTTTCAGAGAACAGGCATGTAATAAAATACTGAGTCTGCTACACACTTAGATAAGGACAGATTAATTAGCTAATTGCAGTAAGTCTATTTGAGCCGATTAATCTAATTAAATGGTGTACTTTGTAAAACTTACTTTACATTTAACCCTTTACCCAATGTAATGGTCAAAACTGGCCAGCAATATTCTGGAAAACTCGCCAATTAATTTTCCTTATTTTTTTAATTTTTTGTCTCAAAAACATAGGTTAGGACCCCTCGCTGGAACGAGGTCGTCGAGCCCGTTCCAACGAGTGGTCATAATCTATGTTTTTGAGACAAAAATTGAAAAAATGACTTATTAAAGAATTCTTTTGCAAGTGTCGTCTGCTTTTCATGTTAGGTAAGGGGTTAAGGTTTAACTGATGACGATACAAAGCAACAACCCCACTGGACACACACTCCTTCTGACTCCTCATTCTGTATGAAGTGGAAGCACACACTATTTGTCAACAGCATGACCATAAATCTTTCCATCCCACCCCACGTGTTGACAATCCCTATCCCCCACACTGTTCGGAGTCGACAAATTAGGAGAACACATAACGAGACAGAGCGATTCGAAATTCTCGCCTCCTGAATATGAAAATAACACATTTTCGGCATATGATAATTCTTTTTCACGAGCTTTTGACTTTGTTGGTCTTCTTCGGGTGACATTATGGTAAACAAGGAAATGCAAATAGTGAAATACAGGTCAAGTGACATGGCGGGTAATTACCTTTGACGTTACGTAAATTCTAACGTCAAAGTTAATTGATGGGGACGTTTGGAAAGAAAGCAATATTATTTATTTATTTATTGGCGTTTAAGGTCACATATTTATGCGCAATGGCTAATCATGACCCTGACAGTTTTACGGGTGGAGGAAGCCGGAGTACCCGTAAAGAACCACCGAGCAACGGCGATCAACTGTCAGCTCCCCAACATACTAACTCCACACAAGCAGAGTTAGCATTGGTTGAAGGAAGACAAGTGCCCCATCGAGTGCAGTACGCCTTAGTACACAACGCCACCGTGCCCCCACGCGGGCAATGGATATGAAGTGTCATGCCCAAGGACACAACGCGGCAGCCGCAAGTGGGATTCGAACTGAGGACCTCTCGGCTTGCAGCCTGCACCTCTACCTACTGAGCCACCGCGCTTCCGAAAGAAAGCAAGAAAGTTGATGTAACAGTAAAGCTAACTAGAGCCACGCGGGCCTGAAACATCTCTATTTATACCTCTATTAAGGCTGTTACATGGCCATATGTATTTCTGCTCAACAGTCCTTCTCCTATGAGTGTCCATCAATTTTCTCACGAGAACCTGAACTCGAAAATCATCTACGGAGTGCCCATTCAAGCTGAAATGGTTCGCCACCGGCAAATTGTCTTTGTTCTTGATAGTGTGTCCGATAGTCTGTCCGTGACCTTTAATTCTCCTGCATAACTCTTTGAACCCTAGCGGCCGTTTTTCCTGCCAGGAACATGATATGTCATAATTTCATTAAATAGGATGGATGCTAAGTGCATGTGTGTGGTAGACCAATCAATATTTTCAACGTGCACGTTGTGAATATTAATTGGTCTACCCCTAAATAATGAACATGGGTTCAAAGGGTTAAGAGTTGTCCGGATTCAGCAATGTAATGCATATCAGGATAACGAGCATATGATAATAATACACTAGATCACTCGATCTGGAGGATACTCTTTGGAGTAATTTAATGCGACTGCCCGATTCACCGGTGATGTCGGAAGATGAAATGTGTGGGCATGTTTGGCATCGGCTAGTGTAACAATGTTTAGTTCCTGGTAGGAAGAATGATGTGACTTACTTATTAGAAACCAGTTTTTGCCGTAAATTAGGTGTTATCTTGTAGTAAGTATAGGTTTCTCCGGGGACACCCTTTTAAGGTATTCATCATCATCGAGGATGCGTTGAAATTCTCGAAGAATTTTCCAAATTTTCGAAGTAGCTGGATGGTAAGTCACTACCAGAGGAACGCTTGGTTGTTCATTTTCACTTTTGTGAGTCAGCAAATCCCGGCGATCTCATGAGAGGGCTTTGGCGAATTCCTTGTTGATCGCGCGTCTTTCATTTCCGATTTTCTCGAAAGCCAATTTGAGTGCAGACAATTGTGGATCAGAGATTTCGGTGTATGAGTTAATGCGATGATATCGAAGGGCTAGATTGCTAATAACATAAATAGAGTTAATTGGTTGAGTGCTAGAAGCCACTCTCAGAGCTTTCAAAAAAATGAGAGTACCAGAGCAAAGACCAACATTATTCTTGCTTATGTTTCACATTCAGTTAAATGCAAATAATATTTTTGTTCATATAAATTATTCATTACAAATTATTATTGTAATAAAACAAATTTTGAATAACAAATTTAGGCCACTAAAAATAAGCTAGCCCACAAACAGTCAAAGGGGACGGAGAAATCAGACTGAATCGACTTTGACTGGGCCGAGGACAGAGGTCGGAACACATGATGTCCCGGAGAGAACAAGACAGCTCCGACAATGCTCATGTTCAATCTCCTACAAAGAAAAATCTCCAAGATGAATTTTAGTGGATTTTGCATATGCTGTTTTCACATGGGTTGTTCACGGTAGTTTTTCTGATGTGTTTTCGAGACTGCGTGTTTTAGTCTTTGTTGAAAACTAAGCCTATTGTCTGTTCAACCGCTGATACGATCGATTCAGAGTATGTAACATACGTCTTCGTTTAATATTCCAATTTTACAACTGGCGGAGACTTCAGAATACATTATAATACTAGAGAAACATAATTTACTGCTACCAGTAAATTCAAGTCTGTGTGAAAAGGGTTAAAGAATCAGGAAAAAACTATACGGAAAGAGAATTTATGGAGGGTTATTTTCAGGAGTAATACATTTTTAAACAAATCAGAAATGGATTTTCATTAACAGTGTTTACAGATATTCATACAGGAATAAGAACAATTTTTATAAGAAACCAGAAAAGGCATATATGTGACCAGCATTCAAAAGGTTCGATACATGAATCAGAAATGGACATGTTTGGCTCTGCCAATTATTTGAAAGATGAGATACATGGATAATCTTCAGCATCGCATTAGCCGTTATAAAATGCAATTCCTAACAGTTCTGAAAAATATGCGCTTAATGACCTCCGCTGTCCGCATTGAGGTGGACCACAATTTGAACCACCAGAAGGTTTCAACTCTATAACAAACTAATACGTTTGGCAAAAGGCCACCTACTATGAGAGGATTCTTGAGTGGAACAAAAACAATCTCAAAAAGTCTTGAGATAGATTACGTAAGGCAATTAGTAAGACCCAATATGGCCATACAGCTCCCTTACTTTTCATGGATAATGATATCCGAGTTGACAATCCCAACGTCATTGCCAACAAATTTAATCAATTTTTTATTGAAATAGAAAAAAAAGCTAAATAACCAAGTACAGTCATCTTGTCGGCAACATACAGAATATCTGAAGGATATCAGCAACAGTGGCTCTTTTTTTCATTTCGCCCTCAAACAAACAAGAAGTGATCCTTACTGTTAACTCTTTCCTACCCAAAACAAGTCAAGATTGCAATAATGTTACTTCTAAACTGTTGAAAGACATAATATATCAAGTGGCTGAACCATTAACCCATATTATTAATCTATCTTTTTCGTCGGGCATTGTTCCCAACACAATGAAGATAGCCAAAGTTATACCTATTTATAAATCTGGTGACAAACATATTTTCAACAATTATAGACCTGTTAGCATCCTACCAGCTTTTTCAAAAATCCTAGAAAAAATAATGTATACACGACTAACAAGTTACCTTAATACCCATGAAATCTTATACCCGTTTCAATTTGTGTTTAGAAAAGGGCACTGAAGTTTTCACCCAATTCTCCATCTTTTATATAATGTGGCTAAGATGAACGACCAAACGACAAAAGACCCTACTTTGACTGTATTCCTAGATTTTCGAAAGCCTTTGATAAAATTGATCATGCGATACTAGTAAATAAGCTACAACACTATGGGATTAGGGTTCAAGCAAACCTATGGTTTAAGGATTATCTCCCCTATAGAAGCCAGTATGTACAATTTCAAGATATCACCTCAAATTTACAACCAATCTCGACTGGCGTCCCACAAGGGTCTATTCTTGGACCAATTTTATTTCTCATCTATATTAATGACTTATCAAACTGATATTTGCGGATGATCAACAGCTTTTAGGTCCGGTAATAACTTAGGTACACTTTTTAACAATACGAATGAAGAGCTTATAAAAGTCCAGCCCTGGTGTGCTGCCAATAAATGGGTAATTAATGCACCGAAAACTAAATTCATCATGCTATATCCCCCCAATGCTTCGTGTCAAGTAGATAATAGAAGGTTAAGATTAGGTGATACGCATCTGGAGCGTATCGGCAGCCAGTGTAATGAAAAAGTAGCAAAATTTCTTAGAGTCCACGTAGATGAAAATTTAACCTTCAATCACCATATCTCAATTGTTTGTTCAAAAGTGTCTACAGCTATATATGCCATCAACAGGGCCAAAAATATGCTGCCGTTAAATGCCCTGAAGATCTTGTACCTCTCGCTAATCCACAGTCACTTTCTATATGGAATTCAAGTCTGGGGCCATTCACCGTCTACACGAAAACTCTTCATGTTGCAGAAAAAAGCGATTCGAATTATTAGTAAGAAAAGAAGAATATCACATATCGACCCTCTTTTTAAAACCCTCAAAGTTCTTAAATTTGATGACTTCTACAAAACCCAAGTTCTGTTGCTTATGCATGACTGGCAGAATAACAGATTACCTGTATCATTTAATAACATGTTCCAGCAATATATAAATCCAACAGGCATGATGACCAGGCAGACCGGTAAACTGCAACTTCCTAAGCCGAGGACAAAGTTTTCATCAGACCTCCCTTTCCATACGTTCCCCAGATTATGGAATACAATCGATCAGAATACATAGAACTTAACCAGGCCGCAGTTTAAAAAGAAACTGACGGCCTTATCCCTCGACAGATATTCAGAGATTGTACGCTGTAACTTTCGAAACTGTCCTGACTGCGTTTAATTACCACATAAGAAAATAAAAATATAAAACAAAAATTATGTCTGTTGATGCCATGATCACGTTCCCCTTTACTTTACTTTACTTTACTTTACTTTATTTCGGTTCAGTTCAGTCCAGTACAGTGCTTAAAATTAGCATAAACACTTCACGCTCTCTGGAGCAATCTCTTTACCCTCTAGGTGCAGCCAAGCGACGTGATCAATTGCCGATGCTATCGTGGAGTGTTCCCCACTTACTCCTTGCTATTTCAGTTAATTTTTGTTCTTTGGTGTACATGAATACTAAATCAAGACCAGTTACAACAACATGTGTAAGACAGGGCCTGAAACCCGAGATCTCTTCAAGATGGGATCTTGGCTTTCAGACCTGGCGACATTCAAAAACTGGTGGTCGTAGTCATGTTCCATATATAACATTCTTTGACTCAGTATGTCGTGGAACTATGCTTTGTATGTTACACAGTCAAGTCGCTATAATCAGGTATTCTCGGTCTATCCAATATTTCCTCAATAACTGTGATCCTTATATGCTCGGTCATTTTGTTAATAATACAAAATTGCTCAACTTAAAAACTGTTTTCGAATGCACGATCTGCTGTTGAGAAATTCTTCGATTTTTACAAGGGGCGACAGGAAGACAGCTAACATTGCTATGTCGCTTCCTTGCAGTATATCGAAGTATACACAAAGAAAAAAGTTAAGCACCCATTGATATTTTTGATGATTTCCCCCCTCTGATTATTCGAAATAGTTAAACAAGGTACAATGATGGGAAGAGTAGGGTTTGCACGATACGTTGTAACCAGTGATGTGTGACAGTCGTGCTTGCATCGCTTGTGACAATTCGTGCAACATGCTACCCTCGCGGATCACAAAAAGCAGTATGTACTGACTGTATTTGTGGATATTTAACGTAGTGCGAAACGGGAATTTAAGCAATCATTGAACATGGCACGGAGACGATTGTCAATGGAGATTAGGAATCAGATTATTGGTATGCATTCCACGGGAGTGTCCTTTAAGGCGATAGGACGAAATCTGGGCTGCCATTACACTGTTGTTAGCCGCTTAGTCCGGAAGCATGCGCAGACCGGAAGAGCAATGGACCGTTCAAGGTCAGGAAGACTTCCTGTCACTACACCGCGAGAAGACATTTGCTCGTCGAGAACCCTTCAGTACAAGTTCTCAGATGAAAAGACTGTGGTTACCAAATCGACCCATCAGCACCAGAACAGTCCGAAATCGTCTCAAAGCGGCAGGATTAAAGGTCAGAAGAGTCATTAAACGTCCCTTGTTAAGAAACCACCATAAACGTGCACGTTTGGCATGGTGTTTAACCAGACGAGACTGGAATCTGAGGACCTGGAGGAAAATTCATTGGTCAGATGTAAGTCGATATTTACTGCACGTTACTGATGGACGTACACGCGTTTGGAGACAGAAGAACACAGCTTATACCCCAGGAACATTCAGCTAACTGTTGCGTATGGAGGTGGCTCTGTTATGGTGTGGGGATACCTGTCCCATGATTGCAAGCTGGATTTGGTCACCATCAAGGGCAACTTAACCGGAGCTCAGTACATCCGTGACGTCCTACAGCCAGTCGTTGTCCCACATTTCGACAACCATCCACTTGCTACACGACCTCAGTACATGGACGACAATGCCAGGCCTCACCGATCACGTGCCGTAGTGGATTTCATGAGAGCCAAGGCAGTGACAACTCTACCCTGGCCAGCTGTAAGCCCAGATCTGAATCCTCTGGAGCATGTGTGGGACATTATAGAGCAGCGAATCCAGGCACGGAACCCCCAGTACAGACTTTAGACCAGTTGGAAGCAGCTCTGCATGCTGAATGGATGTTATTGACCCGAGAACAGATCCGACGTTTGACTGGAGGCATGAGACGTAGGGTGGAGAGTGTCATTCGGGTACGTGGCGGGTCCACCCGGTACTGATTATTTTTACTGGAGACGTACTCTAGTGTCTTCGAAGAACATTGTGATAACATGATGTAATCTCTATTAAATTACAATCACAGCTAGCCATTGTTGCGTTTTAGTCTTGCCAGATGATTGTTCTTTCAGATGGCAGTAGCATTTTCGAGTATTTCAGGGCTATTGCGGATTATACATGCTTTTGCCATTCGGCTTTGTGAAAATATCAGGGGGTGCTTAACTTTTTTCTTTGTGTATATGTTAAAATGAATTGTTTAGTTCACCTACTGTACTGTATATGTAATTGATATACTGTGAATGAAGGTGAATTGAAAAATTGAATTGAATTGAACTGATGTTGCCCTGTCTCTGCCACCACCATGTCGTATGACCGGTGTGTCATACTGCTGAAATCTTGCCCAGGCGCTGGTGATCACCGTATGGTGCACACCAAGAGCTTCACCAACCTGGCGGTGGGTAGCCCCTTGTTCCCTAAAGCCCGCCACATTTCTGCTTCGGACAAATGTCTTCTTACATTTGCATTCGCCATATTCAGACATTAAATCACAAGGATTTGTGTTGAAATGAAGACTGAATACCCTACACATCTCATGTAAATGTCGACAGTACACGAAAAAAATCATCAAAATCAAGGGGTACTTGCTTCCCATGACTGTCACGACAAGTCTGTCTGTCAAGAGAGCTAATATAAACACTGGGGACCATCTCAATGTATTCTTCAATCATATGCACCAAAAATGTCGCAAATGTGTCACAAGAAAATTTCACAATGATGTGTCAAATATGTGGTGCTTAGCAAACTTTGAGTAGTATAATTAAGCATGATACGTAAATAATTATGTATCCTGCATTTAAACTTCGATAAAGCGATAGATAATTCATTTCAGTTACTATATGTATATGTTGGGTCATTTGTTTTGCCTATTACAAACCATCCAAAATAAGCATGGGCGTCCATAAAGTAGGAAACAGGATTCATTCTCTCTTGGTCGCGCATGTAATTTTGGAACAATGAATGTTTGTGTATATATATTCGTAAATATTATTTGAGCTTGTATTGCTTAAAGGGGACTATTATTGAATACACCTCAATCTGTGGATAGTGTGTTGTCCAAGCCCATGAGCTAAGGCGCCAAAACGGCGTTGACTGCAAAAAAGGCGTTGGCCACCAAGACGGTGTTGGCCACCAAGACGGCGTTGGCCACAACGACGGCGTTGGTTGTGCTTCGTTGAATGATGTCTGGAAATAACAAGAACAACAGGATGGCTTTGAAATCGCAAAGCGGATTTCCAGACATCGTTCAACGAAGCACAATCAACGACGTTTTGGTGGCCAACGCCGTTTTGGTGGCCAATGCCGTTTTGGGGGCCAATGCCGTCTTGTCAGCCAAATTTGATGTTTATGATGATTGTGATTGTATTTCCAAACATTCGAAAGGCAAATGTTTCAAGTAAGGCTGAAAAGAGAAGGTAAACGTAAAAACGTAAAATTCGCTTCGTTCGTATCTGGGGAGGGAGGTTAATTAAATTTAAAAAAAAAGCATAGAGGTGCATAAAGTGCAATAACGGAAATAAGTGTGTGAAGTGTCATTGCTATATCATCCGATATACGGAGAGGCTGGACTCTCAAAACTGACCAACACACCTTAGATGAGTAATACGCCCGATTGTATTAACTTCATATCTACGGTTTTTGAAGTCGGATTTGAAAAAAAACTCAGCTTTGTAATTGGAATCATGCGTATTAACCCTTTACCCAACGCAGACGATATCAAAATTTATTATTTTAAATACAATTTTTTTAAATTTTTCAAAAAGTTACAACAAAACCATATCATGTGACCCCTCATTGGAACGAGCTCAATGAGCTCGTTCCAATGAGGGGTCACATGATATGGTTTTGTTGAAATATTTTGAAAAATTTAATTCTTTCAACTGCTCAATTTGCATATTACTCGGGCGGATACGGGCGATTCGTTAGGTAAAGGGTTAAGGGGAATGTAAACAGACACAATTTGGAGACAACTGTCAATTTTTCTTCTTATTCTTAGTTTAGGATGCACTCTTAGTACACTTGCATTCTATGTCATAAATAAGATATCCTGAGCCCCTCAGAATTTACTTTATAATTTAAATATTTGCTCTGTTTAGCATATCGCTCGGTTCAATTCTCTAGTAACGAATACTGGGAGAAGCGGTAAGGCGCCATTGAAGACTCACTCCGTATAAACCCGTCCCTGATAATCACCGGAG
Organism: Pictodentalium vernedei; assembly: GCA_031216915.1. NCBI lineage: Eukaryota > Metazoa > Mollusca > Scaphopoda > Dentaliida > Dentaliidae > Pictodentalium > Pictodentalium vernedei. The sequence continues at coordinate 233,820,460 of CM062294.1, forward strand.
ATTTGAATAGCGACCTTCTTTACCCTTCTAGTCGTTTAAACGAAATTATAAATTATTACAACCTCCATAACGCCATCAAAGAATCGACTCGCGTAACACCTAACTAAAGTACTTTATTGGACCCTATAATAGTAAGTGATGGTGTTGTGGTTTTAAACTCAGAAGTCCACGAACTTGGAGTCTCCAACCATAAGGCTGTATCAGCAGCTATAGAGACTGGCACAACACAGAACGAAACGAAAATTCGACAGATCTGGAATTACAACAGGGCTGATTTCCCCCAAATGAACACTCTGATATCCGAAACCGATTGGTCTTTTATTTTCGAAACTGCTACACTTGATGCGTCATACCACAAATTTGCAACATTTTTTTCTTATGTTGCCACAGAATGCATTCCATCTCACAGGGTAGTCATCCTTCCTAATGATAAACCATGGTTTGACTCAGCTCTTCACCGTGAAATTCGTCAGAGAGTCGTCTTCGGAAACGAGCTTTGAAAGACCCAAACCCATTAATAATTGAAAAATATAAACATGCCCGTAAGAAAGTAAATATTAAGAAAAAGAAGGCTAAATCTACTTATTTTTCAAATCTAGATACTTCACTTGCAGCGAGTAGAAACCCTAAAGTCTTTTGGCACACTGTCAAACAGTTACTGAATAATTTTGCGAGTAAGCCTTCCGTCCCCTTTCTAAACCAAAAAGATGATGCAGGCAGCACAGTTATGATAACAGATAACAAGGACAAAGCCAATCTGCTCAATAAAACCTTTCTACCAAATAGTAAAATGCATGATGATTGACATAGCTTACCTGATTTCAGACCAAACTGTTCTGAGAGCCTGTCTGAAATTGACTTTTACGAAGGCGAAGTGATCCGGATTCTTGGCAATCTAGATATCAACAAACAAACTGGACACGACGGTATTGGCAACCGTATGCTAAAAGAAACGAAAACCACAATATGCAAGCTATTGGTTCAATTATTTAGGATCTCATTCTCCTGACGTGTCTTCCCATCAGAATGGAAGCTGGCAACAGTCGTGCCGATTTTTAAAAGGGAGATGCCCATAATCCTAATAACTACAGACCAGTCTCTCTTCTTAGCTGTGTCATTAAAGTTATGGAGAGGATTGTTTTTAACCATATGTACGAACATTGTTGTGCTAATAATTTATTTTTTAAATATCAGTCCGGTTCCCTGCTTCAGCACATCACCGTTTAACAACTCATCGAAATATATCATAATCCTTGCTTGGTCTTTGATAGGAACCAGTTTTCTCTTGGAGCATTCTGCGATATATCAAAAGCATTTGATAGAGTGTAGCACAAAGGACTAATTTATAAACTGAGACAAAACGGTATATCTGGACCACTCATCGAGTGGACCAGCAGCTATTTGTCTGATCGTAAACAATGGGTAACTTGTAACTCAATTTCCTCCGAGTACTTACCTGTTAATTGTGGTGTTCCACGGGGTTCTGTCTTGAGTCCGTTCCTTTTTTGATATACATCAATGACATTTCTGAAATCCTAGATTCATCGGACGTGTGTCGATTATCTGCGGATGATACAAGCTTAACAGAAAGTGGGCACGAACCGGATGGCATTGCTACAAAGTCCAATGAAAACCTCAAAGCCATTTCCGAATGAGCAAATACATGGTTAGAGTTCCGTTTAATCCTTCAAAAACAGAAATTGTCCTATTCTCCAAGAAACAGGTTAACCTAAGTAATGCTGTAATGTTTGGTGAGACGTCACTTCAACTCGCAATGCCACACACCCACCTTGGCCTGATCTTACAGTAGGACCTGAACTACTAATAGGACCTGACAAATTAATAGACTATGTAAAAAGGCCAACTCCAGGCTATCCCAGCTAAGAAAACATAAGTATATCCTTGGTAGAAAAAGCCTTGAAATCCTATGTGAATCATTTATACTCCCTATTTTAGAATACGCGGACGTGGTATGGGCTGGTGCACCGGATTACCTACTTTCAAAATTGGATAGAATCCACGCCGATGTAGCTGGAATAATATCCCGTCTAACGAGATCTGCCCCAGTATCTACTCTTCTTGCAGACCTTGGCTGGGAAACCCTCAGACATAGACACCATCTCCACAAAATGATTACATTTTTCAAAATTGTAAATAACCAGGCCCCCAGATACCTCTCGGACTTATTACCCCGAACGTTTGAGGACATTTCCCCGTATAGCACGCGGTTCCATTCCAATTTCCAACTACCACTTACACACACGGAGGTATTTAAGCGGTCATTTATTCCCTCTTGCATTTCCGAATGGAATGCACTACCTCTAGAAGTTAGACAGTCTGATTCACTGAAAAACTTCGTTAAATATTTCAATACAGGCGTGTGTATACCACCTAAGTACTTCAACAATGGCGATAGAGCGGTTAATATAATACATTGCAAGCTGCGAAATTCCTGTAGCGACCTAAATTTTGATAAATACTCTCACTATATTCAAAATACACCTAACTGTTCATGTGGTTATGAGACCGAAGACGCGAACCATTACTTCTTCAACTGCAGTAACTACTCCGACGAAAGACTTGTCCTACAGAGAAATCTTGTGCAACTGCCAATAACAACGGCCAATGATCTTCTTTATGGTATTCCAAACTTACCGGATTCCGTCAACATTCACCATTTTTTGCAGTGTACAAAATTTCATAAAAGTCACGAAGCGGTTTTAAGACTGGACCGCTAGATAAGAAGCACTGGAGTCTAAAAGCATCTATTCTGTTGACCTGTGGTCATCTCTGTTTACCCCATACATGGCTCACTTCTGTTCGCTTATTTTTCCTATCTGTCCTGGCTATAGTAGTGGTGTGGACTCCGTCGGAGTCGCGGTAGTGCCGAAATGTGGCCCATAGGCTTGTTGACCCTAGCCAGCAGTGTTGTAGTGTGGCATTTCATTTTTCTTCTCCAATACCCCCCCCCCCTCCACCCCCCACCCCCCCCCCCACCCCGCCTTCTCACTTCTCTGTTCTGTCTCTTGCAAAACTGAGTACCATCAGCTTTCTTCTCTAACTTTGTACATACCCAAAATTGTTTCAATAGATACATACGTTTTGTTTCGCCATTGCATATACATTCATGTAACTACTTGTAAACATGTCATAATTTGTAATTGTAAACGTATTTCATGGAAAGGATATAATCTAAGTGCTGGGCACTTGTTATCCAATTCTTTTTGTTGATTATAAACAAATAAAATATGTTTAATCTAAATATTTGATAATCGTACTTCTAAAGAGCATTTCTTCGAGGCAGTTATTCTCATTTTTGTGCAATCCAGCCGTTACAAAAACTATACTGAAAGTTTTGTCTTTTTCCAGTGCATTTGTGTTGAGACCTGGAATTTTGATATATAGTGGCCTGTAGTGCCATGAAAGAAATATGAGTAAAATTTCTGTAAATATGCAAATGATGCTGGATATGTTTTTGTGGAGATTTTACTACCCAAATCTTTTGAAAGGTTCAGCTTCAAAATCAAGCTGAAATTAAAAGTTACAGAGAAAAACGTAAAACTGGTATGGGGTGTCTAAATATAAAACAGAAACATAGCGTTGGACAAATTCAAATGGCTAGAAATAGGTGTGTGAAGTTTCATAACTTATCCCGAAGAAATAGGGAGCAAATGGACCCAGAAAGGGAGAAGAATGTAAGAAATCAGCTAAACTCCGAAGTGACATAAAATGCCAAAATGGTGTTAATCCTTTACCAAACGTAACAGCCAAATCCGGCCAGCACCACTCACAAGAGTACCATTGAATATTCATTATTTTTTCTTATTTTTTATTTTTTTTTGTCTCGAAAACGTAGCTTATGAGCTCGTTCCAATGAAAGCCATGAACTATGTTTTTGACAACAATCTATTTAGTTATTCAAGAATTTTGTTTACAAGTGTCGTCCGTGTTTCGTGTTGGATAATAGGTTAAATGGAAATCGAACGTATATGCATATATACCTGGGTATATTCATTGCAAGGAAAGCGAATAATTTGTCAAGTTAAACAGTGGTATCGTCTATATTTCAAACAAAACTGATACTTTAGAGTAGGCAGAACAGAAAGAAACTGCAAAGGAAAACGTGGAATAGAAAAGAAGAGAAACGCCCAGATTAGAAAGAATATGCAATCATACTTAGAAGGACAACCGTGCAGAAGCCATCTACTTTATGCTATTTTATCACACATCTCCAGGGGCAAAAAACCCTTTAAAGCATTGCTTCTGGCTGGAAAAGGTTCTATACGTGTGTTCGAAAAATCCATGAAGAGATACAAAAGAGAAAAAAAAACTCATTTCAAAGAGAAATGGAAGTATGAAGGCATCAAAAGTAAATTAAATATTTTTAGTGATTTATAAATTTTTGAACTTCACACTGTAAAATTTAATTTTCTTTAAAGATATTCCAATTGCTTGCATATGATTGGTCGAGGGTATTTCATAATTCGATGAGTAATTTTCATGTGTTTGAATGTTTTTGCTTTGTCCTGTCCATTTGTCAAATTAAAATTTATGGGGGTGTCTAATGGTGCAATATACTGTAATTGCTGCAAAAGGGCTGGGTTATTGAAGAGATAAAGTCTAATATGTTCCTATTCCCGCGTCCCCGAATTATCTCGTCTCGAAAATCGACTTTCGTTAAACTGATCTCCCTTGAACTCATTAGACGCGCGAGGAAGGCCTAATGAACATCATAAGAAAATAACGCCAAGTTTCCTTTTGTTACTTTTAATAAACGAAAACAACAGGCAGCTCCTTGAGCTGTCTGTTGGTCTCGTTTATAAAAGGTAACAAAAAGGAACTTGACTTTATTTTCTAAACATGGATTTTGATGGCAAGCTAATTAGAAGCAATTAGTGCACAAATACTCCACCAGTAAGAATATCTATCTGTAGGGAGAAAAGGCTGATTCTGGACCACTTTGTACATGTACGTACACGTACATGGTGCGTTTACCATCATAGGATTCAGTGTTAAATCGCTTGCACGTTCACAAAAATGTCGTTTTTTTATGGTGGTCCAGAATCCGCTATTGTTTTTTTAGGCTCACAGATCGCACTTTTAACGTTGAAACACCCGTTGGTGAACGTGTCGAATGTACACGTTTCTCAAAAAGTGAAAAATGTACGAAATTGTACATAAAAATTTTCTTAAAAATTTTTGTCGACGTTCCCATCGTGGATTAGACCTTCAATCTATCGTTGGTGAATGCGAGCAAAAAACGCTTTGCGGATTCTGGACCAGCATCAAAAAACGGTTTGCGGATTCTGGACCAGTGGTACAGAATCCGCTATTGTTTTGAGGAGGCGAACCCTTTTAACGGATGTAATTATTCTCAAACGTTTTAAATCAGAAACCGGTTTCTTATACACTAAAACTTTCAAACTTTTCAAAGTTCTCCAGTTCGTCACTGAGTGAATAAATCTGTGATGCGATTTTTAACGCGTTCAGAGGCAAAACGCATTTATAGAGGTTTTATCATGTAAAATGTTTTTTCCTCAACTGGTTTTTAGTTATTATATTAAAGACAGAAGATTTTTATTTTCTTAAAACATAAAAATAATTATACATTTAATTTTGAAAATAATAAATAACTCACATTAGCATACTCAAAGGAAATATTAATAATTTAAAACGAAAAAAATGTTTTTACAGATGGATGCTAAACGTCGAGATCAGCTTTTAAACGAATATGAACGTGCCAAGAAGAGCATTCAATCGGCTGACAGAAGCAGACGTCTTGGAGAGATGGAACTTAGACGCGAAGCCACAAACATATTTAAACCCGTGACAGAGGTTCAAGAGCGAAGCAAGAAGGAGATAATTGAAGAATTGAGACCCATAAAAGAGAGTTCTTTGAGAATGGGTTCGTTGCCCGGTAGTTTTACAAAACAGTATTCCTTTCAATCTACACCGGATTACGTTCCCATGAGAATCGAAACCGACGTGAGCGAGAGCGACGATACAGCTTCGACTATCACCACTGATAGCGTCGCGTCGACTGAGGATGGTGGTAAGAGAGATCTGTTGTATGGAATTTATAAGGATTCGGACGGTAGAACTTTTGTGGGCGACACAGAAGTGGAAATGGATGATGAAGATTTAATCGTCGGTTCGAATAAGTGTAAAATAACTGATGGACTGCGCAAATTGCTCCTTTTTGACAAGCCTGGAGATTACACGGAACAGGATTTCGACAATTACGGCGACATTCTGGTTCAGACCCACGCCATGAAGAGAAATAACGATGCCAGAGAGACGAGACCCAAAGCCAACAGAGGTTACAAGTGGACGAAAGTGGTGAAACCCATATGGGATATGAATAAGAAGATCGTTGAATCGGTGACTGGCAAAGGGGTGAAAACCACTTTTCTTCCGAGCGATTCTGACGCTCTGTCTCAGAGGTTGAGTTTGTTGATGGCAAGTAGACGTGCTGGTAACACAGGCTTAGATAATGAAATAGTTAGTATATGTGACGAATTGTTAAGACAGAAGGTTTTGAATAAAAAGCATTATAAAAGGCTGATGAACGAATTGAAGGATTGATGTATATAATAAGCAGAGAGAAACAAACAAACAAAATATATAAAATAAAAATAGTAAATTTTACACTAGAATAATAAAAGTATTTAAACAACAAACGATTTACTTGTGAAAACAAAATATATATTATAAAATAAAAATATGTTGGTGATAAAGAACAGGGGATACGTTAGAACTTACGTTCAAGGCAGTTCTGGCATCGTCGATTCTATAATGCGAGTGTTCACGAGTGATGCAGGTAGAAAACTCGCTTCGACCGCGTTTGAGGTTGGTAAGAAGACGGCTTTGGATGCTGGTAAGAAAGCCGCTTCCGAAGCCAGTGGTAGGATAGCTTCTGTGGCTGGCAAGAGGGCAGCCGACGCGTTGATCGACAAGTTGCTCAGTCCACCGGCGAAGCAAGCTACGTTAGAGCGAACGCCGAAAAGTTGGAAAGATTTTAAGGATGCTGTGGTACCCATACAAGATTTAGCCAAAATGACGAGTGGATCTGGATTGAAGAGAATTCGTGACGGTGTAATATAAATAAATAATAATATTAAAAAACTGAGTTTGAAAAAACATAAAAAATTGTATTTGAAAAAATCTAAAATAACAAAAAAAAATAAACAAAGATGAACATTAAAGATATGTCTTGGAACGACGCCGTGACTAAGAGGTCGAATAATGAGTTCTTTCCCAAAAGCATAAGAGGCTTGATAGTGGGAAAATCGAATTGTGGAAAGACCAATCTGTTGATGAATCTGTTGTCGCGACCCGACTGGTTGGATTACGACAGATTGTTTGTGTTTGGCAAGAGCTTGTTTCAACCCGAATACAGATTGCTTCGAGAATGCATGGATCGTAGATTGCCTAAGGACGTCATAGCCAGAATCTTTGACAGTAGGGAGGAATTCGACAAAAGTGAAGCTTCTCTTTCAACCATTTTGGACGGTGCGGCGATGGAATTGATGAAGAGAAATGCATCTTCAAACGTCGAGTGTCGATTATATGAGAACACTAGCGACGTTCCGGATCCCAGAGAATTGAAATCGGAAGATAAGAATCTCATGATTTTCGACGATCTGCTTTTGGAGAGACAGAACCGATGTGAATCGTATTACGTTAGAGGTCGTCACAGCAACGTGGACTGTTTCTACCTGTCGCAGAATTATTTTCGATTGCACAGACAGACGATAAGGGACAACGCTAATTTTCTATGTCTCTTTCGCCAAGATCTCAAGAATCTCAATTACATCTACAGCGATCACGTCGCAAACGACATGAGCGCGGCGGAATTCAGGAGATTCTGCAAGAGGGTTTGGGATGGAGGACTTTACAATTTCGTCGTGATCGATTTGACAAGCGAATTTAATCGCGGAAAATATCGGTGCGGATTCGACAAGTTTTATGTTTCTAATGATAATAAGATAGAGCGTGAAAATAAAAATTAGAAAATAATAAATCTTCAAATAATTAGTTTTGAAAAAAAATAAAAAAATAAAATTAAATATAATGTTCGAACAAGGAGAATTGTTAGAACGGATAGACGAGAATACGGCTGCAAAACAATCCATTCAAATCGTGGTGAGTGGCGATTCGACTCGATTCGCGACGAAATTCGAACCTTCCATCTAATTGAATAGAGAGAAAAGATATGAGATGGCGTTGGTGAATCTGGAGACTTATTATTCCTTTCCCAACGTCACCGAAAAGAATAACTCGTTTAAGTATTCCGATGGAGTGGATTGGATGGAGATTCGAATTCCCAAAGGAAGTTACGACATAGATGATTTGAACAATTACATTCAAACGCGAATGAAGACAGATGGAAAGGGAAGCAACAAGATCCGATTCGCTCCCAACCCTAATACCTTACAGACGATGTTGGATTTGGAAGATAATTTTCGAGTGGATTTCAACACGGACGATTCTATAGGCAAGATGCTGGGATTTGATCGAAAGATGTATCGAGGCCATGCGGCATCTGAAAATATGGTCGACATTCTCGCAGTCAATAGCATTCTGGTGAACGTGGATGTGATTGCTGGAAGCTACGTGAATGGTAGCGCTCAACCGACGATCTATTCCTTCTTTCCAAACGTGTCGCCGGGTTATAAGATCGTGGAACGACCTCGAAATTTAGTTTATCTACCAGTGATTTTAGACACATTGTATAGTCTCAAAACCATGTTGACGGATCAAAATGGTGAACTGTTAGATCTTCGCGGAGAAAGGGTGACGATACGATTTCACATAAGAGAAATATAAAAGCAAAAAAAAAAAATATTGTGTGTATATATATAAATAAGAAAATAAAATAATGCAATATTAATGTACAAAATTATTTAATATATATATAATTATCATTAAAACAAAAAAACAACTGAAGAAAATATATTTTAAAAAAAGAATTATGACACAATACATGGTTAAAAACGTGAACATATCCGCAGGACAGAGGAAGAAACTTAAGAGAGCGTTAACAACTCGAGGCGAGGCGGTGAGATTCAAATTTACTCACGAAGATCTGACGAGTGGCTGTCAGGATTCGATCGCCTGGACCAGAAGTCAAATCAAAAGGATGGAGAAAGCGATTCGTGATGAAGAGGGTTGACGGTGAGATTGAGTCCCGCTCAATTGAGATACAATTTGAGAATGAAAGGCGGTTTCCTACCGCTATTGGCAGGAATCGCCACAAAAGCATTATCCTTTGCCGCAAAAGCATTACCCTTTCTCGGCGTGGGAGCTCTCTCAGGACTCCCGAGTTCGGCAGTTGAGAAATTAATGGGTGGCAGCTGACTGTTTTTGAAGAAGGGAGGAGCCATGTGTCGCGTCCACGTAGACAACAGCGGTAAAGGATTGTATCTAGAACCCGTTAGAGGTGACAACTCTTTGAGTGGAAACGGTCTCTATCTAAAGAGTGGACGGAACGTTGAGCGACTCGGCAAGGATTTGTTGTTTGGTGAGAATTCACCATTTAAGAATAAACCGATTTTGAGTATGTTATTATAATGTAAAAATTATATAATTATATAAAATATAAATCATAGAAAGTATAAAAATAATATAAAATGGATAAAAAGGTGGAAAAACAATTAGCCGATAATGATGAATATCGCAAGATAGAGTGTGAAAAAGATGTGGAAAAACGATTAGACGCTAATGATGGATATCTTAGGAAAGGACTGATAAAAGAGTTAAATAAAGATCGGGATAGATGGTTGAAATTTAAAAGAATGAGACATTTTCCACCATCACCACTACCTTCTGAAGAGAATGGTAATGATGCGAGTGTTACCGAGAGATGCACAACATTCATTCATAATTATGATTCGGATAAACAAATGTGTTCTTATAAAAAAACGTAACATATCACAAAAAAAAGAAAAGAAGAATCAATGCTGAAATTTGAGAAAAAAGGAAACGTTATTATAATATATGGGCGATAGTGAAGAAGGAAAACAAAAACAAAAACAAAACAAAAAAAAGTAATGAGATCTAGAGATGATCTCATTACTTTTTTTTTCCTTCTTCTTCGCTAAAAAATCACTCTCTCTATTGTTTATATTTCGAAGTCCATTATTAGCATGTTGACACTCGTGTATTCTCCTTTTTCGAAAATGTGTTGAATGTTTATCTTTACTTTTTTGAGTTTTTTACATCAGTGAACGCGCTCTCACCACCCGATTTGTCCACAAGTTCGAGTGAGATTTTTGGAAATATGTAACTTCCATAGAACAACGACAAATCGTCCTTGTCGAATTCTCTATCTTTAGCGATGACGAGTTTCTGTAGATCGCTTTGGTACTCGTAAAACAAATCGAGCATGGCTTCATCCAATTTCAAAGACATCTTATATTTGTCGTATTTATGCCCTAAGCCCTTCATCTCGACCTCGTTCAATTCGATGGAATCGTGTCATTGTAATCTATAGATTTTAAAACCAAATTTCTTACACGTTTCGACTCATTTCAATTTCAATTCGCATCTTTTAGGTGTTGTGGTTGTCATGATCGATTATTTGTTTTTTTGTTTTATGAATTCTTGCAAATAATGTATATTTTAAATTTTGTATTTAATAATTTGTTAAAAAAGTTTGTTTGTTTTTTTTACTCTTTATGTATATAAAAAAAAAATTTTTTAATTTTTAATTTTTTTTAATGTAAACGTTTTTTTGTAAAAGTTTTTTCTCTTTATATATATAAATAAAAAGTTAAATTTTAACATCCTTTTTTCTCGCATTAATTCAATTTTTTCACGTTAAGGAACATAAAAATAGATTAATTTCATAAAAAAATAATTTTTCACATTAAAGAAAATTACAATTAAAAAAAACATTTTTTTTATATATAAAGAGTAAAAAAACAAACTTTTTTAACAAATTATTTAAATACAAAATTCAAAAAAAAAAAATATTCTTACAAATGGAGCAAACAAATAAAAAAATGGAAAATTTAAATAAGAAAACCGTACCACAGTTAAACGAGATTTGTAAAATATTCAAAATTCCACATTTCAGAAATCATAGAACCAAATCCAAAAAAATTGAAGTCATACAGGAATATTATTTGCGAAACGATGAAAAGAAAAAAATCGAAAGATCGGAAGTGGATAAATTTAAACAGTCAAAAAATGCATCGATTGTGAAAAATAAGAAGATGACTAAACGAAAAGCTGTTGAAGAACTTCAAGTTTCAAAAGAAAAGAAAAAAAACCTAAAACGAAAATGAGTGATGCACTTCAGATTCTAGACAAACGAGATATATCGAGCGAAATTCAACAAGCAATCAACAAAGGGAAAGGAGGAGAATATGTAGCACGACTCATCACAGAACTGCTCCAATCGAATCCTGTAGAACAGGAGAGTGCAATCAAAGGCATTTTTAAAACTTTCGACTTGGTTCCCTCTTTCAAGAAAATCGATCCGAAATTGTTCATGGAACGGGTGAAGAAAAAAGTATTGGATTTGTTTCGCAAACACATGAACGTGGGACAAAAAATTAAGATGATACTCCATTGCGTGATGAATAAAATCAACGTGAAGTCTGGCGAGAGCATCGTGAAAAATGCATATTTCAGATCAAACGTTGAACCCATATTTCGAGGTTCAGATTTATCGGACGTTTTCAAAAAGATGAAAGACAAGATGTTGATGTCTCTAGCGAATTATCAACATGAAGGTAGTAACTGGACGTTCAATGAGGTGTTGAAACTCGAAATTCATATAACTAAAAATGATTCGTTGAAAGGGTCTTCGTACATGGAATTACCGTATTTCTTAGCTAAAAACACTCTGTGGTCAATGTGAGAAATAAAGATGATCAGTGTTTTAAATGGGCAGTCACCTCCGCTTTATACCCTGTCAAAATGCACTCCTATAGAGTTTCTCGTTACGAGGAGACTTCTAAAAATCTCGATTGGACCGGAGTGACTTTTCCAACGCAGTTAAAACACATCGAACGTTTCGAGGCTCAAAATCCCACCATAGCGGTGAACATCTTGGGATACGACGATGAAAAACGAATGATCTATCCTCTCAGACAGACTTCGTATTTCGAAAGAGAAAAGATGATTATTTTATTATTGATTTTGAATGGTGACAATCGTCATTATTGTTGGGTTAAAAATCCGAGCCGCTTACTGTCGAGACAAAATAATAAACATAAAGGAAAGATATGTTTATGTTGCAACTACATGAACATGTTTCAGAGCGAAAAATCGTTAGCAAAACATCAGGAATATTGCAATGAAAATCAAGGTGTCGCCATCGAAATGCCCAAACTCAAAACCATCATGAAGTTTGAAAATCACAATAGAAGGTTAAAAGTACCATTTGTCGTGTACGACGATTTCGAATGCTTCGCCGTGATAATAAGTTCCTGCGAGCCAGACGCTCTTCAAAGTTACGTCAAAAGATATCAAAAACACATGCCTTCGGGTTATTGCATTTATGTGAAATGCACTTTCGACTCGCAACACGACATGGGTCCCTTCACCTACATGAAACAGTGCAAAGGCGACGACGTTGCTCAAAGTGTCGTGGAAGAGTTAGAATCGAAAATTCAAATGTTATACGATAAATTCAAAACTCCGGCGAAAATGATCATCACGCGAGAGCAGCAGGACGAAAATAACAGAGCCACTGAATGTCACATATGCAGACAATTGTTTGATGAGAGTTCGGAGGAAAATAAGAAGGTCAGAGACCATGATCATTACACGGGTCTGTATCGCAGTCTGGCTCACAGCAAGGGTAATTTAAAATATCAAGACGCCGTTTTCTATCCAGTGATATTTCACAATCTCTCGGGTTATGACAGTCATCTGTTCGTGAAAAATCTCGGCACTTCCCACGAAGAATTCAATTGAATTGTGAGCAGTGAAGAAAGATGCATTTCCTTCACGAAATGGAAGCTCATGGAGAAGAAAAGAGTAATCGACGGAGAGATGTTGAAAGAAAAAACGAAATTCATTCGTAGAGGCATACGTTTCATCGACAGTTTTAAATTCATGTCAACCGCTCTAGAAAAATTAGTCGATAACATGAGCAAGGATAAATTTAAAATCATGAGTGAACATTTTGGAGAACGAGTAGACGTTATGTTGAGGAAAGGAGTCTATCCTTATGATTACATGAACGATCTAAAGAGATTCGACGACATCGCACTACCTTCAAAAGAAGATTTTTATTCAAAATTATATGAATCCAACATTTCCGACGAGAATTACGAACACACTGAAAATGTGTGGAAATCATTCAATATGAAAACCATGAGAGATTATCACAATCTCTATCTGAAGACTGACATTCTGCTCTTGGCAGACGTGTTCGAAAATTTTCGAGATGTCTGTCGTCGAAATTACGATCTGCATCCAGCTTGGTATTTCACTGCACCCGGTCTGGCGTGGGACGCTCTGTTGAAGACCACTGAAGTCCAATAGGATTTATTATCTGACGTGGACATGTTTCTCATGTTCAAAAGAGCTACGAGAGGTGGCGTCTCGATGATCTCCCACAGATATTCTGAAGCTAACAATTCCTACATGAAAGAAGGTTTTGATTCGAAACGGTCGAATAAATACATACAGTATTCGGACGCTAATAATCTGTACGGTTGGGCTATGAGTCATCCTTTACCGATTGGAAATTTCAAATGCAAATGCAAAAATGGAGAGACTATCCTTGCATTTTAGAAGTTGATTTGAACTATCCGGAAGAATTACATGATCTACACAATGATTATCCGCTGGCTCCCGAACGAATGGAACCGAAAGAAGGAGATGAGGAAAAACTCATTCCCAATTTATTTAACAAACGTAACTACGTCGTCTACAGTGAGAATTTGAAACAATACAGTGATTACAGGATGAAATTAGTCAACATACATCGCATCATTCGATTCAACGAAGAGCCTTGGAGGAAAAAATACATCGATCTCAACACGAATCTCAGAATTCGAGCCGAGAAAGATTTCGAAAAAGATTTCTTCAAACTCATGAACAACTGTGTGTATGGTAAATCGATGGAAAACATCAGGAAGAGAACCGACGTTCGACTCGTCACGTATGAGAAAAAAGCTAAAAAATTAGTGGCAAAACCCAATTACAAACACCGAACCATATTCAATGAAAATCTAGTGGCCATTCACATGCAAAAGACAAACCGTATTATCTCGGGCCGATCATCTTAGATATCAGCAAGCGACTGATGTACAAGTTTCACTACGATTACGTCAAACGAAAATTTGGTGATAAAGCCAAACTACTGTTCACCGACATGGACAGTTTAGTTTACGAGATAGAGACGAAAGATGTCTACCAAGATATATCTCCAGACGTGGCCGCGTGGTTCGACACGAGCAATTATCCCATCGATCACCTGTCCAACATTCAATCGAATGACAACAAGAAGGTGTTGGGTAAATTTAAGGACGAGAGCGGCGGTAAACAAATCCTCGAATTCGTGGGCTTGAGACCTAAACTGTATGCTTATCATCTTGAAGATGAAGAGATCAAGAAGTGCAAAGGGGTTAAAGCATGCGTGGTGAAGAAAAACATCTCTTTCCAAGAGTATAAAGATTGTCTGTTAGGAAGTGGTCCGGTGTATAAGACTATGAAATCGATTCGAAGCGAAAATCACTACTTGTATACCAAAATAGTCAACAAGATTTCGCTGACGGCTGATGACGCTAAGAGATTTCGTGTTAGACAATAAAATAAGCACTTTGGCACTCGGACATTGGACTTTGGATCTAATTTTAGATGATAGGATTTCAGATATGATTGTGGATGATAAGATTCCAGATATGATTAAGGATGGTAGGATTCCAGAAAATCAAGAGGAATTAAACGGATTCAAGATTATGGAAGTCGAGGAATTAGACGGATTCAAGATTATGGAAGTCGATAAAGTTAGTTTAAAAGAAAAAGAAAAAATTTTTAAAAAAAAATAACATCATTTTAGTGAATTATAATAAAATAAATAAATAAAAAAAAGACATATATGCATTTATGAATAAGAAAATAGAGATATCTGTAGAAGGTGTCATCTTACCTAAAGAACCCCTATCCAGCATCGATCTGTTGAATGCGGCGAAGGATTTGAAAATCAAAGATTTTCTAGGTGTGTTTTCCAGAGATGCCTTGCCGAAGAGAAGACCTCGACAATCGGAATGCAGAATTTTAAATCTAGATGATTTATCGGGTGAAGGCACTCACTGGGTGGTGTGGTTCAAGAATGGGAAGAAGAAGAATTATTATTTTGACAGCTACGGAATCTCGCTGCCAAAAGAAATAAAGAACTATTTCAACAAATCAATGGTTCGTTACAACACGGAACGAGTGCAATCACCAGATCAAGTGTTTTGCGGTCACCTGTGTCTTTACGTTCTTAAGAGATGGTCTGAAGGAGATCGGTTTCAAGACATTTTCAATGATTTACATTAGAGAGAGATTTTTTTTTATAGTATATAAAGGTAAAAAAATTATTAAAAAAATTTTAATCGAATAAAAACGAAAAATAAAATAAGTAAAATAATTCATTTTTAATAAACTGCGTTTGAAATATATTTTTTAAAACAAAAATCTCAAAACAACATGCCAGTCGATAAATTTGGTAGAAGTGACGACAAAAGTCAACCTAAAAAGAAGAGGAAGATGCTCGAAGTTGGCGATGGTTACGACATTGCCAACTTGGACGAACGTTATGTTCAGAGATATGAACCTCGAGAGGAACCTTTGAACATGAATGATAAGAAGCTCTACAATCTTCCCGACCCAATAGATCTTGCAGATGCTGCGACTAAAAAATACGTTGACGGGGGAACACGGATTTTGAACAAATCATGCTAGATAATTACGTGGATAAAGCCATGACCGACGATCTCGATCTGAAATCTAAACATTTGGTGAATGTTGTGAATCCCATAGATTCCACCGATGCTGCGACCAATAAATACGTGGACGACTCTCACGCGAGATTCAGCGAACATCTGAGAAATAGATACGTTCAGAAAATGATGCACTCAGAATTGAACGCTAATTCTAACAAGATAACGAACGTGGCCACTCCCACGAATCCCAAGGACGTGGCGACTAAACACTACGTAGATCTGGAACAGAGAAAGTCTGATGGACGAGAAATGAAATCGGATCTGAATGCGGGATTCAACAAGATATTGAATCTGTCGAAGGTCGACGACACGGATGCAGACTCAACCGTAGTCAACAAGGGCTACGTAGATTCTGCTGTGTTACGATCACAAGAGTATGTAGAATCACAAGTGGACGATCTCCACCTGAACAAACAATCTGGCGGAACCATGGAGGGTGGTATCAATATGAACGGTGAGAATTTATTCGGTCTCAATCACGATCCCAAATTCGATTCCACCGCAGTCAGCAGGAAGTACATAGATGACAACTCAGTCTGGAGAAAGGGCGACATCATGGAAGGTAAACTAGACATGGGCGGACACGCGCTCACAAATCTACCGGATACCGTAAACATGACGGATGCCTGCACCCTGATTTCGGTGGTGGAGAAAGTCAAATATGCTAGACAATTGATCACCGTGTGGGCTGAGGAGGCCAGCACGTTAGAGGAGGGAAAAACCAAGTGGTCTCTCGGAAATGGAGGTAGTGGATCGAAACATGGTCAGGCAGGATATCCTATGCCGTTGGGAGGTGAAATCATTCTAATGACTCTGGCTTCCTTGGATTTGAATAACAGAGCGGTCGTCAATCTTGTGGTGAATGGAGTAGAGAGCGATAAGAGATACAGCGTTGAAAAGACTGAGAATCAACACGCCAATGTTAACACGTTCGGCACACCTCTCAAAGTGAACGCCGGAGAAAGGATTAATTTCGTTATGAAAACCAATAATCCCGAAGCCACCACTTCCGTGCTGAGTCTACTGATCGAACTAGATCCTTTGAACAAACAGTGAATGCATGGAAATAATTAATTAAAAAAAATAATGTGTGATTATTAAAAACAAAAAAAAAGTAATGAGATTTAGAAAGATGTTCTCTCTCTCTAGATCTCATTACTTTATTTATTTTTTTTTTTCGTTTTTTTTTGTTTTTAATAATTACTCATTACTTTTTTTATTTTTTTTTTTTTTTTTTTTTTACACACGTCTCTCATTGAATGATCGACATCTTATTTCCATCCGTTTCGAATTGTAATTCTCTGTCCGACACAACCAGAGCGAAGGCTACGGTTTTTCTCGGCACGTTCCTATCGAATTGCATCTTGATCTGAATGTCTAAGACGCTACTCTTGAGTCGTTCACTCTATTTACTGACGTCGAATACGAACATGGGATACATCGACTTGTATTCGCCGGGAGATATATTAGGGTTGCTCATCAATTCGTCTAGACCGTGATACTTCTTTCTAAAATCAGCGGCGTCGCCGTACAGTCTGCAGAAATCATTCTTGTCGAATGACGCATTGTAATCGATTGCTGAATATCTCGTGGCATTCAGAAACACTTGCATGTTTCTCAAATGTCAGTGATCGAACAGCGACGCATTCTTTTCCTGAGAACCGTCCCTATCGGTCTGAAATGCAACCACGATGAAACGCGGTCTCTCAGAAGCGGATTTCACCGTCAATCTCCAATCAAAGTGATTCATGGAGAGTGGAATGTTAGCCGCGTCGCACTGTCTCATTCTAAATCCCACAGGTAATTTACTCTTGGATTCTATGATCTTGTAGAGACACGCTTTTTCCATGATCGAAGGCTCCACATGTGGAACGAACCACGATATCTTGTTTAGAGTTAACTTACCTGCATCGGTCGCAGGGAGTCTCACTATTGCGTCGTCGTTTCCTTTTTGAATCAACGTCAGATTGTGTTTGAATCCGTACATGATCTTGTTGTAATCGTCCGCGAATCCGAAGATGTGTTTCAAAGGTATCCTGAACGAAAACGTTCCTTAAGGTCTGGATGTCTTGACGACGTAGTCGAATATCGCGGTGGCGCAGGCGTTAGCAGGGCCGACGGTGTCTTTCACCCACAACTGATTAAGTCCTCTGGATTTCGAAAAATCATCCGGATACGTCAAGAGTCCGAACATCGTGGTGGCCTGACCAGGATGAAACACAGATTCTATCTCTTGTCCGGACAGCATGTATTTTATATTACTGAATAGATGCATGATGCCATTATTGGCTAGAGTAAGCGTGTCGTCGTCGGCGTAGTCGCTCCCATCTTCCTTGGTGAGACGTCCCTGCACCACTATGTAACTCTCGCTAGGATGGACGAATAGATCTTGAGTTTCAACGTTGATTCTTATCTCTCCCGTATTGTTCAAACTCATTCCGGTTACCGGTTCGTATTCGTGGACCTCATATTGTTGAATACTTTCAACTTTCACTATGCTTTGTGCTATATCTAGTATATTTGCCATTTTTAAAGGGTTTTTTGTTTATTAATTAGCTTCCTTTTTTTATCTAAAAATAGTTTTAATTATTTTTTATTATTATTTTTCTCTCGTATATATATATATGTGTAAACAAGAAAATGTTAAAGAGAGTAAATAAAAAAAAATTGTTTTCTTTATCAAAACTTTGTCTTCTGTAATTGTTGTTTGTAAAACTTTCCGATGATCTCTTCTCCATCCAAAGCTTCGATTTCGTAAGTCACCGGATCCGTGTGAAATATTTTGATTATCACGAAGATTTCCGAGGTCCATCGAGGAGTATAACCCTTTTCGAAGTGCTTCTTATAAGCGTAGATTCTCACTCGATCACCAACCGCAAATTTCGGCGTTCTAGAATTCTTCCTGATCTCAGATCTCTCAGGATATAGATTCGCGTAGACCCGTTTTTCGTTTCAAGGATCGCTAGCTTCCACGGGAGTCATCTTGATCGATCTGTGTTGCGTGTTGTTGTAATCTTTGACCAGACCGTTCAGAGCATATATGTATTTCTTGGTTGAATTCGCCGTGAAGTATCTATGCATCTTTTCCTTCATCGTTCAATTCCAACGTTCCACCATGCTGGCTTTCTCTTCGTTTTCGATCGAGTAGAGGTCGACTAATCGATGAACGTGCTTGTTGTAGAATTCCTTCCCCTTATCCACCCACAATTTATTCGATTTTCGAGAAGACGAGTCGAACACACTCTTCAGAGCCTCGGCGACGCAAGGTCCCGATTTATTCTCCAAAGCTCTGATCCAACCGTATTTGGAAAACACGTTGATGACCATCAATAGATATTTGACACCCTCGTTCCACCTCGAAAACGATCTCATGTCGACCAAGTCGGCAGACGAAATATCATCCAAACCCTTCACGAACACCCTTCTCTTTCGAAATTTACACACGATGGGTTTGTGTAACTCCTCGGCCAATTCGCTCGTCAATAATCCTTTCTTCTTCTTTTCAGATGCGCTTTTTTTTTTGAACGCCCCATCCGAATCGACATTTTGCACCGATCAAATTGCTGACCAGCGAACGTTCTATCTTCTCTCTCCTGGTCGGATTCGATATACCTCTCAATTTCGCCAACATGTTTTTTATCGCAGACATCGTTGTGAGTCTTGGTGTCGTGATGTCCGGCGTAGCACAGATCATGATCATACGCGACCGCGTCCACCCTATTCACAGGTTTGCTCCAAGATTTAAAAGTCAGATCGGCGTTGAGTCTCTTGTTCAATTTCGTTCCAGGTCCCGTGAAACTGTGACCAGGCCGATGCATTTCGAAAGGTAGATTATTGATCATTTTATTCACGATGCCTTTACCTTTGCTCGTGTTCTTTTTTTTTGACGAATTGAGTCTTGATAGAACCACACACGTCGCAAATTCCGTGAAGCATCTGTCTGTCGTTTTTAGTTCGTACTTCTTGAGAATTACTCATCTCGGTAACTCTCTTACACTTTACACAATACATTTTTTGAGAGTTATTTAAATTAATTTCGTTTTTATTTTATATATAAATTTAATATTTCTTTTTTAAAAATTCTGTTCTTTTTATATATATTTTTTTTTTCAATCACTGCTCTTGAGTTCTATCATCTTACTGAATTCCTCCCTGGCCTCTTTCCTCCCCTTTTCCACGGGAGAATCCTTCATCTCTTCCTTGACGATCTGACGAGTCTTGATTCTCACAGCTTCTTTCATGGCTTCATATTTCGTTTTCTCGCCCAATATCGTGAAGTATTCTCCGTCCGATATCCTACCGTCTTTCAACGCCATCGAGATCATTTCGTATATCGTGTCGATCCTGGAGTCGTCCAAGACGCGAATCTTGTCGTGTTTCCTCGCCTTCAGATATAATTTCCTACTCAAAAAGTTTCCGAGCGTGCAAAACAATCCAGCGGCGAGAGCCACTCCTTCTATGGTTAACACGATCGGAATGCCGACCGCAGTCGACAACAATCTGATGCCGGCTGCGTGTAAACCCATGGAAATCGTGATGAGTGTCGTGTCAATCGCGTTGATGAATTTCACGAAACGCGAATACTTCTTCTTGACAGAATGATGAGAATCTCTCTCTTGAGTTAGATACGCTTGGATTCTACTGATTTGATCGATGCGATACCTCTCTCCTCTTTCTTTTTCTTCTAGCGACGGTGCCGTCGGCAAAACGCCGCTTTGCTTCTCATCCTCGTCGTCATCTAACGTCGGATACAATTTATTTCTGGTTCTCATTTTGTGTTTTTTTTCTTTCTAATATTAGATAAAAAAATTTATATGTGTATTTATTTTTATTTTCTATTCTCCCTTATTTTATATCACCGAGAAAACTTAGACATATGCTTCATTGAACAATAATTTCATGATGCATCCCTAGTCTCCTAAAGTCAGACTTCTACGCGCCAATTTCAGTTCTTCCGAAACTGTGGGCTTGTCTCGATCCTTACAGAAGAGTAATCTCTTCCAAAACGCGATCACTTCATCGATTTGAACGCGTCCGAACGCCGGTTCGAAATACTTGATGACCATATCTTCCCTTTCCATCATCAGACACGAATGATTCTCATGATCGAAGTCTAGGTGATCCCGACATCCGACGCATCGTTCTAACAAGAGGCGACCTAGTTGTTCGTTCGCACAGAATGCGTAGGCTCTCATCAGCATTTTTAAAAGAAACCTTACTCTAATAGTCTGGGAAGCGTTCATGATTTACATATTTTTTATTATCTATTCGATTTTATATATTTATTTTTTAAAAAACTATTTATTTATATATTTTTTCTCTCCTATATATCAATCACTTTTTTATTCCTTACTATTTTTTTTTTATTTGAATGAAACAAATTCTACAAAAGTGTTTTTATTAAGATTTATTTCACAAAATTCGCAGTGACAAGACGTAAACAAACGATTTTCCCATCGATTTTCTAATTTTCTAAAACTCAATTTTTTGAAGCGCCTCAAAAACAATAGCGGATTCTGTACCACTGGTCCAGAATCCGCAAACCGTTTTTTTTATGCTGGTCCAGAATCCGCAAAGTGCTTTTTGCTCGCGTTCACCAACGATAGATTGAAGGTCTAATCCATGATGGGAACGTCGACAAAAATTTTTAAGAAAATTTTTATGTACAATTTCGTACATTTTTCACTTTTTGAGAAACGTGTACATTTGACACGTTCGCCAACGGGTGTTTCAACGTTAAAAGTGCGATCTGTGAGCCTCAAAAAACATTAGCGGATTCTGGATCACCATAAAAAACGACATTTTTGTGAACGTGCACGCGATTTAACACTGAATCCTACGATGGTAAATGCACCATGCACGTGTACGTGTACGTACATGTACAAAGTGGTCCAGAATCCGCCTTTTCTACCTACTTCTATCAGTTTCTCACCTCCCAACAATAGTCCACTTTGGCTCTTTCTTCAGCTAATGTGTTTTTACAGTACTTTCGAAGTTTTTATTCTATCCAGGAAATGAGCTAAGCTCACATCCTAGACTTTTATGTTAATGGAAAGGACATCGTCTAATACTCTGTATTATATGTCACAATGCGCGCACTGTTGACATAATGAACAGAAAACAGTAACAGAAAGTCAAAGCATGGTGAAAAGGCTGTTTTCTTACTTTTAAAGGGGATTTCAACTGAGAATGAGAGTCAAACGTAGTGATATCCTTAAACACATTCTGACTGGACGAATTAATTTTAAAATTAATTTTAATGATAAAGTTGTTTGCCAGAGTGCCATTTTTGGAGGCAGGAAAAAGATCTTTTTCCTGCCTCCAAAAATGGCACTCTGGGTACAAAAATGGCACTCTGGGTACAAGCTCCCTATGGAGAATCCTATGTTAATTTTGTACCTCAAGTGCCAGCATTTGGGTTTGGGGAATACAGTGGTGTTAAATGCTTGTACCCAAAGTGCCAGCTTTCACTACTTGCGTTGGACACTCTAGACAAACATTCTAAACTTTCGCTTTTGTTTACATTTCAGGTGCCATATTCAATTTTCAAATATCCACTGTCATACAACAAATAAATTGTTACAAAAGTTGATCAGTCCGGGTAGTCATGTTCTGGTTCGTTGCCGAGACCAGGGCCAATACTACAAAGCTTTTACAATTGTATTTTCTAGAGTTGTGTCTACTAGTTACGACTTCAAATGGGTTGAAATTAATTTTCAGGGAATGGCAGTTTGCCAGTTGGCAAATTGCCATATATTTGAAAATTCTAATGATTATTTTTAGTCAGTTTTGTTAATAGATATATGATTAATATATATATTAATAGATAGAAAATACAATTCTCAGTTCTAGAAAACACAATTGTAAAAGTTTTATAGTATTGGCTCCTAATCAATCAGATCAAAGATGATGCCTACAGCATCTCGTTTGATCTGGTTGATCAGGTATCATCAGCTTGACGAAATTTGAAAACCCGGACCAACTGACTTTTATAATAACCTGTATATATCGTTGTATAAGACCATGGTTCCAAGGTATCCGATCTTTTGGTTCTGTTTCTCAAACGCAAAAACGTTATTTAGGCACATACAAAGAATACGTTATCTCCCGGAGTTGTGGGCCACGCTTATAACTTTTCTATTTTTCCTTTCAATAACAATCTCACAACTCACTTTATGAAGAATAAAAAATGATATATTGTTCCAATTCAAAGGGGTGTATCGACGAGCTCTTTCCAATGAACGGTTGGAGTGAACGTTAGCTCTTTGGCTAGGACACTGTACTTTAATCGGAAATGTCGACGGTTCGATCACGACGTGCCAAGCCAACTATGCTATTTTCTTGGGCAAGGCTCTTAATGTATGCCGATCGAACACGCGGGGGCATGGTGGTATTGTATACTAAAGCACGCTGCATGCTGAATGGGAATGGGCACTTGCGTTCAGCTGCAGTCAGCTCTGCTTGTATCGGTTTAGCAAGTTGGAGAGCCTTGTAACCGGTTTCCGTGGCTTGATGGTTCTCTTCGAATAGTCCGGCTTTGTCTCCTGCCCCATAAAACTGGCCCATGTGAGATGGCTCTGGCTGCTGGAAGTGTCATTAAACCTCAATAAACAAACAAACAAACAATAAGCGGTCAAAAACCCTGCTTTGGGGGCAAACATTGAAAAAATTACAGTAGGTGGAAAGTGAGAGTACCAGGACACTTTTTCAAAAAACTGTACACGTACACGTACATGTACGTGTACCCCATAGGGATTCAGTGTTAAAACGTGTACAGAGTGTAAAAAACGTTGTTTGTACATGATGTCCTAGAACTCTCACAAGCAGTTATCGTGTCCTAGACCGTTCAAACAGCCGTTGGCGAACGAATGCGAATTCGTTCGGAAGGAAAATGTACGAAATTCGAAGAAAACATCAATTTAAAAAATTTTCTCGACGTTCCCATCGCGGATTAGACCTTCGATCGATCGTTGCGAATGCTGACAAAAAAACGCATTAGAGTTCCAGGACAGCATCAAAAATGCGTTTTGAGAGTTCTGAGACACTGATGTTCGCGATCGTGGGGTGCGATCCGATCGGTAAAAAACGATTGAGAGGTCTAGGACAGGAAAAATCGATCTCAAAACGTTTTCTCGACGTTCGCCAACGGCGTGAAGTGGTTGTAAAATGAAGTTACTCATCGGGGATTTTTCCAAACTAAACGGAAAAAACCCGAGTTTGGAAAATTAGAACTGATGGAAATCGTCTCTCCTCGTTTGCCATCGCGGTGTGCGATCGGGAACGGAGGAAATCATTGGAGGGAACTGACGAAAACGTGAAATCCTCGCGAGTTTTGTGAGGTGAATCGTAATAGAATCGCGAGATTTACAAGAGGAAATAAAAAGTGATTAATATAGGAGAAAATATATATATATATAAATAAATAGTTATTTAAAAAATAAATATCAAATCAAATACATAATAAATATGTAAATTGTGAACGATTCCCAGATTATGAGGACATCGTTTCTTATAAAAATGCTGATGAGAGCCTACGCATTCTGCATGAACGAACAACTAAATCGTCTCTTGTTAGAATGATGTGTGTAGTCTAGACAGCAGTGCGATCGATCACGAACGAAAAAAACGGCAGAGAGTGGAGGGAGAAGAGTCGAAAAAAATTAAAAATTGTTATGAGTTTTGAGGTAAATCGTAATAGAATCACGAGATTCGCAAGAGGAAATAAAAAAAGTGATTGATATATATAGGAGAGAAAAAAAATATATAAATAAATAGTTATTTAAAAAAAATAAATATCGAATCGAATAGATAATAAAATATATGTAAATCATGAACGATTCCCAGATTATAAGAGCAAAGTTTCTTTTAAAAATGCTGATGAGAGCCTACGCATTCTGCATGAATGAACAACTAGGTCGCCTCCTGTTAGAATGATGCGTCGGGTGTTGGGATCATCTAGACTTCGATCACGAGGATCATTCGTGTCTGACGATGGAAAGGGAAGATATGGTCCTCAAGTATTTCGAACCGGCGTTCGAATGCATTCGAATCGACGACGTGGTCAAGTTTTGGAGGAGATTAGTCTTCTGTAACGGGCGAGATAAGCCCACCGGTTCGGAAGAAATGAAATTGGCGTGTAGAAGTCTGACTTTGGAAGACAAGGGATGCGTCTTGAAATTATTGCTGGAGGAAGCATATGTCTAAGTTTTCCCGTTGATATAAATAAGGAGAATAGAAAATAAAAATAAATACACACATAAATTTTTATCTAATATTAGAAGGAAAAAAACATAAAAAATGAGAACCAGAAATAAATTGTATCCGACGTTAGATGACGACGAGGATGAGAAGCCGAACGGCGGTTTGCCAACGGCACCATCGCCAGAAGAAAAAGAAAGAGGAGAGAGGTATCACATTGATCAAATCAGTAGAATCCAATTGTATCTGACTCGAGAGAGAGATTCTCGTCATTCTCTCAAGAAGAAATATTCGCGTCTCGTGAAATTCGTCAACCCGGTCTACACGACACTCATCACGATTTCCATGGGTTTACATGCGGCCAACATCAGATTGTTGTCGACAGCAGTCAGCGTTCCAATTGTGTTGACCATAGAAGGAGTGGCTCTCGCTGCCGGATTGTTTAGCACGGTCAAAAACTTTTTGAGTAGGAAATTATATCTGAAGGCTAGGAAACACGAAAAGATTTGTGTCTTGGCCGACTCCAATATCAACACGATATGATCTCGATGGCATTGAAAGATGGTAGGATATCGGACGGAGAATATTTCATGATATTGAGTGAGAAAATGAAATACGATGCTATGAAAGAAGCCGTGAGAATCAAGACTCATCAGATCATCAAGGAAGAGATGAAGGATTCTCTGGTGGAAAGGGGTTGGAAAGAGCCCAGGGAGGAATTCAGTAAGTTGATAGAACTCAAGAGCAGTGACTGAAAAAAAAATATATATATAATAAGAACAGAATTTTAAAAAAAAAACTATTAAATTTATATATAAAATAAAAAATAAATACGAAATTAATTTAAATAACCCTCAAAAATGTATTGCGTAAAGTGTAAGAGAGTTACTGAGACGGGTAATTCTAGAGAAGTACGAACTAAAAACGACAGACAGATGCTTCGCGGAATTTGCAATGTGTGTGGTTGGATCAAGACTCGATTTGTCCAAAAAAAAACGAGCAGAGGCAAAGGCGTCGTGAATAAAATGATCAATAGTCTACCTTTCGAAATGCATCTGCTGGGTCACAGTTTCACGGAACCCGGAACAAAATTGAACAAGAGACTCAACGCCGATCTCACTCCTAAATCTTGGAGCAAACCCGTGAATAGGGTGGACGTGGCCACGTATGATCACGATCTGTGCTATGCCGAACATCCCAACACTAAGACTCACAACGACGTCTGGAATAAAAACATGTTAGCGAAATTGAGAGGCATATCGAATCTGACCAGGAGAGAGAAGATAGAACATTCGCTGGTCGGCAATCTGATCGGTGCGAAACGTCGATTCGGATGGGGCGTTCAAAAAAAAAAGTGCTTCAGAAAAGAAGAAGAAACGATTATTGACGACCGAATTGGCCAAGGAGTTACACAAACCCATCGTGCATAAATTTCGAAAGAGAAGGGTGTTCATGAAGGGTCTGTATGACATTTGGTCTGCCGACTTGGTCGACATGAGATCGCTTTCGAGGTGGAACGAGGATGTCAAATATCTTTTGACAGTCATCGACATGTTTTCCAAATACGGTTGGATGAGAGCTTTGAAGAATAAATTGGGACCTTGCGTCGCCGAGGCTCTGAAGAGCGTGTTCGACTCGTCTTCTTGAAAACCGAATAAATTGTGGGTGGATAAGGGAAAGGAATTCTACAACAAGAACATTCATCGATTATTCAACCTTTACTCGATCGAAAACGAATAGAGAGCTGGCGTCGTGGAACGTTGGAATCGAACGATGAAGGAAAAGATGCACAGATACTTCATGGCGAATTCGACCAAGAAATACATATACGCTCTGAATGGTCTGGTTGAAGATTACAACAACACGCGACTCAGATCAATCAAGATGACTCCCGCAGAAGCTAGCGATCTTCGAAACGAAAAACGGGTCTACGCAAATCTATATTCCGAGAGATCCAAGATCAGGAAGAAGTCTAGACTGCCGAAATTTGCGGTCGGCGATCGAGTGAGAATCTACGCTTATAAGAAGCACTTCAAAAAGGGTTACACTCCTCGATGGACCTCGGAAATCTCCATGATAATCAGAATATTTCACACAGATCCGGTGACTTACGAAATCGAAGCTTTGGATGGCGAAGAGATCATCGGAAAGTTTTACGAACAACAATTGCAGAAGACAAAGTTTTAATAAAGAATTTTTTTTTTATTTACTCTTTTTAAGATATTCTTGTTTACACATATATATAAAGGAGAGAAAAAATAATAATAATAAAAAAATAATTAAAACTATTTTTTTAGATAAAAAAGCAAGCTAATTAATAAACAAAAAACAAAAAACCCTTCAAAAATGGCAAATATACTAGATATCGCACACACCATAGCGAAAGACGAAAGTATTCAAGAATACGAGGCTCATGATTACGAACTGATAACTGGAACGAATTTTAACAATGCGGGAGAGATAAGAATCAATGTCAAAACCCAAGATCTATTCTTTCATCCTAGCGAGAGTTACATAGTGGTGTAGGGACGTCTCACCAAGGAAGATGGGACTGAATACGCTGACGATGACACGGTCACTCTAGCCAATAATGGCATCATGCATCTATTCAGTAATATAAAATACTTGCTATCTGGACAAGAGATAGAATCTGTGTTTCATCCTGGTCAGGCCACCACGATGTTCGGACTCTTGACGTATCCGGAT
Organism: Pictodentalium vernedei; assembly: GCA_031216915.1. Lineage (NCBI taxonomy): Eukaryota > Metazoa > Mollusca > Scaphopoda > Dentaliida > Dentaliidae > Pictodentalium > Pictodentalium vernedei. Next base: position 233,848,317 of record CM062294.1, read on the forward strand.
GACCTTTCAAAATCCAGAGGACTTAATCAGTTGTGGGTGAAAGACACCGTCGGCCCCACCAACGCCGGCGCCGCCGCGATTTTCGACTACGTCTTCAAGACGTCCGGACCTAAAGGAACCTTTTCATTCAGGATACCTTTGAAACACATCTTCAGATTCGAGGACGATTACAACAAGATTATGTACGGATTCAAACACAATCTGAAATAGATTCGAAAGGGAAACGACGATGCGATAGTGAGACTCTCCACTACTGATGCGGGAAGTTAACTCTACACAAGATATCGTGGTTCGTTCCGCACGTGCAGCCTTCAATAGTGGAAAAAACGCGTCTCTACAAGATCATAGAATCCAAGAGTAAATTACCCGTGGGATTTAGAATGAGACAGTGTGACATGGCTATCATTCCACTCTCCACGAATCACTTCGATTGGAGATTGACCGTGAAATCCGCTTCCGAGAGACCGCGTTTCATTGAGGCAGCATTTCAGACTGATAGGGACGGGTCTCAAGAAAAGAATGCGTCGCTGTTTGATCACTGCAATTTGAGAAACATGCAAGTGTTTCTGAATGCCACGAGATATCCAGCAATCGATTACAACATGTCATTCGACAAGAAAGATTTTTTCAGACTGTACGGCAATGCCGCGGATTTTAGAAAGAACAATCACATCTGGATGAATTGATGAGCAACCCTAATATATCTCCCGGTGAATACAAGTCAATGTATCCCATGTTCATATTCGACGTCAGTAAACAGAGCGAACGACTCAAGAGTAGCGTCTTAGACATTCAGATCAAGATGCAATTCAATAGGAACGTACTGAGAACAACCGAAGCCTTTGCCCTGGTCCTGTTGGATAGAGAATTACAATTCGAATCAGATAGAAATAAGATGTCAATCATTCGATGAGAGACGTGTGTGTGAAGAAAAAAAGAAAGAAAGAAAAAAATATATATAAATAAAAATTTAAAAAAATAATTACAAAAATGAATGATAAAGAAAGAGAATACTTGAGAAGAAACAGACGTGGTTTGATTAAAAATATTTCGCATGATTCGCTAGCAATAATTCTAGACACTTCAGTCGAAACAGAACCTTTGATATTGACCAATTATATGAGACGCGAAATCGAAAGTAAAATCTTGATAGAAGATAAGACCAGAAAACTTTTAGACACGTTGACGTATAGAGGACCGACTGCTTTTCGCGAATTTATAAAAGCTCTTCAAAATGCTAAAATAGATGTCTATGCGTATTTCGAGATAGGTGATCCAATTTCACGAAATGAAACATGAGAAATAACGTATTAAAACAAAAAAAATAAAAAATAAAAAGTAATGAGATCTAGAGAGATTGAACATCTTTCTAAATCTCATTACTTTTTATTTTTTGGGTTTTTTTGTTTTTAATAATCACTCATTATATTTTAATTAATTATTTCCACGCATTCACTGTTTGTTCAGAGGATCTAGTTCGATCAGTAGGCTCACCACGGAAGTGGTGGCTTCAGGATTATTGGTTTTCACCTTGAAATTAATCCTGTCTCCAGCGTTCATTTTGAGAGGTGTTCCGAACGTGCTGACATTCGAGTGCTGATTCTCGGTCTTTTCGATGCTGTATCTCTTATCGCTCTCTACTCCGTTCCTTGACGACCATTCTGTTATTCAAATCCGTGGAAGCTAGACCAATTCGACCACTTGGCTTTTCCCTCCTCTAACGCACCGGTCTCCTCGGCCCACACGGTGATCAATTGCCTGGCGTATTTGACTTTCTCCACCACCGAAATCAGGGTGCAGGCGTCCGACATGTGCACGGGATCCGGTAGATTCGTGAGCGCGTATCCGCCCATGTCTAGTTTACCTTCCATGATGTTGCCCTTTCTCCAGACTGAGTTGTCATCCACGTACTTCCTGCTGACCATGCTGGAATCGAATTCAGGATCGTGATCAAGACTGACTAAATTCTGACCGTTCATGTTGATGCCACCCTCCATGGTTCCGCCAGATTGTTTGTTCAGGTAGAGATCGTCCACTTGCGATTCTATATATTCTTGGGATCGTATCACGGTGGAATCCACATAGCCCTTGTTGATCGCAGTGGAGTCCACGTCCGCGTCGTCGACCTTTGGCATATTCAATATCTTGTTGAATCCCACATTTCATTTCTCGTCTGTCAGACTTTCTTTGTTCCAGATCTATGTAGTGTTGGGTCGCCACATCCTTGGGATTCATGGGAGTGGCCACGTTCGTTATCTTGTTAGAATTGGCGTTCAATTCCGATTGCATCGTTTTTTGAACGTATCTACTTCTCAGATGTTCGCTGAATCGCGCGTGAGAGTCGTCCGTGTATTTCTCGGTTGCAGCATCAGTGGAATCTATGGGATTTGCGATGTTCACCAAACGTTTAGATTTCAGATTGACATCATTGGTCATGGCTTTATCCATGTAATTATCTAGCATGATTCGTTCGAAATCCGCATTCCCCCTGTCAATGTATTTTTTAGTCACCACATCTGCGAGATCTATAGGCTCGGGAAGATTGTAGAGCTTCTTATCGTTCATGTTCAAAGGTTCCTTTTGAGGTTCATATCTCCGAACATAACGTTCGTCCAAGTTGGCAATATTGTAACCATCGCCAACTTCAAGCGTCTTCCTCTTTTTTTGGGGTCAATTTTCATCATCACCTCTACCAAATTTATCAACTGGCATGTTGTTTTGTGTTTTTTTTTTTGTTTTAAAAAATATATTTCAACGCAGTTTATTAAAATGAATTATTTCACTTATTTTTATTTTTTTGTTTTTATTCGATTAAATTTTTTTAATAATTTTTTTACCTTTATATATATTATAAAAAAAAATGTCTCTCTAATGTAAATCGTTGAGAATGTCTTGAAACCGATCTCCTTGAGACCATCCCTTGAGAATGTAGAGACACGGGTGACTGCAAAACACTTGATCTGGCGATTGCACTCATTCCATGTTGTAATGAACCATCGATTCATTGAAATAGTTCTTTATTTCCTTCGGTGGCGAGATTCCGTAGCTGTCGAAATAATAATTCTTCTTCTTCCCATTCTTGAACCACGCCACCCAGTGAGTGCCTTCACCCGATAAATCGTCCAGATTTAAAATTCCGCATTCCGATTGTCTAGGTCTTCTCTTCAGCAAGGCATCTCTGGAAAACATGCCTAGAAAATCTTTGATTTTCAAATCCTTCACCACATTCGACAGATCGATGTTGGATAGGGGTTCGTTAGGCAAGACGACACCTTCTCCGGATATCTCTATTTTCTTATTCATAAATGTGTATATTTTTTTTATTTATTTATTTTATTATAATTCACTAGAATGACGTTTTTTTCTTTTTTCTTTTTCTTTTTAAGCTAACTCTCTCGATGTCACTATGGACTTCCATAATCTTGAATCCGTCTAATTCCTCTTGATTTTCTGGAATCCTGTCATCCTTAATCATATCTAAAGTCCAATGTCCGAGTGCTAAAGTGCTTACTTTATCATCTAACACGAATCTCTTATCATCATCAGCCGTCAGTGAAATCTTGTTGATTATTTTGGTATACACATCATGATTGTCGCTTTGAATCGATTTCATAGTCTTATACACTGGACCACTTCCGAACAGACAATCTTTATACTCTCGGAAAGAGATGTTTTTCTTCACCACGCACGCTTTAACTCCTTTGCACTTCTTGATCTCTTCACCTTCTAAGCGATAAGCATATAGTATAGGTCTCAAACTCACGAATTCGACGCTTTGTTTACCGCCGCTCTCATCTTTAAATTTATCCAACACCTTCTTGTTGTTCGATTGAATGTTGGATGGGTGATCGACGGAATAATTACTCGTGTCGAACCACGTCTGGAGATATATCTCGGTAGACGTCTTCATCTCGTAAACTAAACTGTCTGTGTCGGTGAACAGTAGTTTGGCTTTCTCACCAAATTTCCGTTTGACTTAATCATAGTGAAACTCGTACATCAATCGCTTGCTGATACCTAAGATGATCGGTCCGAGATAATAGGGTTTGTCGAACTTCAGGTGCGTCTTTTGCATGTGAATGGCCACTAGATTTTCGTCGAATATGGTTCAGTGTCTGTAATTGGGTTTCGTCACTAATTTTTTAGCTCTTTTCTCAGACGTGACAAGTCGAATGTCGGTTCTCTTCCTGATATTTTCCATCAATTTACCCTACATGCAGTTGTTCATGAGTTTGAAGAAATCTTTTTCGAAATCGTTCTCGGCTCGAATCCTGAGATTCGTGTTGAGATCGATGTATTTTTTCATCCAAGGCTCTTCATCGAATGATGCGATGTATGTCAACTAATTTCATCCCGTGATCGATGTATTGTTTCAAATTCTCACTGTAGACGATGTACTTACGTTTGTTAAATAAATTGGGAATGAGATTTTCATTGTCTCCTTCGATCGGTTCCATTCATTCGGGAGCCAGCGGATAATCATTGTGTAGATTGTGTAACTCTTCCAGGTAGTTCAAATTGACTTCTAAAATGCAAGAATAGTCTCTCCATTTTTGCATCTCTTCTGGTTCCATCACCCATTCGAGATTTCCAATCGGTAAAGGACGACTCATGGCCCAACTGTACAGATTAGCATCCCAGTACTGTATGTATTTAATCAATCGTTCCAAATCGAAACCTTCTTTCATGTAGGGATTGTTGGCTGCAGAATATCTGTGGGAGATCATCGAGACGCCACCTCTTGTGGCCTTTTCAAACATGAGCAACATGTCCACATTGGATAATAATTCCAATTCGACTTCAGTGGTCTTCAACAGAGCGTCCCATGCCAAACCAGGTGCGGTGAAAAACCAAGCCGGATCCAGATCGTAATTTCGATGACAGACGTCTCGAAAATTTTCGAACACGTCTGCCAGTAGCAGAACGTCGGTCTTCAGATAGAGATTGTGATAATCTCTCATGGTTTTCATATCGAACGATTTCCACACATTTTTGGAGTGTTCGTAATTCTTGTCGGAAATGTCGGATTCATATAATTTCGAATAAAAATCTTCTTTAGAAGGTAGCGCAGTGTCATCAAATCTCTTTAGATCGTTTATGAAATTGTAAGGATAGACTCCTTTCCTCAACATGATGTCTACTTGTTCTCCGAAGTGTTCTCTTGTGATTTTAAATTTATCCTCGCTCATGTTATCGACTAATTTTTCCAGAGCCTCGACATGAATTTAAAACTGTCAATGAAATGTATGGCTCTATGAATGTATTTCATTTTTTCTTCCAACGTCTCTCCGTCGATTACTCTTTTCTTCTCCATGAGCTTCCATTTCATGAAGGAAATGTATCTTTCTTCGCTGTTCATGATGCAATATAATTCTTCGTGGGAGGTCCCGTGATTTCTCATGAACAGATGACTGTTGTAACACGAGAGATTGTGAAATATCACCGGATAGAAAACGGCATCTCGATATTTTAAATTACACTTGCTGTGAGCTGGACTGTGATACAGACCCGTGTAATGATCGTGGTTTCTGACCTTCTTATTTTCCTCCGAATTTTCGTCGAATGATTGTCTGCATATGTGACATTCGATGGCTCTGTTATTTTCATCCTTCCGCTCTCGTGTGATGATCATTTTCGCCGGAGTTTTGAATTTATCGTATAACATTTGAATTTTCGATTCTAACTCTTCCACGAACCTTTGAGCCACGTCGTCGGCTTAGCACCATTTCGTGTAGGTGCAGGGACCCATGTCGTGTTGCGAGTCGAAAGCGCATTTTACGTAAATGCAATAGCCTGAAGGTATGTGTTTTTGATATCTTTTGACATAATTTCGAAGAGCGTCGGGTTGGCAGGAACTCATTTTCGTGGTGAAGCATTCGAAATCGGCGTACACGATGAAAGGTACTTTTAATCTTCTATTGTGATCATGAAGGTTCACGATGGTTTTAGGTTTAGGCATTTCAACGGCGACGTCTTGATTTTCGTTGCAATATTCCTGATGTTTCACTAACAATTTTTCGCTATGAAACGCATTCATGCAGTTGCAGCATAAATATATCTCACCATTACGTTTACATCTCTGGCTTGACAGTAATTGGCTCGGATGTTTAACCCTACAATAATGACGATTGTCACCATTCGAAATCAATAATAAAATAATCGTCTTTTCTCTTTTGAGATACGAAGTCTTCTGAGAGGATAGATCATTCGTTTTTCCTTGTCGTATCCCAAGACATTCACCATTACGGTAGGATTTTGAACCTCGAAACGTTTGATATGTTTTAGCGGCGTTGGAAAAGTCACTCTGGTCCAATCGAGATTTTTAGAAGTCTCCTCATAACGAGAAACTTTCTCGGGATGGATTTTGATGGGATATAAAGTGGAGGTGACTGGCCATTTAAAACACTGATCATCTTTATTTCTCACGTTGACCACGGCTGTTTTTTTAGCTAAGAAATACGGTAATTCCACGTAGGAAAACGCTTTCAACAAATCGTTTTTAGTTAGATGAATTTCGAAATTCAACACCTCATCGAACGTCCAATTACTATCTTCATGTTGATAATTCGCGAGAGATGTCAACATCTTGTCTTTCATCATTTCAAAAACGTCTGATAAATCTGAACCTCGAAATACGGGTTGGACGTTAGATCTGAAATATGCATTTTTCACGATGCTCTCGCCAGAGTTCACATCGATTTTATTCATCAAGCAATGGAGTATCATCTTAATTTTTAGTCCCACGGTCCATGTGTTCGAGAAACAAATCCAATACTTTTTTCTTCACCCGTTCCATGAACAATTTCGGATCGACTTTCTTGAACGAGGGAACCACGTGGAAAGTTTTAAAAACGCCTTTGATCCCAATCTGCCGTTCTAGGGGATTCGATTGGTATACTTCCATGATGAGTCATGCTACATATTCTTCTCCTTTCCCTTTGTCGATTGCTCATCGAATTTTGTTCGATATATCTCGTTTGTCTAGATTCTGAACCACATCACTCGTTTTCGTTTTTGTTTTTTTATTTTCTTTTGAAACTTGAAGTTCTTTGACAGCTTTTCATTTGATCGTCTTCTTATTTTTCGAAACCGAAACGGGGGAGGGAGGGTTTCGAAGTCGGCATTTCAATTTCCTTTGCCACCTTTTTCTTCTCGTTTTTCACCGTCAAAGCATTTTTTGATGTCATTGCTACTGGCATTTCGTTTGCCTTTTCATTGACCAAACTACTTACCATCACAAGTACCTTTCTAAGTTTTTCATCCTGCTCCATGTTTCGTTTTCTATCATCAGGTGTTACTGCAATCGGCTTATTTTTTTCTGCAATTTGAATCTGTTTAAGTTTGTTCACTTTCGATCTTTCGATTTTTTTCTTTCCATCACCTCGATACTCCTGTATGACTTTATTTTTTTTTGATTTGGTTCTATGATTTCTGAAATTTGGAATTTTAATTCTTTACAAATCTCGTTTTACTGAGGTACAGTTTACTCATCTAAATTTTCCATTTTTTTATTTGTTTGCTTCATTTGTAAGAATATATTTTTTTTTTTTTTGAATTTTGTATTTAAATAATAATTTGTTAAAAAAGTTTGTTTTTTTCTCTCTACATATATATATACAAAAAAGTTTTTAAGTTTAATTTTCTTTAATGTGAAAATTTTTTTTTGTAAAAGTGTTTTTTTCTCTTTATATTATTAATTAAAAGTTTAAATTTTAACGTCCTTTTTTCTCGTATTAATTCAATGTTTTCTCACATTAAGGAACTTAAAAAAATTGATTAATTTCACCCAAAATTTTTTTTTGTGGGAATTAAAACATATATATAAAGACTATTTTAAAACTTTTTAACAAATTATTATTTAAATACAAAATTCAAAAAATATATATTGTTTGCAATAATTCATAAAACAAAAAAACAAATAATCGACATGACAACACCACCTAAAAGATGCGAATTGAAATTGAAACGAGTCGAAACATGTAAGAAACTCGGTTGTAAAATCTACAGATTACAATGACACGATGCCATCGAATTGAACGAGGTCGAGACGAAGGGCTTACAGCACAAATACGATAAATATAGCATGCCTTTGAAATTGGACGAAGCTACGCTTGATTTGTTTTATGAGTATGAAAGCGATCTACAGAATATCATCATCGCCGGAGACAAGAGCGATTTGTCATTGCCCTACGGAAGTTACATATATCCAAAAATCTCTCTTGAACTCGTGACCAAATCGGGTGGTGAGTGAGTGTTGCCCGAAGTAAAAAAACTCGCAAAAGTAAAGATAAACATTCAACACATTTGCGAAAAAGGAGAAGACACAACTGTCAACATGCTAATAACAGATTTGGAAATATAAAAAAACAATAGAGAGACTGATTTTTAGCAAAGAAGAAATGTCTTTTTTTTGTTTTCCTTCTTCTTCTTCTTCTTCTTCTCTTCTTCTTCTTCTTCTTCTTCACTATCGCCCATATCTATCATAATAATGTCTCCTTTTTTCTCAAATTTCAGCATCGATTTTTCTTTTCTTTTTTTGTGATTATTCTTTTTGGTGACGTTGGGAAAGGAATAATAAGTCTCCAGATTCACCAACGCCATCTCGTATCTTTTCTCTCTATTTAATTCGATGGAAGGTTCGAATTTCACCGTGAATCGAGTCGAGTCACCACTCACCACAATTTGAATGGATTGTTTTGCAGCTGTATTCTCGGCTATCCATTCTAACAATTCTCCTTGTTCGAACATTATTTTTTTAATTTTATTTATTTTTCAAAACTAAATTATTGATAATTTATTATTTTCTAATTTTTGTTTTCGCTCTCTATTTTATTATCATCAGAAACATAAAACTTGTCGAATCTGCTCCGATATTTTCAGCGATTAAATTCCCTAGTCAAATCGATCATGATGAAATTGTAAAGTCCTCCATCCCAAACCCTCTTGCAGAATCTCCTGAATTCTGCTATGCTCATGTCGTTTGCGACGTGATCTCCGTAGATGTGATTGAGATTCTTGAGATCTTGGCGAAAGAGACACAAGAAATTAGCATTCTCCCTTATCGTCTGTCTGGGCAGTCGAAAATAATTCTGAGACAGGTAGAAACAGTCCACGTTGCTGTGACGACCCCTAACGTAATACGATTCGCATCAGTTCTGTCTCTCCAAAAGCAGATCGTCGAAAATCATAAGATTCTTATCTTCCGATTTCAATTCTCTAGGATCCGGAACATCACTAGCGTTCTCATAAAATCGACACTTGACGTTCGAAGACGCATTTCTCTTCATCAATTCCAAAATGGTCGAAAGAGAAGCTTCGCTTTTGTCGAATTCCTCCCTACTGTCAAAAATTCTGGCTATGACGTCCTTGGGCAATCTACGATCCATGCACTGTCGAAGCAATCTGTATTCGGGTTGAAACAAACTCTTGCCAAACACGAATAATCTGTCGTAATCCAACCAGTCGTGTTGTGACAACAGATTCATCAACAGATTGGCCTTTCCACAATTCAATTTTTCCACTATCAAGCCTCTTATGCTTTTGGGAAAGAACTCGTTATTCGACCTCTTCCAAGACATATCTTTAATGTTCATCTTTTTTATTTTTTTGTTATTTTTAGATTTTCAAACACAATTTTATGTTTTTTCAAACTCAGTATTATACATATTATTATTTATTTATATTACACCGTCGCGAGTTCTCTTCAATCCAGATCCATTTGTCATTTTGGCTAAATCTTGTATGGGTACCACAGCATCCTTAAAATCTTTCCAAATTTTTCGGAGATCGCTCTAACGTAGCTCGCTTCGCCGGCGGACTGATCAATGCATCGGCTGCCCTCTTGCCAGCCACAGAAGTAATCCTACCACTAGCTTCAGAAGCGGCTTTCTTACCAGCATCCAAAGCCGTCTTTTTACCAACCTCAAATGCAGTTGATGCAAGTTTTCCACCTGCGTTGCTCATGAACGGTCGCATTATAGAATCAATGATGCCAGAACCGCCTTGAACATAAGTTCTAACGTATCCCCTGTTCTTTATCACCAACAATTTTTTTATTTTATAATATATTTTGTTTTTTTCGCTCGTGAATCGTTTGTTGTTTAAATACTTTTTATTAATTTCTTGTGTAAATTTACTGTTTTTTATTTTATCTATTTTTTTGTTCTCTCTATTTATTATATATATCAATACTTCAATCCATTCATCAGCCATTTATAATCTTCTTTATTCAAGACCTTCTGCCTCAACAATTCGTCGCATATGCTCACTATCTCATTATCCACTCCAGTATTACCAGCACGCCGACTAGCCATTAACAATTTCAATCTCCGAGACAGAGGGTCAGAATCGCTCAGAAGAAAAGTGGTTCTCACTCCTTTTCCAGTCACCGATTCGACGAATTTCTTATTCATTCCCATATGGGTTTCACCACCTTCGTCCACTTGTAACCTCTATTGGCTTTGGTTCTTGTTTCTCTGACATCGTTATTTCTATTCATGGCGTGGGTCTGAACCAGAATGTCGCCGTAATTGTCGAAATCCTGATCCGTGTAATCTCCAGGCTTGTCGAAAAGGAGCAATTTCGCAGTCCGGGAGTTAATTCATACCTATTCGAACCGACGATTAAATTATCATCATCCTCTCGCACTTCAGTGTCGACTATGAAAGTCCTACCACTGGGATCTCTGTAAATTCCATACAACAGATCTCCCTTACCACCATCCTGGGACGACGCGACACTATCAGTGGTGATAGTCGAAGCTGTATCGTCGCTCTCGCTCACATCGGTTTCGATTCTCATGGGAACGTAACCCGGTGTAGATTGAAAGGAATACTGTTTTGTAAAACTACCAGGCAATGAACCCGTTCTCAAAGAACTTTCTTTTATGGGTCTCAATTTGTCAACGATCTCCTTCTTACTTCGTTCCTGAACCTCCGTCACAGGTTTAAATAATTTTGTGGTTTCTCGTCTTAATTCCATCTCTCCCAATCGTCTGCTTCTGTCGGCGGATCGAATGCTTTTCTTGACTCATTCATATTCGTTGAGGAGTTCATCTCTCCGCTTGGAATCTTTGTTGTGTAAAAACATTTTTGTTCTCTAAATTATTAATATTTCCTTTAGAGTATGGTAACGTAGGTTATTTTATTATTCTCAAAATTAAATGTATAGTTATTTTTATGTTTTTAAATAAATAAAATCTTCTGTCTTTAATATATAATAACTAAAACCAGTTGAGGGAAAAACATTTTACAAAATGAAACCTCGATAAATGCGTTTTGCCCTTGAACGTGTTAAAGATGACATCACCGAATAATCACACCATGATGATTAGAATGACTTTGAAAAGTGTGAAGTTAAGCACATAAAACGGAAAAATTATATCACTACCTCAAACAGCATTTTAGATGACGTGAAAATTCTGTTTTAAACCATTTTTACGAATGAAAAATGAAAACCGGTTTTTCAAAAAATGATTAAGTAATTCTTTCTGATTTAACGCTTTTGGGAAGAATTGTATCTCGTCAAAAGGTGTTTATTCTTGTCTCTCAAAACATTATCATAGTAGTCAATTAACACTCAATATACCTCTTAAAACCTATCTAAGTGGGACGCAATTTCATTGTTTGATATATTGAATGAAAAACCATTCATTTACACCAAGAACAAGAATGAAACGATTTAGCGAAGATTTCATAGTTGTCAATTAAAACTCAATTTTACCACTTAAACCTATCTAAGTGGAACACAATTTCAGCATTTGATTTATTGAATGAAAAACCATTCATTTACACCGAGAACAAGAATAAAACAATTTAGCAAAGATTTCACCATTTTCATCGCACACCATGATGGCAAACGTGGAGAGACAATTTCCATCGGTTCTAATTTTCCAAACTCGGGTTTTTTCCGTTTAGTTCGGAAAAAAATCCTCGATGGGTAACTTCACTTTACACCCACTTCACGCCGTTGGCGAACGCCGAGAAAACGTTTTGAGATTGATTTTTCCTGTCCTAGAATTCTCAATCGTTTTTTACCGATCTGATCGCACCCTTGACCGTCTGAAACGCGATCGCGAACGTCGGTGTCTCAGAACTATCAAAACGCATTTTTGATGCTGTCCTGGAACTCTCAATGCGTTTTTTGTCAGCGTTCGGATCGATCGAAGGTCTAATCCGCGATGGGAACGTCGAGAAAAATTTTTAAATTGATGTTTTCTTCGAATTTCGTACATTTTCCTTCCGCGCGAATTCGCACTCCTTCGCCAACGGCTGTTTGAACGGTCTAGGACACGTCAACTGCTTGTGAGAGTTCTAGGACATCATGTGCAAACAACGTTTTTTTACACTCTGTACACGATTTAACACTGAATCCCTATGGGGTACACGTACATGTACGTGTACGTGTACAGTTTTTTGAAAAAGTGTCCTGGTACTCTCACTTTCCACCTACTAATAACACCTGAATGGCATTTTGTTTATGCTGCTGTTCGAATATGGCCGATAAGATAAGAAAGGGATAAAGAATATTCTACAGAATAGGTTATGTTGAGGTAAGGAAAAGCTAAATAAGCTTTGTGCATAGAATATTTCAATCAAATTAACTTAAAACAAAGAGATACATCAGATAAACTGTGAAAAAACATGAACGGTTTACAAAACGATGGCGACTACAAATATTTCGACTCTAAAGTTTTACTAACTGATCAAGGTTTACGTATATCAAATTGAAGTATTCGTGAGCATTTTATACGAACTCATATAACAAGTGGTTCTAAAGATGAAAGTTGAAGATGAAGTTAAATAGAGAGTAATCGATTGACTGGACTTGTTACGTGAAATAATTCATGAGAGGTGAGGGACGTTGTACAAACACGAGTGCGCGAATGCGCACGAGTGTTTTACAATATAGTCCCTCGCCTCGAATAAATTATTTCACGTAACCAGTCCAGTCAAGCGATTACTCTGTCTATTACTTTTCATTTTTAACGATAATTATATTATTTAACCTTTTACCTCACGGAACGGTCTGCGCTATTCTCAAAAACCGCCAATTCATTTTCATTATTTTTTATTTTGTTGTCTCTAAAACATAGGTGATGACCCCTCATTGGAACGAGCTCGTCGAGCTCGTTCCAATGAGGGGCCATAACCTATGTTTTTGAGACAAAATGAAAACAATAGCTATTCAAGAATTTTTTTGTGCATTGTTTGTTTTAGCAGAAGTTGCCAGCCAGCCCCTACTTGTTAACATCACACCCTTTTCCTGCCAACAGTTATCACAATTTATTATAGTTCTCCCATAGATGTTTTTTATTAACAATATTTTATTCGTCATGAAAGGGTGTGGTAAACAGGCATATGCCTATGCACATACCTCACCGTTACAAAAAATATACATTCTTATTTGACCAACAATGGCGCATAAACAAGTGCGGAGTTGTGAAGTTTGTTCTAGTCACAGCCCCTTATCAGTCAAAATTTCTATCGAACTAACCTATGACATGACATTGCCTTGCAACATAATTGTTGAAAATGGTCGTGATACTTCGGCATCGTTTATATAAGTTCGTCATCCTCAAGCAACGGGCGAAAGGCTGCACTTATAGGCTGCTGATTGATAACATTTTTCAAACTCTTCCACCACTGCTTAGTGGATGGTTTTCTTATAGATACAGATTCATCCAAATTAGTATCAAATATTTTTTTCGAATCCCAAACACAATTTATGGTATCAAAGATCAAGAAAACTTTATGTGAGTGAACACTTTGCAACACTTTGTGACGCCTGCAACAAAGGATAAAACACAGGTTTTAAAATTTTCTTTTTCTTTCAATGGAACGTTGAAAGAGCACTCATATGTTCAAACCCAGTTTAAACCTACCCTAAAAGGAATTGCTCTGTCAGCTACAAAAACACCCACAGCCATCCACCACCATACCATGAAAGTATACTTCCCCGAAATTACACAGCGTAACAGCGACATTTCACATGGTTATCACAGCATCAGACACTTTGGCACCCTGATAATGTCGCAACAACGCAGTATACTTTCTGGGCAAATTATGCATGTTAACTACATATACTGGTATACTCAGGCTGAACTGAATCCGGAAATATCTTTAAAAACTTCAACAAAGTTGCCTGTACCAGGGAATGACGGAGAAAAGCCCTGGTGGAGAAAAGCCATAAGGAGAAAAGCCCTGGTCATTTTTGCAACAATGGAGAAAAGCCCTGGTCCATTTTTGCAAGGGGTGGAGAAAAGCCCTGTTTGATTTTTTTTACTATTTTATCAGTTTCCTTTGGTCAATAAACAAATTCTAGAATAACTAAAGATTTTCAATTTAGGTCCCAAAAACATAGCTCATGAGCCCTTATTGGAAAGAGCTCATTAAGCACATCCCAATAAGATGTCATAAGCTATTTTTGAGACAAAAAATGAAAATCTTTAGTTATTCTAGAATTTGTTTATTGTTGTCTGAATGGATATTTTTTGTACTAAGTGGTTGCCACTAGAAGTCAACAAGGTCTAAGGAACAAAAAAATCGTAACTACATCCATTATTTAGTTTTAAAGCACAGAATAGCAGTTACAAAAGGATAGTCAACATGAATAAAAATGAAAAATAATAACAAACAGTTCAGTATACAAGTACTGTCAATTTGCACATATCCAAATAACATAATCCTGTTGTCTCTCTCTCTCTCTCTCTCTCTCTCTCTCTCTCTCTCTAATTCAGCAAATTATATTTTGTCTCACAAAACTCGTAGAGCTCTATCAGACAAAATATGAATTTGTGACTTCAAAAATATTGGACTCATTACTTTATGATTGAGACTGCTATCCAGGGTGAATCCCAGAAACTTTGCCTCATTACTAGCTTCAAGTTTATGGTCGTAAAGCTTAAGCTCAATATTAGGGACAGGTTTTTTCCTTTGCTTCGAAATTGATGATGAATGAAAAGTTTCATCGCGCCGAAGGGACGATGTGGGATTGAAATCCCTTGCGACCCTAACTTTATTTGTTTTGTAGCTTTATTTGCTTATAAATCCACGAGAGTCGGGAGAAAGAGCCAATAATCTTATTAAGTTTGAGTGCGCGACTTCTACTTCTACTTCTACCAGGTAGAGACCACCTTCAAAAAGTTGAAGATCTTTTCACGAGATCAATGCCCATGTGCTATGGGGAAGGTGGCCTTTTCATGAGGCCAAGTCTGAGTGCATCCAAAGAGGCACTCATGGCTAGCTCTGATGGTAACTTGTTCCATTCAGAGGTTGTCTTGGGGAAAAAGGACTCTTTCCTTTGTGTGGTTTTACATAATGGAATTTGATATGAGAGGGGTGGCTGAGTCTTGAGTGCCTTATAGGGGGAATGAGTTTACTTTCCTTGCTAATTGCTGCCATTTGGTGGTGTATTTTATAAAGCATTGCTAGTCGGGCATTTTTTCTTCTTTCACGCAGGTCTGGCCAATTCAAAGAGATAAGCATATCACTCACACTAGAGGTGTTATAGAAGCTGTTGAAGACATAGCGGGCAGCCCGGCGTTGGATCATTTCAATGTTATTTGTGTCCTTTTGCAGATGAGGGTCCCATACTGAACAGGCGTATTCAAGTGTTGGACGAACCAGAGATTTATATGCAAGTGCCTTGACTGGTATTGGGCAGGTCTTAAGATTGCGTTTCAAGAACCCTAATGTTCTTGTGGCCTTGTTGCATATGTTTGTAATGTGTGTGTCCCATTTGAGGTTTGAGCTAATGGTAACACCCAGGTACTTAGCCGACTGTACATGGTGAAGGGACTGGCCATGCAGCGTGTAATTAGATTTTATGGGTGATTTCCTATTATGAACAGTCAGTACATTACATTTATCTGGGTGGAAGGCCATCTTCCACTTTTCCTCCCATACTGCAAGTTTGTCAAGGTCATTTTGGAGTGATGTGGCATCAGTCTTTGAGTTTACTACTGAATATACAATTGTGCCGTCGGCAAATAATCGGACAGTTGATGATATGCCGTGGAGATGTCATTTATGTAAAAAAGAAATAGGGAAGGGCCAAGTACTGATCCCTGTGGGACGCCAGATTCCACCGGCACATAACCAGACATTTCTCCTTCCACTACAACTGCTTGCTTTCGATCAGAAAGAAAGTTCTGAATCCAGTTTTTAATGGGGCCATTTATGCCATAAAATTCAAGCTTATGAATGAGTAGAGAGTGGCTGACTGTGTCAAAAGCTTTTGAGAAATCCATGATTAATGTGTCGGTTTGTAGGCCTTTTTCCATGTTGGTGGTGACGTCGTCAATAAATTCTAGGAGCTGGGTCTCGCAGGATCTAGATTTGCGGAAGCCATGCTGCAGTGGGTATAGAATATTGTGCTCATCAGCATGGCTCATGATTTTACTGACAATGATGTGCTCAAGGATCTTACAACAAATGCAGGTCACTGAAACTGGTCTGTAATTTTCCGCTTTGTATTTCTGGCCTTTTTGTATATTGGGGCAACGTGGGCAGTTTTCCAGTCATCAGGGAGTGTGCCAATATCGAGAGACTTTTGAAAGATGGTTTTTAGAAGTGGTGCAATACTATCAGCTAATTCTTTGAGTTTTTTGGGTTTTATGTTATCTGGGCCTGCTGATTTACCTGGGTTGAGCTTTTTGAGGGGCTTGCATATTCCGTTCGTAGTTATGGTAAGCTTAGATATTGTGGGATAAGTTTTTTTATCAAGCATGTAGTTATTGTCTAGGAATTGCTGATTGGAAATTTCCTCTGCAGGTGAAAAAACCGATTGAAACTGTGAGTTAAGTATGGTGGCTTTAGCTTTAGGATCTGAATATAATTTGCCATTTTCTTTCAGTTGGGAAATGCCTGAGTAATCTGTCTTTTTATGCTTTATATAAGTCCAGAAATATTTCATACCATTGGGCTTATTTTCATTATCTTCAGGTGTTATTATGTCATTTATATATTTCCAGTAGGCTTGACGTAGAAGTTTCTGAACCAAAAATTTGACATGTTTAAATGATTTCCGAGTTTCTGGGTCGCCATTTTTCGCATTTTTTTGAATAATCGGTTTCTCTTATTGATCAGCTTTTTAATGTTGCTAGATACCCATGGTAGTTTGTCTTTCTTTTTACACTGTTTTTGGGGTATGTGGTCATTTGTTAGTTGGTGAAGAGTGTTCTTAAATGTGTCCCACATTGAGTTTATGTCAGGGTCATCACTGAATAGTTGGTTGTGGGTTACAGCGAGCTTTTCACGCATAGCATCCCAGTTCGCTTTCTTATAAAGATGTATATTTCGAGGCTTTTGAACAAGTTTTTGTGGGAGGGCGTCAAATTCAAAGAAAACTATGTTGTGATCAGAAATTCCTGGTATAGTTTCAACTCTGGGAATGAGGCTGGGTTTATTAGTAATGACCAAATCAAGTGTGTTTTCGCCACGTATTGGTTTTTGGACCATCTGAGTTAGGCTTGCATCGTCAATAGTCTGACCAAGGAGATAATGTAGGTTGGAGTAAGTTGTTTTGGGTTTCAGGATTTTCTTCTCCCAGTCCCAACCAGGCATGTTAAAATCTCCTCCTATAAGAAGGCTTGCATTATTTATGCTTACTGCCCGTTTTACTGAGTTGCCAAAGGCTTTCAAGCTTTGCTCATCAGACGTTTTAGGGTTATAGAAGGAACAAAGGTAGAGCATGTTACTTCCAGTGATTTCTATTTTGGCCCAGACAATTTCGCATTGATCTTTTGTTGTAAGATCTTCGGCCTCTTGGCTAACTATATCATGTCTGACCGCAATCAGGACTCCTCCCCCTTCGGATGAAATCCTGTCATGCCCAAGTAATTTATAGTCTTCGGGAAAAATTTCTATGTCTCTTGCATCTGGTTTTAGCCATGTTTCCGTTCCAAGAATGATATGTGGCTTTGTGCTCTCAATTAAGTTGGTGATAAGATGTTGTTTGTTTCTTAGTGATTGAAAATTAACATTGAGCACTCGGAGTGGTTCTTTAAAAGCAGCTATGGTTGGCTTTTTCTTGACTGGTGTAGAGCAATGTTGTGGTTTAATTGCATATGTTGTTGCTTGGGGGCTTATTGACTCAAAGCTTGCTATGGAGTTAGTCGCTAAGCTTGCATAGGGATTTGATGTGCTTATGCTGTGTATGTCAAACAGTATAGTGCTAAAGTTTGGCTTGTTACATATGATACAGTGCCAGCTTATCATACTGTCATTTAGGTCTTCATAGGCCCTACTGTGAATATCTTGACAGTTGATGTGGAACCACTGGTCACACGTTTCACAAACTATTCCTTTATGCCCCCGTGTAACAGGTTTGTCACATGTTCCGCATAAATATTGTATACTGTCATTACTGGGGCCCGGGTTTGCTTCTATGTCATTGGATTTAAGTAATATAATGACTAGACGGTATATGATCATTATATTGCAGTTTTTGTTCAGTTTCATTGTAGCTTTTTGTTTAAGAAGTTGGGATAGAAAATATCTTGATAGCAGTGACACCATACTTGATTTAAAGTCGGCAGAACTGAAAGGTATGAAGGGTGTTGAATCATGCCAGGATGGAATGTTGGCAGTTGTATCTGTGGTTTTGTGAGAGACCGAATAGGTGGATTGCAACAATGATTCTTTGGGATGGAGTGGATATAATGTAATTTCATCTTGAGTTTGTTCATGATCTACTAGTTCAATGCCCGCAGGAGCAGTATTAGCTAGGCTGAGAAGCAAGATGAGCAGAGCAGGAGATGCCATTTTTGTGGAATTTTTTTTTTTTTTTTTTTTTTTTTTTTTTTAAAGTTTTTATTATTATTATACTAGAGGTTTTTGGGTGGCAAATGTACGTGAGTTCACTGTAGAGAGAAGGTGCAGCCTATACACTACAGCAGTCCCTGACAATGGGTACCCTTCACCAGGTTAGTCCTAAGCTACTCTGATATGAATTGTGTTATCTTCGTTCTGGGTGCTACCCCCAGACACAGTATGATGTTACGATGATGGCAAGGTTAGCATGAAAAGCAAAGTCAGAAATAAGTGCATCTAGATATAGTACATTTGCCAGTTGCTATCCAAAAACTGGCTAGAAGTTAGAAACAATAAACTGAAACCGCAGTTTGGTGGTTATTTTAGAAAAAGGAAAAAGAAACCCAAACAGTCGCTGGCTTGGGAGAAGCCCCAGCATATTGCCCTTGACGGTTACAAAAAGGAAAAAATCCACCAACATGTGTTTTTGAAAGCTGGGAGTCATCCATCAGCCTTTTAGGGAGAGTGGATGCTGAGTAATGGCCATCTGGTCTGCCTTCAAGGGGAATAGATGACGGGGTGATTGGAGGGAAAAAACATACACACACACCCTCTCACAGACACGCATCCTCAAGCCCTTAAAAAGTGCTATTAAAACTTTATTCAAATGTTTATTTATATAAAATGTACACTCGTCCCCAGCCAGACAAGCTTGTTTCAATCCTTGCCTGGTGTTTGGTGGTTTTCTGTATATGTTAACAGAAAGGTAGGTTGCACCTATTCCTCCTACGCTTAGTCTACCATTTCCATGCGTCTTCTTGATAAGAGTGTTGCAAGAAAATTTGAGAATGTTCAATTAGAAAAGTTATAGGTAGAGAGAAAGATAGGTATCCGCTATTGTATATTGTGACTGTTGTGTGATTGTTATTATGGATGGAGTGAGGGGTAGGTTTCTTCGGAGCCCACTCCCCACACGCAGAGTTGCGAGGCAATCCTCACAGACTCAATCCTAAAGATCTCAATGAGTAGCGAGGCAATCCTCGCTGACTCTACGCAGTTTAATTCTATTGAGTAATTTAATTTACTGTGGCTTATTTTGTTTTTCTGTTAAAGGTTCGATGTTCGTTCAGCTTCACCATTGATTCACTATCCTGGAGTATGTGGAGGGTTTGTTATACAGGTCTTATTAAACGCAATTCATACGCGCTTTAGCAGAGTTGCAAGGCAGTCCTCACAGACTCTATCCTAAAGTACTCCAATGAGTAGCGAGGCAATCCTCACTGACTCCACGCAATTTTGTTATATTGTATAATTATTTTTTTTCCGGAAATGTATTTTGTTTTTCTATTAAGGGATCGATGTTCGGTCAGCTCATTCATTAATTCACTATCTTGAAGTATGTTGAGGGTTTTGTTTTGTAGGTCTTTTAATCGCGTATCAATGGTTTCTATTTTTGCTAGTTCGTAATAATAATAATAACACTTTGGCCAGCCGCTGATTTGTCGCGGTTCTCGGACGAGAAGGCCTCGGTTACCCCTGTACTCCCAACTGCCTCCCTACTCCCACGCTTCTCCTCTCCTCCCAACACTCGGAGACGAACTGCTGGATGACATCCCTTGCCCCATTCTTCTTCCCAATCTCTCTGATTAGCATATTAACCCTCTCCTTTGAGTCTCCCCCCTAACCACATGTCCTTCATTCTCCCATCTCACTTCCCCAATATACTCCCAGTGAATCTTATTCTGTAGGACTGGTACTTTGGGCATTCTAGAAGAAAGTGTTCCAAGG
Organism: Pictodentalium vernedei; assembly: GCA_031216915.1. NCBI lineage: Eukaryota > Metazoa > Mollusca > Scaphopoda > Dentaliida > Dentaliidae > Pictodentalium > Pictodentalium vernedei. The sequence goes on from CM062294.1 coordinate 233,868,857, forward strand.
TCTCCACCATGCCCAAATTACACATGTGGCACTCCTTTTCACTGTTTTTCCCCATTTTTCCCCTCAGATCCAGGGACCGCGATATCAGCTTGAATAACAGTGGCCCCCCAAAGGTGTCATCAAGGTACTCTTCAAAACCTGGCTTCTCTTTATCACGCAGGCCACTCAAAGACCTCTTGGATTTGACCCCCTCACGCCAATTACGATTACAATCCTCCATGACCCTTTCTCTGGCGATTTTTTTACCCTGCTTTGCCCCAACGTCCAGGTCCGACATATCCAATGAGTAGTTCTCTACTAGCTCCCTCACTTGGACCATCCGCCCCGTCTTGATATTTGAGTTGAAAATTCTCATGAACATTACTTTACACCATCGGCTGTCGGGGAGATTTACCAAATAATTAAGATAACCGAGTTTCAACAGGTCTATCCTGTCCTTGATCCTCATCCACCCAAGCTCAGTCCTGATTGCTTCTGGCGCTGGGGCATTACTCGACCCCGTTACCCATCGGCCTGCATCGTTCCGCAGGATTTCCAAGCTCTTAACAGCCGTCTGGTTTAGGGGTACCACTTCCATACCGTATGTTATACTTGGCAGACCCACCATTTCCCAAATAGTTTTCCCCACGAAAACCTTATTGAAACTGTTTCACCCTATAAGTTTCATTTGGTTAAGGATTCGCTTCCCCTTCAGAATCAATTTATTTGCGTGGTTTCGATAGATGCCTCTTCCTGTAATGTTTATATTTACCCCCAAATACTCGTAATCAACTGTCTCGCCTACACTGAGAAGTTTGCTGCTACCTTGCGGAATGCTGAACTCACCCACTCTCCACCTTCGAATGGGGTCCACTTTGCGGCCCACAGGTATAACTTTGCTTTCATTAAGTTCGAGTCTCCATTTGCACCCATATTTCGCAACAGTTCCCAGCATTTTCGTTAGCCCCTCTTCGCTTTCTGACACTAGCACAATATCGTCTGCAAAAAATAGCCCTGGGATATTCAAGTCCCCAACTGCTACACCCCCCTCGTCGCTATGCAGGAGTTCATCTCATAAACCTTTGAGGTACAATGCAAACAGAATTGGCGAAAGGATACACCCATGTTTGGCCCATCTCCATAGGCCTCATCATCCACTTCTACCCCTATCACCTCCCTCCATAAATTAATATCTGTGAGAATGTAGTCGATTATTGATTTTCTGTCGTTCCTCTCCCAGGTCCATTTCCCCTTACACCTCGCATCCCTGTTCAGAATCTTCAGGCCGAGCTCGTTTGTGAAGTTCAACAGCTTTCTTCCATTCCTGTTGACTTTCTTGTCCCCACCCTCTATGCCTTCTTCATTATTACCTTTGTGTACATTAAAGTCACCCATCAGAATTATACCGAGCCCCTAGTTTTGTAGTTCTGTGATATTGGACCTTAGTGTTGAGTATATCGAGTCATTCCACTCGGGTTTGCTTCCCTCCACCGCACAGTACACAATCCCACGGGCAATACTTTTGTTTCTCAGATTGATCCTTACCTATCCAATTTCTTTCGATACCTCAGCCGAGGTGCTGGCATCTTCCAGGTCTGTGGTCAGCGACGGTTTTAAATCCTCTTTAACGTACATGCCTACCCCTCCCATTTTTTCTGGCCTTCCGTTCGCCCTACACCTATCCACACGCACACCCTTACTTGGTTTACCCGTTCCTCGTGTCTTACCCACGTTTCGCTTAAGCCCATGACGTCAAACTCCTCTGCCTCGATCAATGTAGCAATTTCACTTACTTTCCGGTGGAGACCCTGGATGTTGCTATAACCCACTTTCAGGGTATCAAGATTCATTGGCTTCCGCCTACTGGTCCCATTATTATCTAGTCCCTGGATGTTTGTATATCCTATTTTGTGTACCTGTGCTTTCCTTGGAATGCTATTCCGATTGAAGTGGATTTTTGGTCCCTTTTCCTTATCCAACTTATCCCATTTTTTACAACTATGGTTCATAACACATTTCCTGTGTTCATTCTCCCCTTCTCGGAAGGCCAGAAAAAGGGGGGGATAGGCATGTACATTAAAGAGGATATAAAACCGTCACTGATCACGGACCTGGAAGAGGTCAGCACCTCGGCTGATGTATCGAAAGAAATTGGATGAGTAAGGATCAATCTGAGAAACAAAAGTATTGCCCTTGGGGTTGTGTACTGTGCGGTGGAGGAAAGCAAACCCGAGTGGAATGACTCGATATACTCAACACTAAGGGCCAATATCACAGAGCTACAAAACAAGGGGTTCGGTATAATTATGATGGGTGACTTTAATGGCCACATAGGTGATAAGGAAGAAGTCATAGAGGGTGGGGACAAGAAAGTCAACAAGAATGGAAGGAAGCTGTTGAACTTCACAAACGAGCTCGGTCTGAAGATTCTGAACAGGGACGCGAGGTGTAAGGGGAAATGGACCTGGGAGAGGAACGATATAAAATCAATAATCGACTACATTCTCACAGATATTAATTTATGGAGGGAGGTGATAGGGGTAGAAGTGGATGATGAGGGTAAAATGGAGGTGGATAGTGATCACAACTTGATTACAGTGACGATCAGGGCCAAAAATCTAGTGAAAAGCAAAGGAAGCTTTAAGGAGATTTGGGAACTCAAAAAGGATGCTGACTGGGCGAAGTTGAATGAAAAACTGAAACCAAAGCTTGCAACCGTGCCCAAGGGGTCAGTATCCAGCCGACGCCATAGTTTCGAACCTAGTGGAGGCAGGGAAGGAAAGTGTAGGAAAGATCAGGGTGCCAACACGGGAACTTGGGTACATAGTGAATGAAGAACTGAAAAGGGCTATAAAGGGAAGAAAAGCTAAATGTGCTGCATAAAGGAGAAGTAGAAAACTTAAGGTGCGGAAAGCAATGAGGCCACAGTAGCAAAGGAAGAATACCAACAAGCACGAAATAAAGTAAATAAGATTAAAGACGATAATCGGAGTGTGCGAAATAGCAGTCTTATTAGGACGCTAAGAACATCGGGGGGGGGGGGGGGTCGAGTTCGAACGTATTTTGGAAATGGGTGAATAAACGTAACAAAGGAAGTAACCCACAGAATATTAAAGTAGATGGCAGAGTTACAGACGAGCAAGATCAAGTCGCATCAGAACTAATCAAGCACTGGGAAAAGGTAAACGATAAGCGATGGGACATGGGGAGCCCACCTGAGTGTCCGAATCAGGTCGAGGAAAACCTATCGAACTTCGTGTGTCGCGAAATTAAAACGGAAGAGGTGCGAAATGTGATCTCAAAATTAAGGGATGGAAAAGCGGGAGGAGTGGATGAAATTCGAAACGAGTTTATCAGAAAAGGGGGAGAGGAATTCGTGGAAAGCCTAACTGCCCTATTCAATCTAGCCATAGACAATTAAGAAGTTCCAAAGGAGTGGAGAGAAAGCAAAATGACATTTATTCACTAAAAGGGGGAAAAAGACGTTTTGGATAACTATCGAGGGATCTCTGTCAGTAGCAACATTGGAAAAGTTTTCTGTAAAGTCATGTATGGGAGACTAGAGGAGGTGCTTGAAGAGAAGAGTGTTTTGGGAGAAATCCAGAATGGCTTCAGGAAGGGAAGGCGAGTTACTGACCATCTTTTCACGCTATCCCAAATGATAGAATCCGCGAAAGCAAAAAAGAAAAAGCTGTTTATGGTCTTTTTGGATGTCAAAAAGGCATACGATAGAGTATGGAGGGAGGGTATGTGGCGCAAGCTGGAAGCTGATTACGAGTATTTGGGGGTAAATATAAACATTACACGAAGAGGCATCTACCGAAACCACACAAATAAATTGATTCTGAAGGGGAAGCGAATCCTTAACCAAATGAAACTTATAGGGAGAAACAGTTTCAATAAGGCTTTCGTGGAGAAAACCATTTGGGAAATGGTGGGTCTGCCAAGTATAACATACGGTACGGAAGTGGCGCCCCTAAACTAGACGGCCGTAAAGAGTTTGGAAATCCTGCAGAACGATGCAGGCCGATGGATAACGGGGTCGAGGAATGCTGTAGCGCTAGAAGCAATCAGGGGTGAGCTTGAGTGGCTGAGGATCAAGGACAGGATAGACCTGTTGAAACTCGGTTATCTTAATTATTTGGTAAATCTCCCCCGACAGCCGATGGTGTAAAGTAATGTTCCAGAGAATTTTCAACTCAAATAACAAGACGAGGTGGATGGTCCAAGTGAGGGAGCTAGTAGAGAACTACTCATTGGAGATCTCGGACCTGGGCGTTGGGGCAAACCAGGGTAAAAAAATCGTCAGAGAATGGGTCATGAAGGATTGTAACCGTAATTGGCGAAAGGGGGTCAAATCAAAGAGGTCTTTGGGTGGCCTGTGTGATAAAGAGAAGCCAGGTTTTGAAGAGTACCTTGATGACACCTTTGGGGGGGTCACTGTTGTTCAAGATGAGGTCGCGATCCCTGGAGCTGAGGGGCAAAATTGGGAAAGACAGTGAAAGGGAGTGCCAGATGTGTAATTTGGGTATGGTGGAGACCCTGGAACACTTTCTTCTAGAACGCCCGAAGTACCAGTCTAAAAGAATAAGATTCATTGGGAGTATAATGGGGAAGTGGGATGGGAGAATGAAGGACATGTGGTTAGGGGAGACTCAAAGGAGAGGGTTAATATGCTAATCGGAGAGATTGGGAAGAATGGGGCAAGGGATGTCATCAAGCAGTTCGTCTCCGAGTGTTGGGAGGAGAGGATAAGCATGGGAATAGGGAGGCAGTTGGGAGTACAGGGGTAACCGAGGCCTTCTCGTCCGAGAACCGCGACAAATCAGCGGCTGGCCAAAGTGTTATTATTTTTTTGCCCCAAAAAGCTGTAATTTATAGCACTCTTTTCAACGTTTAGAACCCTTTTCCCTGAGATGTGAGATAGTATTTCGCCTAATAGGTTGGGGATATGGCCATATTCTCCATATCCAACAATGACACTATGGCCAAAGACTTATTGGAGGAATTACCATCAGAAAACCAGGTAATTATCGCCCCAAACGTCGATAACTTATAGCCCCAGGCATTTACTGTAGGATTCACCATTCCAGAAAATGGCTCTAGCTCTATAACCCACACAGAAAGAACGACCAAACCGAGTACCTGTAAAACATTCATCATTTTGTGCTTCTTCTTTTGTTTGAAGTAAGCATAAGAAAAATTGTTTCTTATAGTTACTACAAACGAGGGAAATACACAAAATGTCCAAGTTTAGAAACTACGATTTGAGAGAATATTTCATCAAATAGGCTATATATAGCTTCAAAGCGCTTTTAGTAAGTGTATATAAATACGTGCATGAGCGCGCACATGAGAGTGCATGGATGCATGTATGTATGCATATGTATGTAAATATATATGTTTGTGTGTGCGTCTATGTGCGTGCGTATGTATGTATGTATGTATGTATGTATGTATGTATGTATGTATGTATGTATGTATGTATGTATGTATGTATGTATGTATGTGTGTATGTGTGTGTGTGTGTGTGCGTGCGTGCGTGCGTGCGTGCGTGCGTGCGTGCGTGCGTGCGTGCGTGCGTGCGTGCGTGCGTGCGTGCGTGCGTGCGTGCGTGCGTGCGTGCGTGCGTGCGTGCGTGTGAAAGTAGTCGGCTTCCCTGCACACAGTCCATATCCAATTTACACGTATGCTGTGATTACAGTCTACTTGTATTCTCTGTAATACTAGATGAGTTACCGGATCAGTTTGCACCCAGGTTGGGTTCTTGCTTTCTTTCTTCATTCAATATTCTCTTTTTTCCTACAGTACCTCTCATGTTAATTTCCATGGTTTAAACAAAATAAACGTAACTGTATGAGTGTCATTAATCCGATTATATCGTTATATTGTAAATGTAAAACCTGGAAACGACCTTTATAAGCTCTTTAGCTTTCTGTCGGATCCACCATCAACAATGTTGTACTTTGTATCTCTTGAAATGTTGAACAAATAAATATTGTTTAAACTAAATAGGCTATAAAGATATGGCCCCAAGGATTTAACGCCGAATTCCCATACCCGAAAATTACGCTGCCGCCCTAAGATTTACTGTAGGAATATACCCCAAAACTTGGTAACTCATAGCCCCGAGTATTTACTGTATGATTCCTCATACCCGAAAATAGCAAAATAGTCCCAGCTTGGGGCTATTGTTAGTTACAAACTTTGTTGGTGACCTAATATGGTGTATATGGTGTCAGTTAGTCCCATATTGGACAAGAGCAAAGCTCGCGTCTAGCATGGAATTAACTGACACCATATATACCATATTAGGTCACCAACAAACTGTGTAACGAATGAAAATCCCAGATACATATAGGAGGTAAGATATAGTGCCATTTTCTGGTATGGGACTCCGTGAATCCATTATCCATGATATTTGGCATAAACTTGCATTGCATTCTTTGTTCATTCTACAAAATCAATATTAAATACCAGAACAGCACAAAAAGGCAGCAACATTTGATTCTCTTACTGACACACATTTGCAGTGAAACCAGCGGAAGCATGCGTCACACTGTACCCATTTGTTGGATGCTGACGATGTGCAAAATGGAAACTCGGTTTTATTATAAATTATTGAACGTTTGTGGTGGGCTATAATAGGTATATACAGGAAAATACACAACCATTACAACCACGGAGTTTAAAGATTTATAAGGATGCCATTCAAACTGATGTGTCTTGACATCCATATTTGTGTGGTTTTATTATAAATTATTGAACTTTGAGACCCCCAACCACCCAAATAATATTTCCTTCTGATTCCCCTGAGAATCCCCCCCTCTCTCTCTCTCTCTCTCTCTCTCTCTCTCTCTCTCTCTCTCTCTCTCTCTCTCCCTCCCTCTCTCTCGGGGAAAGGTGAGATCGGCCCAACGAGCTTTTCAAGAATTAATGTTAATTACTGATATTTTTAAATTACCGAATAATCGAATGTTGGTTTCTTTTGCCGCTATACACGGCTCACTCAAACATTACAATAACGGAGTTCAAAGATTTATAAGAATGCCATTCAAACTGATGTGTCTTGACATCCATATTTGTGTGGTTTTATTATAAACTATTGAACATTGAGACCCCCCCCCCCCCCCCCCCGCCCCATTCATCCAAATAATACTTCCTTCTGATTCCCCTGAGAATTTCTCTCTCTCTCTCTCTCTCTCTCTCTCTCTCTCTCTCTCTCTCTCTCTCTCTCTCTCTCTGTCTCTCTGTCTCTCTCTCTTGAGACACCCCCCCACACACACACACACAAATATTTCCTTCCGATGCACCTGAGAATATCTCTCAGAGTTCAAAGATGAAAATAATTCAATCTGGCTACCCCCCCCCCCCCCCCACACACACACACCCCATTATGGCTTGAATCAGATGAGGGGGGGGGGGGCGCCTCCATCAATTCGTTCACAAATTGTAAACTTATGACTTTGAAAATTTCCTCATCTGTGAAGATTTGGTGTCTTTTCTGGTGCGAAAATCAATCGTTATCGATGAATGCCCGAGATGCATGAATTGTGCGCCTTCTTCTTCCCCCACCTCCCCCACGAAAATCTAAATTGTATCCAACTTCTGTCAAATTAGAATTCAGGGCAATTAATTATATAATCCTCACCTGCACCCATCCCACCCCCACCCTCCAAAAAGATAAAACATTATCAAAATTGTAATTACCTGATGTTTCTCTTTCATCATATGGAAATACATACTTCTCCCACTTTTGGTAGGACTGGCTGAAGCTTTGCAAATTTGCTGTCGTCAATGCTAGTGATAATATCTTCTAAATCTTGTATTGTAAGAGTGTCCTCCTGCAGCAAATAAGGCTGCGCTGCTTCCGTGACTGTTGACTGAGAATGAGCAAACAACATATGAATGAATGAAAGGTTTTAGCGCGCCGAAGGCGCGCAGGGACGATGTGGGATTTACAAATCCCTTACGGCCCGGTTAACCTTATTTTACTTTACTTGGATCGCACAGGCCTGGCTTTGCTACTGCCTCAAATGGGGTCTGAGGGGGTATGCATGCGGTTAGAATTCCCGGCAGTTTACGTTGGAGTGATAGATTGTCAATAATCAATCCCTCAACACCATTAAGACTATTAGAGAGTGGGCTCTATTCGGTTCCAGCTTGGCGATGGTAGAGGTTTGAGTCCCACCATGGTGGCGAGCCAGAATATAATGTTGTGCGATGGCAAATGTAAGGGAAGAACAGGGAAGAACAGGGAAGAAGAGAAAAGAAAACCAAACAGCAACGCCGGTTTGGAAGCGGCCCCGGTATATGACCATAGCGGTTATAAAAAAGGAGTGGAGAAATCTCCAACAGTTTAGTTTTGAAAAACCGGGAGTCATCCATCAAGCCTTCTGGGAGATAGGATGCCGTATGTGATTATGAGGTATCTGGTTATCCTTTGGGAATTCAAAATTACCTCCCCCACCCCACCCCCACCCAGAAAAAGCCCTTGAAAGGGTTGTTTGCTGGCAAGATTGTTTCAATCCTTGCCTTGGTCTTGTTATGTTTTCTGCACATCTTTGCATGAGGATTGTTTCAGTCCCTCATAGTTTGTCATTCAGTTTGGTGGGACTCACTAAAATGTGTAACCCGAACCCGATCTGAGAAAATGTGTATCTGAGAAATATAGATTGGATTTAAATCATTATTTATGTATATTACACTTATATTTTACTTGCGGTATCTTAGGTGAACATTAAAGGCACCGGAACACTGCTTTTGAACATTACACTTACAATCTGTCTTTTATTAAGATTTTCCCTTCTGAAACTCACTAAAATGTGTATCTCGAATTGGCCGATCTGTTGCTAATTGACCTGATTTTCGGTTGAGGTGCAAAACAGATGATATCTCGCATTGGGATTATAATGAGAACGTGGGGTGAGATCGCGCGATAGTTGTTGCTAATTATTTTGTGGACATTCTGTCAAGACGTTCACAGCATTAAAACCGGAGGTCCACTGGCTGAAACTGTGCTTGTAGTTTTTGTGCATAAGACAGAATTTGAGAGTTTGGGGTGATAACTCCACTCCATATACATGTACTGTACATGCAATAAACACATTAATTTTGTTTATAAAATCTTGGACAACGTTTTCAGAATTAAATGAATAAAAGCATAAATAAAGCACAATATTCAAAAGAGCTAACAGTTGTTGCATACATAGTCAATTTGGTTAACATTGCTGGCTGATATATCAACACACCTATAATGTACCCAGGTATCGCATCCCTCGGTGGCACATTCTACCATGTTATCATACAGATTTGGAAGTCGACATTCGTCACAGTCCAGGTCCAAGTCATAAATTAGCACATGCTTTCTGTTTATTCTGAGAGCTCTTTTTTTGGTTGGGAAAGGGTTTCAAAATTTCTCACATCGGCCCGAACCATGCGTGTTTCCGTCCTGTGTGTGAAATTTTGAAAATCAGCCGATGAAAGCGCCATTTCCTCGCTCATAGAAGCAGAATTATGGTCGCCATAACCTCTAGAAATAAAGGCAATTCTGTCCAAAAATTTTCTAAAATGTAGTCACTTGAAGGAAGAACAGTTTATCGTTAAGAGTGAGGTGAATGATTTTCTGGCGCCACCCTTGGTGAAAACATTGTCCCTGATGGGTGGGGGAGGGTTAGGCCTCCTCCACAAGGGGATGCAACCCGCGCTGACCCTCCCCGGCGCCACCCATGGGAAGGGGGAGGGTGCTCGATGGGGGACGCGATGTAGGCTTCCTCACCAGAGGGTCGCGGCAAATCAGCGGCTGGCCAAAGTATTATTATTATAACAGCTCTTTGCTGAAATTAAAATAATACTTAGACCGGCCGTTGATTTGACGTGGTCTTCAGATGAGAATATCTTGGTTATCTCTGCGCCCCAACCGCTGCTCCCTCGCCCCAACCTTTGTTTCCCCAACACCCTTCATTCTCCCACCCCACGTTCTCATTATAATCCCAATGCGAGATATCACTTATTTTGCACCTCAACCGAAAATCAGGTCAATTAGCAACAGCTCGGCCAATTCGATATACACATTTTAGTGAGTTCCAAAAGGGAAAATCTTAATAAAAGACAGATTGTAAGTGTAATTTTCAAAAGCAGTGTTCCGGTGCCTTTAATGTTCACCTAAGATACCGCAAATAAAATATAAGCGTAATATATACATAAATAATGATTTAAATGCAATTTATATTTCTCAGATACACATAGGTATATACAGGAAAATACACAACCATTACAACCACGGAGTTAAAAGATTTATAAGGATGCCATTCAAACTGATGTGTCTTGACATCCATATTTGTGTGGTTTTATTATAAATTATTGAACTTTGAGACCCCCAACCACCCAAATAATATTTCCTTCTGATTCCCCTGAGAATCCCTCTCTCTCTCTCTCTCTCTCTCTCTCTCCCTCCCTCTCTCTCGGGGAAAGGTGAGATCGGCCCAACGAGCTTTTCAAGAATTAATGTTAATTACTGGTATTTTTAAATTACCGAATAATCGAATGTTGGTTTCTTTTGCCGCTATACACGGCTCACTCAAACATTACAATAACGGAGTTCAAAGATTTATAAGAATGCCATTCAAACTGATGTGTCTTGACATCCATATTTGTGTGGTTTTATTATAAACTATTGAACGTTGAGACCCCCCCCCCCGCCCCATTCATCCAAATAATACTTCCTTCTGATTCCCCTGAGAAATTTTCTCTCTCTCTCTCTCTCTCTCTCTCTCTCTCTCTCTCTCTCTGTCTCTCTGTCTGTCTCTCTGTCTCTCTCTCTTGAGACACCCCCCCCCCCACACACACACACAAATATTTCCTTCCGATGCACCTGAGAATATCTCTCAGAGTTCAAAGATGAAAATAATTCAATCTGGCTACCCCCCCCCCCCCCCACACACACCCCATTATGGTTTGAATCAGATGAGGGGGGGGGGGGCGCCTCCATCAATCCGTTCACAAATTGTAAACTTATGACTTTGAAAATTTCCTCATCTGTGAAGATTTGGTGTCTTTTCTGGTGCGAAAATCAATCGTTATCGATGAATGCCCGAGATGCAAGAATTGTGCGCCTTCTTCTTCCCCCCACCTCCCCCACGAAAATCTAAATTGTATCCAACTTCTGTCAAATTAGAATTCAGGGCAATTAATTATATAATCCTCACCTGCACCCATCCCACCCCCACCCTCCAAAAAGATAAAACATTATCAAAATTGTAATTACCTGATGTTTCTCTTTCATCATATGGAAATACATACTTCTCCCACTTTTGGTAGGACTGGCTGAAGCTTTGCAAATTTGCTGTCGTCAATGCCAGTGATAATATCTTCTAAATCTTGTATTGTAAGAGTGTCCTCCTGCAGCAAATAAGGCTGCGCTGCTTCCGTGACTGTTGACTGGGAATGAGCAAACAACATATGAATGAATGAAAGGTTTTAGCGCGCCGAAGGCGCGCAGGGACGATGTGGGATTTACAAATCCCTTACGGCCCGGTTAACCTTATTTTACTTTACTTGGATCACACAGGCCTGGCTTTGCTACTGCCTCAAATGGGGTCTGAGGGGGTATGCATGCGGTTAGAATTCCCGGCAGTTTACGTTGGAGTGATAGATTGTCAATAATCAATCCCTCAACGCCATTAAGACTATTAGAGAGTGGGCTCTATTCGGTTCCAGCTTGGCGATGGTAGAGGTTTGAGTCCCACCATGGTGGCGAGCCAGAATATAATGTTGTGCGATGGCAAATGTAAGGGAAGAACAGGGAAGAAGAGAAAAGAAAACCAAACAGCAACGCCGGTTTGGAAGCGGCCCCGGTATATGACCATAGCGGTTATAAAAAAGGAGTGGAGAAATCTCCAACAGTTTAGTTTTGAAAAACCGGGAGTCATCCATCAAGCCTTCTGGGAGATAGGATGCCGTATGTGATTATGAGGTATCTGGTTATCCTTTGGGAATTCAAAATTACCTCCCCCACCCCACCCCCACCCAGAAAAAGCCCTTGAAAGGGTTGTTTGCTGGCAAGATTGTTTCAATCCTTGCCTTGGTCTTGTTATGTTTTCTGCACATCTTTGCATGAGGATTGTTTCAGTCCCTCATAGTTTGTCATTCAGTTTGGTGGGACTCACTAAAATGTGTAACCCGAACCCGATCTGAGAAAATGTGTATCTGAGAAATATAGATTGGATTTAAATCATTATTTATGTATATTACACTTATATTTTACTTGCGGTATCTTAGGTGAACATTAAAGGCACCGGAACACTGCTTTTGAACATTACACTTACAATCTGTCTTTTATTAAGATTTTCCCTTCTGAAACTCACTAAAATGTGTATCTCGAATTGGCCGATCTGTTGCTAATTGACCTGATTTTCGGTTGAGGTGCAAAACAGATGATATCTCGCATTGGGATTATAATGAGAACGTGGGGTGAGATCGCGCGATAGTTGTTGCTAATTATTTTGTGGACATTCTGTCAAGACGTTCACAGCATTAAAACCGGAGGTCCACTGGCTGAAACTGTGCTTGTAGTTTTTGTGCATAAGACAGAATTTGAGAGTTTGGGGTGATAACTCCACTCCATATACATGTACTGTACATGCAATAAACACATTAATTTTGTTTATAAAATCTTGGACAACGTTTTCAGAATTAAATGAATAAAAGCATAAATAAAGCACAATATTCAAAAGAGCTAACAGTTGTTGCATACATAGTCAATTTGGTTAACATTGCTGGCTGATATATCAACACACCTATAATGTACCCAGGTATCGCATCCCTCGGTGGCACATTCTACCATGTTATCATACAGATTTGGAAGTCGACATTCGTCACAGTCCAGGTCCAAGTCATAAATTAGCACATGCTTTCGGTTTATTCTGAGAGCTCTTTTTTTGGTTGGGAAAGGGTTTCAAAATTTCTCACATCGGCCGAACCATGCGTGTTTCCGTCCTGTGTGTGAAATTTTGAAAATCAGCCGATGAAAGCGCCATTTCCTCGCTCATAGAAGCAGAATTATGGTCGCCATAACCTCTAGAAATAAAGGCAATTCTGTCCAAAAATTTTCTAAAATGTAGTCACTTGAAGGAAGAACAGTTTATCGTTAAGAGTGAGGTGAATGATTTTCTGGCGCCACCCTTGGTGAAAACATTGTCCCTGATGGGTGGGGGAGGGTTAGGCCTCCTCGACAAGGGGATGCAACCCGCGCTGACCCTCCCCGGCGCCACCCATGGGAAGGGGGAGGGTGCCCGATGGGGGACGCGATGTAGGCTTCCTCACCAGAGGGTCGCGGCAAATCAGCGGCTGGCCAAAGTATTATTATTATAACAGCTCTTTGCTGAAATTAAAATAATACTTAGACCGGCCGTTGATTTGACGTGGTCTTCAGATGAGAATATCTTGGTTATCTCTGCGCCCCAACCGCTGCTCCCTCGCCCCAACCTTTGTTTCCCCAACACCCTTCATTCTCCCACCCCACGTTCTCATTATAATCCCAATGCGAGATATCACTTATTTTGCACCTCAACCGAAAATCAGGTCAATTAGCAACAGCTCGGCCAATTCGATATACACATTTTAGTGAGTTCCAAAAGGGAAAATCTTAATAAAAGACAGATTGTAAGTGTAATTTTCAAAAGCAGTGTTCCGGTGCCTTTAATGTTCACCTAAGATACCGCAAATAAAATATAAGCGTAATATATACATAAATAATGATTTAAATGCAATTTATATTTCTCAGATACACATTTTGTCAGATCGGGTTCGCTTTACACATTTTAGTCAGTCCCAGTTTGGTCGTGTGTCTGATGAGATAGAGGAGGTAGAAAAGATAGAGAGCTGGAAATTAGAGCAATTCGGTTTTTAATTTACAACTGTGACGACAAGTGACATGCGAATGGGGGAAGCCAGCATTTTTTCCCCGAAATTTATATCTCGGAGAGGGGAGACCCGGCAGCAGGTGGAGATTTTCCTCGCTGTTTGCAACTCCGGCTGGTAACAGAGGCAAGCTTTCGTGCGTATCCTGTCACCCGCAGCCAGTTCTGAATTTATGTCACAGTCACAGAATGCCTGGCACACCTCATCGCAATGATGTAATTTTTAACCCTTTCGATGGACACGGCCCATATTATTTAGTTTTCATATTGAGGACGCGATGCGCGTTGAGTTCTATTATTAATTCGCTGCCTTGAAGTCTATTTAGAGTTTTGCTTTGAAGATCTTTTAAGCGCATTGCTATAGTGTCTATTTTTGCTATCTCGCGAAGTTGTTTTATCGATGTCCACGTGGGCTTGCGCAGAGCCACGCGCAAGGCATGATATTGGACCCGTTGTAGTTTTTCAATGCTGGTTTTATTCAGGTCACTTGTTATTATGGCCCCATACTCTAGTACTGGGCGTATATATGATTTGTAAAGCTTGAGGAGAACTTCTTTATTGGCTCCCCAATTTTTACCTCTAATCATTTTCGGGAAATTGATGCGTTTAGTGGCTTTGACAGTGACTGAGTTTACGTGATTGTTTAGATTGAGACTGCTATCCAGGGTGAATCCCAGAAACTTTGCCTCATTACTAATAATAATAATAATAATAATAATTGATTTTGTAAAAGCGTAAAACCACGAAGAGTGCCCTAAAACGCTTCACAGAAATAAAATACACTTTTCTGAAAATAAAGAGTCACATGTTTCAGTTTCCTCTAGGGAGGTTCAGGAGAATGCTTCAGTAAATAGGAAAGTTTTAAGATTTCTTTTGAAGATGTTGATAGTTTCTGAATTTCTGACACTAATCGGCAACGCATTCCACAATCTTGGACCCACGATGGAGAACACACGATCATTAGCCAGATTAGATCTGCTAAAAGGTATGACTAGTTGAATTTGATCTTTAGATCTCAGACTGCGTGATGGAGTATATACAGTGATGAGCTCTTGCAGGTAAACTGGAGCCAGTTTGTGGATACATTTGAATACTAAGATCAATATTTTGAAATTAATTCACTGTTTAACTGGAAGCCAATGTAATTGTCTTAAAACAAGTGTTATGTGTTCAGAGCATTTGGTACCAGTAATTATCCTAGCAGCAATATTCTGAACTTTTTGAAGCTTCTGAATCAAATACTGCGGCAGCCCCACTAACACTGAATTACAATAGTCTAGTTGTGAGGTGATGAAAGAATGCACAAGTTTTTCAAGTGCTGACTGGTTAAGATAAGTTCTCAGTCTTCCAATATTCCGAAGCTGCCAGTAACATTTTTGATTTATATGGATGTCTAGCTTTAAATTTGAGTCCATAATCAGTCCAATATTCCTGACCAATTCACTTTTCATAGTGATGTTGTTTCCAACCTGAATTGATGTAACAGTGGGTGTAGGCATGCGAACCTCGGATATCACTAAGAATTCTGTTTTAGAGTCATTCATTTTCAGTTTAAAATCTATCATCCATTCCCGCACCAGATTTATGCAAGTTTCCATGTTGCTGACTGCAGTGATTGAGTCACTTTGAAGAGATGAATTAAATGTAATGTACAGTTGAGTATCATCAGCATACAGATGATATGATATGCCATGCCTTTTAAGAAGACGACCCAGAGAAGAAGTGTACAGAGTAAACAAAAGTGGACCAAGAACTGAGCCCTGAGGAACACCACACTTTAACATCTTGCTTTCTGAACCGGTCTTGTTGATATATATTTGTTGACTGCGAACTTCTAGATATGATGCAAACCATGATAAGACAGTTCCACATATGCCATGCTGTGTCAATGTCTGCAAAAGAATATCATGATCGACTGTGTCGAATGCTGCTGACAAATCCAAGAGAACAAGCAGTACAGCCTTACCCTCAGACACTGATTTAACAATGTCGTTGTTGACTCGCAGTAAAGCTGTCTCTGTACTATGATTGGCTCTGTATGCAGACTGGAAAGGCTCTAAAAGACCATTTTCATGCAGATGTTTTTTGAGTTGTGAAGCAACAACCTTTTCCAACAATTTAGACAGGAAGGACAGGTTCGATACTGGTCGATAATTCTTCAGGTTGTCAGGATCAAGAGATGGCTTCTTGATGAGTGGAGTAACAAGTGCTTTTTTCAGTGGGCGTGGAACAAATCCCTCATGAAGGGATGCAGATATAATAGATGATATCGCTGGCAGAAGATGATCAATTGTCTCTTTCAGAAGGAATGTTGGAATTTCATCTAGATCATTGGATTTATTGGATGATGACAAAATCATTTTTCGAATATCTTCTTCCAAGACAGTGTGAAAACTGGAAAATTCTCTTTTTATGTCAAGTTGATCAAACTCTGGTTGTTCACGTGATGGTATACTATCCAGGATTAATTGAATTTTGGTTATGAAAAAATCACTGAATTTTTCCAGAATTTCATTGGTATTTAGATGATCTGGGAGAATGACTTTCGTTCTTTACCAAGGAGACTATTGGTTACAGAGAATAACACCCTAGTATTTGATGACCCCTCTATCAGAGAATTGTAGTACTCCCTCTTCGCTTTTTTTGATGATCTTATTAATTGTATTTCTTTGGTGGCAGAACATCTGCTGGTGAATCTCAAGCTTCGTTTTGTTGTATAGACGCTCAAGTCTGCGACGCTGTTGTTTAGCAGCTCTAACGTCTTCTGTAAACCACTCCACTTTTTCCCTATGAGTTAGAACTTTTGACTTTGGTGGTGCATGTTCAGCCATGATGCCCTTAAGAGTTTCTTCAAATAAAGATAACAGTTGCTCAGATGATCCATGACTACTACAAAAATAATTTGGAGACAGTGTTGATGAACTTATATCCATTTTCAAGGAATCAATGTTTATGCATTTATATTTTCGATAAGTAATTTTCTTGGAAGGAATTTTGGAGGTTGCTAGTGTCAATTCAGCCAAGACTGCATAGTGATCAGATAAAGCTGGATCTGTGACATAGATGTTTTGTACTGATGTGCTGTTATTTTGACGAACAAGAATTAGATCCAAGGTGTGTCCTCTGTTGTGGGTAGGTTTCAAAACCAGTTGCGAATAGCCGAATGAATCGAACAGATTAGTAAATTGCTTCGTAAGAGTGTCATTTAAATTGTCAACATGGATATTGAAGTCGCCGGCAATAGCTATATCTCCTCCATACAAGGCATAGAAGGACAGACATTCTGAGAATTCATTTAAAAATTGTGCTGATGTAAGTTTGTTTCTTTTTGATGGTGGCGGTCGGTAAACTATGAGTCATCGAAGTGAACTGTTGGTCGACATGAGGCAGTCTAGCATTTCAAAAGATGGCTGAGTTTTATAGGTGTCAGGATGATGTTTTACTTTTAGGGCATTGCTGTGGATGACAGCTACACCACCACCTCGGCTCCCTCGTGAGTTATGTAAAATGGAGAAACCTGGTGGCAATAGTTGTCCAATAGAAAAACTGTCACTATCATTTTCTTTCAATCATGTTTCCGTTAGAGCCAAAACACTGAGATTGTTGTCTTGTATGAAGTCCTTTAGGTCATGTTCCTTTCCAGCAACAGATCTTGTATTCAGTAGTCCGAAGTTCAAAAGAGGTACTTTTTTCTGAGAAAGAGTAGCGGTATCTATGCTGATAACATGAATGTTGTTGGTATTCACACCAGAGTTAATAGGCTTTGGTCTTATTGCTTGTCTGTGTTGAATTTTTAATCTCTTTGGCTGGTATACTTTATCTGAGCTGTTGTTGGTAAAACAAAATTCTGGTTTTAGTATTCTTTGGTTTTTCAAGGCTTTAAAAACATATGCTTTAGGTTGATGCTTAAGGTGATCCATTGTGTTGTTAATTGAATGGAGCTCATCTGAGGTGTAATTAAATAAACACATTTTAATTGTCATTACTGAAACACATGAATGTAATGGTACTAGTTGTGTCTCCCATTAGCAGTGAATAGAGTGGCAAATGGGTTTAACAGTCCAATCTGGTTCAGAACAATAGGTGTTATAATCAGGATTAACTCCGCACTTGAGGAAAGAATCCAAGATGGAGAAATATTCAGTTAATTTCAGAGTTTTTTTTTTGTTAAAAAAACACAAAAATGATGAAAAATTTTATCTTCAAAGTCACATCAAAATAATGCACAACTGGTAAGGAATATGTACTGCAATTTCCAGCAGATAAATCCAAAAATGTCAAGTAGAAAACTATGAAACAGAAGGAGCTCAAAAAAGTGTGACCACACTTGGTGGCAATACAAAATTCAAGATTATAGTCGTAAAGCTTAAGCTCAATATTAGGGACAGGTTTTTTCCTTTGCTTTTTATAGAATGTGATTCTTTGTGTTTTCGCGGCATTTAGCTTGATGCGCCACAGAGCGCACCAGTCTTGAAGGTCGGGGATGGTATCCTGCAGGCAGTTTTGTATTATGTTTCGAGACTTACTGGCTGTCCACATTCCTTTGTCGTCCGAGAATTGAGATAGTTCAACATGGTTCTTCCCTACTTTGTCAATGTCATTCACATATGTTATAAATAGAAGCGGGCTAAGGACCGAACCCTGTGGAGTGCCCGCTTCGAGTTTTACCTCGCCTGACACCTCGCGGTAGATCCTTACTTTGATTTTTCGATCAGATAAAAATGATGATATGATCCTTAGAATTTTGGTAGGTAGCCCCATTTTAGCTAGTTTGTAACAACATACCTGCCATTCTTTCTTACTTATATATCGTATTATGTGCTTGGTCGGCTCTTTAAAGTTTTTTTCTGCAATATGTTGGGTTTTTATTAAAAAAAACAATGCGCGAAACAACCGTGAACCAAGCTCGAAAATAGCCTGGTTTATTGTCTGTAGTGTATCTGAATAAAATACGCTGATGTGCCAGTATTGACACCAAACAACTATACTCTATTATCATATTGTTTTTATTAGAATATCGTCCCAAGAAGTGTGCATATCTTGCAAGCAGACGTGGTGTTACTGTCCGGATCAAATGTTTTTTGCGCGCCGAAGGTGCGCAGGGACGGTTTGGGGCAAGCCCCTTTCGACCCTCTTTAACTGTATATGATTCGACTTGTCTGGCCGTGGTAAAGGAAAGTGGAAAAGGTACTTAGCGCCGTCTGTGTTTCCTTCTGTTCTTTTCTGGAGGAGGTGGCTGCGTTCGTGATACCTCCTTCGATGGTGTCGAAGGAGAGGTGCAGCTGCCGGTGATGGAGAGCTCTCTGGAGTAGTGCGCAGATAGTGGTTGCTGAGGCTCTCTAATGCTCCTCCAATCGTGCTATCAGTGAGTCCGCGGTTTTCCAAGGTTTTCAACGTTTGTTGGAGAAAGGCTAGATGCTCGTCATCCCATCCCTGACCTTATCCCCTAGGATGCTCTCCACGGACTCCGCGGTGTGAGCTTCCTGGATGGTGTCCTGGTCGGAAAAGGCTGGAAGAGCAAGAGCGGGTTTAGCAAAATGTGCACTGTCCGGCTCAACTTCCAGCTCCATAAACAAACCTCCCTCCTCCATCTCCTCTTCCGAGGAAGAGTGTGATGGGCTGGAGATTGGAGTGTTACCTGGTGAACCAGCGTCCTCCGGACCCTCCACAGGAGTGCAGGGAACCGGGGTGGACGTGGAACGGCCAGGGGTAGCAGGCATTGAGCTTTCAACGCCATGGTTAGCCTCCCTCTCTTCCTTTTCCGTCCTTTTCTTCTCCATGAACACCGTCAGTCGGCGGGCATCGCGTCTTCTGGCGGAAGGTCCCTTCTTTCTTCTCCTTTTCTTCTTTGCTTCGGCGGCTTCCGCCTTCTTGCCATCATCCAGCAAGTCCGTGTCACATGGAGGGTGACCAGTGCGAGGGGAAATCCCCTCACGAAAGGTGCTACACCTCTCCAAGGACGTCAGTTCGGCTTCTTTATCAAAATCCACTGTCAGGTGAATTTTACCCTTGAGCACCTGGATACTCCAGGTGGTAGCAAGGGTAGCCTTCACTCTGACAAGTGTTTCTTGGATAACAAGTGGGAGCTCCATTGTTCAGTAGTTAGCATCATTGTTACTGTCATCGTCTTTTTCGGTAGTTACAGAACATAAATGCAATTAGGACGCCTTCATAACGGTACAATTGCTTCGGGGGGAATTTTCTTTAAAGCCTGAAATGTAACGATGTAACGATAGCCAGGACCAGCCCATATTTGTTGTAAGAAAATCGGGGATGCCTACAGGCAATTTGCGAAAGCAGACAAAAACCCCAAAACGCCAATATTTAACTAACTAGGACTTATAACTGAGGGCAAGACAGGAAAGTAACACCTCTGGGTGTGTCTCTGTGTGTAAGCCTGTTCTTCACTCCCTCAAAATATCTAAAATAGACCGAATATAAAGCAGAGGCAAAACAGGAAAGTAACAGGTGTGGTAACAGGTGTGGTATTGTGTGTAAACCTGTCCGCTTTCTTCTAATGAAACCACCCAAACTAGGACTTATAACCGAGGTCAAGACAGGAATGTAACACCCCTGGGTGTGGCTCTGTGTGTAAGCCTGTTCTTAGCTACCTCAAATTATCTAAATAGGCCGAGTATAAAGCAGAGGCAAAACCCGTGAAACGACAATATTGGTAAAGGGAAGGTGAACTAACAGGCAGTGAAAACGGCGAAAGCTGTGACCTTCTACCAGTAAGGGCTGTCTTCACCAGCTCAACTAAAACACTAAAAATCAAAAGTTCAAAAATGAAATTCAGTAAGATCCAACACCCGAGTACCAACTATTCGTAAAAGGAATGTGAACTAACAGGCAGTGAAAACCAACTATTCGTAAAAGGAATGTGAACTACCAGGAAGGGCTATCTTCACCTACTCAACTAAAACCACTGATAACTGACCGTCAAAAGAAATTAAAACTGGTAAGATAAAAATGGTAATTCTCAAACTTTTTCATTATTTTCTATATGTCAAACTAATTCTGCCTTCTTCTTTTAGCAGGTACACAGAGATGCTTTCTTTTTAATGAACAGCACCCCAATAACCGCTATGGAAATTCTAACCGTTATGGAAACAGTAACCTCCATGGATCCTGAACATCCTCCACTCCATCCCTAGAAGTGGTCACCCACTTCAAGGGAGGCGAGCGTTGGTCCTGCGTCCCGCCTCTGCCCCTTTTTGTAAGCGTCTGTAGAGCGCATTGTTGACCCAGCCAAATAGGTTACAATGCAGGCCTACCCCGAACCAGGGAAGTTCGGGTCTTTCTTTGGGTGGTCCCAGAAAGCAGACGCTGTTTTCTTCCACGACCGAACGATAACATCAAGTGCTATCCTGAAAACCGACACAGCTTCAACTACCACGAACCGCCTGAGGCAGACTATACTTGCCAATGATGGTCCTCTACCCCATCTGACTGCATGTGTAAGTGGCAGACTCTACTTGCCCGAAAATCACCATCAAAGTACCCCCAGGGAGAGGTAGCACCTTTGAGAGAGGACCCCCCTCTCACTCTGGTCCTCACCCGAGGGTGGAATCAACGACAATTAAACAGACAACCCAACGACCTCATCTGACCATCTCACCAGATACACCTGCCTAGTACCCGATCCTTTTCCACCTTCACCACGCCCAGACATGCAGCTTCCAAATCTTCAACTGTTAAAGAGGGTTGAAAGGGGCTTGCCCCACAGCGTTCCTGCGCGCCTTGGGCGCGCGAAACCATTCAACCTTCGATGCCAAATGTGCCACTCTGGGGTAGTGGAGACCCTGGAACATTTTCTCTTGGAATGTCCACAGTATATACCTCATAGAATAAAATTTATTGGAAGTATAATGAAGAAATGGGGTTAGGAAACAAAGGATAGATGGCTGAGGGGGACATGAGGGAGAGGTTAGGAATGCTTATTGAAGAAATTGAAAACGAGGGAGTGATTATTAAACAGTTTATATCGGAATGCTGGGAGGTGATGAGGGAGAGAGGGGGTGGGGTGCAGGGGGGAATGATGGACTTCTCTTATAAAAACCGCGACAAATCAGCGGCTGGCCAAAGAGTTATTATTATTATAATCAGTATAGTTAGAAGCAAAATATTCGAGAATCAGAAATGATAGACATTTATCAATCTTTATTGTAATTTTCATCAGCCTGTGCGCCTGTTAGTAGCGACGCCAGACAATTTTTCGTGGGGTGGGGGAGTGCCTGTTGGCATTGGTATTTTTTTACTGCAATTAAATAATCTCTCAGTTCTGTTTCCAACTATCCAGTCCCACTTCAAAAAGCTCCCTGTCTATGTTTTGTCAGTTTTTGCTGTTTTCATCCTGAAAATGTGCCGTTAACAAGTTCATTCCCTTGGGTAAACGTAATTAAAATTTTCATTTTCGACTTTTTTCCGGATCCGGATTTGGCCCTTGAGTCCGGATCCGGACAAAAGTCACAAAAAATGACCGGATCCAGATCCTGAAAAACGTTTGTCCCTCACGCATATAAATATAATCATAAAGGCCTGACTAGCATCTATCCAAAAGGTGTACACTTGGCTCTGGTGCGTCGGTGTGGAAGGTTTCGTTTTTCTCTGTCAAAATGTTTATGTATGTTCAACTCTGCTGTTTGATGCTTCATGTATATATGTCTATGTATGAATATTCATATATGAGTATATATATAACACACGTCGTCGGCTAAAGGTATATTTGGGGGAGGGGTAGTCGTTGGGCAGCGTTCTGGATCCGCTTCTTCATTCTATATATAGTACTCCATGTACATACGCAGTTACGTGGTAATCTGAGTGACTCTTGTCGCGTTGGTACATTTTTGGATCACAGTATTGTGTAAACGGGTTACAGGATATAACACGTTTACACAATGGAACTGTGAGGAATGTTTCGCCGACGAAGGTCAATTCTGTCGTAGGTTATTGGAAGTGTAAAGCAACCAACAGTGGCGTGCAGCGGTTTGGCTTCTAAATAAAGATGAACAAAAGTATATTGTCGAAAATCGCGTTGATAGACATTTTTCAGATCAAATTTATTTCCTTGCAGTTTATTAAAAAGTGTACCATAATTCTCCATTGGTGTGGGGCAGTGTGATTTCGACGAACAAAAGTTTATCTTGACAGCCACGGGTATCGATAGATATTTTGCTGATCGGGGTTATTTTGTTGCAAGTTATTGGAGAGTTTTAAAGCAGTTGTCCAAGGGTGTGCGGTAGTGTGACTTCGATTAAAACAGAATTTTATTTTCTACAATTACGACGATAGCTAGATAGTTTGCTGGTCGGAGTTATTTTGTTGCGGATTATTGGAGAATTTAAAGTAGCGCTTCATTGGTGTTTGGCGGTGACTTCGACGAGCCAAAGTATATTTTCGAGAATCACAAAGATAATGATTCCACTGAGTCACTTGCTGTAGCTGGGCTGCACTTTTATCGATGGATTTTGCAGTCAATGGAAAGCGGACTTTTTTACCGATGAAATAATCCCCCCTCACCCGCCTTCTCCATCCTTACATACAGTGGTTATAAATTGCAGACACGCGGCAGGGCCTATTTCACTGAGATGTAAATATATAAAATTAATGCTAACCTAACTGCCTGTCGCTGTATTAAATTCTGGAAATATTTAAAATTAGTTCTAACATTATTGGCTATCAATGTGTTAATTTTGTTAAAGCTCGTTAAATTCTATTGAATTAACGATAAATTAATGAGGAATTAGTCTATCTTAGTTTGTCTTTAAACTCCAACTATTCCGGAAACAGACTTTCAGCGGCAACTCTTTCATGTTGGGGATTATCACAACTACTTCGGAAACAATAGGTACCGGGTTGGTGGGAACATCCTGTATAATTATCGTTAATAATGAAAAGTAATAAACAGAGTAATCGCTTGATTGGGCTGGTTACGTGAAATAATTCATTCGAGGCTTGGGACAATTTTGTAAAACACTCATGCGCATTCGCGCACTCGTGTGTTTGTACAACGCCTATCACGTCTCATGAATTATGTCACGTAACCAGTCCAGTCAAACGATTACTCTCTATTTAACCCTTAAATAGTCAGATTAATTTTGTGACAATAACTACCATATATGCATGTACCCAGCTACATCTGATTTAACAGTGTCTCTACATTATTGTTGTCTGTCTGTGTAGACAGCCAACAATTACGTAAAAACATCATCAAGATAAATGCAGCCCACCATTGGACTTCTCAATGATGAAATCACTTGGGGTACACTTTTTCAAAGCAATGAAAATGTGGTAGTGGGCTGGGGGAGGGGGCTGTATCGGATCTGGGGGTTAAAAGGTTGGACCATCGTGTCTTTCTATACGATTGGGTGTAAAAAGTACAGTTTTTCACGGACACGACTTTCAGGTATCTTCCGGTGGCTTTGTTTCTCGAGATAGATGAATCCGAAAACGTTATATGACACCACTGGATACGGAGAACATATCTGAGTCCAATACCGGCAAAAAACCTCCCGAGGAAGACGTTAAAAATCAACAAATAAGCGGAATAGAAATCTTCCAGGGAAGTAATTTAAACAATTGCCTGGGAAGTAATTTAAACAACAGACGAACAGTGAAGGATGTCATTTCGTCTAAACCATATAGCCCTAATTGCCTCTGTGATTAGACAAAATGAAGACGTTTTTTCAAAGGCTGGACAAGAGGGAGGAAGCGTTAAAAGTAAAATTGTAATCGGATTTGGAGAAACAACAGCCCCAGTGAGACCTGAAATCCAGCGGAAAACAAGATCCTATTGAGGCTGAACAAAAGAACAGTCGCAAAAAGGATGTTTGTTACTTTCAGTGGCGACACGACATAACAGACATTTATCGCTACCACGTAATCACACCATGCTTGCAGCCACGGGAAGAATGTTGTATAAAATCTACGGAGGGACGATGTTATTTTTAAGTACAAGGAATGATAGTGTGAATAAGTGATCATCCATCGTGGGAGGCGTGTCGAATTTGACTCCAAGAATATTCAGATTGTCCACCCATATTCCGAAGGGATGATCTTCACGAGTACGCCATTTGCCGAAAAAGAAACCTTTAGTTTTTGTCATATTTTATGTTGAGCCTCAGGCGCTACCAAAACGATTACATAAATGAAATAATCGTTTCATAGACCTATTAGACGTTAAAATACAAGTACTATCATCGGCGTATAATCATATTTCAGCCACATCAGAGGTGCCTGAATGTACAAGCCCTTTACTTCCGGATCCTTCCTTACCTGGATGGCAACAGGCACCAGGCACATTATGTACAACAATGGAGATAAACTGCAGCCCCTACGGACCGATCTAGTAGCAGGAAAGGGTTCGGAAGGTGAGTCATACACAATAACACTAGACGAAATGTCCCGGTATAACAGTTGAAACCATTGTATAAATTAATCACCAAAACCGCATGCTTTTAGAGTTTGAAACAAATATTCATGACTTACTCGGTCAAAAGTTTTGGCCTGATCTTGGCTAATGAAAGAACAGGACAAATTCGTTCGCTCGACATAGTCAAAAATATTACATAACAAATGTACATTATCAAGAATTGAGCGTCCAGGAACTCCACACGTCTGATCGGGACGAATAATAGAGCCTATCACCCTTCTCAACCGATTCGTGAGAAGTTTACTGAGAATTTTGAAACCAGAGTTATTAAGGAGACAAATAGGTCGATAATTAGACACTACTTCAGGATGATCAGGATCTTTTAGAAGTAGTGTAATTAGAGAATGCCCCTGGGAAGAGAGTAAAAAGGGTTTCTTTGAGACAATAATTATACAATCTAAGGAGCCAAGGGAACAAGATTGCAAAAAAGTCTTGTAGAATTCAAAAATTAAACGAGACTTACCTGTAAGGTGAGTTTTGATTGTAATTCTACCGACTCATGTAGACTAAGGAGGCTAAGCGAGATAAGCGCATGCGCACGGACGTCATGTTCACCGCGTGAGGTCTTGTGGTCACTATAGATGTGTTGGGTAAACGTTTTTGTCAAAGAACGTGGGCGGGCGCTTAGCCTCCTTAGTCTGCATGAGTCGGTAGAATTACAATCAAAACTCACCTTACAGGTAAGTCTCGTTTAATTTTTGAATTCTACAAGACTTTTTTGCAATTTAGATTTTCCTCTGTGAAATTCTAACTGAGAAAAATATTTAGGTTTTTCCAGGTTATCAACAAAACAAGCTCGGGAGCGGACAAAATCTCCACGAGCTTTTTTCTCATGTAATTCTTGTATGAGAGCACTAACTGATACTATCTCATCCAAAAGAAATCACGGATTAGATTTTTCGAGCGTAAGTAATTCTTTATAAATTGATTCCAAATCGTGAAGACGAGATCGATCTTCTTTCGCTTTAATTTTACAATAATTTTGAATAAAATTTTTGATCTGTAATTTAGCATTCTCCCACAATGTCGACATATTTGTAACGGGGCCCGAAGTTAAAACCTCCCAAAATTGTAAAAAAAAAAACTATCGCAAAATTTTGAATCAGAAAAAAAACATAAGAATTACAGTTCCAATAACGAGACTCAAATTTGTTTTGAGGGGGGGGGGGACCTTCCAAGTGGAAGAATACTGCATCATGATCCGACAGGAAACCAACAGATTGCCCAGGGGAAGAACAAGACCGTATTAATGAGTCCGATACACAGAAACGATCAATACGCGTGGCTACACCTCTAGAAGCTCACGTAATGGTAACTTGTGTGGGGTTAATATGACTCTGAACATCCTTCAGGCAACAAGTTCGAATATATGTTACAAAAATAATTCTAGGTAGTATTTATGGCCCTAATAATGATAACCCAGTGTTTTTCAAAAGCTATAAGAATATTTGCAGTTATCATCTGAAGCAAATTGTGTACTATGTGGTGATTTTAATGTAGTTCTAAATCAAAATAACGATACTGATAATTATTTACTTCTTAACAACCCCAATCCTCAGAAACAAATCCTGGGTATGATGGATAATTTAAACCTAATTGACATATTGTCCCCTGAGTTCCAGGGCGGGTTTTCTGGGAGATGAATAATTCCCTTTTAACGAACCGAAAATATATAAATATAGTTAAAAAATATAGTTAAAAACACAGTCAAGCGCGTAAAAGAACAGTACACCGATGGAGCAAAATTACTTCAAAATGAAACCGATATCTCATGGCCTTTACTTATAGATGATAAACTATTTTTTGAAACCTTACTTATGGAAATTCGGGAGGGGAGGGGGGGACAATACAATTTTCATCCACACTTAAACGTACAAGGTCAAAAGAAGAACAAATATTGAAAGAAAAAATTGCTAAACTAGAAGATTCGCGCGGATTAAACGAAACTATATTGCATGAAATAGAGAACAGTAAAAAGGAACTTGAAAATGTTAGAAAAACAAAAATGGAGGGGGCCCTAATCAGGCCAAGAGCAAACTGGATGAGTAATCGGAAAAGCCAAGTAAATAATTTTTTTTAATTTAGAAAGGAGAAATTTCGTTGATAAAACTATCACCAAAATCGAATCGGAGGACGGTGTAGTATACACAGATCAAAATCAAAATATGGATGAAGTATGTTCATTTTATAAAAATCTCTATAAATCTAATGACTCATTAAATAAAACGATATATATATTGATTCACTGATATACAATAACGATAATTTAAATAGAAATTGTGATGTTCCTAAATTAAATTCAGAACAATCGGAAAAACTTGAAACGCCAATAACATACTTTGAAGCACTTTATTTTCTCAAGAATATGAAAAATAATAAAAGTCCGGGATCTGATAGTTTTTCGGCAGAATTCTTTAAATTCTTCTGGCTTGATATAGGAAGTTTCCTAGTCAGATCCTTAAAATTTGGACTTTCACAAGGAAAGCTGTCGATTACCCAACGCCAAGGTGCAATAACTTTGCTACCAAAACAAAACAAACACACGTCATCTAATAAAAAAAAATTGGAGGCCAATATCGCTACTGAATACATCTTATAAACTCTTGCCCGAGTTTTTAGCAAATGGGCTAAAAGATCTGCTACCACTAATAATACATAATGATCAAACAGGTTTTTTAAAAGGGCGCAACATTAGGGAAAATATTAGATTAATTTCTAATGTTCTTTTTCAGACAGAAAAAGACAACATAGCAGGGCTTCTCCACTTGATTGATTTCGAAAAGGCATTTGATTCCATATCATGGTCATTTATCGATAAGGCTTTGGAATTTTTTAATTTTGACCAATGCTTTAAATCTTACACACATACGCTCTATAATGATATCTCATCCTGCATTAATGTAAATTCTCAGATTTCACATTTGTTTTCCATTAGGCAGAGGCTGCAGGCAGGGGGGGACATTGTCACCGTACATATTCTTAATATGTGCAGAAATTGTAGCAATTATGATTAGGTCATCCAAAGTAATAGAGGGTATAAGAGTAGGAAATATTGATGTTAAGATATCGCAATATACTGACGATACATCACTTTTTTTGGATGGATCACCCCAGTCACTGGAGGCAGCGATGAACACACTGGATGCTTTCAAACATATTGCGGGTTTAAAAATAAATTATAATAAAACCCACGCAGTTTGGATCGGCAGTAAAAAGGATTGTACAGAAAGAAATTGCGATAGGTGGAAAATTAACTAGAACGAGGAAACATTTAGCGTATTAGGTATCGAGTTCACTAAAAGTTTTGATAAAACTGTCCACATAAATTATAATAAAAAACTAGGGAGGTGAGAAAAACTCTACTGCAGTGGTCAAAAGTAATCTTTCGGTGCTAGGAAAAATAACGGTAGTAAAATCTTTAGTCGTCGCAAAACTGGTTTATCTTTTTATTGCTCTTCCAAATCCTCCCAAAGAAACCATTGACGAACTACATAGGGCAATTTTTAAATTTGTTTGGGGAAATGGGCCTGACAAAATAAGTGAATTCATTTTATAAATGATTCAGCTGAACGTTTTTATTAATACTTTAAAGATGTCATGGGTTAGTCACTTCATAAAAAAATCTTTCATGTTGGAAAGAAATTTTCGTAAACTCTTATCCCCGTTTAAGTGATTGATATTTAGCCTTCCCCAACATATTGGATAATTATTCTAAAAATCTTAACAATCCTTTGTGGAAAGACGTAATTGATGCTTGGTCATCTTTCAGCAAAAAAACTCCTTTCCGGGAGCCTAAGGATTTTTTATGTACCTACATTTTTAATAACGAACATAAGTAGTGTGGAAATGAGACTTAGAATCCACTTCATTTCTTTCCTCAGTTTTTTTCGAGCAAATCGCGTTCATCACGATTGAAATGTATAGATTTGTATGATGCGACACGTTCACGATCACATCGTCACGTTTCCTTGATTTTTACAGTGTTTGCGGTAGACGAGGCATCGTGGGTTTAACGTTCAATTCTCTAACGATCAACGTGGACCGAGGTGGGCTCACTCTCTCATTTTGACAAACTCTAAAAAATTCCAAATCTTAAAAATTCACTTTTGGTGGGCTCATAAGAAATCTGATTGACCGTCTCGGGAAAACACCCACCTTTTCACAGAGGTAACACGGACCCGCCATTTAGTGAAATCTTTTCGACAGAATATCGTCAAAACGACACGACCAGTGTGAATGGAAAACCAGCGATCCAACGTCGATTCCCTCTGAAAAACGGAGTTCGAATCGAGAGGGTGAATTTATCGGTGGGCCCGAACTCTACGGCGATGACGTGGTGAGTTTTTTGGCAAGGAGAGAGAGATAGCTCACAAGATGTATTTTAGTGTGTGAAAAGTGTACTCGAAACTGTCAATAAAAAATTGTTTTTTCAAAATATATATATAAACAACATACAAAAAATAAGAATACAAAAGATATATATATATATAAAACAACATTCAAAATAATAAATAAGAATACAAAAAACCCTATTTTTTATTAAAAAAAAAGATAGAAAAAAATAATAATAATAAAATAAAAAAAAACAATGTTTCTACACATCGGAGATTCGAAGCGAAGGGACGAGAAAGTTAGCAAATTAATACGGAGTAAGGAGAACATTCAGGTGCAGGATAGGGCCTGACGATTGGGAGAGATGGGATTGAGACGAGAGGCTACCAAATTGTTCAAACCCGTCACCAAGGTTCAGGAACGAGCTAGGAAAGAGATCGTGGAGGAATTGAGACCCATAAAAGAAGGTTCTCTGAGGATGGGTTTGTATCCTAGTACTTTAGCACCGAGAACTTTCTCCGATTTCGTTCTGGGACTCGAGACCAATCCAAGTAGCATCGGTAGTGTTACGCCAAGCAATTTGTCTGAATACTCTCCGGAGAGAATCGAGACCGATGCGAGTAGCGTCAGATCTGACGACGGTAGAGAAAAAGATGAGATTTATGGATTTCGTCAAGAAGGTGATAACGATTTCGTTGGTGACATACAAATATGGTTTGAAGGCGACTATTTGATCATTGGTCCAAACAGATACGAAATGACCGATGGATTGCACACTCTGCTTTCTCACAACAGGAGGATTACAAAAATTATGGAGACATTCTGGTTCAGACTCACGCCATGAAGACGAGACCGAAAGATAGGAGAGGTTACAAGTGGAAGCATGTGGTGGAATGCATATGGAATGCGAATGAGTATTTCGGGAAATCGTTGACTGGGAAGGGAATGACCGACACGATATTTCTTCCGCGCGATCCTGATGCCTTGTTGGGGAGATTGAATTTGTTGGTGGCAAGCAGAGAGGCTGGTAACACCGGAGTAGATAACGAGATAGGGAGCATGTGCGACGAATTGTTGAGGCAGAAGGTCTTGACTAAGAAGGATTATCAAAAGATGATGAATTGTTTGAAATAATAAATAGTAAGAGAAACGAAAAAAAAAAAATATTAAGTAAATAAAAAAATCTATATATTAAAAAATAATAATAATTAATAATAATTAAAAGAAAATGTTCATGATAAATAACAGAGGATAGGCTAGATCTTACATCTACAGTGGATCTGGCATCAAGGATTCGATGATGTGATTTATAACTCATAAATTCACCAGTGTTGCTGTGAAACCGCTTGCGTCGAGCGCTCTCAAAATCGGAAAGAAAACGGCGATCGATGTGGGTAAGAAAGCTGTGACCGAAGCGAGCGGTAGAATAGCTTCGGAAGCCAGTAAGAGAGGCACCGATGCTTTGACTAACAAATTGATAACTCCACAACCTGCCAAGCGATCGAGAATCGAACTGAAAAGTTGGAGAGATTTCTATGATGGTGTCGTACCGATACAAGACTAGGCTAAAATGACTAAAGGATCGGGAGTGAAAGTGATTTATAAATAATAATAAAAAACTTATATATATATATATAGATAAATAGAAATTAAAATAGAAAAAAAAATTAGAAAAAAAACATAATTCAAAACATAGTAGAAAAAACAAACTAGAGAAAAAAAAATGAATATCAAAGATATGTCTTGGAATGACGTGGTGACCAAGAGGTCGAATGATGAGTTCTTTCCCAAGAGCATAAGAGGTCTGATAGTGGGAAAATTGAATTGCGGAAAGACCAATCTCTCGATGAATCTATTGTTGCAACCTGCTTGGTTGGATTATGACAGATTATTCGTTTTTGGCAAGAGTCTCTTTCAACCGGAATATAGATTGCTTCGAGAGTGCATGATGTTTAAATTACCCAAGGATGTTATGTTGAGAATCTTTGACAATCAAGACGAATTCGAAAGACACGAGACTTCGAAATTATTGGAACGAATGGCCAGAGAATTGACCAAGAGAAACTTGGAGTGTTCGAACATGGAATGTCAGTTTTACGAGAATGCCAACGACGTTCCCAATCCTAGACAGTTGAAGTCGAAGAATAAGAATCTCATGTTCTTCGATGATCTACTGTTGGAGAGACAGAATCAATGCGAATCGTATTAAGTTTGAGGACGTCACAGCAACGTGGATTGTTTCTATTTGTCTCAGAATTATTTTCCACTGCCCAGACACATGATAAAGGAGAATGCTATTTTCTGTGTCTCTTTTGTCAGGATCTCAAGAATCCCAATCACATTTATGGAGATCACGTGGCAAATGACACGAGTAGGGAAGAATTCAGGAGATTTTGTAAGAAGGTGTGGTACAAAGGACTTCACAATTTCGTGGTGATCGATTTGACTAGCGAATTTAACAACGGAAAATATCGAAGTGGATTTGATGATTTTTCTTATATTCCTAATAATAATAATAGAGAAGAAAAAATAAAAAAAAAAACAATATCAATAAAATATAAAAAAATATATATAAATAATAATAATAATAATAAATGTCAAAATATTTTTATATATAATAATTATAACGAAGGATTCCATGAAATTGAGAGCTTGGTTTTGTTGAAAGTTGTTAAAAATCATTATGTGTTATTTCCCATATCTTCCTGACGACAACGACGACGACGATGATGTGTGTTATTCCCCGTATATTTCTAATGACGACCATCGCCACCACCACTAAAAATTTTTTTTTTTTTGGTTAAAATAATAAAGAGTGAAAAAAATACATAAAAAATATATAATAGTAGATATAAAATAAAATTGAAGTAAAAATGGAACTTCGAAGTGTAAAAACATCTATACATCGTTAGAGGAGCCCTCGACACCTCTTCTACCACCAGAATATAGCGGTGATGAGGCACAGAGGTATCGAATCAAAAAAATCAATAGAATTCAATTGTATCTAACGCAAAAGAGAGCTTCTCGTTGTTCGCTCAATAAGAAATATTCGAGAGTACAGAAATTCGTGAGTGGTGTGGATTTGACTCTCATTGCGATATCTATGGGTTTGAACATTGCTGGAATCAGTCTATTGTCTATCACCCTCGTTGCTCTTCTGGTCATGTTGGCCGTAGAAGGATTGGCTTTGACTTCCGGATTCATCAGTATGATCGGAAAATTTCTCTATAAGAAATTATCCGTGAAGGCGAAGACACACGAAAACATCAGCGTTTTGGCCGATGCAAAAATCGATTCCGTGTCGGATAAGATCTCTATGGCATTGAAAGATGGTAGGATTTTGGATGGCGAATTTGTCGACATATTGAATGAAAAACAAAAATACGAAGTCATAAAAGCGAAGATAAGAGTCAAGAGTCGTCAGATTCTCAAGGAAGAATTGAAGGATTCTCTCGTGGAAAAAGGTAGGGAAGAAGTGAGACAATCGTTTCATAAGTTATTGAATCACAAAAAGATTCCAGAACCAATCGATTGAAAAAAAAAATGTATATATATAAAAGAAGAAAAATTTATATATAAATTAAAAAAAAATAATTAAAATATATATATATACGAAAAAAAACAAAACCAAAAATGTATTGCGTTAAATGCAAGAGAGTTACCGATACGGTTAACGTTAAAAAAGTACTGACAAAAAATAAAAGTCCCATGCTTCGCGGAACGTATAAAATGTGCGGTTCAACAAAAACGCAATTTGTCAAACGTGGTGTCGGCCTGACGAATAAATTGATTAGTAATCTACCCGTCGAAATGCATCTGCCAGGACATCAATGGCACTAAATTAAATAAGAGATTGAATAGAGATCTGACCCCTAAATCTTGGAGCAAACCCATCAATCGGGTGGATTCGACTGCTTACACTCACAATCTGTGCTACGCTAAATATCCTGACATCGAGAATCGTAATTAATCAAATCTGCGATAAAAACATGTTGACGAC
Organism: Pictodentalium vernedei; assembly: GCA_031216915.1. Lineage (NCBI taxonomy): Eukaryota > Metazoa > Mollusca > Scaphopoda > Dentaliida > Dentaliidae > Pictodentalium > Pictodentalium vernedei. The sequence goes on from CM062294.1 coordinate 233,902,518, forward strand.
GTAGAAAAATATACCAAAGCCCACTAGGAGAGAGAAACTCGAACGTTTGTTGGTCGGTAAAGTGATCGGTACCAAACGTCGATTCGGGTGGGGTCATAAAAAAATGTCCAGAAAAATTATTAATGAATGCATTAGCGAACGGACTACACAAGCCCGTCATGCATAAAAATCGGAGGAGAAGTGTATTCGTAAAGGGTCTGGAACAGATTTGGTCAGCCGATCTGGTTGACATGAAAGTGCATTCTGTAGAAAAGATATATGTTTATATAATACCGCCGATTGTTATTCTGAACTCTTGCGACGATAAATTAATTGACAGTCGCCTTAAGAGTTTGCTTAAGAAAGTGGGTCGATTTAATGGTCGACTGATGAATCGTTTCAGATTGAGTGGTCCGTGCTTATTTGTGTGAGTTAGCCCGGACTAATAATGCACGGTGGCTATTTTATGTGGTTTCGGACTCTCGAAGTGGGCAGAATCATTTTGGATTCGTCGGGTACGCACCATAGTTTTATTCCTCCGTATTGCACCCTACCACGGGACGGTCGTCATTTATTTTTTTTTTACATTCGTTTCTGACCTTCGTCCTGCGTTGTGCTTAGTCGATTGACGAGGTACAACGCATGACGCGGGTCGGTCGCTATTAAATTTTGGCCCATACATTTTCGGGGCGAGTTCGGATGGACAGTTGAAAGGACCCCCCCCCCCCCCCCCCTCATTTTTCTTCGGCAGTGTTCAAACATTTGGTTAGATGTTTGACTTAGTTCTCTCCTCAGTGGATATTACAAATATTTAGGAGGGCAGAAGACGTAATTAAAGCATGAATTTCTCCCATTCATGGGGTGTGAGAGTAAGATGTTTATCGTTTTGATGTGCACTCCCTTTTCTTGTTTAAGGGTGGTCGCGGTAGAATTTTCCTTTTGTTTATGACTGGTAAATAGTATTGTCAAAATTTTATGGTGAAAGTTGTAAATTTTATAAATTATTTACTTCAAATAATTGTAAGAAAGCTTCCTGAATGTTTGTAAGGCGCGATTTGTTTAAGAGGCTTCCAGCTCACTTTAGTCTGTCTGGATATTTAATCGCTGCGTGTGTAAAGGGTTGGCGTAGATATTTTTGTGCACCGGATCTTTAGAAATTCGGCTGCCTTTTGTCGCTCGCCCCTCTTTGGACGGGGTGTTTGTGGCGTTTGTTTTTGGTAAGTGAAGCAGTGCTTGTTATTATTAACTACTTTGTTTGGTACACGACTCCCTTGGTAGATACTTTTGTGATATGCTATGATGCTAGTCATAAATAGATTAAGTCTTTTCACAGGAAAGGGTATATATGACACTTTGGTGGCAGGGGAATTTTCCTTTTAGTGACTTTGGGCTTAATTTTTGTGGTGTCCTCCCTTATCTTAGAAAGGGCGGTAGCCGAGTGTTTTTCATTTTTTTCTTGGATATGCCCTAAGGGTGAGAAAGCGATAAATTAAGGAGTGATATGTATAGAATTAATAAATGTGATACTCCTCTTAGTTAGGAGAGTGTACAATCTGTTTGTCATAATACTTGAATAATTGAAAGAGAAAAAAAAATAAGGGAAATAAAAAGAATGAAATTAACTTAATGTCTTTTTGCCATTTACCCGTCATGTGACCTTTTATCATTGAATTTCTCGCGAGTCTTTTCTTCTTTTCTTTTTTTTTTTTTTTTGTTCTTTTCCATGCCCTTATGAAAATATTTTAGAAATTCTTAGCGAACCTGAAGACACCCCAACGACAACAAACTTGTACGACTGGACTTGATTGGCTTAATGGGACATTGTTTGGTGGGAGCTCATTTTTGGTAAGTTTACATCAGAAAGTGTCCGTCTATCAAGTTCTAGGCGGGGTGTCGTTACAGTTTTTGGCGTCGCCGACAGGATGAATTATTTTTATTCATTTTTGGAATTGGTATAGAATCTATTAGCCTAAGATTGATTTTTTTTTTTTTTGATAAGATTTTTTTTATTAAGTTGAGAATTGGTATATTTGGTATACATATATTGAAAATGGCTAGTGGAATTAATAAAGAGTTGGGAGATTATATGTTTACATCAGAGGCCCTGACCGCTGATTTGACAGGAAGGGGTGCTAGGTCTAAACAGTTTCAAAATGTTCCTCCAACTCCTGACCTTACTCCTGGGAAGCATAGTAAGGTTGACGAAGTTATATTAAAATATCAGAAAATTAACGAGCAATTACAAAGTTCTATTGCTGAGTTATGGGATCAGACTGGAGCTTATGCTGGAAAGATTGATACACCTGGGGCGGATTCAGCGAGTTCGACTTCACGTCTGGCTTCTGCTGGGGGTGCGGTTGGTCCTTCTGGAGTGTCCAGGGTGGCCCAAGATGGAAAGATGTTACGGGAGAGTCAGAGAGATCTCAGTTTGCCCCGATCTCAGCGTGATACTAGAGTTTTGCAGCCGGTTGATAATTGTAATGATCAGGCATATCCGCGTAACCAGTGGACTGAAGAACGGGCTCGTCAGTTTTTAGTGGTATCTTTGAGGGGTGCCGCCTTACAATTTTATGAGGATTTAGACCCAGGAGTTAAATCTAATTCTCAAAGAGTTATGCAAAGTTTGCGTGAACGTTTTGATCCTTTTAAGGGGACTGCAATATATAGGGCCCAATTAAGGTCCAGACATAGATCGCAGCGTGAGACATTACCTGAGTTGGCAGGAAGTATTAGACGTTTGGTAAGAAAGGCATACCCTGGGGTTCCCTTAGATGTTAAGGATGATTTGGCTAAGGATAGTTTTATTTCCGCTATAACGGATAATGAGGTCAGAATGCAGGTTTTGAGAAGTAAGCCTGAGAGTTTGGATAAGGCGGTCCGAGCTGCCTTAGAGGAAGAATCATATAAGAAGGTAGAAGTGCCCACTTCGGTTGGCGTAGTGGGTGAGTCAGAGGTTTCGAGTGGAATGGGCGTGATAACCCAGGCTATTGAAAATTTACAAGAACAATTGAGAGAGTTACAAATCGAACAAAATAAATTGCGGGAGGAAATTTTTAAAGGTCAAGGTCAGGTTAGTGGTGATTTTTATAGAGGTCATCAGGGCCGAGGTGGTTATGGGAATAGAGGAGGTCGAGGTAGGAACCGAGGAAGAGGTAATAATCGAAATTTAAACGGGTAAAGACTGGGGTGGGGGTCGAACCTCAGTCTAACAAAGAAAAGACCCTCCCACAAGAGAGTGTTGGTCATAGCTATTTGACTCTTAAAGTTTTCAAGAAACCAATTAAGTTCTTACTGGACACTGGTTCGGCCGTAAGCTTAATTAGTACTAGAATGTTATATGATACTTTGATGGTTAACCAGTCTCAGGTTAGAGAGGCTCCTCGTAGTGTTCTGGGGGCTAGTGGACATCCTCTTGATATAGAGGGTATTATAGAATTACCAGTGGCTGTTGGTAAGTATGAATGTTTACAAACTTTGTTGTGATTGATTTTGAGTTTGATGGAATTTTAGGGATTAATTTCTTAAATATTACTAATTCAGTGATTTCCTTGCCAGACAAATCTATTTCGATTTTAGGGAATAAATTCTCCCTTGAATTTTTGAGTGAAAATAATAAAATACATGTATTGTTGATTGAGGGTTTGACGGTACCCCCCTTTTCGGAAATTGTCATGAAGGGACGGGTTGGTGGTCTACCAATTGGTCAGAGTTTATGTGAACCCGACCCAGGTTTTATGGAAAACCATCATGGTTTAATTTTGGGTCGATGTATTATTTATGATAGGCAACCGGAAGTTCCTGTTAGATTGATTAATGTTTCACAGACTCGACATAAGTTAAAGGGTGGTGAGTCTGTGGCTGATCTTGAAAGTGTCGAAATTTTGGATGAACAACCCAATGAGATAACCTCCTCAGATGATGGGAAATTTTCTTTGGCACAAACATTTGATAAAAAGGCTTTGAATGATACACAGTTGGAACAGGTCAATGAGTTTTTGGAAAAGAACCGCGACGTATTTATACAGTTCGAAAGTGACTTGGGTCGTACTGATCTTATTCAACATGATATTTATACAGGTGACCATCCTCCCATTACACAGCGAGCGTATAGGCTCCCTTTTCATAAAAGGTGCGAGGTGGAACAACAAATTGATGTCATGCTTAAACAGGGGGTAATTCAGCCTTCCTCAAGTCCGTGGGCGGCTCCCATAGTTTTGGTAAAAAAGAAAGATAATAGGAACCCCAAGCGGGCCGTAGGCCCGCAAAGGGTTCCACATACCCAGTCAGATAAATGTGTCCCAGAACAGAATTCTCTATAGCCGTCAATGTGATTTTTGAAGTGGACAGTAAATTTCAGTGAAAAAAACACGTAACTTCCGGTGTCGAATTGCCCATGCAATTGCAATTGGCCTGGCCCCCTCTGGGAATCCGATGTTTTTTTGTTTCGCCTCAAAGCTTTGCGTGATACATTGGCCTACATATCTACACTTCAGGGGTAACCAGGCCTTCTCAACCGAGAACCGCGACAAATCAGAGGCCGGCCAAAGTGTTACTATTATTACTCGAGTTCTGTCCTTCTGGAGGTTTGTCAATATGCTCAGCTGATGATCTCGTCATTTCAGATCGAACTCTCAGTCCTGATTTCGTTGCAGCTTGTCTGCCAGTGATAACCTCAATCGAAAAAAACGTACATATAACCGATAATATAACTGATAATTGTTGTTATATTGGTTCGATTGTATACAGATATGCATTGACACGTACCTCGTGAAATATCAAGACGAACAGAAACCCAGTTGTTGAATTATCCCAATGTTAAGGTGTTGTAAAAGTAAGGAAAAGTTTGCTTGAAAAAAGGGTATACGGACGTTTCGTCCGCAAGCCGAGTCGTCCGCTTGTCAAGGAAAATATTGTCTGCACATTTTCTACATTTCGAACAAGACACCCACCCCCTACTAACGTGTGACATTTCCCCAGATTAAGCCCAATATTCTCACATATAAAGCCTCCGGATGTTGTATTTGTGTTAAGAGTGTGATGTATAACATCATCTTTAAGATTTGAAACACAAATGATGTCATATATTGGTTGATATATTGATATGTTTTTAAAAAATTGCACAATTTGGAAATGCACATTTTTGGTGCACTAAAGAGACTCACCCACCCCCACACCACGTCTTGCAAATTTTTGGTCCCCCCCCCCCCCCCCAGGACCCCCCTCCCCCTGGAATAATTGCAAAATTATAAGATTATGTTACGGAACTTAATATAACAAGTTTTGATGCATTTCTTAATATAATTATAACACGTTTTGATGCGTTTCTTAATATTATTAATTCCTATAATACATTTGCTAATAATTTTGCTATTATTCATTGTAAAGCGACGATGCGCCTCGATGAATACTTGCAAAATTATAAGATTATGTTGCAGAACTTAATATAACAAATTTTGTTGCATTTCTTAATATAATTAATTCTTATAATACTTATGCTAATAATTTTGCAATTATTCACTGTAAGGTGCCGGTGGAGCTCTTCAATGAAAAATTGCAAAATTATAAGATTATGTTGTGGAACTTAATATACCGTACATATACTTTAAGAACTTTTACTGTAATAATATAATTTTTATTGGTAATCCATTGAATAAACAGTAATTAAAATTTATTAGATGGCTGGATAGTTTATTTTGTTCTGACATTTCTGTTTTCAGAATTTCATACACATATATGAAATTAATGCAAGGAGGTACATTAAGATATATTACAATGGAGGTACATTAAGATATATTACAATAGGTAATATACAATAAATTATATAATAAAATTATTATATAAATAAAAATGATTCAAAATGCAATACTTGAATACTTTCCCCCAGCGAACGAGTTTCGGACGTGTTGGGTATAATTGTAGAGGACGACTTGGGTAAAATTGCAGCGGACGATTTGGTTAGCAGACGAAATGGGTGTAATTCGAAAAAGTGATACTGATATGTTGCTTTCAGTCCCGTTAGAAACCAAAACAAAGTAATAATGTGTTACTTTTTGGTGCATCTGTATTTCTGAACAGTGCTTCGTAGTTTCAAAAACTAAAAAATGGAAAATAATAACCCTTTTGGATATTTACCGCCATTGAAAATGGCATGTCATCTTTTTCGGGAACTGGGGGAATCTTCAGCCTGGGGAGAGCTAGGCCCAGGGAAGAATCATCCAAAAGAAAAGCAGTACACATCTGTTAGGATATTTTAGATACGCTACGATATTCGTTTTAACTCCTGAAAATAATTCTTAAAAAAAATATTAATAGATTGTTCGATATTAATTGAAAAAATATTAATATAATATATCGTCGAACAATTATCTCTGCAGTAAATTCACATTCAGTGTGTTCTGTAATAGGGCCTAATTAACGTCTCTCATCTGTTAGAATGATATCCAATCACTTCGGCTCCAAGTCATTTCGTCCTCTGGTCAATTCGACCTCAAAGTCATCTCTGTCCTAGTCACTTTGGTCCCTTGGTCATTTCGGCACCATTTTAAGTGTAGAGATCTATAAAGATCAGTGCATAGTTCATGTTTAGAAATAATGGGTAATTACCTTTATTAAGTAATGTTCAGTTATTTGTATTTACATAGTGTACAGAACAGTTATACATGACATTAAAAATTATCCATGTGTTCAATTTTACATACATTTAAGATGCTATCTGTATAAGTAAGAGAAATTATTTTACTTTGAAATTTTGCAAAGTACCGGAATATGCAGTCATTTATTCATATTGTTATGCACAATTCCTAGTCACCTTCCAGTTTGAGGTTCACAGGGTTTCTTTTTCTTTTTTTTCTGAAACAACCACCAAACTGCGATTTTTATACTACCATAAATATGTCCACATTTTCTAAAACACAGAGCAGAATCCTTGTAGTTATGCGCAATTCCTAGTCCCCTTCCAGTTCGATGTCCACGGGGGTATGATCCCAGTGCCCCAGTTCCAAGGCATACACTCAAACCAAATCACATTACTTACCCTCGCTTCCGGCTCTCATAGATTCATAAGCAAATAAAATTATTCAGGTCACAAGTGATTTCAAATCCCACATAGTCCATGTGCATCTTCGACATGCTGAAATTTTTCTTTTATTTATTCATCATGAAAGAAAATCTACTAGACATATATCATTATACCTGAATATCTAATTGAGAGATATACATGTTGAAAAAAAATTAAATAGAAAAATGTTAAAATTCAAACAATATTTGAAAATATTTAAAGAGGCCGAAATGACCTGGTATATTGGGGCTGAATTGACCTGAGGCTGTAATGACTGGAGCCAAAATGACTTGGGGCCAAAGTGACTGGAATTCGTGAGAATTGCATCCAAACTGTCCTCCAACAATTTGACCCAAACTGGATACTAATCTAACCCAAACCATCCTTTGGCAATTTGCCCCAAACTGTTCTCCAGAATAGGGACACATGATTCTTATTTATTTATTTATTTATTGGAGTTTAATGACACTTCGATAGCCAGGGTCACTTCATGTCGGACAGTTTTACAGGTGGGAAAAGCCAGAGAGAACCACAGAGCAATTACAAACATCTAACGTACAAACAGCACACGCGCTGGGTTAGCATTGGTTGAAGACAAGTGTACGATTGACATGCAGTATGCCTTGGTACGCAATGGCACTACGTGGGCAGTGGGAATGAAGTGTATTGCCCAAGGAAACAAAGTGGTTGCCACATGTGGTATTTGATAGAGGACCCTTTGGCTTGCAGCCTTCACCTCTAAGTACTGAGCCCTTTAACCTTCAAAACTGTATAGTACCAGCTAAAACATTTTGTAGAATGACCACATGAAAATTTCACAAGTACATAGTTTCATTATTAGTTTATGATATTTGTTTTTGCTGTACAGTGGAACCCTGTTAATTGAAGAGCCACTTTGCCAATAACATTATTCAATTAGCAGGAGTATTCAATTAACAGGAATTGTGTCACTTTCCTGTATTCCAGAGATAAACTTAGCATTTATTCTATTATATTTTGTTATTAAGATATAATAGATTAAATGCCTGTATTGAATGTACTGAGGCCAAATTGGTCTATAACCAAAGGAAAACTGGGAAGAGTCAGGGCAATATCTCAACATGTTACAAGATTTTTTATTCAATTAACAGGAGATTACTCTATAACCTACATTCAATTACCAGGTCAAATTTGTACTGGAGGTAAATGGTTTTAGGTTGGGAAATTATATTCTATTAACAGGGATACAGTTAAAACTAGAAGTCCTAACATGAAATGCGCACAAATAGCATGTCGATTTGCGCATTAATCTATGCGTTATGACCATAGTAAGGCTATCATATTCTGTACATATGGCCTGTGCACAAGCAATGTTTCAGCCAATGGACGTCCGGGTAACCCGGAGGTCCATTGGCAGAAACATTGCCTATGTTTACTATGAGTAATCAGGAGAACCTGCCATGCTTTGGATGCCATTCGATATGGCAATTGCGCGCAATTCCTACGCGCAATTAAGCCTAGATAAGCGCACAATTCAGGACAGGACTTCTAGTTTCAACTGTATACAATTAAGATATATCCAATTAAGTGGGCACAACTGTATAACCCCCCCCCCCCCCCCACCACCACCCCCCCCCCCCCCCACACACACACACACACCAATCAAAACCATCATTCAAAGGTCTTGGATTCAGCAAATTTGATTTCTTTATTTATTGGGTTTAACAACAATTTTTACAGCCAGGGCCACCCAACAGTTTTACTGGGGGAGGAACCCAGCCAGAGCACCCAGAGAGAACTACCTAGCAACAATGACAAGCAACTGTCAGCTTCTCAACATTGTAACTCCAAGCAAGCAGGGTTAGCATTGGTTGAAGACAAGTGCACCATCGATGTGCAGTACGCCTTATTTCAGTTGCCGCAATTGGGATTCGAGCTCAGAACCTCTCATAGCTTGTTTTGGGAAGGGTTTTTTTTGTTCCAGCTTCATTAAGGTTTGTTTCATATCGCACTTGTAATTTTGTCATAATTAGTAATCATAAATCCTTAACATAAAACAATAGAAAAAATGCATAGAATATTTAAAAAAAAAAATTCTGTGAGGATTTGACCTCAAGAGGTGATGACATTCGACCACGACTGAGACCGAATATTCTAAGAAAAAGTATGAGGGCTGAATCTTTCTGTGACTGAATCTTCATGAACCCCTTTTTTCAAACTAAATTGCCCATTACTTATAAAGCACCATAACTAAGGCAAAAACAATACTATGAAATTTCCAAGTCTGAAATTCTATAAATTCCAAATAAATTTACACAAATTATATAGCAAAATGAAGGATGTGGTGTATAGTATGTGTGCATCTCACACACTGACACAAAGTCGCCATCAGACATCAGCGGATCCTGAAAGTGTGCTATCGGTACCATATTTGTACCATAATTGATAATAATAAAATAATATTTCATAAGAACAACAAACACAGGAATTCAAAATGCAGCCTCAAGGCAGCATGGTGGTGAATGCCAATGCTGTCCCATTGTCCTTGAAAGGGGGAGTCCTTTACAAAATAGGTTTTTGTTTTGTGATACTCTGGATACTCCTCATTTTTAGCTCAGCTTTGACAAAGTCATATTCAAGGTTGTGTCATAGCCCGTTGTCCGCCTGTTTGGGAACAACAATTCAATACGACTCGGGCTTCCGTCTGTTTGGGAACAACAATTCAATACGACTCGGGCTAGAGGTTGTATTTATGAACCGATCTTTACGAAACTTCTTGGGTACCTTTGTTATCACCGTGGGACGAGAACGAGTGTTTTTGGGGTGCGGTCCAAAATGCAAGATGCCCGCCAGCAGCCATTTTGTACAGAAATTAGTGCAATCAGTGTTTTGTACAGAACTTCTGTATGAAAGTTCTGATTTGAACAAATTTTTGTATGAATGTTTAGTAACATGGAGTACATCACATATAATACAGGTTTTTTTGCTCGTGCTGAAATTATGCAAATTAGATGAACTTTAATTTATTCAGTGCTACTTACATGTATACCCAGTAAGTGCACATGCCAATACGGCTCGGGCTAGGCTGTATTTATGAACTGATCTTCATAAAACTTCTTGGGTACCTTTGCTATCACCTTGGGATGAGAATGAGTGTTTTTGGGTGCGTTCCAAAATTCAATATGGCTACCAGTGGCCATTTTGTACCGAAATTAAGTACAATCAGTTTTTTGTACAGAACTTCTATACAACTTGGGCTAGAGGCCGTAATTATGAATCGATCTTTACAAAATTTCTTGGGTACCTTTGTTATTACCATGGAGTTAGAATGAGTGTTTTGGGGGGAGTCCAAAATTATAGATGGCCGCCGGCAGCTATTAGGTACTGAAAATGAAATTACTGCAATCAGTTTTTTGTACAGAACTTCTGTATGAAAGTTCTGATTTGAATAAATTTGTGTATGATTGTTTAGTAACATGGAATACATCACATAAAATACAGTTTTTTTTTTCTTGTACAGAAATTATGCAAATTAGATAAACTTTGATTTATTCAGTACTACTTACACAGTAAGTACACATGTCAATACGGTTCGGGCTAGGGGCTGTATTTATGAACCGATCTTCACCAAGCTTCTTTGGTACCTTTGTTATCACCTAGGGACGAGAATGAGTGTTTTGGGGTGCGATCCAAAATTCAAGATGGCTGCCAGAGGCCATTTTGTACCAAAATTAGATACAATCAGTTTTTTGTACACAACTTCTATACGGCTCAGGCTAGAGCCCGTATTTATGAACCAATCTTTACGAAATGTCTTGGGTACCTTTGTTATCACCGTGGGATGAGAGCGAGTGTTTTTGGGTGCAGTTCGAAATTCAAGATGGCCACTAGCAGCCATTTTGTACTAAAATTAGTGCGATCAGTTTTTTGTACAGAACTTCTGTATCAAAGTTCTGATTTGAATAAATTTTTGTATGAATGTTTAGTAACATGGAATACAGTTAAAACTAAAAGTCCTGTCCTGAAATGCGCACAAATAGCACGTCTATATGCGTGTTAATCTACGCGATATGACCATAGTAAGGCAATCAAATTCTGTAAATATGGCCTGTGCACAAGCAATGTTTCAGCCAATGGACCTCCGGGTAACCTGGAGAACGAGTGTTTTTTGGGTGTGGCAGCCCGATATTAAAGATGGCTGCCAGCTTTCACACTGTTGCTTACTGAGGTGAAGTCACTTTACCATTACCAAGCTACCTACTAAATACCAAAGGGAAGATTTTTCAGTGCACTCTTATTACTTCAGCACCCATAATTCTCAAATATGGCATTAAAACCAATCACACACTAGTACTGCTTAAATCTATTTACATAATCAGAATACACCATAAGGGGTGCATTAGCTCAGTAGGTAGAGGTGCAGACTGCAAGCCGAGAGATCCTCGGTTCGAATCCCACCTGCAGCAACAGCTTTGTGTCCTTGGGCAAGACACTTCACCCCCACTACCCATGTGGGGGCAAGGTATGCTGTGTACTAAGGCATACTGCATGTTCTTGGTGCACCTGTCTTCAAACAAGGCTAACCCTGCTTGTGTAGTAGGTTGGGGAGCTCACAGTTGCTTGCCATTGCTCAGTGGTTCTCCTGGGTACTCTAGTTTCCTCCATCCATAAAATTGCCATGGTCACAATAAGCTGTTGTGCAGATAAATGTGACCTTAAACACCAATAAATAAATAATAAAAAGAACACACCACCTCATACCCGTTTATCTCCTGTTTTCCTTCACCTTGGTATCCCTCGGTTGCCTCGGTGTTTAGTATGCCCGCCAGAAAAGGAGTGATTTCTTTTTCTAAAAGAGCAAAACAAGAAACGGTAATTTTTAACAGGTAGTTACGAAATAATTTTCATGAAGCGCACAATTTTATGTTAGTTAATAGCTGAAAAAAATGCAGGGTGATATTTGCAAATCTTATTTTATTACTGGCACCAGGTACTGGTAATGAAAATTGTTGTTTGTTATCAATACTTGATCAAGTTTCTGACAAAGCTCATTATACTATTCCAATATGTTAGCTACTGTACATAAGCACACAATTTGATGTTAGTTTACCATTATACTGGTGCTAAGCCAGGATATCTAAGTTACATGTAGGGGCAAGAGTAATACATGTATCTAGTGGGAGTCAAAAAGAATGTGATGCACATAATCAACTGAGCCACATAGCAGTGAGATAGGGGTGAGGACAAGAGGGTGTGTGACCCTCTCATCAGTGGAGGGGTCTGGTGCACCCCCCCCCCCCCCCCCATAAAAAAAAACAAAAAAAAACAACAAAATTTGAAATTCAAGACAGTAAAACACAATTACCTTGACTCTGTGCTGCTGTGTACTGGTCACTTTCTGTGGGTGGGCAATATTTATGCGGATGCAATGATATTAGTTTTCAAACATTGTTTACAGCAATAATCGTCAAAAATTTAATTAATGAACCACAGGATACAATTCGGTGCTTCATTAATTAAAATTTTATTGATGATGATTTTCTATTATCTGGAAAAAACATGCATGGACATCATGCACTGCCCATGCAAGGATTATGACCAGCAACTGTACTGTATGTCTGTGTCACTGCTATGAGCAGGGACTAATCTAAATGGGTGGGTGTGTTTACAAATATTCATATTTTTTAACACCTGATAACAAAGTAATATAAGTTTATAAACAACCACACAATTGACTTTTAATTACAATACTCCTAATTCCTATTAAACATATATGAATGTTTATTAATTTTGTGGAATTTTTACACTGTGTATGAAGCTTATTTGGGCCTGTATGTTTGTTAAAATTGCCCTTCCACTACGGAGGACTTTTTGAAATCAGTCTACACTGGATTGTGTGGTATTCCTTTGTGTTAGACAGTGTATTCATTGTAATAATATTCATGCATAAGTTCATGTTCTTGGTTTGTTTTATGCCTCATAATCTACAGAATAGCTTGGATGGAGGTGTATTCCATCACTTGAGTGCAAGAAGGCTTTGCAATGCTACATGTATTGCATAAACCTTGTTGCACTCCAGGGACAAATTTATCAATTTTAATAACATGGGTAAAATATCGGACATGAACCGTTTAATTTTTTTTTTTTTTAGCTCACTTCGACAAAGTCAAGCAGGGCTTATCTAATCACTCTCCATCCATTGTCCATCCATCTGTCATCCATCAACACCATGTTTTGGTCAATTCAAGTTAAAGTTTGTGTGAGTAATGGTACCAAATGGGTATTACATTTTTGTTTAACTCAACATGCCCAGCCCCATAGGGAGGGGGTGGGGTAAAATGCTCCCAAAATATTTTTAAAATCTTATGAACCAGTGGGTACAGTGACTTTATATTCGTTATGGAACTACCTTTTGAGGTGTAGAATCACGCTTGTTCAAACGTACTTTGTGAAGCAATATTTGGCTTTGTAATGGCAGTGGTTAGATTTTTGGTACCACCCAAAATTTCTATTTTCCGAACCGATGGTCCGATTTGAATGAAATTCAGTATCGTGGTAATATTGGGTCATAAGTACTTACCTCATGCAAAAAAAACCCTGCATCCCCATGGGAACCCCAGGAGCAAAAAATAGAAATGTTTTCAAACTCCCATGTTTCCCAAACCACTTGGAACAGAGAACTGTTATGTGGTATGAAGCATCCTTAGAACCAGTAGAACTGAATGGTAAAAAAAATGCCCTCTGTTGTTAGAGAGTTCTGCAGAGGGCATCAGAATAATGTTGGTGGAGCATTTTTGCAAACATTTTAGAAAATCTTTTCTCAAGAACCAATGTTCAGAATCTTTTGATATTTGGTATACAGCATCCATAGAGGGGTCAGATACAAGTTTGTTAAAATGAAGCCAATTCGTTCATATTTGAACTCAATGCAGGAGCCCAAATTTTATGGGGAATTTTCTTTAAAAATCTTCTTCAGAACCACGAGTCAGAATTTTTTAATGTTTGGTACCCTCATTGTTATGATGGTCAGATTCAAGATTGTTCAAACCAAGTCCCTATGTTAATATTTGGGCTTCCTTTGGTAGCCCAAATTTAACTTAGGGCTGTATGGGGAAGTTTTGTTTAAAAATCTTCTTCAGATCCACCAGTCAGCATGCTTTCGTATTTGGTATACAACATATCTAAGGGGGGAGGGGTGGGGGTGAGATTCAAGTTTGTTCAAATCGGGTCTGTAGGTTAAAGTTTGGGCTCACTAATGGTAGCCCAAATTTTAACTTTGTGCAATATGAGGAAATTTCTTTAAAATTTTGTTCTTCAGATCCACCAGTCAGAATGCTTTCATATTTGGTATACAGCATCTCTAAGGAGATCAAATTCAGCTGTGTTCAAATCGAGTGCCTGGGTTGATATTTGAGCTCCCTATGGGAGCCGGAATTGGTCAAGTAGCTGAAGAATTAGACATTTTTTATTCAGTACCCTCAAGAGGTGAAGAGTAATCTACATAGGTTGTATCAAGGTGCTTGAGAGGGGAGCTCCACATTTTACATCATAATCAACTAAAGGAAAGGCATGATGCTTGGACTGTTTTTGTCACTCCTGAGGGGCTCAAAGATTTGCAGTGTATCCTATGGAGATGGATTGCTTAATGTAGATTCATTCTTGGACTCTTATATCGTGTTCTGTTCTCTGTTTATATCGTGTTCTGTTCAAGGTGAGCGCTTCAGGCCCTGTGGGGCCTCTTGTTTATTTATTTATTGGGTTTTAACAACACTTTCGAAAGCCAGCAGTTACAAGTTTCTTCTCTCCTTGAACCAAGCATCTCGCCCAACTGCAGCACTCATGGTCCACTGAGTTTTTAGCTCACCTGACTTTCAGTCAGGGTGAGGTGTAGTGATCACTTGCCGTCTGTCGTCCGTCGTCCGTGAACATGGTGTTTGCGTCTTCTCCTCCAAAACTGCTGAACTGATTAATCATTTAAGTGAAATGTGAGATGCTTGTTTGTTATGACATTGCATTTTGATTTTGCTTAAATCAAGTTGCCCTGCCCCCAGTAGGGCCATGCCCCAAAATTTTGCCGAAATCTTAAAAAAATCTTCTCGTGAACCAGGAGTAGCAGAGATTCGATATGTGGTGTGCTGCTTCCTTTTGAGGTGTAGACTCAGTTTTGTTCAAGAGAAGTTTGTGGGTCTTTATTTGCCTTCATTATTGGAGGGCATGTATTTTTGTCCCGCCCAAAATTTTTGTTTTACGAACCAAGAGGCTGATTGGAACCAAATTTAATTTTGGGTTTTATTTGATCATAAGTAATTAATTTATGCCCCAAAATATTTTCCCATCCCCCCATGGGAACCGCAGGAGCAAAAAATAGAACAAAATTCAAAACGCACATATCTCCAAAACTACATGGCACTGAGAATTCCTATTTGGTGTGAAGCTTCCTTGGGACCAACAGAATGGAATTGTCTAAGCAAATTTCTGTCAGGTCAATAGGGGGTACTTTTTCGTGTCTTTGAAAAAATGCTTAGTCAGCGTTCTGTAACACTGTGGGTAATGAAGAAAGCATTTAAGACTCTTCTTCACCCAATTCACTCCTCCAAAACCTTTCAGATTTCACATATACCATCTTTGCAAGATTTTTTTACACGTTTGTTGAAATCAAATCCCTGGGTCCATATTTGGCCTCTATGGGAGTCCAAATATTGAAATTAGTGCAGTATGAGGAATATTCTTTAAAAATCTTTTTCTTCAGACCCACCAATCAGAATCTTTTGATATTTGCTATGCACGCACCATCATTAGGCGGGTGAGATTTAAGTTTCTTCAAGCCAAGCCTATATTTTGGCTCACCAGGGTTTTGCAAATTGCGAGAACGGTGATTTCATTCCTCTGATGTTCTTGCAAATGCTTGTTAAGAAGATCCATATTTACCATTCCCCCAAAATTATAAGCATTTTTTCATCAGATAAACTTTAATAAAATTAAATAATTTTAGAGCTGAAACGATTAAAGGGTTTTTGTGATTGATTAATCACATGGGTTAACCTGGGTTAACCGATTAATCACTTGCCCCAATAGGTAGCTGAATAATTGCTGTACCGTTGACCATTTATATAATTAAGACTTTACTCAGCATAATGTACAAAACCGGGCAGCGCCATATACAAACATGTCCATTCAAATTTTATTATATTTTCAATTTTTGTCTCAAAACATAGCTTATGACCCCTCATTGGAACAAGCTCATTGAGCTTATTCCAATAGGGGGGGGGGGCATAAGCTATGTTTTTGAGACAAACATTGAAAATATTCTGTTCAAGCCAAGTCCTTGGTATCATATTTGGGCTCTCTGTGGGAGCCTGAATTATAACTTCAATAGTTCAATATGAGGAATATTCTTTAAAAATCCCTTTTTTTTGAGATCCACCGGTCAGAATCTTTGGATATTTTGTATAAGCTTTTCTTATGAGGGGCAGATGCAACTAAATGTTCAAATAAATTCCCTGGGTTGATATTTAGGCTACCATGTCGGGTGAATGCCATCAGGCCCTCTGGGGGCTCTTGTTTGTTTTCTGTTTGACAACATTGCCCTGGCTCTTCTATCTATATTTTTCATTTTAAGTTAGTCACTACTTTTATTTAGGCTTCCCAAATTTGTTACTGCATGTCTGTCTGTCTGTCCTTCGGATGAAATGTTTCTTTGCTTTTCATTTGCCTGGGTCAACATTTTAAATAATTTGCAGCTATCTTTCACCCTCCAACCTCCCCCCCCCCCCACACACACACACTCAAACACACACACACACACACACACACACACACACACACACACACAAATCTGGGCTGGCAAGTATTGAGTATTTTATCAAAAAAGTGGTACTCAAGTACTACGAGTACTGAGTACTTTGGACCCAGCCTATCACCAGTATATTAAACATCAAAGAGTATATTATATACTTGAAACAAATACAGTACAGTGGCAGTGTACTGCTCACTTTCCATGAATGGGCAATATTTCCACGGATACAAATTCATACAATAATATTTGATGTCAAACAATAACTATAGGTATAATCATCAAAAATTTAAATAATGAAGCACCAGGTACAAACCGATGCTTCATCAATTAAAATTTTGTAGATGATGATTTTTATTGACTGGTAAATGCATGAGTGGACATCACTGCCCACGCGTGTATTACAACCCGTCCACGGCGATTGTACTGTAACTTGTCCTCTTTGTGAACATATTTTCTACAATTTCACTTCTTTTGACAGAATGCATGCCTGTGGGGATTAAAACCAAAATAGTGAAATATTTGCAGCACAAGCACAGCACTAATGAATAAATATTTGATGATTTTAGGAATTTTAACAGTGTCATGAGACACCACAGTAGCAGGTACTGGTCATTCTGTTGGAAAAAATCACTGTTTTATGACTCGAGGTGCCTTAACTGGGAAAACTTAGGCTTTTTCTTACAAAGATTGCAGAATATCAAACACAATGTGAAATGTGTTCAGAAGCAAGAATGTGATTAAAAAATAATGGGAAATTCATATCACCATCAATTTATTTATAAATTAATAAAGTTTTTTAGCTCACCTGAGCAAAGCTCAGTGGGAGCTTTACTGATCACATTCTGTCCGCCGTCCGCCCGGCGTTAACTTTACATTATTCAAATGTTGGGTAAATGTTTATTACCTAATGCCAATTCAGATTTGTTCAAATGAAGTTGCCCCCTTCTCCTGGGTGGCGCCATGCCCCCAAGGGGCACCAAAATCTTCTCATCAACCAGCAGTAGCAGAGACTTGATATATGGTATGCAGCTTCCTTATAAGGTGTAGACTTGGATTTCTTTAAGCGAAGTTTGATGGGCTATATTTGGCGTCGTTATGGGAGGGGCAAAATTTTTGGCCCCGCCCAAAATTTCTATTTTCCGAACCGAGAGGCTGATTTGAATCAAATTTTATGTGAGGGCTTATTGGTTCATAAGTACCTAATTTATGCCAAATTTTTTTTTCAGGAGCTAAAAATCGAAAAAAGTAAAACGCCATATCTCCAAAACTCCACGGCACTGAGAATTTTTATTTAGTGTGAAGCTTCCTTATGACCAACAGAAAGGATTGGTCCAAAAAATTGCCATCGGTTTTATCATAGGGTACAGTTTCGGGACTTTGAAAACACTTTTTAACACTGTAGGCAATGGGAAAAACATTAAAAAATCTTCTTCTCTAGATCCAGCAGGCAGAATCTTTCGATATATGGTATGCAACATTGTAGGGTGGATCTGATTCGAGTTTGTTCAAATCTGCCCCCCTGGGTTTATATTTGGGCTCAGTATAGGAGCATTTCAGGCAAATTTCTTAAAAAATCTTCTTCACTAGATTCAGCTGGCAGAATCTTTTGATATTTGGTATGCAACATTGTAGGGTGGATCTGTTTCAAGTTTGTTCAAATCGGCCCCCTGGATTCATATTTGGGCTCACTATAGAAGCATTTCAGGCAAATTTCTTAAAAAATCTTCTTCTCCAGATCCAGCAGGCAGAATCTTTTGATATTTGATATGCAACACTGTGGGGTGGATCTGATTCAAGTTTGTTCAAATCAGCCCCCTGGGTTCATATTTGGGCTCAGTATAGGAGCCCAAATTTGAACTTAGTGCATTTCAGGCAAATTTCTTTGAAAATCTTCTTCTCAAGATCCAGCAGCAGAATCTTTTGATATTGGATATGCAGCATGCTTAGGGGGTGAGATTCAAGTTGTTCAAGCCAAGTCCCTGGGTTCATATTTGGGCTCACTGTGGTAACCCGAATTATAACTTAGTTCAAAATGAGGAATTTTCTTTAAAAATCTTCTTCAGATCCAGCAGTCGGAAAGTTTCGATATTTGGTATGCAGCATCCTTAGGGGGGGGGGGGGGGGTGGTGAGATTCAAGTTTGTTCAAGCTATGTCCCTAGGTCCATATTTGGGCTCACTGTGGGAGCCCGAATGATAACTTACATGTAGTTCAAAATGAGGAATTTTCTTTAAAAATCTTCTTCTTCAGATCCAGCAGTCAGAATGTTTTAATATTTGGTATGCAGCATTCTTAGGGGGGGGGGGGGGGGGGTGAGATTCAAGTTTGTTAAAGCCATGTCCCTAGGTCCATATTTGGGCTCACTATGGGAGCTTGAATTGTAACTTAGTTCGAAATGAGGAATTTTTTTAAAAAATCTTCTGCAGGTCCAGCAGATGAATGCTTTTGATATTTTTTATGCAGCATCCTTAGGAGGCTAGATTCAAGTTTGTTCAAGCCATGTCCCTAGGTCCATGTTTGGGCTCACTGTGGGAGCTCGAATTGTAACTTAGTTCAAACTGAGGAATTTTCTTTAAAAATCGTCTTCTTCAGATCCAGCAGTTGAAATGTTTTGATATTTGGTGTGCGGCATCCTTGGGGGGGGGGGGGGGGTGAGATTCAAGTTTGTTAAAGCCAAGTTCCTGGGTTCATATATGGGCTCCCTATGGGAGCCCAAATTATAACTCGGTTCAACATGAGGAATATTCTTTAAAAATCATTTTTTTAGATCCACTTGTCAGAATCTTTGGATATTTGGTATAAGCTTTTCTTAGGAGGAGTAGATGCAACTTGTTGAAATCAATTCTCTGGGTTGATATTTAGGTTACCTTCTACAGGTGGGTGCCCTCAGGCCCCCTGGGGTCTCTTGTTTTAGGAAAAAATGCATACTGAGATCTTGGGGGTGGGGGGGGTACATCCAGGGCTATAATTTACCTCATCACTAAGTAAAAGAATATTTGACATCATTTATTGAGATAAAATGGCACTTTCTATTGATATTGGTGGATTATATAGCCTCAGCCAGGGCTTATAAGAATCTGAGAATCGATTCCCGTAGAGATCCGTGCAACAAAACCAGTGAGAAACCATGTAGCTTCTCGTAACATTGCTGCTAGGATTCACATGAAAAGAACTGAGTCAGTTTAACCCTTTACCTAACACAAAGGCAGCAAATTACCCAATACAACACTAACATGACCTGAAATATTGTGACACTGGCAATAAAATTTGTACAAATATGGCTGTCATTGGAACCGGCTCTCATCAGCCGGTTCTAGTAACATCCATAATTATAACGCTTGATGAATATTGTTTATTTTTAGCTCACCTGACTGTAAGTCAGGGGGCGCTTAAATGATGACTTTCTGTCTGTCCACCATCAGTCCATCCTGTCCGGCGTGAACTTTACATTACTAACCTCTCCTCGTAAACAACTGAGCCGAATTGAACCAAATTTGATATTCATGTTCCTTATCATATATGAATTCCAGTTTGTTCAAATAACGTTGCCACACCCACAGGGGGCCCCAAGCATTTCTCTGATAGCATGCATAAATTGTTTTCCAAAATTGAAAAAAAATCTTCTCCAGAACCATGTATAAGAATCTTTTGATACTTGGTATACAGCATCTCTAGGGGTGGGAGGGATAGGTTCAGGTTTGTTCAAATCAAGTCCCTGAGTTGATATTTGGGCTCCCTATGGGCACCCAAATATCAACAGTGCAACATGAGGGAATTTCTTTGAAAACCTCCTTCAGATCCAACAGTCAGAATGCTTTCATATTTGAAATGCAACATTTCTAGTGGGGTGGGGGCAGGGGGGGGGGAGGGTAGATTGAAGTTTGTTTGAATCGGGTCTCTGGGTTAATATTTGGTCTATCTATTGAAGCCCAAAGTTTAACTCAGTGCAGTTTGAGGAAATTTCTTTAAAACTCGTTTGTTTTTTTTCAGATCCACCAGTGAGAATCCTTTCGTATTTGGCTTACAGCATCTCTAAGGGGGTCAGATTCATGTTTGTTCAAGCCAAATCTATGGGTTAATATATGGGCTCATTATGGGAGTGCAAATTAACTCAAAGCAACATGAGAAAATTTCTTTAAAAATCTTTTTCTTCAGACCCACTAGTTTAATGCTTTAATATTTGGTGTACAACATCTCTGGGGAGGTCAGATGTAAATTTGTTCCAGGTTGGTTCCTGCCAGTCAGAACCCTTTCATATTTGGTATCGCAGGAAAGGGGGGGGGCAGATTTGAGTTTGTTCGTGGCTTAATATTTGGGCAGGGGTGGGTTAGGTTCGAGGTTGTTCATAAATGTTCAAATCCATTCCTTAGAGCTTTTCCATAAAATTTGCCTTTCAAAGTGCAGTGACACAACAACCCTTGGAAGTTTGGCAGTACTTGTCTACAGCTGTCAGAATTGGAAGCAATCAGGAAGACCTCTGCTAATAATCATCTAACATGGACAATAGAATTATGAATAATTTCATAACATTATTCCTATGTAGTGTCCATGAACCTTGACTAACTGAATCTGACCCAAAATACTTCTCTGAACCACCTCGTCAGGTGAGCGATTAAGGGCCCAGGGGGGGGGGGGGGGGGTAAAAATCAGTAGTTGGTGTTGTAAAAATTAAAAAAGCTGTATTGGGTAAAGGGTTAACATGTATTTTCAGTATGCAACAGGGGTTCAATCATACTGACCTAATAGGATCCTGGCCCATAGCAGGTCTGAATTCTCGGAACGATTTCCGCAAGAATCCAAATGGATTCTCCCAAATTTAGAGGAACTATAAGCCCTGCACAACCCCAATTTTGAAACAAAATTGACATATTGTTTCATGGTGGTGGGGCCTATTTATCTTGCTGTATGATTAATTAAAACAGATTTTGTGAAAAGGTTTTGTGTGCTGATGCAGATTTTAGTTTTATTTTGGGATTTGGGTAGTTTCAAAGAAAGCTGTGAATTCTTATCCCTCCCAACTTATTGGGTAACAGAGTAGAAATTCTGTCGGAGGCAATAACAGTTTTTAAGCCTATTTGACACAGATTGGACAGTTCTCTTCAAAAGAACAAATTTTCCATGCTTTGGACTAGACAGAAGCCAAAAGTTGAATTCTATTGCAGAAATGACTCTTTCATCACATGAAAGAGGTAACTGTACCTTTGGTAGGGTTGGGTTTGCTTATAGGTATAACTGTTGTAAATATTTTAATTAGATTTACATGCCTCGAAAAGTTGCGCTCGGAAATTATCTAATTCCCAAAACTAAGCAGTCTTGGGGAAATATATTGTTTCAATAAACATTTGAAGAAGTCTACTGACATTTTGCATTACTTTTGAATGTTCCAGATGAATAAAGAGGATGATTTGAGGACTTTTAGAACCTAAAAATTTGTTTGACTATTGGTGTGTTTTGTTTGGGAATTCTCTCCCTGAGAAATATGAACATGTGACCAGCACTTCCCTTTCTGTTAGTTTTTCTTTTATTTGTTGCATGACCCCTGTTTAAAAATCATTAAAAGGTTGTCTGAAGGGCTATAGTTGACAAAAAATATTTGAATGCTAAATTTAAAATGATGCGACCATATTTTTTTTCGCCTGAACGTTATAATGGTCGCCTATGGGAAAATATTTAGTACTGTGAAACGTATTCTTGTTTGGCTGAAATTAAACAATTGCAGGAATTCGACTGAATAAACCAAAATGTTTTTTGAGTAATGGTTGCGGAATGAAATATTTCAATACGTTGGATACTTTGGGGTTCCTTCTTACGCCTTGCGTATTGTCATATTAGTTTTCGTTTCTGTGTGGATTACCGTAAATTAAATTCTATTACTAAAAAAGATGCCTATCCCCTTCCCCGTATAGATGAGAGTTTAGAGGGTATGGCGGGGGCACAGTGGTTTTCCACCTTAGATTTGGCTTCTGGATATTGGCAAATGGAGCTGACTCCTGATGCCCAGGAAAAAACGGCCTTTACTACTGGTGTTGGGCTTTATCAATTTTGGGTCCTCCCATTTGGGCTTTGTGGGGCGCCTGGTTCTTTTGAGAGGCTCATGGAGCTTGTGTTAAGAGGATTACATTGGAAAACTTGTCTTATATACCTGGATGACGTCATCATATATGCGCGTTCTTTTTCAGAACACATTGATCGTTTACAAGAAGTTTTTAGTAGAATAAGGTCTGCAGGGTTGAAATTGAAACCATCTAAGTGCGCGTTGTTTAGACGCCAGGTTTCGTTCCTGGGACATATAGTTTCCGCGTCGGGTGTGTCGGCCGACCCCGAGAAAATCGCGCGTGTAAAAGATTGGCCTGTTCCGACTTGTTTGAAAGAAGTTCGTAGTTTCGTTGGGCTTTCGGCGTATTATAGAAAATATGTGCCACACTTTTCTGCTTTGGCTAGTCCTTTGACTAAATTAACTCGTAAGAACGAACAATTTGTTTGGGGCGAGGCCCAACAGGAAGCCTTTGATGTGTTAAAAGATAAATTGTGTCAAAGTCCAATATTGGCTTATCCAGATTTTGAATATGAGTTTGTACTTGATACAGATGCCAGTGATGTGGTTTCTGGTGCGGTTTTATCACAGGTTATACAGGGAAAGGAGCGAGTAATAGCTTATTTTAGTAAAACTCATTCCCAGCAAGAGAGAAATTACAGTGTCACGAGAAAGGAGTTGTTGGCCGTTATCAAAAGTGTCAAACATTTTAGGCACTTTCTTATTGGTAAACATTTTACACTGCGGACTGACCATGGGTCTTTGCAGTGGTTATTTAATTTTAAAGATCCGGTTGGGCAAGTGGCGCGTTAGCTGGAATATCTTAGTGGGTTCGATTTCACGACGATTCATCGTCGTGGTGAACAACATAAGAATGCGGATGCGCTAAGCAGAATTCCCTCTCGTCATCAGTCTGATATTAATACTATAGAGTTTGAGTCTATAATTAAACTGACGAAAGAAAATCAGCGAGCGATCCTGTTATTAAAAAATTTCTTGAACTCAGGCAAAAGGGCGAGAAACCTGAATTAGAAAACTTAAAAGGGGAACCTCCAGAGCTCCATAGGTATGTGAGTCAGTGGGAACAATTTTTGGTGAAAGATAACATTCTCTTTCGAGAATGGATGCAAATAGGGGCCTCCAATAATTTTTTGTGGGTGGTTCCAAAAGACTTGAGAAGTCAGGTATGTAGGGAACATCATGACACTTTAGTAGGTGCACATTTGGGCGTCCATAAGACGTACTCAAAAGTTCGGGAACGGTTTTTCTGGATAGGTATGTAGCGGGATGTGGAACTTTGGGTTCAGTCTTGTCCGAGTTGTCAACGTCGTAAACCGCCGGGGAAGGCTAGTCGAGCTCCTATGGTGACGGATAAAGTTTCGGAGCCCATGGAGCGTATCGCTTTGGATATCTTAGGACCGTTACCTGAGTCTATTCAAGGTAATATTTATATTTTGGTCATGTCAGACTATTTTTCTAAATGGACGGAGGCTTTTGCTATTCCGAACCAAAGGGCTACTACTGTAGCCGATGTATTGATTAGGGAGTGGATTTCCCGTTACGGTATGCCGAAATTTATACATTCAGATCAGGGGTCATTTTGAATCTGAATTGTTTGGAGAAGTATGTCATTATTTGAAATTAAGAAAACTCGTACTTCTCCATGCATGCCCCAAAGTGATGGCCAGGTTGAGAGGTTTAATCGAACCTTAGCGGCTATGCTGGCCTGCTTTGTAGAAGATAATCATAGTGATTGGGAGTATTATCTCCCTTTCGCAATGATGGCCTATAGGAGTGCCAAACATGAGACTGCTGGGTTTACCCCCTTTAGTGTCATGTTTGGTAGGGAAATTACTTTACCTACGGAATTAATTGCTGGTAAGATTCCTGATAGAGACTGGGCCCCTTCTCAATATGTCAGTGAATTAGAAGGGCGCTTGGGCCGAATTTTTCAGTTGGTTTCGGCAAAGTGTGAATCCCAGATTAAAAGAAGAAAGAAAATTTATGATAGACGAGTTTTCGGCAAACCTTTTACTGTCGGTGATAAGGTCTGGCTCTATGTACCAAGAGTAAATAGAGGACAGACCTCAAAATTTGCAAAATTTGGGGTAGGTCCCTACATTATTAGAAGTAAACTGTCTGACGCAAATTACCTCGTGGTTCGCGTCGGAGGAGGCAGACCCCAGGTTGTACATTTCAATCGGTTAAAGAAGTGTTACACCCGTGAGCCAGAGGTGGCTGGTCCGGATTTGGGTGTCCCCATGTGTCCTACTCCTGATGATTTTTCCGTAACTGAAGACCGGCCCTCGGTGGGAGGTACTGAGGAGGAGGAAGCTGTACTCGACGGATTTCAAATCAGTCGTCGTGGTTGTACTCTTCGGCGACCCCGTCGACTGGATTCTGACAAATTTGTTTTTTATTAATTATTTTTTTTTTTTTTTTTTTTTTTCGATGCCACACTTGTATTTGGGTTTGATGGGCAGTTCGCGTGGGTCCGGATAATGTAAATTTTGTGATGAGCACGTTAGATTTTTATATAAATTTGTCGTTGTATTTTTGCGCTTAGAATCCGGCCTCCGAGATAGTGCTGCCTTTGATAAAATTCATGAACCGTAAATTAATATCTATATATGTATATTTGATAGATGAGTTTTTTGTTTGTCGATAACATGAGCTGTCTATAGCTTGTGTTGTATGATTTTAAATTATGTATTTCTTACTGTGGAGAAATTACTTTATTATTGTAACGGTTCTAAGAAATTGAGTTTTTTTTTATGGTCTGGTATTCGAAGTGGCAAATACAAGTGTGGTTGTCAGTTATTTTTTTTTTTTTTACCCGTCAAAATTTTTCTGCGACCCGCTGACCAGTTTGTTTTTATTAAATCGTTGCGTGAGTAAAGGGTTGGCTTTTATTAATTGGGGGGCATTGTGTGTGTGTGTATGGAGGGAGGTGTGAGTTATGTGCTAGGGTATGTTCTTAGAATATAAGGGTTATGGAAGTTAAGCCTCGAGGCTAGTATAATAGAATTTTTCGCAAGTGATGTGTCCGTGGTAGAATTTAAATTAATTAATAGGTCAGCTTGGTTAAGGGAACTTTTTGACGGGAAACTTTCAGAAAATTATTAATTTTTTTTTTTGTTTTTCCCTTGGTCCCGACATTGAGTTTCTGTAAGAATGATTATTACTCTTACTGTTTGTTTGGATACTGTTCCGTTTTTAATCTTTCTTATTTTAGCAATATGGAAATTATCCTAGGCCATTCGTTTGTTCGAAGATTGACTTCATGTATGGTGCCTCAGCGTCTGCAGACGGTTCATATGTATGGAGTGCCCGGAGGGACTGTGTGAGATATGCAGTCAGTTATATGTGATGATGTAGAGACAGTTCTGATACATATTGGTGAGAATGATATCGACGGTTTACAGTTTAAGCTAGAGACTTATAAACTCTCAATACAGAGACTGTGTAATGATGATTTATTGGAGCGTGGTGCACGTAGAATCCTAATTATGGGACTTTTTCCTCGTATGAGGATGCGAACTTCCAGCGTGATGTATGAGCTGCGTAGAGCGGCTGTGACTCAGTTCTACAAAACTTTTGTTGGTCCAAACATAATATATAAACCTGCTCCAAGGGTGACCCGGATTCATTTTCATACAGATGGGGTTCATCTGAACCATCTGGGCCAAACAGTCTATATTGACCACATCATTAAAGTCCTGCGGGAGTAGACTCTCAAATTATGTTACAGAACTGGTATAGAATCAAACATTCCTTGATAGGGATGATGGATAAATATCCCTTGTTGGGAATAAAGTTATGGGCACCGTTCGATTTTCTTAATATTATAATTAAGTAATCGAAATAATTGATGATTAATTCATCTGATAAAGGTTGTTTTTTTTAATAATTGATTATTGCTTTATCTTCCATGTCTTGAGATGAGTTATTGTAACTGGGGTCCTTGATAGGATTATTTAAATTTACGTGTTTTGTGTTGAAATTCGTCTAAAGTTGACGATTAACATCTCCTGTTGCATGACTAAATCGGCTTCAGGCAGTATTTTGGCATTCCCAAAGCGCTGGTCAAGGACTCATTCCAGCCTAAAGCTCTGAATTGTATCCTTGATGGTATCCTTGTGAGGTAGCTGATGTTATATTTTGGAAAGAGGAAGAAAATAGTGAATATCAGAAATATTTTTTTTTTATTATTATTAATGTCGGAACCAATGATGTTTATTTATTACTGAAATTAACCCTTATTACTTTTGTCCATGGTATTTTTTTTTTTTTATATTAATTTTTATTTTTTTTTTTGCGAAGAGACTTGTATATATTTTTTTTTCTTTTTCTCTCCCTTGTTTTTTTCAACAGGGACGTTGAAACTTGGGGTGGGGGTAGTGTAGAAAAGATATATGTTTATATAATACCGCCGATTGTTATTCTGAACTCTTGCGACGATAAATTAATTGACAGTCGCCTTAAGAGTTTGCTTAAGAAGTGGGTTGATTTACTGGTCGACTGATGAATCGTTTCAGATTGAGTGGTCCGTGCTGATTTGTGTGAGTTAGCCCGGACTAATAATGCACGGTGGTTATTTTATGTGGTTTCGGACTCTCGAAGTGGGCAGAATCATTTTGGATTCGTCGGGTACGTACCATAGTTTTATTCCTCCGTATTGCACCCTACCATGGGCCGGTCGTTATTTATTTTTTTTTTACATTCGTTTCTGACCTTCGTCCTGCGTTGTGCTTAGTCGATTGACGGGGTACAACGCATGACGCGGGTCGGTCGCCATTAAATTTTGGCCCATACATTTTCGGGGCGAGTTCGGATGGACAGTTGAAAGGACCCCCCCCCCCCCCTCATTTTTCTTCGGCAGTGTTCAAACATTTGGTTAGATGTTTGACTTAGTTCTCCCCTCAGTGGATATTACAAATATTAAGGAGGGCAGAAGACGTAATTGAAGCATGAATTTCTCCCATTCATGGGGTGTGAGAGTAAGATGTTTATCGTTTTGATGTGCACTCCCTTTTCTTGTTTAAGGGTGGTCGCGGTAGAATTTTCCTTTTGTTTATGACTGGTAAATAGTATTGTCAAAATTTTATGGTGGAAGTCGTAAATTTTATAAATTATTTACTTCAAATAATTGTAAGAAAGGTTCCTGAATGTATGTAAGGCGCGATTTGTTTAAGAGGCTTCCAGCTCATTTTAGTCTGTCTGGATATTTAATCGCTGTGTGTGAAAAGGGTTGGCGTAGATATTTTTGTGCGCCGGATCTTTAGAAATTCGGCTGCCTTTTGTCGCTCGCCCCTCTTTGGTCGGGGTGTTTGTGGCGTTTGTTTTTGATAAGTAAAGCAGTGCTTGTTATTATTAACTACTTTGTTTGGTATACGACTCCCTTGGTAGATACTTTTGTGATATGCTATGATGCTAGTCATAAATAGATTAAGTCTTTTCACAGGAAAGGGTATATATGACACTTTGGTAGCAGGGGAATTTTCCTTTTAGTGACAGTGACTTGGGGCTTAATTTTTGTGGTGTCCTCCCTTATCTAGAAAGGGCGGTAGCTGAGTGTTTTTCATTTTTTTTCTTGGATATGCCCTAAGGGTGAGAAAGCGATAAATTAAGGAGTGATATGTATAGAATTAATGAATGTGATACTCCTCTTAGTTAGGAGAGTGCACAATCTGTTTGTCATAATACTTTAATAATTGAAAGAGAAAAAAAAATAAGGGAAATAAAAAGAATGAAATTAACTTAATGTCTTTTTGCCATTTACCCGTCATGTGACCTTTTATCACTGAATTTCTCGCGAGTGTTTTCTTTTTTTTTTTTTTGTTCTTTTCCATGCCCTTATGAAAATATTTTAGAAATTCTTAGCGAACCTGAAGACACCCCAACGACAACAAACTTGTACGACTGGGCTTGATTGGCTTAATGGGACACTGTTTGGTGGGAGCTCATTTTTGGTAAGTTTACATCAGAAAGTGTCCGCCTATCAAGTTCTAGGCGGAGTGTCGTTACAATTCGAAACGGATACAACGGCATTAAGTACATACTGATAGTCATCGACGCGTTTTCGAAATACGGATGGATGGGACCTTTAAAGAATAAATCGGGAGTTTGCGTGGCCAAGGCTCTGAAGAGCATATTTGCATCATCTTCTCGAAAACCGGATAAATTGTGGGTGGACAAAGGGAAGGAATTTTACAACAGTCATGTTCATCCATTGGTAGACCTCTATTCCGTCGAAAACGAAGGGAAAGCTAATGTGATCGAACGTTGGAATAGAACCATGAAGGGAAAATGTACAAGTATTTCACGGCTAATAAGACCAAGAAATATATCGATGTTCTAGACGAACTGGTTGAAGAATACAACAATATGTGACGTAGATCGATCAAGATGACTCCTGTGGAAGCTAGCGATCCTCGAAATGGAAGCCAATCTCTATCCCGAAATATCAAGATCAAGAAGGAGTCCAAGTCACTGCAATTTGCAATTGACGATCGAGTGAGAATTACTTCTTATAAGTCACTCCTCGCAAAAGGTTACACTCCTCGATGGACCAAAGAAATCTTTAGGATCGTTAAAATATTTACACGGATCCGGTGACTTACAAAATAGAAGTGTTAGAAGATGATGAAGATGACAGAGAAATCATCACAACATTTTAGGAACAAGAATTGCAGAAGGCGACATTTTGAAGAACCAATCCTTCACTTTTATTTTTTTTTTGCACAAATATATAGTTAAAAGGAGAAAAAAAAATAATAAATAAAAATTAATAATTAAAAGAAAAACAATTAATAATAAAAAAAAAGTGAATTAACATTACACAGACAACAAAAAACAAAACATGACGAATATATTAGATATAACCAAAGGTATATTGAGAGATGAAAGCATTCAAGAATATGAAGTTCACGAGTACAAACCAGTGACTGGAACCAGTCTGAACAATGCCGGTGAAATAAGAATCAACATTGAAGCTTAAGATCTGTTCGTTCATCCCAGCGAAAGTTACATAGTGATACAGGGGCGTCTCACCAAGGAAGACGGAAGCGATTATGCCGATGATGATGTGGTCACTCTAGCCAATAATGGTATGATGCGTTTGTTCAGTAATATAAAACACATGCTCTCGGGACAAGAGATATAATCTGTGTTTCATCCCGGACAAGCAACCACGATGTATGGACTCTTGATGTATCTGGACGATTTTTCGAAATCTAAAGGACTCAATCAATTATGGGTGAAAGATACCGTTGCCGACATGAGTGCAGCCAATACTGGTGCCGCCCTGAGATTCAATTACGTCATCAAGTCATTGAGACCCAAAGGAAAGTTTTCATTCAGAATACCCCTGAAACACATATTCGGATTCGTGGAAGATTACGATAAGATTCTCTACGGATTCAAACACAATCTGACGTTGATTCGAAAAGGAAATTATGAAGCCATTATGAGA
The DNA here is from genome assembly GCA_031216915.1 of Pictodentalium vernedei. Classification (NCBI taxonomy): domain Eukaryota; kingdom Metazoa; phylum Mollusca; class Scaphopoda; order Dentaliida; family Dentaliidae; genus Pictodentalium; species Pictodentalium vernedei. Next base: position 233,932,836 of record CM062294.1, read on the forward strand.
CCCGCTGCAACCGATGCGGGTAAGATACATTTGAACAAGATATCTTGGTTCGTTCCGCACGTGTTGCCTTCAGTGGCGGAGAAAGTACGTCTCTACAAGATCATAGAATCGAAGAGTAAATTACCGGTGGGATTTAGAATGAGACAGTGCAACATGGCTAGTATTCCATCGTCTAGCAATCACTTTGATTTGAGATTGACCATGAAATCTGCTTCGGAAAGACCGTGATTCATCGAAGTGGCATTTCAAACCGATAGGGATGGGACTCAAGAGAAAGATCCTTCCCTATTCGATCATTGTAACTGGAGAAACATGCAGGTATCTCTAAATGCCACGAGATATCCGGCCATCAGTTACAATGCCCCTTTTGATGAGAACGATTTCTGCAGACTATATGGTGACGCCACAGATTTCAGAAAGAAATATCATCGACTGGACGAATTGATGGGTAATCCTAACATAACTCCCACCGAATATAAATCAATGTATCCCCTGTTCATATTCGACGTTAGTAAACAGAGCGAGTGACTCAAGAGTAGCGTCTTAGACATTCAGATCAAGATGCAATTCAATAAGAATGTGCCTAGGAGAACCGAGGCTTTTTGCTCTAGTCCTATGTGATAGAGAGTAAGAATTCAAATCGGACGTGCAAAAAATGTCTATCGTTCAATGATATAATATATAAAAAATGGAAATACCCCCAAAAAAATATCAATAAAATATAAAAAAAAAAATAAATAAAAAAAAACCTAAAAAATGAATACACAAGATAGAGAATGTTCGAGACGAAATCGAACGCATTTGGTAGGTAACATAAATGAGAGCAATTTATTAAATATATTAGATCGATTGGTAATGACAACACCCGTAATATTGACTTCCGAAATGGTAGAACGAATTAAAAAACAGGGAACAACCATGAAAGATTGCATGAGACATTTACTAGATTCGTTAACGTATAGAGGAAAAACGGCTTTTGAAGAATTTATTATTGCTATGTTGAATCTTGATTTAGACATGGACGAGTGTTTTAATAATGTTAAACCAAAACAAATAACAATTTTTTATGCAAGTTCAGAATGTCAAAAACAAAAAAAAAATATAATTGGATTTTGAGACATTGATTTATTCTCAAAATCCAATTATATATTTTTTTTGGAGTTGTTTCCTCTACACAATTTTGAAACGGTTTATAACTTCACAAAATATTTTTTTCTCTTGCTGTTTGCTTAATTTTTTAAGCAAGAATAATAACCATAAGAGTTCGTTGAACCTAGAAATGTCTTTTAGATTTTCTCCTTGATAGGACGCGAAACACGATATCAAATGCAATTTATCTTTCTTGCTTCTCAGGTTGTCGAGAGTTAAAAATCGTTTGCATTTGAGATATTGTATTAATTTTTCATCGTCGTTGATTTTTTTTGTTTTTGTTTTGTTATTTTTTAGTCGCGGCATCCGACTGATCGATCGGTTTGGGAAGATTGTAGATTTTCTTATTGTTTAAATTTAAAGGTTCTTGTCGAGGTTCGTATCTTTGAACGTATCGTTCGTCCAAGTTGGCAATGTTACCAGCAATTTCGACTGTGTTTCTTCTTTTCTTTCTGGAGGAACTTTCATTATCATTAGCACGACCGACTTTATCGACTGTCATGTTTTTTGGGTTTTTTTTTTTTTGTTTTTTTTTGTTATTTAAAATTATATATAATTTTTTTTTCTATTATTTTTAATTAATACAAACAAAATATTTTTTTTATTATATCTCTCTCTATATATATATACCAAAAAACAATTGTCTTTAATGTAAATCAATAAGAATATCTTGAAAGTGTTCTCCTTCTGCCCATCTCTTGAGAATGTAGAGGCATAGGTGAACGCAAAACACTCGATCTGGTGCTTGCACTCGTTCTGTATTTTAAATAACTGACGTTAAATACGTTAAATAGTTCCTTATTTCTATCGGCGATGAGATTCCGTAGCTATCGAAATAATAATTTTTATTCCAATTTGAAAACCACGTGACCCAATGCGTTGGTAAGTACATTATCTGCACACATTAATCAAGAACTTGACAAAATAAGTGATTGGCGTTCTGCTAATCAATTATTATTAAATGTTAGTAAAACCAAATATGTCGTTATAAGTCCATCTCGAAACACTCAGAGCTCCGAAAATCTAAACCTCCAAATAAAAAAAAACAAAATATTAAATCAGTAACAGAGAAATCGAAAAGTCAATGAAGTTCTTGGGTCTTAATATAGATGAAAACCTTTCTTACCAAGCTCATGTATCACAACTGTGTTCTAAAATAGGACGGGTAAATTATGCTTTAAATACAGTAAAAAAAACTTCTTCCGCATGAGGCAATGAAAACGCTGTATTATGCACTAATACATAGTCATTTAATTTATGGAATACAGATATGGGGGAACTGTAGAGCAACTAGGAAAATACTAACAATGCAAAAACGGCCACTGCATATTATCAATAATACAAGTTATAAGCCCATACGGACCCATTGTTCGCGGGAGATAAAATCCTCAAAATAGACGACTTATTTAAACTCCAAGCTTGCCTTTTTGTATTTGACTGGAAACTCCCTTCGTCGTTCAATTTTTTTTTTGATGCAACATGTAATGATTCACAAATAACCACACGACAATCTGAAATATTACGCATCGAGCTCTTGATAAGTTACCTGTACACTCATTTCCAAAGATATGGAATGAGCTTGACCACGAGCTTAGAAATATTACAAATAGGAAAAAAATTAAAAAATTATTGACAGAGAAACTTTTATCTCAATATCTAACTCACGTGGAATGCGATAACTCATATTGCCCACACTGTCAAGTTTACACGAATTAGGGATTTAAAGATATATGTAAAGCATTCCATACCAAGTAGTAGCAAATGACTAAATTACGCCCAGCTCACCCCCAGATCTAACATATTTAATGTCTCAGAATAATCATTTTTTACTGCCTGTTTTTCTCTTGTCCACCAAAATTTTATCGTAACTGCCAGTCCATGCGCACATGAACCTTGATATCAGGGCAATAAAAATAGTTATCCACCAACGTGAACAAATGACATGAACAATCCGTATACAGAGCTGGTTCGTACATCCGTGTTTTGGGGAGATGACAGGAAGACAGCCAATCTGACTATGTCATCTCCCTACGATATAGATCTGTATTCCACCTGTATTTGTGACATTGTCTTCATCTTTTTGTCATTTGAAGATGCCATCATATGTATTGTAATAGACTATCTATACCGTTAAATAAAATAATCTAATCTAATCTAATCTACCCTCACCACTGATATCGTTCAGATTTAAAATTCCACATTCCGAATCATAGTCTTTTTTTCTTGGCAAGGTATCTCTAGAAAACACACCTCGAAAATGTATGATTTTTAAATCTTTTGCTGCTTTTGATAGATCAATGTTGGATAGGGGTTCGTTGGGTAAGTCGACACCTTCTACGGATATGCGTTTTATTTTCTTCTTATTCATAATATGTTTTTTTGTTTTTATTTTGTTTTTATTTATTATTATTTTTTTCTCTCTCTATTCTTTTTTCTTTAATTATAAACTCGCGAGTGATTTTTAAACTTACGACATTTCGACGTCTTCAGTCTCTCGATTTTATTGAAATGTCGCGGAATAATGTCCGAGTGCAAAAGTGTGTATTTTATACGGGTATATAATTCTCTTAACGTCATCGGCAGTCAATGCAATCTTATTGATTTCTTCGGTGTATATCTCATGCATTTCGCTTTGAATCGTAGCCATTTTTTTATACACCGTCGAATTTTCGAAAAGACAGTCTTATACTCTTTGAAAACGATGTTTTTATTCATCACATATGCTTGAATGCCTTTACATATCTTGATCTCTTCATCATCGATGAGATAAGCGTACAATTTAGGTCTCAAACCCACGAATTTGGTAATTTGTCTTCCTCCACTCTCGTCTTTAAATTTACCCAACACCTTTTTATTGACACCCTTTGGAATCTTAGACGGGTGATCATCGGGATAATTACTCGTGTCGAACCATTCATTCACGTCTGACGCTATGTCCTCATAAATGTCCATAGTCTCTATTTCGTAAGCTAAACTGTCCATGTCGCTGAACAATAGTTTAGCTTTCTAATCGAATTTCACTTTGACGTAATCGTAGTGAAACTCATATATCAATTGCTTGCTAATGTCTAAGATGATCGCTTCGAGATAACAGGGTTTATCGAACCTTAGATGCATCTTTTGCATGTGCACGGCCACTATATTTTCATCGAATATGGTTCTATGTTGATAATTGGGTTTCGCGATTAATTTTCTAGACTTCTTTTCAGACGTGACGAGTTGAACGTTGGTTCTATTCATAATGTTTTCCATAGATTTTCCAAACACGCAATTGTTCATGAGTTTGAAGAAATCTTTTTCGAAGTCGCTCTCGGCCTGCATTCTTAGATTCGTGTTGAGATCGATGTACTTTTTCATCCAAGGTTCCTCGTCGAATCGAATGATTCGATGCACGTTGGTCCGTTTCACCCCACGATCGATGTAACGTTTCAGATTTTTGCAGTAGACCACATCCTTGCGTTTGTGATTTAAATTAGGAACGAGTTTTTCGACGCCGTTCGCTTCCATTCGTTCAGGAGCTAGCGGATAATCGTTGTGTAGATCGTGTAATGTTTCCAAATCAACCTCTAGAATACAAGGATAGTCTCTCCATTTTTCTTTTTCTTTCAACGTTTCGACCCATTTGAAATTTCCGATCTGTAAAGGATAACTCATGGCCCAACCGTACAAATTATTAGCATCCCAATACTGTATGTATTGAATTTTTTGTCTCAAAAACATAGGTTATGACCCCTCATTGGAACGATCTCGACGAGCTCGTTCCAATGAGGGTCCTAACCTATGTTTTTGAGACAAGAAATGAAAAAATAATGAAAATTAACTGTCGATTTTTGAGAATAGCGCTTCCGTTACGATGGGTAAAGGGTTAGCTGAAATTTCACACTGAGGTTTATATTTTTTCAATCTTGAGTAGGCTAAACATGGGAAGTTGTATTTTACGTGTAAACTCGTGTCAACCCTTCAACAAGTATAAACCTAGGGGTGCACTCCTACATATACAGAGATATCGAACTGAAATCTGTCACTTTCAAACTCAGCTGGCTTGGCTCTTATAAAAATGTACCATGGTAAAGCATGGTACGTCCCAAAATACGTGGTATTACCATGGTATTACCAATTATTTGGGGATTTACCATACCATTGTACTTTTTATAAGTGTGTGTGTGGGGGGGGGGGGGGGGCGTAATGTTTTTTGACATGAATAAGCATGCGTAGATGAATTTTAATCTTTCAACTTGGGAAGATGCAATATAGTGTACATGTTACTCATATTTGAACCAAAATCATCAATGTTCGATATTTTATGTGCAACGCTGTTTTCAACATTGGGATGCACTCCTACATTATGCAAAGATATCGAACTGAAACTTTCACTTCTAACGGCAACTAACTTGGGTTAAATTTTGGAACAGAAGTAAGCATGCTCAGGAAAATTCTTTTACCCGAGAATATTGGATATAATGTACACGTTGCGCCAGAATCATCACTGTAAAATAATTATGAGCCCACCCCCTCCATAACCACACACCCTTCATCCAGATTGAGACGCATTTAGAATTAGCATGTACCATTTGTTGAGCCATAATGCCAAATGATGGGTGGGGTGGGGGGATTCCAATATGTTGTATGGGAGCACAATCTAGATACCGCTGTTGAAGGATGGAGGCCGTGGACAGGATAGGGTGGGATAGGGTATGGAACATGTGTCCCCCGCCTCGTGGGTGAAAATTTGTAAAAGAATTAAGCTTAAGCTCTGGCGGGATAGAATTATTTCTCTCCTCCCTCTCCGTGGTTGTACCTTGCATACGCATTTTTTGTTTTCAAGACTTGAAGAGCGGCTCGATATGTCTATTAATTATTGTTGACTTGGTCACAGTAATATTAAATTCCTGTCATATTGAAGTTGAGCTAGAGTGTCATCGACAATTTTATTATTGTATATTATGTAATTTTATTTTTATACTTATGTTCTTAATAAAAAATATTTTTGTCACAAACATGAATTTCTGATTTTGTTTAATAATTAACTATATAATTCCAATACATTAAACATTTAGGTCAAGACTAATTGAACACAGGTGCTGTTAATTTGTTTAAATCTTGCCAGTTTACCAAAGCCTAAAGGTGATGTGAGTAAATTTAATATATATTATTATTTTTTCTCCCAAGACTGGCATATTAGACAAGTAGGGTTATAGATTTGATTATATTTGTTCTCATACAATGGTAAAATATGATCAGAACATATTGGGGTGCAAACGTTTAGTAAATGGGCGACATACAACAATTGGCAAAACTTTAATCTATGCTCATGTTCTCCCATGGTATAGCACAGATGCTGATAACATTAAAGACTAATAAAAAAAATCACGTATAAGATAATGCAATTTAAATTAAAACAATTCATGAAATGTTAAGGATTTCATTTTTTTAATATAGCACAAACAATGTTTATTTTAATGTAAATTATTTTTAAACCTGTAAATCTAATGTGAAATCTTATTAAATGTTTTCACGAATTGTATTTTTTTTTCATGTTCCTTTGTCTGCGCGCTTGTGCTCTGCACAAAACTTTTCTTGTTTTCATTGTTCAAGCTTGAAAGAAGTAAGACGAGTGTTTGTTTGTATGTGTCCATGGTGATGTTGAAGGTTGAGAAGATAAACAAAAGCAGCATCATTAAATCAGTCGACACACATAGTCTGGTGATGGAAACAGGGTTCCAAAACTTGCAGATGGAAAAGACCTTTTGCTGTTGGATCGTCTTCTCACTCTCTGATACGCGTGTAGGCTAAAATGATCTCTTCGTTAGTCCGTTTAAAAAGTCTCTCAAAACATCGTGCCTTTTCAGTGTGTTTTGCTCTTTTAAATGTGTATATACGGCCATTGCTGTACTATTCTTGTACGGCTAATCTGTGATAAGGGAAGCAACTCCAAAGGTGTTGTATCAATTTTGAACACAGTAAAACATCGCGCGGATGGTGCACCTTTATCGACGAGATCATTTTCGGTTACTTTCAGCATTATCAACTGCCTCGCATTCGCCACATAACGATGTCAAATTTAGCTTATCGTTTGATAATATATTGTTCTCTGTAAGGTACCATCCAATAAAGCAAATTATTGTGTGCAACACGCAATTTCCAATTCTCTTTCCTGACTTGCCATCTGGTGTTCTTTACTCTTTACCTAACATGAAAAGAAGACATTTGCAAAAACAATTCTTGAACAACTATTTTTTTTAATTTTTTGTCTCAAAAACATAGGTTATGACCCCTCATTGGAACGAGCTCGACGAGCTCGTTCCAATGAGGGTCATAACCTATGTTTTTGAGACAAAAAATGAAAATATAATGACAATTAGCTGGCGATATTTGAGAATAGCGCTTCCGTTACGATGGGTAAAGGGTTAACAACGACATTCAACAGGGAAACTTTTATTATCGAAATTCAAATGACAAGGATGAGTTTAACAGTGTGTGCGCACCCAAAACAATTTTGTGTCTGTTTGATTACTCCTCACAGAATTCACACTCCCGAGAAGGTTAGCGCACCCTATTTTACCTGCGAATCAGAACATATCCCGTCATTGTAAACAAGCACAGCATTACAATGCGTTGAGAATGGATTGCTACAAAATCCGGGTGGATTTTCCATCCTTGAACATCAGTCTATTAAAAAGCATCAGAAGGACGGGCGGAGAGGGTTTGACCCTGAGGACCAATAGAAGGGCCGTTGTCTGTCTCCATGCGTTAACATAGGAAACGACAGGTGTCTGGGTGGACACTCCACTCCGCGGGATTTTCATGCTGATCCACTCTCCACGTAGTGTATCTGCCGTGGATCAAACCGGGAGAGTTGTGGGTTTGGAAACAGGATTATCTGCAACGCTACCAAGAAGGTTGTGATAACATCCACATAACAAACGTGATTATTGGAGTTGTTTGAAGTCACTTTCAGCATGTATGGCTATAAACGTCAAATAACTAGCGATAGGATAAAAGAGTGATGCCTAATATCGAAATAAAATTTCATGGTGTATTAAATGGAGGTTCGACCAGTGTGGATGCAGAACAAAAGAATTGATTTCGGCAAATAAGAGAATTGTCCTTTCAAATCTGTTGTTTATGAAATCGGCTCAAACCGACCAGGTTCAGTGTTTGCCTAAAGTGTTGATAAACACAGAAATTCGATGCCTCACCTGGATGATAATTCGCCTTCTGTGGAGAAAACATGAAGAACACAAATAATGTTTCAGCTAATGAACCTCTGGACTCATCTCAGAGGTCCATACTCTGAAATATTGCCCTTTCTGTATAACTTTTAACAGTTATTATAAAAGTAGAAACCGCACTATATTTTGCCTTCTTTTTTGCAGGGAAGAGGGGTTACCCTCTACTCACAGACGGTTCTAAGCTCGAATAAACTATGGACCTTTATTCATTGTTTTCATTGTTAATCACGGTCACTTTCAGCATCCATGGCTATATCGTGACAGCATTACGAGTATAACATCAAGTGTAGTCAATCATTTATACCTGTGCTATCCACTTTCGAGGCCTCTCACCAAGGCTTTTCTAACTGGGCCCTATCATACAAGTGAAACGAAACTTATTTACTGTCGTAAACCCTGATGCACTCCTACATTTCAGAGGAATATATAGACGGTGACAGGATAAAGCATTTTATTATACGCTAAACGATAGATTATCGAAGAAATTGCGGAAAGATAGAAATCGTATCCCCCACTGTGAAGATATAGAACTTTTCACTTTCACGGCATCAATCCAATGGCGGCTTTCAAAGCATCACTTCAAGGTGAATACGAGCCAAATTATCACTGGAAATGATATTTTTCTAGAAAAGTATAATGAAAAGAAAATCTAGTGTTTTTGAGTGGATACCGATCATTTCCAGCAATAATTCAACACATATTCATCTTGAGTTGATGCATGAAACCCGCTCGTCCAAACATGGCCTAAAAGGCCGTAATATACTACTCAAAGTTTGCTAAGCACCAAGTATATCCAACTACTTGTTTTACGTTTTAGTTGAAATATTGTTATGAAAAGTGTATATATTTGTTATTTAATTATATCTTTAATGATTTAAGTATAGAATTAAGATTTTATTTGTGTTTGACATTATTTTTAGCTTTTGACTACGATAACCATGGAAAATGGATATTATTGGTAAAAGAGGAAATTTTTCAAATTTGCCAAGAAGTTGACGGAGCGAACTGGTATGGGTTCACTATCGAGTATGAGACCCATTATTTTTAATTACAGCTTGACAACGCCTTCTCATGCTCCCCACCAGGTTCCTGGTGGTCCTTTGTGGGATGTTGTTCCATTCTTGGACCATCATGGCACCAAGCTCCTGGACACGTCTTGGCTTGACTGGACGGGCTGAAATTGCAAGCTGTAACTCATTCCAGACATGTTCGATTGGATTGAGGTCAGGGGATCTTGCTGACCAATCCATACACTCAGTTCCCTCCCCCTGTTGGTACCCCCGGACAGCATAGGCAACATGAGGGCGGGCATTATCGTTCATCAGAATGAATCTGTCACCCACTGCACCTGCATACAATCTGACGTGGGCATCCAGGATCTCATCAATATACCGCTGTGCAGTCAATGCACCACGGTCAAGGACACAGAGCTCTGTCCGTCCATCCCAGCTGATGCCGCCACAGACCATTATTGACCTTCCACCATAGCGGTATTGTCCAGCAATGTTGGCTGCATGGAATCATTCTCCTGGACTTCTACATACCCTAGAACGCCTATCTGTGTAGTCTAGGCAGTACCTTGGCTCTTCTGTAAAAAGGACAGGTCGCCAATCTTCTCTGGTACATCCAACATGGTCTATGGCCCATTCATTACGTGTCTGGCTGTGGTTCTGGGACAGCGGAATGCGAATACATGGTCTTCTCGATCGGAGACCACCTTCGAGCAAGCTTGCCCGGATAGTCTGCGTTGAAACATTTACCCCGGGTGCATTCTGAAGGTCACTGTGAAGCTGGGTTGCTGTTGCAAAGCGGTTCCTATGGGCCTGAATGATCAAAAACCGATCTTCAGCTGCAGATGTTGTCCTGTCTCTGCACCACCATGCCGTCTTACTGGTGTGCCATACTGCTGAAATCTTGCTCAGGCTCTGGTGATCAGCGTATGGTGCACACCAAGGGCTTCACCAACCTGACGATGCGTAGCCCCTTGCTCCACCATGCCAACAGCCCGCCACATTTCTGCTTCAGACAAATGTTTTCTTACATCTGCATTCGCCATATTGAATCATTAGAGTTTTCCGTGGGAGTAATAGAACCGGGCTTACACGGCAAAATCGGTCTTATAGCAGCCGGTGTCACATATAGGATCTGAACCGTGAAAGGTCAGCTGTCGTCATAAGTAGGAGTTTTCAATCAGGCCGAATATTTTTTTTTTTTTGGCGTTTCAGGTGCCCGCTTTTCATGTTCACCTACAATCTTCATTTATTTTTCATGGCGCTTGATTTCAATGAATTAACCCCTTTTCCTTACGCTAGTAGCAGACTGCATTCGTGAAAAATCCTCGTGTAACTAAAATTTTTCATTTTTACTGCCAAAACATAGGTTATGGCCCCCTCATTGGAACGAGCGCGACGTATGACCTATGTTTTTGGAAGCAAAACATTAAAATATAAAAAGGATTGAATAGCAATTTACGTGTATGGCGCTGGCCGGCTTTGGCCGTTACGTTGGGTAAAAGGGTTAAACTGCATACAACTTGCGGCACGGAAATGTCTTCTATGCCGCATCTATTTCACGATTTTTACGCTTCGTCCCACCGAATTCATTATAAAATGAAATGATTTTGACTGAATGTTATCAAACGTTAGCCATGCCTCACGGTTTTCGTTTACGGGACACCGAAGCAGAGCTGTACAGGAAATATAAAGACAATGGGATCCCCCAAGCTATAGGAAGAGCGGTAGTAAATGACGGAATATTTGAAACATTTCCTCAAGAAGTTCAGGCTATTTACAGAGAGGGCATCAGCCAGCACAATCACAGACGGTCGGCTGCATGGAAACGGCTGCTTTCTCGCATGAAGGGTCTTCGAAGAAAATTTCCGTAAGTTATTAAAATATACGAATAATGAAACGAATGATCAACTAGAACTCTGCGAATTCAAATTCTCGGAATGAGTTGAATACCAAATCGTCTCGAATTTAGCGTTTTGGATAACAGTGGGGTGCACCAATCAATATTCTCAACATGCAGCCTGTAGGCTGCATGCGAAAATATTGATTAGCCCAACCCGAACAATTATTGGGAAAGCACTCAGAGTGAGGTCTACCTCGAACAGGTGTACAGCGCGATAATAAACCAAAGTCTATACTTTAAGATTTTAAGGATTCAACTCGATGTTTCAGACAGATATCGTTCAAGAAACTACACTCAAATACCATCCTCATTCCATTTTGGACTTCAAATTTCGAACATCCAGAAAAGTGTTTTAATCAAATGGAATCCCACCAAAGATTCGAATTTAAATTTAATCTCGAAAGTTCACCAAACAAGAAACGGAATGATTAATACAACGATGAATCAAGTTGTCATTTTTTCTTGCCCCCCCCCCCCCCCCCCTGCCTCCTGCATGCTGCCTTGAAAAAAGACTGAAAATCACAGTCCAGTTACTACATGTATAACCATCGAGGGTCCCACGCAGAAAGGTGGTATCTCCATTCATAAAATGAATGCAGATAGCACCTTTTTGTGTGGAGTCCTCGTTATATGAAGACTGCCCAGCACGGAAGCCCTTTGCATGAGTATTATTATTCGATATAATTTACCGAGATTTTTTTTTTCTGTAATTTAATGCGTGACGATGAAGACACTCGACATCTGCAGCATATCAATAACGCAGAGGCATCGACGCAAAATTCCCAGGAACGGGATGATGATCAGAAAACGGGGAGTACAAACATAACACCAGAGTTCGCTACCGCACAAAATGATGATGAGCAGGAAGCGTCCGGTGTAAGGACTTCGAACATTCAACGAACAGCGACAGGTGACAGTTCGGAACAGGCTTCCTCGCGCGCGATATCTGGGTACGAAAACAGAAGACAAGATGCAGTAAATTCTACGCCTCATACCACGCAGCGACAGTTGCAACAAAGTATACTAGGAACTTTAGAGGAAATTCGCAATACTTTAAGTGAAAGTACTGACACTGATATTATTCTAAGGCAGTATCTGAGAGCGATTGCGGCCCAGAGGGGCTGGGACCTCAAACAGTTTTTAAAAAAAAGTTGAATAAAAAAATTCCTTTTGTGGTAATATTAATTTATTGCATTCTTCATTCCAGTAATCTTTCGCACATCACTGTCCTTCTTCTGTGGTTTGTCAGTACCATAACCGCGTTGGCAACGCGTGGTAAACATCCCCGTGCTCCTCTATATTTCCCACCAACTGCTCGATAAACGTTCAAGTCACGTATCCTGTGCTCTGCGAACACCCTTCTTAGTTCATGCCTTGTCTATTTTGGTTATTCTGTGAGTTATGTACTGGGGTGATAATATGTGGCCTTGCGGGGAAAGCGGCATCGGCCATAAATTGATGAGATGCACCAAGACACAGCGGTTGCCCAACACCAATACCGGGAGCCAGACGAAGACAGTCGGCATCAGAAGGATGCCCAGCATACCCACAGCTTCCATGAACAAAAAAGCCTTTCGCATCCACAATCACAAGCTAGTTCATGAAATGATATCCCTTATCCCTTCGATAGTAATTTCGTTGCAGCTGCCCTGTAGGTCTGTTTATCCTTACCGGCGTGCAATCAAGAGCGCCAACAACTGTGGGGAAGCCGGGCACAGTACCTGAAATATATTGTATATAGACAGTTAGAAACGAAAATCTGGCATTTGTCCAGACAAATCGTCGCGTGAGAATCATAAGATTCTATCTCCCACTGGGAGATATAACCTGATGGTTCTCTCGCGACGAATTGGCATGGACTAACATTTTACTTATCTGTTAGGGCAGGGGGGGGGGGGGGAAACAATTTGCAAGACACAATGTCCCCCCGGGTGGGTGGGTCCTTGGAGATGGAAGACAAGTTTTTTCTGTCTCTTCTTTTTTTCCAAATTGATTTTGTTGCCTCTTTTTCACATCTCTGAAGGGAAATAAGCTTTAATCCTGTCGTATAATGTACAGAAAACATTGTAGTGATTAATGCCCCCCAAAACTCTTTCAAAATGTGGGGAAAAAACTCCAAAAATGCATTTCAAAGAGGGGTGGGTGGCTGACAGAGTGAAGAAAAAATTGATGCTGTGATTTTTTGCCTTATTGGCCAGATTTTCACCCAAAACCTGCCCAAAGCCTGCAAAAACGCCCAAAAGATGTTTCAGATAGTTAGATGGATCTGTTTTAAAAAGTCATATTTCTATAACTTTCTTGACCAACCCAACTCACTTGGTAAGACGGTCGGTTCAAACATGCTAGCAAGCTATCATCCTCTGGGTCTATGGTTTGAACTTGTGAGGGCTGGCAGACTGACAAAGTACCCAACAGAAAAATAAGAACACACTTGTTGTTGATGGATGGAGGCTGACCACCAAACTGGGCCGAGTGGCTATCCCACTCGCAAAGCTTTCCTTTGCCTCTGAGAATTAGCAGTGTCTTGTGCGGTCTAGTCACTAGATAGATATGAGACATCCACGCAAAGTTGGGTTCAAATTGACCAAGTGGTTTAAGACAAGAAGTCAAAAGTGCCTCAGCCAATCAGGAGGTTCATTACAGACCTTGAAAAACATAAGGTAGTGTTAAGTAAAAATGTCTTTTCCTGTGCAAATTTCATCAAATTTGAAAGAGATGTCAACAAACCTCATCCCCAAAACCAACCCACCAGTCCACACCCAAGATATATATGTATGTGAAACAAACCTTGTAAATTATCCCATGTCGCCTGGTCGTGCCACTGAACTTCTTGCGGGCTAAGAACATCGCATATGATTTGTATGACTCGGTGAGTAATGACATGGACAGCACTGGTCGAATATCCAAACGACGTAGCCAAACTGTAAAACGTAATTGAATAGTAAAATAATAGTCCATAAACAAGGGACTCCATGTCAATGTAATAGTTTAATAAAATCGCTCAACCGGTTCCAACGTTTCGGCCCCATGGCCTTCATCAGGGTGAAAATAACAAGAGATTTACATATCACACATTCACAATAATTAACTGTAGATAAATAATTGAGAGAGACGTTGGAATATACACTGATGACGCTGCGCTATACGTATTCGGCGAGTGACGCTCGCCGAATACGTATAGCGCAGCGTCATCAGTGTATATTCCAACGTCTCTCTCAATTATTTATCTACAGTTAATTATTGTGAATGTGTGATATGTAAATCTCTTGTTATTTTCACCCTGATGAAGGCTATGGGGCCGAAACGTTGGAACCGGTTGAGCGATTTTATTAAACTATTACATTGTAAAACGTAACGTTGTGACGCAGCCACACAAGAGTTAACAAAAGTTGTTTTTCCGGCCTCATGCGAACGGGGATCCTAATATGCACGGTACTGGGGCTTACAATATGCCCACACAGCTCAGAACACAAACTTATAAAAGTCCCTTGTGTCTCCCCCCCCCCCCCCCCAAAAAAAAAAAAAACAACAAAAAACAAATTACAGATGGTGGGCTTTGAAGGAATTCGGATATGCTGGCGGAACGTAAGTTTCCCAATGTTCTTTCCAATTGCATTTGATCAGAATTGAGCAATCTATGGAATGGCGTAGAAAGTCTGAACAAAATTAAGTACTAAGAAATGTGATAGAAGCCGACACAATCTGCGACGACGACGACGTCTCTGACAAATTAAAATCATTTGAATTTCGGATTCCATTGTGCGATGAAAACCTCAGGAGTGAATTGTGAAAACAGTTAATCAATTTGTTTGGCCTTATTTCCCGCCTCCCATGCGCAATTTGTATGCGTTGTCACGCTTTACAGCTGAAAATCCTCACAATTCATATAACACCTACTTTCCCGTATATGCCCGCTTTTTATTACTCCCATGGAAAACTCTATTAAATCACAAGGGTTTGTGTTAAAATGAAGAATGAATACCCTACACATGTCATGTACATGTAGACAGTACACGAAAACATCATGAAAATCAAGGGGTATATGCTTTCCATGACTGTTACAAAAAGTCTGCCTGTCAAGAGAGCTAATGTAAACACTGGGGACCATCTCAATTCATTCCTCAATCACATCCACCAAATATATCGCAAATATGTCACAAGCAAATTTCACAATGATGTGTCAAATATGTGGTGTTTAGCAAACCTTGAGTAGTATATAAGTTATTGGTTTGGTACGTCCTTTCACTTGTGACCGAGACAAATGGTTATTTTCGCTCGAGCCAGCGCTCGATAAAAAATAAAGATTTGTCTCGGTCACTCATGAGATAATTTTCGGTATCCACTCAAAAACACTAGATATCCTCTGTATACATTTCTTCAAGTGAGATCAGTACATTGTCAACACCATTGACCACCGTGGATTCGCCTCTTTCTTGGATGCCCTTGTGAGAAACATTACCAATCAAGATCAATGCTGTTCTGAATATTTAAATTCCCTGAAAAGACCGGCACTCGAACCTCTAACGAAATTCTTACTTACTCTAAAAATACGGTTCTTCAGCCCCATAAACGATAAAAGGTGCAAAAATGGTCCTAATTAAACATCTCCTCACAGTTTTAGGTCCTGAACAAAGTTTTGAAAAGATTTTCGAAATAAATCTGTTCCCTGCTTCCGGAGATATTGTCTAATATCGCCGTCGAGGAGATACCCACGGCTCTTTGTGGTTCGCATTTCGAGAAGACTTAGAGGTTACTTCTTGTTTCGTTCTTTATCGGCTGGGATATAATCACGAGGTAATTTCACATCGGCTCCATACATAAGGTCGAACGCCGATGTGAAGTTACCGAGGGCTGATATATCGGCCGATATGAAAGTAACCAAGTAATAACCTCTTTATTTATTAACCCTTTACCTAACACGAAAAGCAGACGACACTTACAATAAAAATTCTTTAATTACTATTTTTTTCAATTTTTGTCTCAAAAACATAGGATATGACCCCTCATTGGAACGAGCTCGACGAGCTCGTTCCAACGAGAGGTCATAACCTATGTTTTGAGACAAAAAATGAAAAAATAATGAAACTTAATTGACGATTTTTGAGAATAGCGCCGATAGGTTTTCGAGGTTACATTGGGTAAAGGATTAAACCAAAACAAGTAGTTACAAAATGTTCGCAGATCTGTTACATTTTTCTGACAGTGTTATTGTTTCTCGTTCTTTTCGTAAATTCTTAAGTTTCCTCTTCTCCTAGTTCAGCGATCCAAGCGTCTTTTCTCTCCCACGATACGTGAAACATACGCGTGTCCCGGGTGAGACAGCAGAGTGGCCCTGAGTGGGATATGTCTATCCCACCCACTTCACGTGACATACTCATCTGCATATTTTATTAGGTCGCCAGAACTATTTCATCATCGTCTGCACATTTGTAAATAAGCAAAATGGCTTCACGATTTCCCGCATGTAATCCACGTGCCATTCAAAATCAACAATGTTGGTTTGTTTCAACCCCATGTTTCTCTGCAGATTTAATAACATCACTGCGCGAATTAATCGATCGATCAATAATCTCACAATGCCCTTTACATTAGAGTTTGACACGCGCAAATTCATTAACCCCTTAAAGGACAGTGTTACAAATCAATTTTTAGTATATACCTATGGTATACCTAACTTTTGTACGATCTTTCCGATGAAATTGTTCGTTTTTCGAAGGGACTACGACTTGATAAATTGGGTATGTCAGCACGTGACCGCCAATTATCTATAATGACGTAATCCTCGTGTGGGGGGAGAAAAATCATCCTCGATGACTCTGAAGGCGGGAATGGGGAAATCTCACCCTGGGGCAAGATATTTGAACCAGACCCTCGGCAAGCCTCGGGTCTGGTTCAAATATCTTGCCCATCGGGTGAGATTTCCCCATCCCACTTCCAGACTCATCGGGGATCATAATAGTCTTCCCCAGTGGGAAAACCTCGACGTTTAGTTTGCTGTACTATCTCGTCTCTCACTTCGACGAATCTCAGCATACGATTCGGAATCTTAGATTGTTTGGAATATTGTGTACAAATCTTCTTTTCTCTCTTCATCCAGGTGATCCTTACTTATTGTCATCAACAATTCCTCACCAAACAAAAACCTACTCCATTCTGCCTAATAACGCCAATTTTACCGATTTCGTTTGACGAATAACGGTGAATGATTTCGCTGTTAACAAACTATTTGCGCCTAGTAACGCACCGAGGAGACAATTCTAGGTTGGTTCATATGAGCCGAGACCAGCGTCGTATCAACCGAGTTTGACGTCATATCTGCCGAGCTTGATAATGTGTAATTCTGGGAAGGAAATTCAATTCTAATAAATAATAATGATTATCCAGGGACAAATTTCCACATGTAGTTTATGCAATATCACAAGTGCTGAAATACAGTCTTCTGATTTGAAAAGGCAATGGGACGTTTATGCTATTATAAGTTATCTCCACCAACATGTATGGGATATAGAGATTTAATACCTGGATGTCGGTTATTAAACACCGAGCCGCAGTCGAAGTGTTTAAGGGGACGTCCAACCTAGCTTTGGTCAAATTTCATGTAATTTTCTTCCAAGTTTAAAAAAAGATCCAAAATGAATAACCCCAACAAATTATATACCAAAATACTTGGAATGAAACATAGAATATGTGGAAACTGGAATTTGCCATGGAACTGCTGCCATGTGTAGATAGCACCGCCTGAAAGTCTGCTATGACATAAGTAAGAGACAATTTTTAAAATAAAATACCTCAAAATAAAATAACAGCTGTATTCTATAATTATACATTGAAGTGCATACTCGAAGAAATCTTTTCCTAATTCTTGAAAGTAATAAAGATTGAGACCAAATGTCATAAGTGGAGTGCTCACTGATTGAAGGCAGACATTTTCTTTTGTTTATGTTTTGATTTGGGGAGTTCAACAAAGGTCAACTTGAAGGAGTCCACTAGAAGTATGGAAGGACAAAAGAGTGTCTCCCAATATAAAGATGTATGTGTCACTGTGGTGATTTGGAAAGAAACTATGATATTCTCCTATGTAGAATGCACTGCAAAGTCATACATTGTAGTTGAATAAATAGAGGATATGAAATGAGAGTTTTTCTCATATAATATTTATGAAACGAGTCTAAGAATTTTCCGTTTGGGTTCGCCAGAGTCTCGCCCAAACGGAAAATTCGGACGAGTTTCATAAATATTATATGAGAAAAACACTCATTTCATATTCTATTTATTATATGACACAAACATGCACAAAAAAACCACCAATGATTCTGCAACAAATGGTTAAATTAAAGGAATTTCAACTTCGAAAGCCGATGTGACTGAGACGCATCGCTCACCGTACTGTGAATTCACCGCAGGAAAAATATAGTTCTTTATTTTTGCCTGGATTTGTTTTCTATAAGCACCGTCAATAAAAGCGTGTTCCGATAAAGTCCACAATAAAAAGAAAATTACGGTATTTGTGGTATTGGAACTTAATATGACTTTTTAATACAATATAAGCCATCCTAAATAGAGTACGCAACGCAAATTCTCCCGACTCACACAAAGTCACAGACGCAGGACATTTGAAGGGTCACCCTAAACACTGAAATCCCCCAAAGTGGTGTAGAAAGTAATTTTAATCGGGCGGCCGATAAGACGGCACGAAAGTCAGTTCCATCGATTTCGACTTCATACTGATCTCTCGTTGTTGCAGATACTTTTCGAATTATGGTTGCTGTCCCTGCGTTGTCGATTTGAACTTTTGAATTGAGCGTAAAATCGGACATCGTGGCTTTGTTATTGTTTTGAAATAGTTCTATTTATAATCATGTGCGTACGAATATCTCCCAGTTCTATTTTCTTCAGCCAATGAAATTGTGTAGTTTCCAAACTGACCAGTGAAATCGCTCGATGGCTTTATGTATTGCATAAGCTAATCATTTTCAAAGAATTTTACCAAAAATTGAAGCAATGTGCCGAGCGCCCGCTATGGTCAGTTGGCATGGCTAAATACTTTTATTAAACAGAATGAAGAATGATTTACACATGTTACTTCACATAAAAATACAGCTGTTTAGAATACATTCAGAAACCAACTCTACCGCCCAGGAAAAACCAGAGATAAAAAACTAATTTTACATAGAAAAAACTCTGGAAACCTGCGGTCGGCGCATTGTAAAATTGGTCTGTATTCTCGAGGCGCCGACCTCCGCCTCACACATCATAACCTACTATTCGTAAAAATTGTGTCCAACCGACACGAAAGCGCTGGCTAGAATGACCTTCCAGTCAATTCACAAACCAACTGAGGTCACTTCCCATCACTAAGAAACCAAATACCCCGTGCACAACTCATCCAACGATTAATCAGTAACAAATAACCCTTTACTTCTCCAACCACCCACCACCGAAAAAGAAATACTTTCACGTACCTACAATACAACTTTTTCTCGCTATACTTCGAAACGCGAGAAAATAATATTATCACTGATCAATATGAAATCAAAATATTGAATGTTTTGAAGCGAACAGAACGCACGCGTCATATGATAAATATATTTACAAACCCCTGCACTGTAACCCTTTTTATCCCATGCATCAATTTGATAGTGATTAAATTGTTAAATTTGTATGGTTTATCAATAAGTAACATAGCTTTGTTTACTCTTGGACACCAGTACACTCGTGATATCTGTTGAAGAAGAAATAAGAGTAACTGTAACCTGTCACTGCAATGAACCATCTAATATACATAAAAGTACATTGTATTCAAAACACATCAAATCAACCCTTCATAACCATTATTGCATGTATTTTTCCAAAGGAGGCTTATTGGCTTATTTAACCTGTCACTGCAATGAACCATCTAATGTACATAAAAGTACGTTATTGTTCAAAACACATCAAATCAACCCTGCATAACCATTATCGCATGTATTTTTCCAAAGGAGGCTTATTGGCTTATTTAACCTGTCACTGCAATGAACCATCTAATGTACATAAAAGTACGTTGTTGTTCAAAACACATCAAATCAACCCTACATAACCATTATTGCATGTATTTTTCCAAAGGAGGTTTATTGGCATATTGAGATCAGGAGGGCGCATCCAGTAGGTCTGACATTCATACATAGGTGTTCACATATTTTTTTTTCAAGAAGGCAGTACGTAAAGTAATCCCCAAAAGGTGACAAGTGAGCTCCATTTGACAAAAAATTTCCCGGTCCGGTGGGGGGGGGGGGTGCTCTATTCCTTGTATGACTCTACCTCCGGCACTCATGGCATATGCCTTTTTCCTCAAAGTTTAACTCTTTTTTCTTTTTGAAGATCCTGGTGACACACATGTTCCAAACAATATCAGACAGGTAACCCTCCAAATAAGTGTATTTGCAAAAATCATGTTACATTGCAATACATTCTTTTTAGATTTTAAGTTCTGGACCTTTCATGCTTCTTACTTCCAACTATAACACTTAATTTATCGATTAATTGGTGAATAGAAAAACCCTGCCATAATCAACATGTTGAGTTCCAGAAGCCTCCATAACAGCTCCGATAAAAGTATCAAACATCAGACTGGTGGCTTTACAGAATATCCATTAGCTTGTTGCTTGATAAGTAATAGGAACAAAATATTCACAAAAAATATTTTGTTGCAATTAATTTGAAGGTGTCAGCAGGCACTTTCCAACAAATTGTAACAAATCAACTCGCTATAATTTATTTATTTATTGATGTTTAAGGTCACATATTTATGCACAATGGCTAATCATGACCGTGGTAGTTTTACGGGTGGAGGAAGCCGGAGTACCCGGAGAGAACCACCGAGCAACGACGAGCAGCTGCCAGCTCCCCACCATCGTAACTCCGCACTGAAGCAGAAGCAGGTTTAGATTGGTTGAAGACATGCGTACCATCGACGTGCAGTACGCCTTAGTACACGGCGGCATCGTGCCCCCACGCGGGCAATGGAGATGAAGTGTCTTGCCCAAGGACACAGCGCGGTTGCCGCAGGTGGGATTCGAACCGAGGACCACTCGGCTTGCAGGCTGCACCTCTACCTACTGAGCCACCGCGCTCCCAACTAGCTACAAACAAAATTTTCTAACTCAAAAGAGTGAAAAAGGACCATAACTCTGGAAAAAATGTGTGGAAGAAACACATGCTACAGCAGCTATACAGGCATCGTTTCCCCATGATGCTCGATCACAACTCCAAATATCCTTCAAATTGGAATAGCAATGGTTGAGATACAAGGGAGAATGTTAGTATGGGTGAGAGGACAGAGATCACCAGCAAGTAAACAGGCATCAACACAGCACTTCCGTATATCGTGTATTAATAACAGCAAAACGAAAATCGAGGTCGTGATTGTGGATTTTGATGCATAACCTTCTGTTGTACATCGATTACGAAATAAATGCTGAATCGCCTACGAATCAGCACTCAGAAAGAGAACGAACGTGATCGCAGCCATAAAATCGGAAACGAATTCGCGCGTTCAGCATACGTAATTTCAAATGCTTCGTACTCATGAAATACTACTAATTTGGTCCCAATTCTTTCAATGTTTACAAATCTGCCCGAACCGGACAGAATACAATTTATGTGAACTGTGCGTGTGCTGTGAATTTCCAGCAGACACCTCCACAATTTGCCTATGGAAAATGCCCACATTCTGTACGTGACTGTATTATATACCACTAAACTGTTCTGGGACGCTAAAGTAATGTTATTACCGTAATTTTATTCGGGCGTATGGCATCCGTAACCAATATTTGACAAAATACCCATGTTATACTTATATTTCTGTAATCTTTTTAAAAAACAGAGCATCGAACTTTTTGATAATCGGGATCGAATCTGTACACTGTCGGAATGAATCGGGGTAAAAACAACAAACGCAGTGATTCAGGAAGCGCCGGTCACCCCAGTGAGATATGACGTCAAACGCAGTTGACATGACGACGAGCTCGTTCCAACGAGGGATCATAACCTATGTTTTTGAGACAAAAAATGAAAAAAATAATCAAAATTAATTGGCGATTTTTGAGAATAGCGCTGGCCGGTTTTGGCCGTTACGTTGGGTAAAGGGTTAAAGATGGCAACAATTAAGGCTAAGGCTAAGGATAAGGTGTGTGAAGAGAAGAACGACGAGAGTTGTACAGAAAATTCAATGCAAACTGAGATCTAGAGTTATAAGCAGCGATTCGTCGGTGTGAAAGAAGCGCAAGTTCCCCCAATGGAGAAGCCGAGACGTCTGGATAGCAGAACTAGAAGAAGAAAATTAGGACTTGGTGTAACAAATGCGAACCAATAACACTGTCAGAAAACTGTAACAGATCTCAGAACATTTTGTAATTATTTATTTTGTTTAATAAATAAAGATGCTGTTACTTGGCTAGTTTCATATCGGCCGAGATATCAGCCCTCGGTAACTTAACATTAGCCTTCGGCCTTCGATCTCAAACTAATATGAAGTCACCTCGGACTGATATCTCGGCGGTGTCTTCCCACTTGACCAATTCCCTTTAGACCAATTCCCTTTAGGCCAATTCCCAAAAGACCAATTCCCCTTAGACCAACTACACACTGTTATTGATTAAGGGTTGATTAAGGATAATTAAGAAAATATTTATTTACTGATAAGCAATTATTTGATAAAAAAAATATTTATACGCATAACATACCAAAAATATAGGTTTATAACATTTCAGTTTATAAAATATCAACAAGCCAGAAAATAAGCAGACTATCATCTGAAAAATGGGGTTCCCAGAGGGTGAATTTGGTGATGCTACCCTGCACAGCAGGGTAGCATCACTACATTTACCCTCTGTGAACCTCAATCTGAATTAAGGTCTCAAACACAAACAGAAAGAGGTACCCAGAAGATAATCTGGCCCACTCTATGGGGTAGTATTAGCAAATTCACCCTCTGGGGACCTCACTCTGCAAATGACAGGCTGCTTTTATCAGGCTTGAATATCAATAACATTAAATGCATTTATAAATATTTATAAACATATCAAATTATTGATATAGAATTATTTTAAAAGTAGAACGCATGAGTTGGTCTAAGGGGAATTGGTCTTTTGGGAATTGACCTCGTGTGAATTGGTCTAAGGGGAATTGGTCCAGTGGGAATGAACCATTCATGGTAAGGCATATCCTCTGATGATATCTGCTTAATGTCTCTGGTATCTATCAGATTGCGTAATTTCAGATCATTGTTATAATTAGAAGTTATTACTTGGACAGTGTCATGCTGGCCGAGATGGTTTATTCCCACTAGACCAATTCCCTTTAGACCAATTCTCACGAGGCCAATTCCCAAAACAATGATCTGAAATTACGCAACCTGATAGAATTTGAAGTCCCAGAAAAGGTCCCGGAGAGGTTTGAAAAATCGCCTCTAAATACCAGAGACATTAAGCAGATATCATCAGAGGATATGCCTTACCATGAATACACAACTTGGGCGTGGATGACAAATCGGCGTTGTTCGTGCTTAGCTGAACGCATCTTGTGATTTGTCGTGCATTCTCAAACAAACCTCCAGTTCATTACAATGTGGTACATCAGGAAGATAGGAGGAATAGCCGAATGATTTTCCAACCCAAGAACTTATTAAAGGGAGAAAACAACCATGCAGGTATTGCCTTCTTCAAAGTCTACCACCATCAAGTCCAGTAACACTAACTGCCGACCTTTCTCAGATTTGTTTTTTGTAAATTTTAAGAACTGTGTGGATTTTTTAACCTTTACGAACATTATGATTTCATATGTGCCATTTCATATCAATATGCTTTTGGTAAGATATTGCAGTATAAACATCGAAACATTCTCTTCATAATCCTGAACAATGAGTACGCACCCATTGCCACGTTCACAAAATGACACTTATATTTTCATTCGTAATGTTGTTTCTTTTTCTGGATTATTAGTTATAAACCACGATTCAAGAATCCATTTTGCAAGTGCCGTCTGCTACCCGCATTGGGTAAAGGTTAACGTTAGCCGATCCAATACAGACACCGAGAAAGGCTGTAGAAACACCACGAGTGAAATATGTCCTATGCGTAAGAACGCATCTGACTGGTTGTCAAGCATCCGATTGACGTTATGGCATGAACGAAATGATTCGACACAAAACATTGTTAAGCAAGAATGTAAATATTCCGCCGAAGGTGATATTTTTCCTTATAAATATCAGCTTCATCCACTTAATTCAAGTTTAATGGTCGGATAAATACGGAAGACAATTCGGACAGAGTACGGGGGAGCAGGAATCAAATACCCTTGTTGGAGTTTTTCCTCTATTTCACGCGCGGTTTCGATGCGCGTGAAATACAGCAAAAACCCCAACTCGGATCTTTAATTCCAGTCCATCGCTCTGTTGTGTCTTGTGGCATTTAGTTGGGTGTAGCAGTGCCATATCGAGCAGACACGTAGGGACCGGGGGCACAGTGGTACAGGGGGCACATTCTCCTTCCGTAAGTTTCTCACAAATAGTTGAGAGAGAAAGACTGTAGAGCTGAAACAGTTAAAGGGTTTTTTCTTCATCAATTAATCACATGGATTGACCTTGGTTAACCGATTAATCACTTGCCCTTATAGGTAGCTGAATAACTGCCTGACAGTTAATGATTTATAGCATTAACCCTTTACCCAACGTAAAGGACAAAATCGGCCAGCTCCACATACAAAAATCTCCATTTAGATTTTATTGTTTTCAATTTTTGTCTCAAAACATAGGTTATGATCCGTCATTGGAACGAGCTCGTTGAGCTCGTTCCAATGAGGGATCATACATGTAAGCTATGTTTTTGAGACAAAAATTGAAAATTTTTAGTAATTCAAGAATCTATTTTGCAAGTGTCGTCTGCTACCCGCATTGGGTAAAGGTTAACTTAAGGATGACCAGTACCAGCTACCGAGACAGTATAATGATCATACAAGTGAACAGGTATGTCAGCACGTATCTTGTATGCTTTACATTTGATGTGAGTCAGTGTGACAGTGTTTGCCTGTTTTGTAGCAAGTTTGTTCCTCTGTTAATCCAGAAAATACAGTAGTTCAAAATAACGCAAAATCGATCAATTACTTTTTTGATCGACCAAGACTTTAATCATTGATTGGTCGATTAATCGGTTAACCGTTTCGGCTCTAAGAAAGAGCTGACGATTCAAATATTGCCACCTGAAAGTTCTATTTCTCTTCTTGGTTCTCGTCATTGCAACCTATTTGGGAATTAGCAGGAAGAGGGGACATCTTCTCTTTATTCGTAAGATATGCCCAAGGTCCCACGTATGATTTATCTCCGCTACGGTCTTTGAGCTCGCGAAAACTGCACATTTTTTACCTCATATTTAGCAAATTTCCCCACCGTGTTTCGGCCCGTTGGGTAAAACTGTTAAAAATGGAACCAAAAGTGTGCACGTTTCCCAAATGGAGATATGTCTTATTCCCCAAACACAGCAATTTTACTGGGAACTGGCAGGAAGTGGGTGCACACACTCTTTATTCAAGATGTGTCCGAAGATCCCATTGTACGATTTAACTCAACTACTGTCGGTTTTACCGTTTGAGAAAATCGCAGAATTTTGTCTCCGTATTTAACCCTTTACCTAACATGAAAAGCAGACGACACTTGTATAAAAAATTCTTGAATAACTATTTTTTTCATTTTTTGCCTCAAAAACGTACGTTATGACCCCTCATTGGAACGAGCTCGTTCCAATGAGGTGTCATAAACTATGTTTTTGAGACAAAAAATGAAAAAAATTATAAAAATTAATTGGCGATTTTTGACAACAGCGCTGGGCGGTTTTTTATCCGTAACGTTGGGTAAAGGGTTAACACATTTCCCCATCATGTTTCGGCCCGATGTGTAAATTTGTTAAATATGAAACCAAAAATGTGAATTTGTTCTCAATGTAGATGTTCGTTAGTCCCAATCATATCCTTGTATATTGTGGTCCTATCAAGCCACCAAGGCACATGCACCACTACTGATGTGTATAGGTATGTGGGTGCCCTTCAATAACCGTGCCTCACCAAGTTCGATATGTTTCCAACCCCATGATACATTGCTTAGTTGTAGTCAAGTTGCACCGGTACATATCTATGATGACAGTAAACAACCGTGTTCGTTGTTCGAAATGCGGTAATGGTTTATTAAGTTGCCTGTTAGGTCGATTGGTTTTTAATTTAAAAATCAAAGTAAAATGAAGCAATGTCATCTTATCGGAAATGCTGCTGCACTGCGCTCCTCGAAGCTCTGAAATTCTATCCGCATCGAAATTGTTCCGATGATTCGATTCGAGTTGCGCCGGTTCGAAAATTTTCGAATCCTCGAGATGTTCCCAAAATCCCACGAAGTGACTGCGCTCGTACTCTTCTGTCATCAGGTCTTTTGTACAGGAGACCTGGGAATAGTAGAAGAGTTCAAGCGGTTCCGCTTCCGAAACTACTTTTATTCCGTCCGTTTTGGAATATTCCGCTTTCTTGACTGACTTTCCCAAACTGAAGGGCCGTCGTCGAATACAACAGTTTAGTAGAGACGGGCAATATTTACGATTGTAAGAAGGTGCTGTATTTACAACTAAACGAATTTGAGTAGTGATTGAATTCGAAATCCTCTGCCTTATTCGATAAGGTATTCGATTCGACTAGAAATATGAGATTCGCAGCAGGACCTGCCTTACTCACCTATCACTGTTACAGAGATTTTAAAATATTATATGTTTCTATTACAATTTGGAATATTCCTCAACCGAGTCGTGAAAACGCTTTACAACTCATGGAAGGAAAAACAACAAATGCTGCCCTCTATTATCTGTTGTTTAAATCACTGAATGCGGGTTTTTGAAAATATTTATGGAACTTTCATAACGTTACTTTGTTTTATTCACAGTTTTGAAAATATATAACCCTTTACCTAACGAATCGCCCGCATCCGCCCGCGTAATGGTGCGCGGACATTTCCCCATCGGACATTTCCCCATCCGGACATTTCACCATCGGACAATTCCCCATCCGGACATTTCCCCATCGAGGGCGGACATTTCCTCATCAGCATTCCCCCATCAGAGGCGGACATTTCCCCATCGGATATTAACACCTTCCCCCATCGAGGACAGACATTTCCCCATTAGACTTAACCCACCGGAGATGGACATTTGCTCTTATTTTGGAACAAAAGTAGCTTGACAGAAAGAACAAATACTAAAGTTGCAATGAAAACATCCATATTGTACAATCCACTTGTGTGACAGAAAGTGATATATTCACTGAATTTCATCTCGGTGAAGACATGACCGTTTATCAATCATCTCAACAAAAAGTTAACTGTAAATTGCTACGAAAACAGAACACAAATGTCTTATAAACACTTCTTATCGAGTTGTTTGATAAACACTGATGCATTCATTGACATGTACTTTAATGAAGACACCACTGTTTATCAATCAACTCGATTGAATAACGGATCCACAAAAAATAAAGAAATGGATGGTGAAAAATCCGCATGGGGAATTGTCCGTTTTTCTATTAAGCAGACTGGGGTAATGTCCGATGGGGAAATGTCCGGCCTAAATGGGATGGGGTAATGTCCGGATGGGGAAATGTCCGATGGGGAAATGTCCGGCGACCCCGCGTAATATGCAAATTGAGCACTTGAATAAATTAAATTTTTCAAAATATTTCAACAAAACCATATCATGTGACCCCTCATTGGAACGAGCTCATTGGGCTCGTTCCAATGAGGGGGACACATTCTACGGTTTTGTTGAAGTTTTTTTTTAAATTTAAAAAAATGATATTTAAAATAATAAATTTTGATATCGTCTGCGTTGGGTAAGGGGTTAATCATGGCAATCACACACTTGATATTAGATATCATTATTTGTCGATCAATTTTCTACTCAAGATTCCACTATTGTTTGCCAAAAGAGCCCCGTTGTTAAATTGGAAAACCCTGTGTCTGATCCACTGCAGTATCAGTATTGTTTGAAAACCTTATGAGTATGGTTTGCAACAAGGAAGGGACGGAACTATGTTCGTTTAAACCATACTAAATACTAAAATTATTTAAATAGTATTTAGCATATTTTCGACTAGTAGTGTGGGTCTTTATTTATTTATTTATTGTACCCCAAAGTAAGTTCGTCCAATCAGAATGCGGGAATTAAATACCTTGCCCAAGATAGTTCTCTCCGGTATTCCGGCCTCCTCTACCCGTAAATCTGCCCGACACTACGCGGGGTGACCATGTCTGTCGAAAGTGCCGTTAAATCCAAATAAAAAATACAATAGTCAACCAATCGGGGTCGTCATGCTCCGTCTCTTAGGCAAAACCAGATCAAACATGGAGTCTACAATGTATTGCCTCGTGTTTCTGCTGTGTTCTTGTCACCTCGTCGAAACACAGATCAACTTGAAATATATTTGAAAATATCGTAGTACAAGACTCGGGACCACAGTGTCAAAGTAACCGATCTCATTGATGGTTCTGCTCAAGACTGCAGGTTGAAAATATTAATTGGTCTACCCCCAAATAATAAATATGGTCTCTTCTAATTGCTTTCATTGAACTGACATGGAATATACGATCAGCTAGTTAGTGTTCAGAGCAGGCATGTCAACCGGTACATGTACTGGTATCGGTACCGCCGGTTCCCTCATGCTCAACCGGTACCGGTACTGAAGCTTTTGTCGCGGTGGTACCGGTATTACTATAAAATTATTTATTGGGAAATTCCTAATTGAACGAGGGTAAACAGGCTAATAAAAGTGTATGGCACACTTGCATGACCTACTTTTAACTTATTTGTGAATTAACATATCAAACACTCTACAGGTGCATGTTCTGTCGGCACCACGACCACGATAAGGCCGTCCATTTTGACTTTTCAAACGTCACATTAAAGACAACGAACGTACCGTCATCGGCTACTTCAAAGAAATGATTCTGCTTTATGATTACTTTGATGTCTCCGCAGATTAATGGTTTCAGTGACATATTTGTCGTGCGATTTTCGGGAATGGGCGGTTTAAATACGAATTTCTCCCATTTGATTGCGATATGTCATCCAACTGTTGATTTGGTCCGGTGCCGCTGGTACTTTGACATGCCTGTTTCAGAGGGTTAAAGGGGTTTATCTTACAATACATCTGTACTGCGTCCGTAATTACCCGAATGCAGCGTGTTAATATTAGAGGCCCTTTCAACAAAACTGAATCTTGAAACTGCATTAAACAACTGCGTGCTTGGTTACGATTTGTTTAAGTTAGTATAAATGGAACATTACACGCTTTCGAAACGAGTTTGCGAGTTTTTATGCAAGAGCATAATTATTAAATTGCGGAACCACATTGCTTTTATGCTTTTGTGTCGGAAGCATTCAAGCTGAAACAATACACAGTTATTCTGTTAAAGGGCACATACGCTTCTGAATGTTGAACATGTACGCGCTCAATAAGTTTATCCGAGGATAGCAAAGGCTGCAGGTAGCCGCATACAGTTCCAACCGAAATGGCAAGCGTTTTGATGAGTCTGAAGATGAAGTCTAAAATTAAAATGCTAGTTCACCCTTTACTCAACGCATACGATATCACAATTTTATTATTTTTACTATATTTTGTTACAAATATTTTTACAAAAATTTCAACAAAATAATATCATGTCATCCCTCATTGGGACGAGCTTGTCGAGTACGTTCCAATGGGTGGACTTGAATTGTTTTTAGAAAAATGTTTTTTCAACTGCTCAATTTGTAATTGACGTTAGAGGATGCAGCTGTTTCGTTAGGTGAAGTGTTGATCAAGTTATTACAGTTGAGTATTGTAAGATACATCTATCATCACCATTATGTTTATGTACAATATGTTTTGAACATAAGGCCACACAAAGTAGATCTTCTGTTTCTCATGTCATTATTTGTGAAATTGCATGCGGGCGAGCGGATTTTATTTTATTTTTTTTATTTCTGCAATTATTTCTTTGCCATCAAAAGTTCATGTTCTTGGTTTATGTTTTAGGCCTCATAATCTACGGAATAGCATGGGCGGTGGTGTTTCATCCCTTGAGAGCAAGAAGGCTTTGCAATGCTAAAGCATTGTAAAGCCTTCTTGCACTCAAGAGACAAATTTATCAATTTTTTTAACTTGGGTAAAATATCAAACATAAACAATTTAATTTTATTTTCTTATGTTTACATTGGATATAAAAAGAGAGCATGCGGCAGCCAAAAGGACCATGCGGGAGGGCATGAAAAACAGATCTTTAATTTTTTAGGCCTAAACATAATGGTGATGATATATATATATCAACGAGCTCGTTCTAATGAGCGGTCATAAGCTCTGTTTTGAGGCAAAAATTGAATAAAATAAATGTGAAAGGCAATATTTTTAATAGTGCTGGATGGAGATGGCCATTACAATAGGTAAAGGGACATAATAAAATAGATTTGGAGATTTTTGTATTGCCTTTCAGTCTCTTCCAATATTAGT
This sequence comes from Pictodentalium vernedei, assembly GCA_031216915.1. Classification (NCBI taxonomy): domain Eukaryota; kingdom Metazoa; phylum Mollusca; class Scaphopoda; order Dentaliida; family Dentaliidae; genus Pictodentalium; species Pictodentalium vernedei. The sequence goes on from CM062294.1 coordinate 233,963,675, forward strand.
AAAAACTCAGAGAGACCCATATTTTTTTACATTTTTTGATTGATGCATATTTATTTAGTTGCGTCCCCAATATGTTTGCCTTGTTACAATTTATGGGAGAATCGCAGTTTGTTTTTAGATAAATGTTTTATTTTTCAAATTAAAAATGAATTTATTAGTATAAACATGCACATTCTATATTTCTGTGTGAAAGAAGATAGCCGAAATCCTCTCCATGTTTACTCACTGTTTGCCGAAATCCTCTCCATGTTTACTCATTGTTTGCAAAAGAAAAATTAAAAATAAAACCCTCCCTCCCTCCCTCCCTCCCTCCCTCCCTCACTGATTTGAAAACAAATGCCTGAGAATCAATTAATTTATTTTGTGTAGCCTAAGCTGTGGTGGGACAAAAAAAGAAACTTTGTGCATAAAATGTTTTAATCAAATCAACACAAAACAAGTAGGTACAAAAGATAAACTGTGAAAAAACTTCAACAACTTATATAACCTTCTTGATGGCGGCAAAAATATTTATACTCTATAATGTTAAAAGTTTATGTACATTAATTTAAAGTATCCATGAGCACTTTCCCGACTCACGGAACAACTGATTCAAAAAATGGAAGTTGACAATGATGATAAATCGCATTCATTTTGAATACAGGGTTAAAAATGCCGACATCATTTTAGAACTTGGTTCAAAGGTGAATAAAAATATTTTAACGCCATATCAACATTTAGTCCATTGTTTTTGGTCCAATGTCTGATCTGAGTGACAAACACGGGTAAAGCTATCTTAGTTGGTGTCATCTTATTCATTTATTTATTTATTGGCGTTTGTCACACATTTCTGCATAATGGCAGGCCTGGCATTCTCAGGAAAGAGATTTATTTGCACGCCAACTGCTCGCCTTAAAAAAATTTAGGAGGGCGAAAACTAGCTCTCCTGGCCTTAGAAAACAATGATTACCATAACCGCCTATGCCTAAAACCAACATCTTTTAAGATCTCTGCTACATGTATGTTAGTGGTCTCTGTAAGACAGTCACACTGCCCCTCCCACATCTCCGGGCCTTGCTAAGGCCCGGAGGTGTGGAAGAGGCAGTGTAGCCGTCTCACAGAGACTACCTTGTTAGCAGCACCAAATAAAATGTACAATGCCCACTTGGCAGAAGTAATTAACAGTAAAACTTCATTTTGCAATTTTAGCTTTTGAAAGCTTGAGGAGAGCTAATCGCTCGCCTTGGGCATGCGAGGGGAGCGAGTTTTAGCCCTGCTGCATTTTTAAGAATGCCAGGCCTGCAATGGCGTAACCGCAACATGGAGATGAAGTCAAGATTAGCAAATCGTTTATACCTATGCTGCCCATTTTAGAGGACTTCCACCCCACGCATTGGTAACTGGGTCCTATTTTACCAGTAAAACAGAAGTTGTTTACCACAGTAAACAAGCACTGGTTCACTTCCCGGGGATCCCACTGGGAGGGGGTGTTTTACAACATGGCCAATGATGTGTTGTACTTTGACACGGTCACTTTAACTTGAACATTTCTCTCATAAACCATTCTACAATGGCATAAAAGGTGAAAAATCTATACAATACAGAAAAAAACAGAAACATGTGTTGAAATCATTTATTGGAGTTTCTTTGTTTGTTTTAAATTTACTGCTTAAAGTTGTCATACTGTACTGACTGACATCAAAATATTCAAGTCAATGCTGTATTCTCAGGGGGGTTCAGCGATAATTTAATCTTCCTGGGATACTCCTACCCAATTTGGTGTTCACTCTGTTATCTATCCACGGACTCCCACCGTTCATTTAACGTACAATTTTATCGGCACACCGTCTTTTCACTACTTACAAACAGCAAGGGAGGTTTGGTAGAAGTTCAACCCTGCAGCCCTGTCGGGTTGTACTGTTAAACTACCACGGATCCTCCTGTCAAGTCTGTTGTTTTGTGTTATCTACTCAAGGACTGCCCTTGTTTTTATTTATTTATTTATTTATTTATTGGTGTTTAAGGTCACATACTTCTGCACAATGGCCAATCGTCGCCTGGGTGGTAGAATGTCCTACGTCCCCTATGGGACATAGGACATTCTAGCACTCAGGCGATGAAATCATGACCACAACATGGAGATAAAGTCAAGGACAGTCAATCGTTTATACCCCATATTGCCGATTCTAGAGGACACACACCCCAAGCATTAGTTACTGGGCCCTATTTTACAAGTGAAACAGATAGCCATTATTTTTGGACGCATAACTTTACGCATATCATCTGTACACTACTTGTAGACAGCACAACACGATGTACAGTATCTTTCGACACTGAGAACGTTCATGTAAACTGTATTTCACGTGTACGACACACGTTAACAACACACGACGTATCCTATTTTACCGCCGAAGCAGATCATGTGTGCCACTTTAAATATGCACAGTTTTAGAATGCATTGAGAATAGATTACCAACAAAATATTCGCCGAGTTCATTTTCCACCGTTGAAAACTCAGTCTATTAAAAAGCATCACCAGGAGCTAATGCAATAAAACGTTTTAATAATTGTATTTTCTATAATTGCATTTTCTACCTATTAATATAACTGACTAAAATGAATCATTAGCTTTTTAAAAGATATGACAATTTGCCAACTGGCAAATTGCCACATCTTTGAAAATGCTAATGGTTCATTTCAACCCATTTTAAGTTATAACAAGAAAATACAATTCTAGAAAATACAATTGTAAAAGTTTTATAGGATTGGCCCCTGGACGGAGGAGGTTCCTTCTAATGGAACTTCAAGCTTGACTCTGCGGTCCAGTGGATGGAACTTTGTTTCTCTCCTTGCGTTAAGAGGGAACGACAGGCGTTCGGGCGGATACTCCACTCCGCGGGTGTTTACATGCTGTTCCGCATTCCACGTACTGTATTTTTTTGCTTTGGAAATAGAGCTATCTGTAACGCCGTCAAGAAGGCTAAGTTAACATTCACATAACATACGTGTTCAATGTCACTTTTAGCACATGTATAACTGTAAAAGTACAAATAACAAGCGATAGGATGAAAAGGGAATGCCTAACATTGAAACATTCCCACCTTTCTACTGAATTTAAATACACATAACATGTTAGAAACGTTTCCAGACCCACTCATCACATGTGTGTGAAATATAACGGGAAGAGGCATCTACCAAAACCACGCGAATAAATTAACTTTGATGGGGAAGCGAATTCTTAACAAAATGAAACTTTTAGGGAAAAGCACCGTCGATAAGGTTTTCGTGGTAAAACCCATTTGGTACCTTGTGGATATACGAAGTATAACATATGGTACAGAGGTAATATCTCCAGACTAAACGGTTGTAATGAGCTTGGAAACATTGCAGAGTGATGAAGGTAGGTGAATAATAGGGTCGAGTAATGCCGCAGCACTAGAAGCAATCAGGGGTGAGCTTGGATGGATCAGGACCAAGGACAGGATAGACTGAATGAAACTCTGTTATCTTAACTATTCTGTAAATCTCCCCGACAGCTCAATCCACTCAGTTTTTGTTCAAATAGAAACAGAGAGTGTATTGAGCAAGTAAGGAAGTTGATAGATAATGTTCAGTTGTGATGGCTGAAGTGGGAAGCTGGAGGTGGAAACAACACAGGGTAAAACATCAGAGAAAGAGCTACGGAGAATTGTGACCAAAATTAGCGAGAGGGGGCAAAACAAACAGGTATTTCGGTGGTCTGCGTGATAAAAAGAAACCAGGTTTTGGAGAGAACCTTGATGGCACCGTTGAGGGTCATTGCTGTTGAAGATGAGGTCGCGGTCGCTGAAGCTTATAGGAAAACTGTAAAAGACCGTGAAAGGAATGCCAAATGTGTAATTTAGGAGTACTGGAGACTGTGGAACACTGTTAGAATGTCCCAAATATCAGTCTTACAGAATAAAATTCACTGGGGGTGTAATGGGGAAGTACGATAGGATAATGAACAAGAGGCCCCACGGGGCCTGAAGCGCTCATCTTGTACAGAACACAATTTAAACAGAGTCCAAGAATGAGTCTACATTAAGCAAGCCATCTCCATAGGCTACACTGTCAATCCTTGAGTCCCTCAGGTGTGACAAAAATAATCTGGGCATCATGCCTTTTCTTCAGTTGATCATAAGTAAAATGTAGAGCTCCCCTATGAAGCCCCTTGATACAACCTATGTGGATTAATCTTAGTACCTCTAGAAGGTACTGAATACAAAATTTTTAATTCTTCAGCAAAATGGCCAATTCCGGCTCCCATAGAGAGCCCAAATATTAACCCAGGCTCTTGATTTGAACACAGTTAAATCTGACTTCCCTAGAGATGTTGTGTACCGAATATGAAAGCATTCTGACTGTTGGATCTGAAGAAGAGAAATTGTAAAGAAATTTCTCCGAATTGCACTAAGTTCAAATTTGGGCTACCATAGCGAGCCCAAATATTGACCTATGGATCCGATTTGAACAAACTTGAATCTGACCCCCCTAGAGATGTTGTATACCAAATGTGAAATCATTCTGACAAGTGAATCTGAAGAAGAAGATTTTTGAAGAAATTCCCTCATATTGTACTAAATTAAATTTCATGTTCCCATATGGAGCCCAAATATTAACCTAGGCACTCGAATTGAACAACCTGGAATCTGACCCCCCCCCCCCCCCCCCCCCCCCCTAGAGATGTTGTATACCAAATATAAAAGTATTCCGACTGGTGGATCTGAAGAAGAAGATTTTTGCATTCTGACTGATGGATCTGAAGAAGAAGATTTTTTTAAATTACCCTCCATATTGAACAAAGATAAAATTTGGGCTTCCGTAGGAAGCCCAAATATTATCCTAGGGACTTGGTTTGAACAATCTAGAATCTGACCCTCATAACAATGATGTATACCAAATATTAAAAGATTCTGACTGGTGGTTCTGAAGAAGAAGATTTTTAAAGAATATTCCCCATATTACCCTATGTTAAAACTTCGGGCTCCTGTAGAGAGCCCAAATATGAACAAATGAGCTTTATTTCAACAAACTTTTATCTGACCCCCCTATGAATGCTGTATACCAAATATCAAAAGATTCTGATGATTGGTTCTGGAGAAAAGATTTTTTTTAATTTTTGCAAATATGCTGACTCAGCATTTTTTCGATGCCCATTACTGAACACCCTAACATAAACGATGGCAATTTTTTTTTACCATTCTATTCTACTGGTCATAAGGATACTTCATACCAAATAAAAGCTCTCTGTTCCGTGGGGTTTGGGAAATATGGGCGTTTGAAAATATTTCTATTTTTAGCTCCCAGGGTTCCCATGGGGATGCGGGAATTTTTTTTTTGCATGGGTCACGTACTTATGACCCAATAATACCACAAACCAAATTTGGTTCATACCGGACCATCGGTTCAGAAAATAGAAATTTTGGGCGGGGCCAAAAATCTTACCCCTCCTATTACAAAGCCAAATATTACTTCACGAACTTCGTTTGAACAAACTTGATTCTACACCTCATATGGAAGCTCCATACCAAATATCAAGTCATTGTACACACTGGTTCTTGAGAAGAAGATTTTTAAAATATTTGGGTGCATTTTCCCCCACTCCCTCCCTATGGGGCTGGGCATGCTGAGTTGAACAAAAATGAAATGCCCCTTTGGGACCATCACTCACACAAACTTTCACTTGAATTGGCCCAGTGGCTTTGGAGGAGAAGACCAAAACATGGTGTTGACGGACGACGGACGGGAAGCGATGAGATTAGCTCAGCTTGACTTTGTCAAGATGAGCTAATAATATGTGGGTTTGAGGGACACAAAAGAAGGGATAAGTATGCTAATCAGTGAGATTGGGAAAATGAGGTTCGGGGTGTCATCAAACAGTTCATTCCCTGGTTTTGGGAGGAGAGGGGAGAAGAGGACAGGAGAGGTGTGGGTATAGGAGGCATTTGGGAGCATAGGATTAGTCAAGGCCTTCTCACATGAGAACCCCGACAAATCAGTGGCCGGCCAAAGTCTGTTTTATTAGGGGATTCAGAGAGTGTTATCCTTAGCTTTTTTGTTTAACACCACTATTTCTAACACCGCTGCAATCCCTTTTCATCCATCTATTGTCTTTGGTTTGGGGGATTTTTTGTTGTTGTTTGCTCTGGGTGTTTTTTTTCACTCTTTTTCATTTTTAAGTAAATTAAACATTTATTATCACACATTATCACCTTTGGTGATTCGTCATGACAGAAACAAATGGTCGGTGGTATCATGCTTAGTTTGTGGCACTTACTTTCAACGCGATTTCCAAAACATTTCATTTACGCGAAAATGAGCGTTGAAAGCATTTCGGAGAGATGGGGGTGGGGGGGGGGGGGGGGGCACGCAATGACTAGCAATATACGCGTTTTCACTTTCACATCACATGGATTAGTTGCGGATTGGTTTTGCGAATTTAGGCTGTCGTAATCAAGTTTTTTTTAATTATTCTGTGCCATGTCCTGAACCGATTTCCATGTTCTACGTTCATGGGGGTGGGAGAGGTCTTCTGCTTGACCCGAAATCTCAGAACAGGTACGCAGAGCTCAGTGTAAATTTAATAATCCCTTTCATTCTAAAAAATGTGTGGTAAAGTAAAACACATACAAAGCGGAATGTTTGGCGTTTGCAGTACTGTGGACACAAAGGTGCTACATTACGGTCGTCGTGGAAAGATCAAATTCCACGCGTGGTCAATATTTCCACGCATGCGTTAACAGTGAACAGAACAATGGAATCGCCCTCAAATGTTCAATGAATGAAGCACCGGGTATGACCCGGTGCTTCTTTCATTGAATATTTGCTGAAAACTACTGATTATTGACTGAGAAAAGCCTCCACTGCCCACGCGTGGATTTTGACAATTCCACGGCGGCTGTACTGTGGTTTTCTTGATCAAATCACGATCGAGTCGCGACACACTTATACGTAAACACAACATTATGAATTCAAGACAGAATCTACAAACACAAACAAAAATAGCAGCTCATAGTAAATGTTACTTGCATTTCTTTGCCAGCGGGTTAGATTCTGTACTCCCGGGGGGGGGGGGGGCAGGGGGGGGGGTAAATTTCGATAGGGTCGCGAACCGGCCGAAATTCTCTGTCCGCTTTTGTGACCTTGTACACTAGTATTTGAGTTCACTTTCAGCAATTACAGCTAAATCGTAAATTCAGCACATGCCTGAAGTCAGTACAAGTAAATATTAATCCTTTTTTCTAGCCACTTTATTTAACTCCCACCACGCATTGGTTATCGAGTCTAATTAAACCTGTAAAATAAAACATGTCCAAACCAGTTTAGAGCACTGCTCTACCTATCGAGATACACACAGTGGGAGATCTGGTTTGGTGGCCTCTTCTACCACCCCAAAACTGTTTTTACGTAATAGTTCCCCCATTCTTACTCTCTTAGATGCGTTTTTTTCAGAACCAAAAAATAATCTCGAATTCATGAAGAGGATAAATTAATCTTCTCAATCTTCAGTTAAATGGCTTTAGATTGAATAGATCAGTAGGTCTACTGCATACGTTCCTGGTCCCGATTTTCCGTTAATAAACAATTCATCTATTTGCGTCAGTTGTCTCAAAGTCTGGTTGTGTCGATAGAAGGGTACCACCGGGCTTTGCAAGTGTAAAAACTTAATTTGTTTCATTTGGGTGAATGTTAGGGCTGTACGATATTCAGATTTGAATACTGGTGACGATATCGAAAAAAATATCGCGATATACCGGTATATCGTCGAAATGTTTTTCAAAGTTGAGAAAATAGTCAGATATCACTGCTATTATGATACTATAGAAAATTGTCTTTTTTCTACATTATTGTAACATAGGGTTACGTGCTTATTGTTATTTGTTGAAAGAGTTCTTATATTTCTAGAAACGAGTAGATATTGTCGCAAGACAGCATGTCCATTCGAAACATTTCATGCAATTGAAAATTTCAAACAATTGTTTTGATTCAAGTATGCCAAAGCGGGACAACTGTGTCGCTTGTGTTACTGAAACGACAATTGTCTGCTCACTTATTAAAATTAGCTGTCACATTTACACGCAGTGTTGACTGTTGACAGCAACAATGCAGTAACTGTTACAGTGAATCTGCCGAGTGAGCACTTGTGTGAAGAATTTGGTCGGCAAAGTGCATATAGAAGCAAATCACAGGAACTCAACTTTCTGTTGTTGGAAATCAAATTTACACGGAACGACTCAGCACCAGCCTTCCACCTCAAGCTCCGTGTGCTTTCAATGAAGATCTACATCAAATGTTTATGTATGGCATATTTTTAAGGCAGTCAAATTGTCCTGCAACATCTCATCTTGGTTTGAAGGTTTGGCATACTTCAAAGATTTAATTTGACGAAGGCTTGGGTTTTACGATCAAGACTATTTTTGTTCGAAAGAATCGAAAACGAATCTTAAGAAAATGAGAAAAGCAGTAAAATTTTGAAAGAGGGATTCGGTTAACACTTTACCTAACATGAAAAGAAGACGACACTTGCATAGAAAATTATTGAATAACTCATTATTTTCCTTTTTGCGTCAAAAACATAGCTTATGGCCCCTCATTGGAACGAGCTTAGCGAGCTCTTTTCAATGGGGTATCATAAGCTATGTTTTTGAGGCAAAAAATGAAAAAAATAATGAAAATTGAATGGCATTTTTGTGAATAGCGCTGGCCGGTTTTGGCCGTTACGTTGGGTAAAGAGTTAAAAGGAGAGTTTATTAAATACAGATTAGAGTATATTTGTGTGTGCAGACCAATGCATGATGCCACTGACGCAGAGTAATTACACAAAACATGTATCAAAAATAGATATTTAAGAGTTGAAAGGGTTGAGACAAAATCACAAAAGCTCATAACAACCAGACTATTTGTGCCCGCATTGCCGCTTGCACACTCTCTGTTATCTTCACTCTCCCGCTTCTGATCGAAGTAATAATGATGCATTTATGCAGAGATCGCCGATGACCACCATCGGGATCTCACCATTTTTTGGTTTTGTGGGAGATCCGTCAATTAGACGACTCGGCGATACCACATGTTTTGTAATGCCACGGCGAGGAAATTGGAATTGAAATAATGTCTCTCACTTGTCCTTGTTGCTTCGGCTACTACACTTCTTGCATTGATACCTAAACTGATTTAAGACGATGCAGTATTGCTCACTGAACAGATTTTAAATTCCAATGTATAATCTAACACAGCACCTTTACTTCTTACCGTGAGGAAATATTCTTACTCTTTACACTGGGGAAGGGAGGGGTGTAACCCCATCCAGCCTAAATAATGACAAGATGATATTATGTCTTTTTCAAGAATTAAATAAAAAACAAGTGTTTTTTCAATGGTCTAAATGCCAAACACTTGGATACAGAATCCAAGGATTTAAAGCCTCTCTGAATCCTTTTCTACAATAAAATAATTCTGCAATCATTTAATCCTATTCAAGCCTACCGTTGGACTTGAAAGATCAGAAGAGTTATGGATCAAGTTGAAAGCATGTAAATAAGGGGTTATATCGTAAGCTGTCGACAGATTACGCTATATAGCATGGTGGTAACCCATAGGAAAAGGGTGTTGTGGTGCTTTTCTGGCTTCACTGTTTTTATTGCTCCAATCATGCTTTATTTCGTCTCAAAGGGATTTCCGCCTATATAAATAGCAACATCTAACGCGTGATCTCGCTGCAGCAAGATCGTGCTTTAGTTGTTGTATTTATTTTGGCGGAAACTTTTCAAGCTGGAAACAGAATGCCATTCTATTCACATGTGGATGCAATACTCAACCTTTGAGTCGAGATAGTTTCGAGTGATTCTCCCAGTAAAACATGTGAGATGAGTAATTTAATAAAGTTATGTTATATTACTTTGCCGTACCCTGTAGTTCGTTCGCGTATTTTACAAGTGACAAAACCTAAACGGTCGTTCAAGGGTTATTTCTGGTTCTGAATGTGGAATTGTATTCTCATCCGTGGCATTACATGAATTACTATATCTTCAAAAAACACTATAAAACAACTAGAAATCTACAAAAACGAAAACATGAAACCCACATCCTGTCACTAAATGAGATACTTTAAGATATTGATTCACCACGGGCGTTGTTACTTCATTGTTTGATTGTGTTTGTCCGTTTGTTTATTTTAATTCAACAACACTTTCCGCAGCCATGATTATATCATGTCCGACAGTTTAACGAAAGATAGACGAAGCCGAAGTAATTAGTGAGAACCACCTATCAACGGTGAGTAACTGTCGGCTCTCCAGCTTACTTACCCGGAACGATCATGGTTAGCATCAATTGAATCCAACTGTACCGTTACCAAGCCGTACGCCTTAGTACACAGCGTTACGGCGCTCCCACGTAGGAAATCGGGATTTGAGAATCTTGCCCACAATGCAAATGACGCTGGCCGGGATAGAACAGTCAACCTCTTGATCTCAAGTGGTTTGGTTGTGCAAATCAAGTTATGATCTTAACCCCGTGAAAACTGATGTCAAAATATTTAAAATTTCAGGCAGCAAATATTTCCCATAATGTAACGAAGAATTTCATGAATTTCAGTTTTGTTTGACAGGGTTCATTGATCCGGTTGAAATTCTCTGTTCCCTTTTTGGTTGAAATTCTCTGCTACGTTTTGTAGCGACCGTACTGTATGTCCTATCCAGTTCTTGGAACTGGCAAAGTTGTTTGCAGGCTGTCTAAACATTTAATACTAATAATCTTCTAAGTTTATTTACGGAAAGGAAATAAGCCTATGACATGAGTGACAGGATATGGGTTAGATTATCCAGAGTTCTGAGCTGACATGTTTTCTTTGACGCCATGAAAGTTTAATGAAAACATGTCCTGAAAAGTAATGGGAATCTGTTCTTATTTTCAATATCTTATATCATGTACTGTGCGTGGAAAGTGTATTATCACTAAATCACCCACAGAGTGGAGATTCCACCCAAGCAATAATTGCAAATTTGTTGCAAAGAATAACAAGCACAAGCAAAGTTTCAGCCAATGGACCTCCGGGTTAAACCCGGAGGTCCATTGGCTGAAACATTGCTTGTGTTTTTAGTCGATATATACAAAATATGAAAGTTATAGTTTGGGTGATAACTCCACTCCACGGGTGTTTTAGTTACAACCCCCTCTACACGTACTGTAGGAGCCAAGAGAGTAAACCAATTGCACTGGCAGAATCTAAAAAATACTGAATAAGTTTTCGTGAGTAATCCTTACCGTTATCCTTAACCCTTAGGTCCTAAGATTAATTTTACGTTAATAACTATCGTATACACATGTATATTGCTGCAGATAACTTAATAGTGTTTCTACATTATTGTTGGCTGCCTCTTCAGGCAGCCAACAATGAATTAAAACACTGTCAAAATACATGCATCCTTCCAGTCAAGTTATCAAGGAAGTTTACACTTGAGACAACTTTTCACAGCAATATCAAAGGGGCTACTTGTGGGCCATGTGAAGACTTGAGGGTTAATAACCCCTTATTAGGAACCACCGCCATGTAACACTGAGAAAATGTATTCAAATATGATATACTCTTACAAAACATTTTACTGACTGGTAGAAAGCTGGATTACTTCTGTTGACTAAAATTTATCCAATCACATTTGTTTTGTTTCAGTTTATATGAGAGTGCCTATTGGCACTCTCAAATAAACTGCAACATGACAAACTGATTTGAATAAAATAATTTGGCTTCATATGAGGAACATCCACGGCATAAGGCACTTTCTAATCTTGTTACTAGCACATTTCAGTAGAGCCCAAACATGGGTTTTTTAGCAAACACCAAATAATACTTGTTGAACATGTTCGACGTGCTGATCACATCTTTCTGTGGCGACAATGCAGTCTTTTTGCAATGGGTTACAACTTAGAACTCTGGATCGAGCAATAACTCTTTCCCTCTTGATACAATGTGAAAGCATTCCAACTCATGCCCGGTTTCAGTGAATATATCATATGTGACAGTGTTAAGTTCATTCTACTTTACAAGTGTCAAATACAAGATAGGTGGGTGGACGAATATGACTGACACCAGCACAAGGTGTTTACTTGCCCATTTTTAAGAATTGAAAGCCTCTACTATTATATGGTTCAGACGTCTCAAACAGCATTCAGACTGTTTGAATTATAAGAACTTTTAACCTTTTTCTATTGGTCAAGTGATATTCACAAAAGCCATCATTCAAATTTTATTTTCGAAATTTTTGTCTCAAAAACATAGCTTACGATGCGTTATCGGAACGAGCTCGCGAGATAAGTTTTTGAGGCAAAAATGGAAATTAGTATTGATTCTTTGGTAAGTGCCCTCTGGTACTCGCCTGGTATTTGGCAAACTAACAGGTTTTTGTTCATACGTTGTTTGAGGCAACTACCTGCCATATTCATGTGATGTTGCATGTAATGGAAAAAAATCCAGGCAATCGTGAATAAAACTAGAGATAAAATGTCACTTTGTTACTGTATACAGAAATGATCAAGGAAATTCAATTCTCATTGTTACCTGACTTTCGGGTTATTATTAACCCTTTACCTAACATGAAAAGCTGACGACAATTGCAAAACAAATTCTTGAATAACTAATTTTTTTCATTTTTTTGTCTCAAAAGTATAGGTTTATGACCCCTCATTGGAACGAGCTCAATGAGCTCATTCCAACGAGGGATCATAACCTATGTGTTTAAGACAAAAAAATGAAAATGTAATGAAAATTAATTGGCGATCTTTGAGAATAGCGCTGGCCGGTTTTGGTCGTTACGTTGGGTAGAGGGTTAACTGAATGATATGACACTTTGATAGATACTGGAGCTGGTCAGTACTGAAATTTCAAATTCGGTTTCGGTATCGATATTTTAGAATGATTCACTTCGGAATCGGTACAGTATTCGCTGTCAGCAACATACATGTTCCCACACCAATACCAATGTCGAATAGTATTTTGACGCAACCAAAAAGCTGAGAGAAAATACCCCTTTTTGTTACATCAAATGATCAGTGGTGACAGCCTTTAGAAATACACTGTCAATGGGCTCTTGTCGTAAATTTCGCATAATGTTCTGTTGTTTGCCCTTTTATTTTTTACCTAATGTTAGGAATATTTTTCAATACCGAAATTTTAGTGTTTTGAGCGTCCCTCGGTATGATAAATCAGGATTGGTTCGATACTGAAACCGAATGACAATTACCGAATACTGCCCATCTGTAGTTGGAACAAGTTTCTGACAAACTCTCTACAGATTTCGTGTAACAATTTTAACATTTCAAGTTTCATACTGTATCAAGAGGGGTCAGCTGTATCTACGCTATAAGGTGTTTATCAGAATACTCCATCTGGAACACACCTTATTTAACATTCAGTTGTTGTATTTCAGGCTGTTAGTTCTTGCATTTCATTCAATGAAAGTTTCCCACAGTGATTTGCTTAGAAAATTTCTATTAATAAAACTTGCCAAGCTACAACTTAACAAAATTTTTTAAAAACTTGTTTTGAGCACACTGAATGGTGTCTCCTTGTTCTGATCTTAAGATGCGGCATAAGTACTGAGAAACTTAGTATGAAAATAGTAACCTTCGTGTTATTTTCGAAGTCGTCAAAAATCTAAAAAAAAATGTAATATTTTAGTTATTTTTGTCCATCTGTATTTAGGAACAGTCATTGGAAATTGTTTGTGTGAAAACCCTTTAGAGGTTTTTGTTGACTTTTCTCACTTTTAATCTTTTCAGGGTGGCCATATATTCCTCCAATACTTATAGAGCACCCTAAACAGGCTGAAGATTTCTGACCTCGTAGAACAAGGACTTGTTCCAGATTGACGATGATACAGTTGACAGTGTCCGTAATGAAGAATCCATGGTCGGTTATCCGGATAACAAAACTGAAGAAACAAATCCCAAATTTTTATGCGTGTAGAGAAAAATGAAATCTGAAGTTCTCATAAAATGGATGCCACTTAGAAAGAAGAAAGTTATTAGAGGTCGATAGATCATCATGATATCCGTGTGCAAAATGTTACAAGACACAGTATTCTTACAAAATCGCAAGACCAACGGACATGCCTCTACTGCAACCATACAGCGCTCAGCATGTTCAATTCTGTCCAACTCTGGGATGTGCAAAGGACTAGATCCGTTATTTCTCTTCCTACTTCAGATAGTTTGCTGTTGTAGTATCTTTCTTACTAAATACAAGTGCCACTGGAAATCACCCTCTGGTCCAGTTTGAAAAGTTCACAAGGATGTCTCTTTAGTGCTGGACGGGAAAGAAGGGAGCATTTCTGAAAGTTATACTGACAGTAAAATGTTACGAAAGGATGTATTACCCTTACTCAACCCGATATTTGAACTTTATCAAACAATCATATAGATTTTGGCCTGAAAACCATGAGAAATGGTATTTATCACATAATGTGTTCCGATTCCATATCATACAGACGACTTAGTTTGATTCCTTATCACACAGACAACTCGTTTCCGGGAATGCAGCAGGCTATCATAACAGGCGTATTAATGCATTCTATATGCGTATCAGTGATCGACTCGGCTGATCGCTTACAAAACCAAACACAATTCCTTATAATTAGCGACAGAACTATTAATAGCAAATGATACCCCCCTCCCCCCACCTCCACAATAAATAGAAACTGGACAATTAGATATTGCACATTTGTAAATTCAAGCATATCATCATAGAAAGTGACATTTAGAGTGAATAATTTTATAACGCCAGTTTGAAAAAGTGTGGTGACAGCGTTAGTGCCGTGACTCATTGTTTGTTAAAGTGCACAACAATATTGTTCCATAAAATATGATTTTTTTCTTGCCCAACATTATGTCCCAAAACTGTATTAATAATTTAAGATTTGATTGTGACAGAATTGTTAGATGAATGATGACAGAATTGTTAGATGAATGAATTATAATGATAATGTGCATGTCCTGTGATTTGCATCAGATTCTCGGTGAAGTCCAGAATGGGATCACAACTTGCCGGCTCTTTGCCGGCGAGTTGTGATCCCATTCTCGACACCACCGAGAATCTGATGCAAATCACAGGATGATAATCTGTATATATAAGAGGAAAAATGAAAATACTTTGCAGTTAACAAAGGAGTATACTGTGAAATCCTGTTGAGTGAAAAATATTCAGTTAACCCTAACACTCTGGTGGTGCAACAGAATTTTCTCCAATCTATGTTTTTCTCTTGTTTAACTATGCATTTAACCAATTATATCTAATTTGACAGAGCTCACTGAGCTCTGTCCAACAAGGTATATTTGGTAAAATATCAAACTGCATTATGAGAAATATTTGCTGCTGAAACTTTTGCCATTTTGACATCAGAGTGCAGAGGGTTACAGGGAATATTCACAAAACAGAACTATGCTCATGCCCCCATCTCCAATGATAAGCTGAACATTTATTCTAATATATCTTGTTTGACAGAGCTCCGTGACCTCTGTCAAACACGATATATAGAGGAAAAATGAAAATACTTTGCAGTTGACTAAGGAGCTCTGTGAAACAAGATATAATAGATTAAATGTTGATATTGGATCTATTGAGACTAAATTGGTCTACAAACATGTGGTTGTCTTAGTAATTCTTTGATAGAGCACTTGATTTTTTTTATTCAATTAATATTCAATTATTCTATAATCTATAAGCAATTAACTTAGGTACCCGATATAGTAAAAGATTTGCTTGTTCTTTTTTACATTTTTTGTGCTTGGGACTTATATGTATTTAACGTGGTCATTCAGTTTAGAACTATATAGTTATGTGGGTTCCACAAAGTATATCAACATCCTTTCTTGTTGAATACCTTCATTTCCGTCGCCTATCAAAGCCAATCAGATACTGTCCCGTGAAATATGCAACCCATTTGACATTGTCCCGAGAAACATGAACTCATTTTTATTGAGGCCATTGGTAGATTTATAGGGTTTCATATCAAAGAGATGGTATGTTGGAACATGGAAGGACAGTGCTAAAAACCTGAGATATAAATGCATAATGCGAAAATTTATCTTCTGGCAAAATTAAAGCTGCAGGACTCTCAAATTCTTGTTACCTGTCATCAGAAATTGAACATACATGTGTATTTTCTGTTTTCTTTGGCGTTGTGAAGAAAATACTAGGGAGTTATTTATCAATATGAATGATAAGAAAACAAGTGACATCTGGAAGAAGAGGTATGAGATGGTGACATGGACCATTGCTCTCAACACGCAAGCGAGAAAACATGGGTTTTGTTGATTCTGTATTCTTTTCATTCCCTGGTCTTGTAAAAGAACGCTATCACCAAGCCTGCTACAAGGACGTTTATCTGAGCTGCAACAAAAAAGTAGTAAATGTCAGTCATTCTTCCATCCAGCTATCTTATTTATTTATTCCATCCATTTAACACCATCTTACGCTTTGCAGAATCCATTACCCCCTCCCCCTCCCCACCACATCCCACTCACTCACCCACCCACCCATCCACCCACCCACCCGCCCACACACACACACACATACACAGACACATAGAGAGAGAGAAAGTCAAATCACCGAGCCGCAACTCGGGCCGCTCATTTGATTCTAAATTCTCCCAGTTTTGGCATAAGAGCGGATTTAATTTTGACATAAGGAATTGGTACCTCCCCGATGTTTGTAAAACATCCTTATGATTGGTAGTTCAAATTTAGGACGCATTGATCGAAATCCCCATCCAGACATCCAGGTGGAGTGTTACCCCGGTGCCAAATTCAATAATTTTTGCTCTATGTTTAAAGGGCACAGGGGCACAATGAGGTTTGTTCTACTCTATTTGACGCCCTCAGATCGAGGGGATACTCACTGCGCTTTTTGCATAGCCTGAAATCTCAACCTCTGAAAAAGCTCGAAAGTCCAGCTGAAACTACTGATTTCGAACCTCTGAAAATTGAACACAACAGACCGTTGCAGAATGGTAGTGGCGCGGTATTTAATTGCAAAAAGCCTTGTTGCAGATTGCATACTTTTATGCCTGATCAGAAAGAGGAATTTTCATCCGAACAAACGAAAAATTATTATCAGATCCGTAACCCCCTCCATTGTGATTCCCCAAATATTATTTACCTTATCACATGCAAGCGCTATCGGAAGCAGTATGTTGGTCAAAGTCGAAATCCTTTCCGAGAACGTGCTACTAGACACAAACAGGATATAAAACATAATGCTGATGCCCCAATAGCACAACATTTTAACCTTTCTGGCCATTCTTTGGACGATTTCAAAATCCATCCGATTGAACAACCACCAATTAAAGACACATTAGAAGAAATGGATGAATTTACAAAAAAAAACGTGAAGCTTTTTGGATCAATACGCTTCAAACCCTCTGGCCATATTGTATGGACATATCAGAGGGAGAATGCGAAAGGAGGTCCATCATTCCTTTCACTTACATACAACAGAATGAATATCGAAATAGTAAAAATGTTAAAAGATGAATTCAATTTAACCAATGCTAAATTAAATGAACCTTTGAATCTTCGATCTGTCATCGCCTATAAGAAAAATAAAGCTTGCGTACATGTAACATCCTTGTAAGGACTAAATTAGAACCCATCAATGAATAACATCAATTATTGACAGTCAGTTTAACCAGGTCTTAAGCTCATCACTTAGTTTAAATCAATTTTATGTATTTTTTGTCATATTTTTAATTTTTCATAACAAACACAAAGAACACTGTACATTCAGGGAGGTGGGGTGTCTTCAGAAAAATCATCAACACAAAGCTAAAAAAAACTTTGCTGAAATCTTTGACCACGTAAGTGTTTCTTCAAATATGGAAAGAGATGGTAGTCACCTTGACCACGCAAGTGTTTCTTCAAATTTAGAAAGAGATGGCAGTCACTTGAACAGCTACGATCTCTTTGGAAGCTTCACTTCCATGACTTCCCTGTTTCACTGCTATGAGTTCATCCGAGGTAGAGAAACAGGGAGGTCATGGTCAAATCCCACACCTGCTAGCCATGTTGGATGTGGTGTATTGACACCCACTAGGCCTGTTAATAACAAGATGGCCAATACTTCTGTACGAGGCACTCTTCTGCATATACCCCCAATATGCACAATTTCTGTTATAGGTCCATGCTTGTTTGTCTGTAAAATAATTTTGTTATCCGGTGATGTTGAACTGAATCCAGGTCCTAAATCTGTGGACTCATGCAGTAATGATAGTATATTAAAAACATGTCATCTCAGTATGCAGAGTATCAAATCTAAATTAGATATTATTATTTGTCACATAGTTATGACGTCATGCCTTTGTTAAAAGTGTGTGAAATATTTCGAAGAGTTGGTTAGAGCATGTGTGATATTCAACATATATCGCCACACTTTTACCAATCAAGGAACAATAGACAGTGATTGTGTAACCTGTCAGTTCTAATACAAACACAGCCAAGAGGAAAGATTAAGGGCACCTGTGCTAAAATGTTTTGAACAGAGAAACGAGAATTTACCTGACTTTTGATTTTATTGAAAGAGTTAAAGAAAGAAATCCACACCCGGGTGTAAATGATAAATGGAACGTTTAATTTCTTGCTCAACCTTTTGAGCGCAATGACGAAACGGAAAAAATGAAGTAATATCACTTGCTTTCCATCAATCTTCATGTGTCTTGCAAGTTTGGCTTAAGAAATTAACTAATTAAACGGGAATGGACACGTGTCAGACAAGGGTTCAGTGGAGTGTTTGATTGTTCGTGTTTTGATTGTTTGTGCAAACATCAATGTGACAAGTCGGTTACAGCACAAAAACTCGTGACATTGAACATACACTCGCTCGAGCTAGTTACTCGGACAAGTCCTCGTTAACTAACTCTCGCGATTGTATATTCAATATCACTCGTTTTCTATGCTGTAACCTATACATGTAAAGCTCTGTTTTTATGATATCCTGACCCTCTCTGAGACACAGCTAAATAATAGTGACCCAGCAATATCGCTCCTCCTACCTGGATTTCAAGAGCCCTAACACAAAGATCGGTTAACGAGAGGAGGTGGGGTTGCGGCTTGTATTAAAGAAGGCATTAGCTTCCGACGAAGAACAGACCTGGAAATGTTAAACATTGAATGTATTTGGGTTGATCTGCTGTCAAGCTATGGTAGACCCCTCCTATTAGGCATATTCTACCAGCCGCCAAACAGTTCTCAAGAAACATGGAATATTATTTCCATGTCCACTGAATAAGCTAAATACTCTGACATATCCCATTTAATTGTTACTGAGGATTTTAATGATAATAAACTACTCCGTCCAAGGGGTGACTTTGCAGAAATCGTCAAATATTTCAATCTGACAGAGCTTGTGCACTAACCAACGTGTTTTACTGCGTCATCAATCATTTTGCCGTAAGCAGCACATGGGTGTGTTATCATGTGAAGTCCTGATCCCTTCTTCCAGAATCTGATTTGTTACCATTCACCCATCCTAAATGAAATTGACTTTGTTAAGCATGCACCTGCTGCATTTAAGCGAGGCGTCTAAACGTATGCATCGGGAAATTACACTGACCTAAATGTTGCTATCGGGAACGAAGAGTGGGGTGAAATTTTCAATGATTCTAATCTGGATGATATTTTTAACGATTTTACTGAAAAACTGCTACATCTGGCAGCCAGATACATCCCAAACAAAAAGACTTTCTCAAGGCTGAGTCAACCCTAATTTTTTCATAATGAACTTAGATTGCCGATCGGTCAGCGAAAGCGGCTGTATCGAATTGCCAAGCATAGCAGCCTCCCTCGAGCGTGAACTAAATACAAATGCAAACGAAAGGAAGTTCTCTCTGCAGTTTGGAACACCAAATCGTGCTATCTGCCAAGATTTCAAAATACACTGCGGGGACCCGAGACACCACTATCATTATGGTAGAAGATCTAAAATCATATATTGGAAATGCCTCTGCTGGGATCCCGACCATTACTTACCAGAACAAAATGTATACGTCAAATACCGAGAAGGAAGAGGTGTTCAATGAATAGTTTTGCTCTATATCCATCATGGATGATTCCACGACCTCTCTGCCACCTCTAGTCCAGAAGTCAAGTGTAACAATTGACAGTATTAGCCCACGTCTCCTCAAAGAGTCTAAAAATTCATTATTGGTCCTCTTCAATATCCTTTTAAATAATTGTTATTTTCTGGTCATGTGGAAAAGGGCTAATGTTTCGCCCATCCTCAAGAAGAGTCCTTCCAGTTTGGTGACTAACTATCGACCAATATCATTGATTAGTTGTGTCGGTAAAGTATTGGAGAAATGTGTTTTTAAGCACCTCTAGACATTTCTCACTGATAATCTCAGTCAGTTTCAGTCCGGATTTTCACCTAGCAACACGACGGTTCTCCAACTAACCAATATACATGACGAATGTTGCCATGCCCTGGGTGAAGGCAAGGAGGTTAGGGTTGTCTTCTATGATGTCAGCAAAGCATTTGACAAAGTGTGGCACGCCGGTTTCATTTACAAGCTTGAGAAAATGGGTACTGAAGGGGACCTACTGGACTTTCTGAAATCATATCTTTCTGATAGAACACAAAGAGTTACTGTAGCATCTGAGTCTTCATCATGGAGAGCTGTCTGCTCTGGAGTCCCACAGGGGTCGATTCTTGGGCCCCTCCTGTTTCTGATATACATTGATGTGTTTCTGATATACATTGATGACATAACTGAAAATTTAAATGCTAATATACGACGCTTTGCAGATGGTACGTCGTTATACCTTATTCTGGAAGATCCGATTCAAGCTGCTAATTTAGTTAACGGTGATTTAGAAACAATCGAAAACTGGGCTAAAACGTGGTTGGTAGAATTTAACTCACAAAAGACAGAAAGTTTGCTTATATCTCACAAAAGTAATCTGTCATTACACCCACCTTTATATCTTTCCAATGCGCAAATAACCGAAGTAAGTAATCACAAGCACTCAGGTGTTATATTAAATAACAATTGTGCATGGAATAATCAATAATTGACCATATTTACTCAATGGCCTGGGCACGCATAGACCTGGTGAGGATGCATTCATTTATCCTGGACAAAAGTGTACTTGAGAAAATTTATTTCTTGCCTTCTTCAGACCTCTCTTAGAATATGTAGACACGGTGTGAGACAGCTGTACTGAAACTAATGCCACTGACATAGAGAAGATTCAAATAGCTGCTGCCAGATTCGTCACTGCAGCAACCATGAGCTCAAGCAAAGCCCTATGATATACTGAAACATGTTGGGATATTCTTCAGGATAGATATCGGAAACACAAACCTAAGCAGTTCTTTAAAATGAACCATCACATAACGCATCCATATCTTGCAAACAAAGTGCCCCCTGTCATATCAGCAACCAACACAAGCCATGTGCTGCGTACAAATGATAATCTCCGCGTGCCCTTCTGTTGCACCCAGTTATACCAGTATTCATTTATTCTCGATGTTACTAAACTGTGGAATAACATGCCGCTACCTTTCGATAAAACAGTTCGATTAGTAATTTCATGATATTGCTAAATCGTAATAACCAACGAGTATTCTTTAGTAATGCTAAGCATCGTGTGGCACAGATATATCATTGCAGACTGTGTCCGCGTTGTAGTAATCTCAATTCTTATCTACATGCAAACCACCTGTCATTGTCGTTCAATTGTCAATGTGGTGCAGTTGAAAAGTCTGACCATTTCTTCCTATAATGTCAGCTTTACTCGAATGCCCAGGCCAGCACTATGAAGCCGATACCGTTTTCTGTGAATGTCACTATACTCCTGTAAGGATCAGAGCACTTAAGTAAAGATGCAAATCGCCTCGTATTTGAAAAGATGCTCGACTACATTAAGGAAACAAAACACTTGAAGTTTACAATTTGCATTCCTGTCCTTATCAAGGCGACCTGTGGCTATACTGTATTATAGAAAGTGTAATACAGTATAGCCACAGATCGCCTTGATGGCAGTGCAGTGAGTACCGTGCCATCATGGCTCTCTAATATTCAGTCTTAAACACAATAGCTGAATCTGTTCTCTTGTCGGGTAGGTTATTTCCTGATACCTCCGGCTCAGCTCTAGCTCTTCTTGTTATGCCCCCTCAAGGGTATTATGTCAACTGAGTGTCCTCTTACCCGTTTTCTGGACTTCATTTGTCTCTCAGCTACATGTGTTTAATTTCATGTTGGCTTCATCTCATACTATGTTATATTTTATCTTATCACTGTAATTCCTTTCCTCTTTCACGGTATCTACCTAGAAACTTAAATATCTTTCATCACACAGTTTAAACAATTTGCATTTGGTACTCCGCCAGTAGTTCTGTTAGTACTTATTTTGTAATTCAAAGACCTTGGGAGACGACCAACATAAGCATCAAGCTTTCTGTCGAATCGCTTCATTTTTGTGATTTTCCTAGTAATGTTTCTGTATGCTGCATTCACTGTTTCATAATTTTATTATATGCTAGCTTGTGAATTATCGCAAATTATCTAAAAGATATTTCTTTATATCTATCCGCTCGATAGATATCAAGAAATATTTCTCAGTAGCTTCCTAAATGGCGTCACGCTACGCCGCATCACGTCGCCTTGAAGGAACGATCAGGTGATCTTTGTTATTGTTTTGAAAGGTACGCATTTGGGATCGAATTGGGCTGAATATTGTGCAATAAAATGTCTCACAGCATATAATAAAAAAAAAATCTACTCTATTTTAGTCAGTATCTGCAATTATCTCATGAGTGTGGACCTGAAAGTTTTACTTTTCATGCGCGCTTGCGCGAGAAAAAAATAATTCTTTTAGGTCCACACGGTGAATTTTTTTCAGTACCTTCCTAAATGACGTTACGCTTCGGCGCATGACGTCGCCTTGAACGTCGTCCTGAAACATAACTGTTTGCAGTGAAATTGGGCTGAATATTGTACAGTAAAATGTCAAGTAGCATATAATAAAAAGAAAATCTACACTATTTTAGTGAATATCGGGAATTAAAAATAAAACTTTCAGGTCCACACTCATGAGATAATGCCCGATATTCACAAAAATAGCATAGATATCCTCTATATATCTGTGTTTTTTTCCTTTATTGTAAATCATATTGTATGCAACTACAGTGCTTTCATTAATACATATTGTTTAAACTAGAATTTGAAGTTTTGGTCAGAGAGTTGGAGTCTGATGCATAGGAGTAAATTACCAGAAGAATTATGGAAACAGTGGTTTCGCAAAATTTTAAAACTGTAATTTTACAAGGAGATGTTTCCAGGGGGTGAAGTGCCAGTGGTGAGTAAGTGGGGATAGTGGGGAAATTTTGCTTTTGAGGTGGCTGAAAATGACTGGTTTGTGTATATTTTCGTGCAATTTTCCAGGCAGAAATCTCGCGTTTGAGACAAAATTATTTCACCCACATTCAGATTGTTTATTTCTTTTCTGTCAGATAGTGTTGTATGTTTTAACTGGATTTGGAAAATGTAATACATATCATGGGTTTGATAACTAATTTAAAGAATATTCGCATTTGAAGAGTGTGTAATACATGTCATTTTTTTGGAAATTCCCAGAAAGCAGTGCAGCGGTCCCCCAAAAATCAGTTCATACATGTAGGCTCTGAGTGACTGTCAAAACAAACGTCGTTGAAAACTTCACCCAATCCCTTCAATGTGTGAATAAGTTAAGAAAGGGAGAAATATTATAACATAAAAAAGGTTATTACCACCATCGACCTCACCTCTATGTCATATATCATCTCGTCTTAACGTGGTCCTCAATACACCATTTTGGAAACCCATACGAATTATATTTATTTAATAATCTTCCCGAGGAATACTCAACCAAGTATCCCCAAGCAGCTGTTGCTTGAACATACCAGAAATGTGCCCCTCTCCGAAAACTATTCCCTTCTCTTTCCCCGATTTATTAATCCATCCTGTCCCTCAAGTTGACTCTCTATTATCCTAGCGACAAACAGCTGAAGTACAGTTCATCTCTCATGTTTTGATTAAATTTTCTGGAATATTTCCGCTGGTCGGAAAGATGAACATACTGTTCGATTGAATCTAAAAAATACCATAAACACTCATTTTCATTTAACGGCCCAGAACAATGTCGAATTCTGAACAGAGCTTGAGGTAGGTCTTGACATATCAGAATTTGCAATTTCCACTTCGGAAACAGTGGGATGGGTTATGGTTACAGTGGCAGATTGAGACTGTCGTTTGACCCGTGACAGTCAAAAAGTTGTTGACCCCCAAAATATATCGGACCCTATATTTAACAGCATGAATAATTGTTCTCGCTGTTCTCTTGTCAGTCTCCAGAGTCTTGACACTATATTTCAAAGCATCATATTTCAGTTGGGTGCTTTTCATAAAACAGTCTATCTACGAAAATGATGTTCAGATTTAAAGAGTTTTTTTAAAAATTTATTACTAGCAGCAACCATTTGTGACAGTCATGTGGCTGTGTGGGAGCTCTTTGAGCTTT
Source organism: Pictodentalium vernedei (assembly GCA_031216915.1). Lineage (NCBI taxonomy): Eukaryota > Metazoa > Mollusca > Scaphopoda > Dentaliida > Dentaliidae > Pictodentalium > Pictodentalium vernedei. The sequence continues at coordinate 233,988,218 of CM062294.1, forward strand.
AATAAACAAGCCAAGTTGTCAAGCTGCCTTTTAAAATGCTAGACGCCATGGACACCTGACCGAACTAGGCTTTCCATGGGACTATCGGCTATTCTGTGTTTTTACTTTAGGTATTATGATAAGGTTTTATGAACGTACACACATCTTTCTCAAAAAGGAGGATACAAATAAATCCCCCAAATTTTCGCGAGACCGTAGCAAACAAGTCTCTTTGTCACTCACCGCATATGCCAAAGGCAGCTGCGGTTACTGTCAAAGACATTTGATACTATACATTTGCCGACCTCACCACTCCAGTTTCAAATTCTGCGACCGCCGGAATAATACTCCAGACCCGCCTATATATGGGCTGCCTTAATATTTCATACAAACAACGATGTTAATGTTTTTTTACTTAAATAATTTCTGTCAATGATAATTTTACGTTACACATACTTAACCAACCGCATGCCCCAGATGATTTTATCCGGGAACAGTTTTGGAGTCACATCCGCAAGGTGACACCCTCTCTCACCTGTGGCTTCATTTCCAACAAGAATAAGCAAGTCAAATGTTTGCTCGATAGTGACAACACAGGTGAGAATTTCAAAAATTCGTCAACCATTGAATACACAATGGCGGAGCTTCCAAACTAAATTTAAATAAAGTTAATTTTGGTCAGTGAATATATTTATGATGAGTTAAACCATGGTCTTTAATGAATGTTTTGACTTGACAGAAATATCTCTTCATTTTATTTCATCAAAAATATCATAATGGCTGATTTGAGAAAAGTAGAGTCTGTCATGTCACAGAAAGAAACTTCCCAAGTACTCCTAGATGGATATTTGTGTAGTCCGGCAGCCAATGCACCATAGCGTGTTTTAGCATCTAGAGTTATTTTCTCAGTGAATGATGTTTGTCCACAACACCCATTTGAAGAATCAATTGGCTGGCCTTTAGTCAGCCTTGAGGAATTTGTGATATTTTGGTTTTTAAATATGGCGGTCAAAATGGCAGCCATTTTTACAAATAGGAGGATTTTAACCAATGTGGAGTGCTAATTGAAACAAACTAGCACCTTTCTTGTCCAACAAATACACCATTTCAATTTTGTGCAAAAAGCAGATTACTTAAATCAACATGGCAGACAAAATGGCAACAAAAATCAGAAAAAAAGATTTTTTTCCACAAATTTCACCATTATGTTCCAGATTACTAGTGCAATGGTCGTAGTGACCGGTGTTTGTGATGGACAATCACATGGCAATCAGTTCCAGATAGTGGTGCAGGGGTAGGGTGTACACATCTGTGTCGTCGAAATCTGCTTTTAGTCATCCATAGCAAGTTTCACTGCCTGTTGAACTATAATATCATCAGCTTCTTTGTGACTGGTTTTCATGTCACGCCTTTTTATGAGGACACCTTTGTTAATTTCAGTTGGAACGTTGTCTTGGACAGTAATGACAAGTTTGTGCCTCTTAGTACTTTCACCACCAAAATTCTTATGTGACTTGAAATACTGACAAATTATACTGATGAGCTCCCTTTTATTCTCAGTGACGGTCAGCATAAGTTTCTGAGATGGCAATACTGATGTTGCGCTCAACCTGAATTCTCGGTAACAGCTTTCAGCACTCCTGTGAGTCCTAGTACAACTTTTCGTGCTGAACTCGTTGTACCTGTCGAAAATAAGATAAACATCGCCCAACAGCAACTTCTGTTTCACAGATTCTTGAAAGTTTTCATCGAAATCCAGCACAATAGGACTGAGAAGTTTATTCGGTGCTGGTCAGTAAGAAATCCAGAGTAGGGCACATCCATCAATTGATGTGCAAACATCTACGCCTGTCGGTGTGGATTTCCTTGCTGATATTGTACATGCAGTTCTTGTTTTGAGGTCTGATGTCGTTTTAGGTATATGCAAATTACCAGCTTCATTGAACAGCGCAGTTGGAACTGGCACCAGCTCATAAGAGATCACTTCCTTGATGTCATTATCTCTCAAACTCAATTGAAGATCCATTACCCTTGAATAAATCATGTTGCAATCATAAACGTGAGTCACCTACTTTTATAACCTTCTTCAGTCACCTACTTTTATAACCCTCTTCATGACTGACATTTTCATCACTCATGATCACTGGTGTGGACATTGTGTCATAAAACCCGGCTGGCAGCTGCCTCTCGAACTCAACCATCTCCTCTTGACCCAGAGATATGGCGTTGTAAACATTTACGGACGCTGGCCCAATCCTACCAGTGGTGATATTCACGACTTCTCTCGGGTGTATAACAACGTCTGGTTTGCTCCTGAGGCATTCTCGATCAAGTTTATCAGTGGCAATTCTACTCCTGGCTTCTTTGTGAAACTGATTTAAACTCGAATTCACACCAGAATCCCTCAATCGATCCACAACACTCACTAAACGACCGCACATATGAGGACTGAAAGCCCAAATTTTGTGGTTTCAAAGTGATACCGATTATTCCAGATTTATCATGTCCATAATGCATGAATGTGGTTTTGATGTACATGTCGCTCCAAATTCCATTCCAACTTCCATCTATTTGTCTCATTACATGATTCCCTTTCATGAAATGTTCGAGAATGTCTTGGGGCAGAGCTTGCATCTCTCATAAATACTAAAGGCCATATCTAGCACAGTTAATGCTCTTTATGTAATGAGTTCCGTGTTTACACAACATTGTGTTGATCAGGAAATGATACAGGTGGGTTCTACTCCAGTTTGGGTCATGGAATTCGCGCTAAAACTTTCAAATGTTCGAAACGTGATTTTTTGGATCATATTTTCGGCCAGGTTATTCGGGCCTAATATTTAAAATTCATCAAGGCTGACAGGAATCCAGCTGACGGAATATTGATATGGAATGTCTAAACTATCGGAAACCACCGAGAAAAATACTTTAGACGCCAAAACACGCACGACTAAAGAAAGTGAGTTTGGCTGCCGGACTATACAACAAAAATAATGTTTTTTAAAAAGCCATGCATTCATTGTCTACATGTAGGGACGTTGCACAACTGTGGGAGATTTTGTAAATAGACAGAACGCGATGTGTGTTTGAATTGGTGGGTATTTTACATAACGAGTTGGAATGGCGTAGTCATATTTCGTGAGAGCCTACTGATTCAAACCTATTCAAACACACATCGCGTTCTCTGTTTATTACACATACCATGCATTAAAATTCATTTAAATAAACAAATTTTAATTCCGATGTTCAAACCCAAAGGTGAAGAGTCTGTTTGTTTTGTTTGAAGCTGTACTGATCAATTGGATCAATAAAAAATCAAAACTACCTTTTGAGAACCTGTCTAAATTACATTCATTATATTTTCTATTTCGCGTTTTTGTTGAAATTCGTACTGATGTACCTCTTCAGCTGGTGTCCGTCCATGCCTAACCATTTGGTGGCTATTACTGTTAGCAGATTTTCAAAACAACTGGGAAAAACTTTTTTAAAAGAAGTTCGAAGCATGTCAAGACGTCCGAGGATTTACTGAAATAAAGTTGACCAATTTAGATGGGATCAGGACAACTCGGACCAAGACAACTCGGACCACTTTTGAAGACAACTCGGACCAAATCTGAAGACAAGTCGGACCAACTTTCAAGACAACTCGGACCACTTTTGAAGACAATTCGGACCAGCTTTCAAGACAAGTTGTAACGACTATAAGACAGGTTGGACCAACTGTGAAGAAAAGAATGATGTAGAAAATAATTAAATGTGATCTCACAGATTACCGACATGTTGTTTTAGGCACTAGTTTTTCTATATATTATGTTCGTTTCAAGAATTTTAATCATTCAATCATGGCTGATGAAGTAAAGATGTGTTCTTTCATTCATTCGTTATCCTGTCGGGTAAAAGCAAAGATGATCATTCATTCATTCATTCATTCATTCATTCATTCTGTGTGGCCAGTGGAGTCTTAGAGTGTATTTGCTCGCACCATACGTACCAATAATGACTGTGAAGGCATGTTAGGCTAAATCAGAAAGCTAAAAAGGGAAATCTACATTTTTATTTGTTATTAACTTTATTGTATGCTGAAGCTAAGCAGCTTCCCACTCAGGTAAAAATGGTCTCGGAAAGTAAATTGAAAAGAATACAAAGAAAAAAAAATGTTCGCTGTGTACAGGGTAAACTTGTCGATGTATGGAATAGGTACACTGTTGGGGAAATCAGTGCCCACCAACTGTTGAAAAAGTGTGGGAGTATTAAACTGTATGGTTATAAAACCTTTACCTAACGTAACGGAAAAAACCGACCAGCGCTATTCACGAAAATTGATATTCAATCTTTTTTATAGTGTTGTTTTTTTCTTCCAAGACATAGGTTATGATCCCTCATTGGAACAGGTGCATCTTGCTCGTTCTAATGACGGATCATAACCTATGTATTGCAAGAAAAAATGAAAATTTACAGTTACACGAGATTTTTTACGAGTGTCGTCTGCTACTAGCGTTAGGTAACCTTCACAATACAATGTTTGTTTTACTAATTGTTAAACAATTAGCGTGTCATTTGTTAACTGGCTTTTTATTGCTCGTTCTCTCGGGTTTATCCATTTACTCAAAGGTTATTGTTATTAATTGTAATTTCACAAAAGAAGTGTCAACAGGGCTTGAAAGAAATATCTCGTAACTGTAAGAGGATAAGTTAACTTTTACCTTCATACACGAAAATTGCTATTCAATCTTTTTTTCATTTTTTTGGTTTCCAAAACATAAGAGTATGATCCCTCATTGGAACGAGCGAATCACGTATGTGCTGAACATTGTTTTTTATGTGAAAACTTTTATTCATTCATTTATTCATGTCTTTGACTGTCATGCCTCATTTTTTAATAAATCGTTTAAACTGTGATTGGTTGTTTTGTGACTTTCCCCACCAACCCCGAATCTTCGTTTGTGCACTATTCAGGTCCGAATTATTCACCGAGTCAGTCCAAGTTGCCTAGAAAGTTGGGCCAACTTGTCCTGAAACTTGGGTCGACTTCTTCAAAAGTTGGGCCGAGTTGTCTTGAAAGTTAGTCCGAGTTGTCTTGAAAAGTGGTCCGAGTTGTCTTTGAAGTTGGTCAGAGTTGTCTTCAAAGTTGGTCTGAGTTGTCTTCAAAAGTAGTCCGTGTTGTCTTGGTCCGAGTTGTCTTTGGTTAGAGTTGTCTTTGGTCAGAGTTGTCTGTAATTCATTTAGATATAACGGGATCGGCAGACGAGAGGGCCACAGGACTGGGTTAATGTTGTGGTTAGAAATGATTGAAATTTTTAACATTATCTCGTTTTTGGTTAACTAATTTTTTTGTGAACCGACTTTATTTTTGCTTTGGACGTTTTCATTTTCACACTCTGCGATAGACGATCGATAATTGTTTTACGAAATTTGGAAACTTTTCAAAGCGTAACTAATGGCTCGACAGCAAAGGAACTGGTATAAACAGTGCAGGGAAAAAAGTTCCGGCTTGTACATCACCAGTTGAAAACAGAAACATTCATGTCATAGTGACGATTCCGTTAAATACAAGGATTCAAAGTTTAATGGATGTGTAATAAAAGATGTAACTGAACATTCATATGGCCCAGAAGACAGCAAAAGAGTCCGATTCTTCAGTTTCACGAGAAAGAGAGCCAGAGAAGGAACTACATAGATGCACACTATGTACAACGAGGAGGTAGCAAGACAAACCCCAAATGAAGTTCACCTGCTTCCAACATTCCCATCAATGAGTAGTGCCTTATACAGACACAGGTGTAAGATTATACCCACTTTACCATACACCAGGTCAGAGGACCATCTTGATGAAGTCTGGGCAACGACATTAGACGGACGACCATTTCTTCTTTTCATAGATGGTGAGGATGACAAAATTCTTGCTTTTTCAGTCAATTCAGTCAGCTGAAACCATATATATGGATGGAACATTCACATCTTGCCCTGATCTTTGGAATCAAGTTTACATCATACAGTACTGGTTTAGCCACATATACACTTATATTTGCTCTGCTACCAGATCGACAGTCAACAATATATGCAAGACTCTTCAGATGACTCAAGATGGAAATGCAACAAAGACTACATTGTTCTTTCGCTCCAAGCCATGTACAAACTGACTTTGAACTTGCAGCGATATGTGCAGTGTTGAGAGAGAATTCCCCAATGCCGAAATAAAAGGGTGTTTTTTCACTATTGTCAGGCCATTTGGAGGAAGACGCAAGAGGTTGGGCTAGCTGTCCAATACAAGAGGACCCTGAAGTACAACAGTGTGTATGTAGTGCTGCTGGTCTGGCACTCCTTCCCAATGAAAGTGTACAAGCTATTGGCACTGATGCCATGACTTCTACACCATGGGTCTCAAGAGCTACAGACTTCAATGACTACATAGTGACTAAGAACGGTTGACGATGAGTCAAGGCTCCCAATCCATATGTGGAATCACAACCTCACAACTGGACCACGAACTATCAACAATCTAGAAGCGTTTCATAGCCGGTTCAATGGAACATTACCTCACGGCCATCTCAACATTTTAGGTTTTATTGAAAACATACAAAGAACAGACAGCAAAAATTGGACAATTGTATTTTGATGCAGCCCCACTGGGCAGAAAACATACCCATACAGAAACTGAAAATCGTTTAGGTCGACTCAAGGAGCAGTTAAATGAAGGACAAAAGACAAACTCAGAATTTTTTAGATGATGTAGGTCATCTTCAGAGATTAGGTTGAGGTTTTTATATTCATTATTTAGCCAAAAAGTGTATTTTATGTAATGGTATGTAATGTTATATTTATTTTTGAAAACTTCAAAGTAACAGATTGTGCATTTAAAAAACAAACCAATCAATCTTATTACATACTGTTATTTATCATATGACTCGTCCGTTTTGTTCACTTTAAAACATTTGATATTTTGCTTTCATATTAATCAGTGATAAATAAAGCCTTCCGTCAATTTCATTGGTCAATTTCAAAACTAGACAATTTGATTGGCTGAAAAAAATAAAACTGGGCCACATTTTCATAATTTGCATAATTAGAGTTGGGAGCTTTCATTGGTCAATTTCAAAACTGGACAATTTGATTGGCTAAACAAAATACAACTGGGTGACATTTGCATAATTTCAGTAGGGAGAATTTAAGAAGTTAGTGTGGGTTATATTGTATTAATCTTTTACCTACAAGAAAAACGCCATTCATTTGGATTTTCCTGAAAGGAAAATCTATTTGTTATTGCCAAGATTATTATTCTTTTTTTTTTTTTTTTTTTTTTTTTTTTTTTTTTTTGTTTTTCCAACACATCGGGGAAAGAGTTTTCTCGAAAACGGTCTTTAAGATTTTTTTCAAACTTTGCACTATCAATGACGGCCATGAGTTCTAATAAATAAAACCATCAGTATTTGGGGGAAAATGTTTCTTGGTGGGCAAAAACGCCCAAAAACGCCCAAAGCTTCGTAGTCCAATATCTCATGAAAGAAAAAAGCTATCGACTTAATTTTTTGACAGACTTGTCAGAATTACTCTTGTCTAAAACAAATATAATCGGTATTTTTTTCCATTTTTTATGTTTTCTGCCAAAATTTTTCACAAAACGGAAAGTTATCTCAAAAATCGGCCATTTTGGATTGAAATATCGAGATTTAAATATAACGAGCCCTCTAAAAGGGTTCCAAATTGAAGGAAGTAATACCGCTTTATAAAAAAAATCGAAAGAATTTCGTTTCGATTTTTCGGTAATCCAAAATGGCGGCCGAAAAATCGAATTTTTATTTTCGGTTATTTATGTGTTTCAGGCCATTTGGAGACGAAAAAAAAAATTTTTTTGCACCAGAAAAATTTTCGGTTTGGACTTAAAAATTTTCGACCAAAAGTCGGAATTTTTTGTTTCCACCGGGCTACTTTGCCGTCACAGTACTCAACAAGTGGGACGATTTGAAAGCTTCTAAGGGTAGAAATGTTGAAGTCGCAGTGTACATGAACAGTTATCATCTTTTGGAAATGGAGTTGTTCTTAATTTGGCTTCCGCTAGCAGTCAAACATGGCTTCGGGACACTGTGACCAAAAATTGAAAAAAAATTTCTTGTTTGTTTTTTTACTTTATTATGTCTAGATTCATTATTTCTCATAAATAAAAACTATCAATGACGGCCATGAGTCCTAATAAATAAAACCATCAGTATTTGGGGGAAAATGTTTCTTGGTGGGCAAAAACGCCCAAAAACGCCCAAAGCTTCGTAGGCCAATATCTCATGAAAGAAAAAAGCTATCGACTTAATTTTTTGACAGACTTGTCAGAATTACTCTTGTCTAAAACAAATATAATCAGTATTTTTTTCCATGTTTTATGTTTTCTGCCAAAATTTTTCACAAAACGGTAAGTTATCTAAAAAATCGGCCATTTTGGATTGAAATATCGAGATTTAAATATAACGAGCCCTCTAAAAGGGTTCCAAATTGAAGGAAGTAATACCGCTTTATAAAAAAAATCGAAAGAATTTCGTTTCGATTTTTCGGTAATCCAAAATGGCGGCCGAAAAATCGAATTTTTATTTTCGGTTATTTATGTGTTTCAGGCCATTTGGAGACGAAAAAAAAAAATTTTTTGCACCAGAAAAATTTTCGGTTTGGACTTAGAAATTTTCGACCAAAAGTCGGAATTTTTTGTTTCCACCCGGCTACTTTGCCGTCACAGTACTCAACAAGTGGGACGATTTGAAAGCTTCTAAGGGTAGAAATGTTGAAGTCACAGTGTACATGAACAGTTATCATCTTTTGGAAATGGAGTTGTTCTTAATTTGGCTTCCGCTAGCAGTCAAACATGGCTTCGGGACACTGTGACCAAAAATTGAAAAAAAATTTCTTGTTTTTTTTTTACTTTATTATGTCTAGATTCATTATTTCTCATAAATAAAAACTATCAATGACGGCCATGAGTCCTAATAAATAAAACCATCAGTATTTGGGGGAAAATGTTTCTTGGTGGGCAAAAACGCCCAAAAACGCCCAAAGCTTCGTAGGCCAATATCTCATGAAAGAAAAAAGCTATCGACTTAATTTTTTGACAGACTTGTCAGAATTACTCTTGTCTAAAACAAATATAATCGATATTTTTTTCCATTTTTTATGTTTTCTGCCAAAATTTTTCACAAAACGGAAAGTTATCTCAAAAATCGGCCATTTTGGATTGAAATATCGAGATTTAAATATAATGAGCCCTCTAAAAGAGTTCCAAATTGAAGGCAGTAATACCGTTTTATAAAAAAATCAAAAGAATTTCGTTTCGATTTTTCGTCAAAGCAAAATGGCGGCCAAAAAATCGAAATTTTTTTTTCCGTTTTTTATGCGTTTTGTTCTATTTTGAGAGGAAAAAACATTTTTTTTTACACTGAAAATTTTCGGTCCGGTTCGGACTTCCGAAATTTTCGACCAAAATTCGGAAATTTTTGTTTTTGTTTTTTTATGTGTTTTGTTCAATTTTGAGACGAAAAAAATTTTTTTTTTTTTTTTACACTACACCACCAAAAAACGAAAATTGGTCTTCAGACTGGTACTTTGACCTAATTATACTGTACTACCGGAGTGGGTTAAAAGCGGTGATGATTGCGAATGTGTAGCGCATATATAGGTAAAAAGATTCCCCATAGTTTGGAAGCACAATTTTGTTGCGTTTGCCTTCGGGCGGTCGCCAAAAGTACACTCTCGGCCTCTCAACGGTCCGTACACCCTCTTTTTGGCATGAGAATACTCGGCGTTCTTGACTCGTATAAGGCTTCCGTGATTCAAATGGCAACATTCACGGTGTCCTTTAACCTTTCCCCACCCCATGGGAATAAGGTTTCATTTCACTTGGCTTCTGATGGTTGGAGAACTACCACTCCAGTTCGGACTTAAAAATTTTCAACCAAAATCTGGATTTTTTTTTGTTTTTGTGTGTTTTGTTCAATTTTGAGACGAAAACAATTTTTCTTTTACCTGGAAATTTTTTGGTCCGATTTGGAATGAAAATTTTTGATCCAAAACCAAACTTTTTTCTTTCGATCGCCACTTTGACTTGACAAAACTGTACTACGAGACGGGTTAAAGTGGCCCTTATTCAGAATTTGGATGTTGAGGCTCTTCCTTATCCTTCGCAACTGCCCAACCCCCCCACCCAACGCAAACACTCATTAAACTCTACAGACTCTAACGTCCAAGCCAGGAAACACGTCTGAAAAATATTGATCATTTTGCACCCGGCGACCTCAACTTCAGTGAACGCTGGATATAACGTTACATGGTATTTTGTATCCTAAACTGAAATCGAAAGTAGAACACTGAGAGTCTGTAATATTTTATGGGCATATGACTCCAGCTACTCATCCCCTCCCCCCGCCTTCACTGAATTTGATGACGGTGGCAATTCCGACGGTATTGCCAGATTGTTACTAACTGTGTAGACATTACACAGCAACACATCCCTACTTAGCCTGGCTGTCATTACCGAATCGGACTGTATCAAATTTTTGCGGCAATCCACGAAGCGATTTGGAACAGTTCTCACACGTGTACGGCTCATCATTACAAACAATATTTACGCGAACCATCAAAAACTTTGCGCGAACCGTCAGGGATTTCGAAGCAACCCATTTTTCGTTCGCGTATTTTTCAATTCAGGCGACCTCCAGGCGAACGAAAAGATCGTTCGCTTAAAAAGCAGGCCTATTGTGTTAACCATTGACTAAACGCAGAGCCATGACAACCCTCAAATGAGGCATTATGAGGCTCTAGAATAGTTATCAGAGACTCTTATTTAAAAAAATCGGGAGGGGGGGGGGACCCCCTCCAATACCCTCCCTCACCTCGGCGGGGCTGTGCATTTTGGGTATGCCCAATATATTACGGACTTTGGGTCCAAGTTCGAATTAGCCTTAGGTACAGAATTGTCCCCTCCCCCCCCCTCTCCCCACACCCATGTCGAATTTTTAAATAATGCTGACTTCGGGCCGAGGAAGTTGCCTTCTGGTTCCGCGTTTCAATTTCAGGCTTTCACCATAAGAGCTCACGGCATAGATAAATAACTGAGAATTATTCATCTACCCTGCGACGTACATGTAGATAAGAAGCAACAGGAAGGGTTGGAGAAATATGACCAATGTCTGGTGGAATTCCCCTAAAGTGACAACAGAATACATGATTGGGTAATCTTGATTTTAGGCCTACACATGTTGTGGTCATACAAATCCATGTTTGTCATTGTCAGAATGGCAGGAGGGCCATAATGTTCCGCCTAAAATGGTTCCAGGTGGGCCATTTTTGTTCCACCTTAATTCATTAAAAGCGGGCGACTTTCTTGAGTTGACACGAAGTTAGTTGAGCTTTGCCAATCCAGTGAATAGTGATATCCCACAAATATCAAATAGTTTACCTTGGGTACCGGCAAGAAATTTGGTGACCCCCCCCCCCCCCCCCCCCCCCTAAAGAACAATACATAGTGGTAAATATATTGGAAGAATTTTTACTCAATAAAGAAATATTTTGATATGCTGTTATTTCGAAAACAAAACGTTTCAAATAACGGAATTGTGAAAGCAAGAAAGGAAACTTGGAATCCGATGCTGAAAACAAAGCTCTGCACATCAAGGGAGAGTACTCATCACCATTCTCTTGCCAAAGCCATCTGTTCAAAAAACGCAATGTCATTCACTTCACGTGGTTAGAAGCCTCTGCACTGCTCAACACGGCGTAATGACAATTTGTGTCTGTCACATTGAGACATGCTGGCACTCAGATCTAAATACATGCATTTATGACAGAGAACAGTTATATTCAGAAAAATATGCGCTTTTAGATTATACAGGGTAGGCGTTCAGTGTCATTTTACGTTTTGAGTGAAAAATCATTGAAACTTTGATTACAGGAAATATCCGGACAGTTACCTACCTGCAAAAACCCATTTGCTTCCTAACATTCTGACATGGAAGCCAAAAGTAATACAGCACCACGAAGGCCTGGAATTATACTTCTGAATGGGAATTACAAGTGACATGGATTTACTGCCAAATGTGGTCCAGTCGTTGACGTTTAATGAGGTCGACATAGTAATAACGCGCAGTTTGAAATGTCTATGGTTGTTCCAATGTATGGAGCCTTGGCGGTCAGTACAGAATTTCATTAGATGCGACCTCTGGGAGCTGGCAGACTGCATAGAGATCCTGCCGACACTGCTGCTGTTTTGATTCAGTAGTGTAGCCACGGAATTAAGGGGTGGGGGATAGGGGGTGGGCAAGTCCCCTAAATCCCCCCCCCCCCAATAAAAATAAATAAAAATTGACCCAGTGCAATTTCATACAACATAGAGCCCCCACAAATGCTCTCCAATATAGTGCAGCACATGCTACAACTGCTCAGATTGAATCTTAAGAGTACTGAATTTTGCAAAATATTCTCGGGTAGACTTTGTCCTTACTAGGAGTCTATGACCCTCTGGACATTACCCCCTCTGCAAATTTCTCTGTACTAATCCCGAAACCCGACAACAACCTTACAAATACCATGGTAGCTATCACACTTCTCTCCTGAACAATAGCTGCTGGTCAAACGAGAAGACCCCAGTGATTTACATCAAACAACAGGGTTTCTGTAAAAAAAAATCTTGACATTATATCGTCTACCGTCAATATGTTAATAGGCTCATCAAAAATCCGTTTTTCTGCGTTCTTCTCAATTTTGAGACGAAAAATAGGAGGAAAATCCTGTGTATTGTGCGGGCACAATCACTTCATCTAGTTTGGATTTTCCTGAAAGGAAAATCTATTTGTTATTGCCAAGATTATTATTCTTTTTTTTTTTTTTTTTTTTTTTTTTTTTTTTTTTGTTTTTCCAACACATCGGGGAAAGAGTTTTCTCGAAAACGGTCTTTAAGATTTTTTTCAAACTTTGCACGATCAATGACGGCCATGAGTTCTAATAAATAAAACCATCAGTATTTGGAGGAAAATGTTTCTTGGTGGGCAAAAACGCCCAAAAACGCCCAAAGCTTCGTAGGCCAATATCTCATGAAAGAAAAAAGCTATCGACTTAATTTTTCGACAGACTTGTCAGAATTACTCTTGTCTAAAACAAATATAATCGGTATTTTTTTCCATTTTTTATGTTTTTCTGCCAAAATTTTTCACGAAACGGAAAGTTATCTCAAAAATCGGCCATTTTGGATTGAAATATCGAGATTTAAATATAACGAGCCCTCTAAAAGGGTTCCAAATTGAAGGAAGTAATACCGCTTTATAAAAAAAATCGAAAGAATTTCGTTTCGAATTTTCGGTAATCCAAAATGGCGGCCGAAAAATCGAATTTTTATTTTCGGTTATTTATGTGTTTCAGGCCATTTGGAGACGAAAAAAAAAAATTTTTTGCACCAGAAAAATTTTCGGTTTGGACTTGGAAATTTTCGACCAAAAGTCGGAATTTTTTGTTTCCACTGGGCTACTTTGCCGTCACAGTACTCAACAAGTGGGACGATTTGAAAGCTTCTAAGGGTAGAAATGTTGAAGTCACAGTGTACATGAACAGTTATCATCTTTTGGAAATGGAGTTGTTCTTAATTTGGCTTCCGCTAGCAGTCAAACATGGCTTCGGGACACTGTGACCACAAATTGAAAAAAAATTTCTTGTTTTTTTTTTACTTTATTATGTCTAGATTCATTATTTCTCATAAATAAAAACTATCAATGACGGCCATGAGTCCTAATAAATAAAACCATCAGTATTTGGGGGAAAATGTTTCTTGGTGGGCAAAAACGCCCAAAAACGCCCAAAGCTTCGTAGGCCAATATCTCATGAAAGAAAAAAGCTATCGACTTAATTTTTTGACAGACTTGTCAGAATTACTCTTGTCTAAAACAAATATAATCAGTATTTTTTTCCATTTTTTATGTTTTCTGCCAAAATTTTTCACAAAACGGAAAGTTATCTCAAAAATCGGCCATTTTGGATTGAAATATCGAGATTTAAATACAATGAGCCCTCTAAAAGAGTTCCAAATTGAAGGCAGTAATACCGCCTTATAAAAAAAAATCGAAAGAATTTCGTTTCGATTTTTCGTCAATCCAAAATGGCGGCCAAAAAATCGAAATTTTTTTTTTCGTTTTTTATGCGTTTTGTTCAATTTTGAGACGAAAAAACATTTTTTTTTTTACACTGAAAATTTTCGGTCCGGTTCGGACTTCCGAAATTTTCGACCAAAATTCGGAAATTTTTGTTTTTGTTTTTTATGTGTTTTGTTCAATTATGAGACGAAAACAATTTTTTTTTTTTTTACACTACACCACCAAAAAACGAAAATTGGTCTTCAGACTGGTACTTTGACCTAATTATACTGTACTACCGGAGTGGGTTAAAAGCGGTGATGATTGCGAATGTATAGCGCATATATAGGTAAAAAGATTCCCCATAGTTTGGAAGCACAATTTTGTTGCGTTTGCCTTTGGACGGTCGCCAAAAGTACACTCTCGGCCTCTCAACGGTCCGTACACCCTCTTTTTGGCATGAGAATACTCGGCGTTCTTGACTCGTATAAGGCTTCCGTGATTCAAATGGCAACATTCACGGTCTCCTTTAACCTTTCCCCACCCCATGGGAATAAGGTTTCATTTCACTTGGCTTCTGATGGCTGGAGAACTACCACTCCGGTTCGGACTTTTCGACCAAAATCCGGAAATGTTTGTCTTAATTTTTTATGTGTTTTGTTCAATTTTGAGACGAAAAAAAATTTTTTTTTTTTCTTTACACTACACCAAAAAAACGAAAAATCGGTCTTCAGACTGGTACTTTGACCTAATTATACTGTACTACCGGAGTGGGTTAAAAGCGGCGGTGATTGAGAATGTGTAGCCCATATATAGGTAAAAAGATTCCCCGTAGTATGGAATCACAATTTTGTTGAGTTTGGCTTAGGGAGGTCGCCAAAATACACTCTCGGCCTCTCAACGGCCCGTACACCCTCCATTCGGCATGAGAATACTCGGCGTTCTTGAATCGTATAAGGTTTCTGTGATTGAAATGGCAACATTCACGGTCTCTTTAAACCTTTCCCCTCCCCAGGGGAATAGGGTTTTATTTCACTTGGCTTCTGATGGCTGGAGAACTACCGCTCCGGTTCGGACTTGAAACATTTTGAACAAAAATCGGATTTTTTTTTTCGGTTTTCTGTGCGTTTTGGTCAATTTTGAAACGAAAAAAAAATTCTTTACCTGGAAGTTTTTGGTCCGGTCTTCGGTCAGCTACTACGACCTGATTATACTTTACTACCGGAGTGGGTTAAAAGCGGTGGTGATTGAAAAATGTGTAGCCCATATATAGACAAGAAGATTCCCCATAGTGTGGAAGCACAACCTTGTTGCATTTGGATTCGGGCGGTCACCAAATGTACACTCTCGGCCTCTCAACCATGCGAACACCCTCTTTTTGGCATGAAAATACTCGACGTTCTTGAATCATATAAGGCTTCCGTGGTTGAAATGGCAACATTCACCGCCTCTTTAAACCGTTCCCCCACCCCACGGGAATAGGATTTTATTTCACTTGGGTTCTGATGGCTGGAAAACTACCACTCCGGTTCGGACTTGGAAAATTTTCAACAAAAATGGGATTTTCTTTTTTTGGTTTTCTACGCGTTTTGGTCAAGTTTGGGACGAAAAAAATTGTTTTTTTACCTGGAAGTTTTTGGTCGGGTCTTCGGACAGGTACTATGACCTCATTATACTTTGCTACCGGAGTGGGTTAAAAGCGGTGGTGATTGAAAATCTGTAGCCCGTATATAGATAAAAAGATTCCCCGGAGTGTGGAAGCACAATCCTGTTGCATTTGGCTTCGGGTGGTCGCCAAATGTACACTCTCGGCCTCCCAAAGGTCCGTACACCCTCATTTTGGCATGAGAATAATCGACGTTCTTGAATCGTATAAGGCTTCCGTGGTTGAAATGGCAACATTCGCGGTCTCTTTAAACCTTCCCCATCCCATGGGAATAGGGTTTTATTCCACTTGGCTTCTGATGGCTGGAGAACTACCACTCCGGTTCGGACTTGGAAACTCTTGAACAAAAATCGGATTTTTTTTTTCGGTTTTCTATGCGTTTTGGTAAATTTTGAGACAAAAAAATCTTTTTTGTTACCTGGAAATTTTTTGGTCCGGTTGGGACTGAAAATATTTGATCAAAAACCAAACTTCTTTCTTTCGATCGCCACTTTGATCTGACGAAACTGTACTACGAGACGGGTTAAAGTGGCCGTAATTCAGAATTTGGATGTTGAGGCTCTTCCTCCACCTGTAAAACTATCAGACGCGACTGCCCAACCCCCACCCAACACAAACACCCATTAGTTGGACTCTACATCTCGGGCGTCCATGCCAGGAAACACGTCTGAAAAACATTGATCATTTTGCACCCGGCGACCTCAACTTCAGTGAACGCTGTACATAATTTGAAATCAAAATTTTCAGTAAAACCCGCAAACATTGGTATTCGCGTTTCTTTTAAATATTTAGTATTACTTAATCAGTCCTTGCTGACAGAACACCAATTCAAATGATTTGTTGTAATTTGTAATATATTCAAAAAAATATGCGCTTTTAGATTGTATAGTGTAGGCGTTAAGTGTCATTTTACGTTTTGAGTGAAAAATCATTGAAACATTAAGGGTGTCTAATTATAAGAAATAACCCGACAATTACCTACCTGCAACTATCCATTTGCTTCCTAACATTCTGACATGGAAGCCAAAAGTAATAGAGCACCACGAAGGCCTGGAATTAGTTGCTGTAGCCAAATTGAGGACTGGGAAACTCAGCCCCCCCCCCCCGAAAAAAAGGTGGGTGTGCGACGGTGGCGAACCGCGACCCCAATAAACATCTCTGTCGAAAATTTACACATTCTGTCGGAAAATAATTTCTGACCAGTGTGGCATAGACTCAGAGCCAGCAGCCGACGAAGCTAACAATTGTCCAATGACCTCCTATATAACTTTTAGAATATCATGATTGTCAAAGAACTCATTATTCAAGTCGGCAAGGAGATTTCCTAACACCAGACCAGAACCGAGACCGGAAAGTGCGGGATTTAGAAATGTCACACGCCATTACGCAGAGCCATGACAAGCCTCAAATGAGAATTGTTATCAGTGCCTCTTATTTAAAAAAAAGTCGGGAAGGGGAGACTCCCCCCCCCCCCCTCAAATACCCTCCCACATCTCGGGGCTATGCACTTTGGATATGCCTAATATGTTAGGACTTTGGGTCCAATTTGAATTAGCTTTAGGTATACATATGCCCCCCCCCCCCCCCTCACCCCACACACATGTCAAATTTTTAAATACTGCTGACTTCGAGCCTGGGAAGTTGCCTTCTGGTACCCGCGTTTCAATTTCAGGCTTTCACCATAAGAGCTCATGGCATAGATAAATAACTGAGAATTATTCATCTACCCGAAGACCCTGCAACGTACATGTAGATAAGAAGCAACAGGAAGGGTTGTGGCAATATGACCAATACCTGGTGGAATTCCTCTAAAGCGGATAATAGTATACATAAGTGTTTAATCTTGACTTTCGGCCTGTACTTGTTGTGGTCGTACAATCAAATCCATCAGGTTTATTGAAGGAGAAGTAGAACTTATTAAGAAATGACATAAACTATATAACACTCCCCATACTGATTTGTCAGCTCCCACCTGAACCCCCCCCCCCACCCCCCCCCCCCACTCCCACCCAATTACGCGCTCGTTTTTTATTTCTGAACTCTAGATATTTCCTCTGCAATCGTGAGGAACCACGACATCACTGCCCATCATGTAGTGTTTCCGCCTCCACGCATAAGAATCGGATGCAAAAGCATTTGGAAATCTTCAAAAGTAACCTTCATTGAAACACTTATGGTAGCAGTTGTTTTGGACTTCTGAATGGGAATTACAACTGACATGGATTTACTGGCAAATGTCGTCCACTCGTTGACATTTAATGAGGTCGACATAGTAATAATGCGCAGTTTGGAATGGCTATGGTTATTCCAATGTATGGAGCTTTGGCGGTCAGTACAGAATATCATTAGATGTGACCTCTGGGAGCTGGCATACTGCATAGAGGTCTTGCAATTATATCTTCTACCGTCAGTATGTTGATAGGCTCATCAAAAATTCGTTTTTCTGTGTTCTTCTCAATTTTGAGACGAAAACGCCCAGGAACTGAAAATACGAGGAAAATCCTGTGTATTGTGCGGGCACAATCACTTCATCTAGTTTTTTTTTATATTTTCACTTTTTGCTTCCAAAACATAGGTTATGACCCCTCATTGGAACGAGCTCAATGAGCTTGTTCCAATGAGGGGTCATAACCTATGTTTTGGAAGCAAAAAATGAAAATTTTTAGTTATACGAGGATGTTTTTTCCAAGTGCCATCTTCAACTCAAGTTAGGTGATGGGTTAAAAAGTCATACTGAGTGGCTAATTTGTGCATGTGTGTGTCATATGATAAATAGAATATGAAATGAGCATTTTTCTCATATAATATTTATGAAACTCGTCCGAATTTTCCGTTTGGGCTCGCCAAAACGGAAAATTCTTAGACTCGTTTCATAAATATTATATGAGAAAAACACTCATTCCATATCCTCTATATATATTCTTATTACTTTAATGTCACACACCCCCCCCCCCCACCCCGCCACCAATCCTGGCAAAAATAGTTGGAAATTCAAATTTGGAGGGCAAGTCAGGAGTAGTTGGAGATTTGATCTATCTGGATTTTAGAGCTTCTTTGGTGATGCAGATGTCTCCTTTACTTCCCAAAATTCCAACTATGTTTCAAATCAACAAAAATTCCAACTGTTACTATTTACAACCACAGTGAACACAATATCGAGCTTCCTAAGTATGCATGGTCATTTGGTATTAGATTTTTATAGTACGTTTGCTTATCATAATAAAAAAAATCCTCGAAATGCACTTCAAGAAAATCACATCATGTAATATGGTTAACATGAGTTAATTCCATCATTCACAGTTACAAAATGATGAAACATCGAAAATTGATCATTCCTGCAAAAGATTTGATTTAATGTTAGGACAGTGTGAATTGCTAAAGTTCCCAGCTTGAGCATTTGTTTAGGACATATTCAATTCCCAGAATAATACCAAATAGTAATAACCCGATGTTTCTATCATAAATGTGTCGGCATTTCAGTTATCCCTCCCTCTAGTTGGAAATTCACTACTCTACACCCCCCCCCCCCCCCCCCCCCATACACACACACAATCGGAAACCTCTAGCCATGTCCCTGGCAATAATATTAGATTTCAAACACTAATTATAGGAATGATCATCAAAAATTTAATTAATGAAGAACCGGGTACAACCCGATAATTAAAATTTTGCTGATCATGATATATATTACCTGGTAAACATCACTGCCTACGCGTGGATTACGAACAATCCATGGTGACTGTACTGGATAAATCCTTTAAAAAGCCTTTTGTTTGTATTATGTTCTGTGATATCTATTCTTATAACTTCATTGTGTCAAATTATGTATCTTGTAAATAAAAAACTACTTGCTCGAATTATGAACTGATATAATTATTCCGTTAACTTCAGTGTGTCAAAATGTGTATTTTTTAAAAAAAAAAAATAACTGCTACTATTTCATGCTCTGAAAGCTTTTATGTAAACATTTCTTATGTTATGTGTATGTATTTTGTATTTATGTTGCCAAGTCATAAAATTAATAATAAGGCTTTAAAAATGTTTCTCAGCCTCCCCCACCCCCTCTCCCCCCACTCAGTCTTTTTCGCTGCCGCATGCTCTCTTTCTATAACCTATGCAAAGTGAAACAAAATCAAAATTAAATGGTTTACATCTGATATTTTACCCAAGTTAATAAAATTGATAAATTTATCCCTATTTAGCATTGCAAAGCCTTCCTGGACACAAGGGATGAAATACATCACCACCCACACTATTCTGTAGAATAAACATAAAACACACCAAGCACCTGAACTTTTGATGGTCAAGAAATAATTACAAAAATAAAAAATAAAATAAAAAAACGCCCGCCCACATGCAATTTTACAAAACAATGGCCTGAGAAACAGATTATCTACTCTGTGGGGCCTAAACAATTCATTTTTTCATATACAGTGTTTTCTTTTAATTGGAACATCCCATTAACAAGTTGAGGCAACATTACTGCTACATTGGACCATGAAAAGTGATGTTTTTACTGCAGATGTTTTGGCATGTAGACGTTCAGGGAGGTTACCTGAGTAAAAGGTGAGGGTGCGACTTGTAGACCAGAGTGGCTTGCTGATATACACTGACATGTATGGTATTCAAAATAACGGCTCTAGTGGAGGAGCTGCAACTTAATTCTTCACCTAAACTGAAAAGCAGACGACACTTGAAACAAGAGCTGGACTGTCGTCCAGTGCATACCCCCACGTGGTGTACCACCTAGTGTGGGCATACCTATGACCAACAAATATTATTTATGAATATTCTTGTATGGACAGATGCACAGATGGATGGACGCAATCCAGTATACCCACCCCCCCCATTTTCTTCGAAAATTTTCAACAATTTCCAACAATTTCTAAGTCAAAAGGTATGGTAAATTGTTTAGTGTTTGGAAGTTTTATGCAATGAGGCAGAAGCCTTTGTCATAGGCAAACTGCATGCCATATTTCACTGAAATTCGATAACCCATACCTTAGATACAGGCTGAACAGACAAATAATGTCTATTTCCTACAATTTCTAAGTCAAAAAGGGGGATAACTCTAAAAAGGAGAATGTGAGAAATATCGTTGAATCCTTTTTTTTAAAGCCCATACCATAAGCAGTGTTCACGGCA
Organism: Pictodentalium vernedei; assembly: GCA_031216915.1. Lineage (NCBI taxonomy): Eukaryota > Metazoa > Mollusca > Scaphopoda > Dentaliida > Dentaliidae > Pictodentalium > Pictodentalium vernedei. The sequence continues at coordinate 234,009,098 of CM062294.1, forward strand.
AATTTCATTGCAATAGAACATTCGATACCCAAAATACAGGCTGAACAGACAAAATTTGGCTCGGACAGACACAATTTCTAAGTGAACAAGTAATAAAAAAAAAAAAAAATAACTAGTGTGGGCATACCTATGACCAACAAATATTATAGAAAATAATTATTTACTTAAGTTATGAATATTCTCGGATGGACTCACACACGGATGCACAAACGGACGGACGCACGCATGCACGGACACATGTAATCCAGTATATCCCCATTTTCTTCGAAAGTGGGGGTATAACAAAACAATTCTTGAATAACTAAACAAATTCAATGTTTACCTCTAAAATATGGCTTTGTCTCTTCATTGGAACTAGTTCAACGAATACGTTCCAATTAGGGGTCATAAGCTATAATGTGAAGTTAAAAATTTCAAATGCAACAAAATTTGAATGGCGATTTTTGTGATTGACGCTGGCTGTGTTTAATTTTGCCGTTACGTTTGGGATGGAATTGGTGTGAGGAGATTCTGGATAATTCCAGTTTGGACACAAGTGAATTCGAAGTTAACTGTTAGCTGGTAACGAGTCAACATGGTAATTTCGTAGTCGCTTCAGTATTAATCCTTTACCCAACGTAACAGCCAAAACCGGCCAGCGCTATTCTCAAAAATCGCCAATTAATTTTCATTATTTTTTGTCTGAAAAACATAGGTTATGACCCCCTCATTGGAATGAGCTCATTCCAATAAGGGGTCATAACCTATGCTTTTGAGACAAAAAATGAACACAATTAGTTATTCAAAAATTTTTTTGGCAAGTGTCGTCTGCTTTTTCATGTTAGGTAAAGGGTTAGCAAATTGACCTTCGTATATGTGAGGCGTTGTGATTTACTTGGCTCTCCGCCTGTTATAGTCCAGTAGCCATGGACTGGTCATAATCCATGCATGGGCAATAATGTCCAGGCATGCGTTTACCAGGTAATAAAAATCATCAGCAGCAAAATTTTAATTAATGAAGCACCGTGTTGTACCTGGTGCTTCATTAATTAAATTTTTATGATTATTCCTATATTTTTGCGTCCGTGGAAATATTGCCCACTCGTGGAAAGTGACCAGTCCACGGTGGCCGTACTGTACATCTCAAGGTTTGTCCGCCATCAACAACTGATGGTAATTTGGGGTTGCAGCAGCAGTTGTGGCTACAGTTGTTTAGGCAACTTGGGGAAGATTTACAGGGGTTATTGATTTTTCAGGATACAATCAGCATATATGGCTATACCATGACCGCAGCGCAGGAATGAAGGAAAAGATGGTAAATCTTAATAGACCAAAGTGAGAGTACAGTGTTCAGTGAACAGAGGCCATTTGTCAGTCACCCTTCTTCTTGCTGTGGATCTATTAAGACTTGGGTTATTTGGACATTTCATTCTGCATGAAAAATGTCATCAGTTTGAAATGCAGCTCCTATTTTTCTCTCTCAACCTATTATAGACACCTACGTGTACAAGTCCTGTGAAAGGTAAAATAAAGGTTGAAATCCACCCTAAACAGATTTCTGGGAGAGCCTGTCAGAAACAGCGTAAAATACAAACTCACCTTGGAAACTTTCAGCACTGCTCCCCCCACCAGCAGGGCGTGATTTTACAGTAGTACCACCTTGTGTTGTTGAGCTATCTGAAATTCAATAGAAATTCTTTCATGTGAGATATAAAAAGCAGGTAAAGTATATATTTATTTATTTATCTATTTATTAATTTATTTATTTATTGGGGTTTAATGACACTTATCAACAAGATCCAGTTCTTGAAAATTAAATCTTTGAAATTGTAAGACCGTTTTTTCCAGGACAGATTCGTCAGGTCTATTTTCATAAAGTAAATGACTGTTAAATCTTGCTACTGTTTATGTTTTTGTCGAAATGTATAAATATTTATTGGGAACAAACCACCCTCTGGCGAGTTCAGGTTAGAAACTAAGATTATTATTATCCCTGATGGGTGAGGGCGTGAGATGAGGAAATCTTACCCAAGGGCAAGACATGTGGCCAGACACGAGGCTTGATGAGTGTCTGGACCAAATATCTTGTCCCGAGGGTGAGATTTCTCCATCTCACACCCACTCCCATCAGGGATAATTTTTCTCCCCCCCCCCCTCCCCCCACCCACCAAAACACCCTGACATCATCAAAAGTAATTCAAGGGCACGTGCAGCTATATCGAACAATTTTGTGATCAATTTCTGGAAAAAAATGATTTGCTTATCGGAAAGTCTCGGCGTACAAAACTTCTGTATAATCCACAGGTATATTCCACAAAATTAAACCACAACGCTGCCAAGGAAGGGGTTAAAGGTTTGTAGCGAAATGAACATTGACACATTCGAATACCTCATATTATGAATTCTGAAATACATTCACATAACTTTTCGGTGGGAATTTCGTGCAACTCGCTCCACTAATAATGGAGTTCATTCCAAAAATTCATATGAAAGAGTCAAGTGTCCTTTGGTTTTGCGGTCTGTGTTTTTATTTCTATTTTCAACAAACGTTTGTCTGCTAATTTTTCCGAGATGTGTCACCATGTTGTTTGTTTACAGAAGAATGTGCGATGATTGCATAGTCCTGCGTTCATTAAATATGCTAATAAGCCAATATAGGTTAGTCACGTGGGGGTGAGATACCTGTCATGTGAGTGGGTGAGATAGCTTTCACATGGGTGGGTGAGTCAGGCATATCTCTCCCAGCTGTCCCACACGACTTTAAATATGTCTCAGTACCTTAGTGGTGGGAGAAAATTTGGGGTGGGTAGACCAATGAAGTCATAAGTGTTAAGCTTAGTAGAAACAATATTTTAGCTTTGTTATGTTTGCGTTAGGGTAAATTAGCATAAGGGAAATTATCTTGTCCTATTCTGCTATATATTGGGTTAATTAACGTTCGCTGGAATTTTGTGCATTCCGTCGAATGTTGAATGACGCGAAGTACTGGAAAGGGCAGGTCTCCCATTATAGCACGTTGTTTTGTGTTGCTTGAAGGAATGAGCTTGTGCATGTAGATATATTTACATATTAGGTGCCGATATTGAGTGCCGAGTCAAGGAAGCGTAGTCGACATTTGATATGTTAGGCATTAAATTTGGAACGCTTTGTGTGTCATTTTATTTTATGAATTGTTGGAATCAGCTTTCGGTTGTTAGTAAAATAACATGACAAGCAAAGTAAACAAATGATGCCCTCGCTCGTCTGCAAGTCAGTTATTTCATTGCCACGCCCAGAGTTCAGTACATGTAGGTCAGGTCAGGGTAAACAGGGGCATGCTCTGTATAAGGTGTGTATCTTCACGGCAACCTTTATGTGTGACCTTAATCAGTTGTGCTTAGGGTTGTTAGTCGGTTGAGCGTGGCAACGGAAGTATGAAAGTTTCAAACTCGGTGGAATATCGCCTTTCGTCAGCAGATAAATTCTGCGCTTAATTTGGAATAATATATTTATTTTATTATTTTAGAATTTGTACTTTGGAGAAATTAATGTAGATTATTATTCAATATAACTATAATGGGTTTATTTTATTTGTGTCTAGTATGTACTAGTTAGCTGAGCATCTTATTATTATTTGTAAATAAAGAAAAACACACTTCAGTTATGTAGAATAAAATAGTTATACTCTTCATGTGTCTAAACTTCAGGATTCCATAAGTCCATGATTATCTGTCCAGTGAGCGAGTTCTCCAAGCTGAGAATCATCTAGCAGTCAACATCGGAAACGTAGCTCACGACCCGAACTGCATTATAACACAGAATTTTCTGAACACATTTCCCCAAAAAGATATTTGAGAGAAAACTATATAATGTTTTGTCCCTTACCCAACAAACTAGAGCAACGCCGAGGGTGGCATATACCCAAGCCTGCAATACCCCACCTCAGTACCATGGATAGCATCAAAGAAATGAAAGACTTATTTCTGGGTGTCGGATGAAGGATGACAGACCATTGGGAAATTATCATAACAACAATTTATTGATACCATAGGGTGACACAAAAAGGTACCCCTGCCTCTTTACAAAATTAAAGAGCGACTTGATTTGATTTGACAATTTTGTGAAAATATATTTTTCCGCGAACTTTATATGTGTTGGACATCTTCATTGTGTGTGTAATCATATCCTAAATTTTAAAATTCTTCATTACAAACTATGGAAGGAGTTCATAGCACCATGAAGATACCTTCAATTAAAACACATTGGAAATGTCTATGTCGATAAAGGGCAATAGTTATATTTAAAAATAATTTCTGCAAACTTTATAGATGTTGCACATCTTCTTCAGTGCATATAAAATATGCAAATAAAATATTTTTCAGCAAACTTTATATGTGTTGGACATCTTCATTGTGTGTGTAACCATATCCTAAAGTTTCAAATCTCCACATTACAAACTAAGGAAGGAGTTGATTACACCATGAAGTTACTCTCAATTGTAAAACACTGGAATTTTTTTTAAGTAAATAAAGGTCAATAATGTTGTGAAAAAATGTGAAACAATATTGTTTCCGCAGTCTTTATAGCTATTGCACATGTTCATTGTGTGTATAACAATATCTTAAACTTACAGTTTCTTCATTACAAGCTGTGGAAGGAGATAATTACACCATGAAGGTACCCTCATATAAGGTACCCTCAATTGAAAGACAAAGGCGACTTTCTAAGTCGATAAAGGGGAATAATTTTGTGAAAAAAATATTTTTTCAGCAAACTTTATAAATGTTGCACATTTTCATTGTGTGTGAACCATTTCCTAAGGTTTCAAATCTCTACATTACAAGCTGTGGAAGGAGTTGATTACACCACGAAGGTTTCCTCAATAAGGTACCCTCAATTAAATGACAAAGGTGATTTTCTAAGTGGATAAAGGGCAATACTTTCGTTAGAAATTTTTTTCTGCATTAAAGTTGTTGCATATCTTCAGGGCATGTGTAACCACATCCTACAGTTTCAACTCTCTTCATTAACAGCTGTAGGAGGAGTTGATTACACCATAAAGGTACCCTCAATTAAAAAAAAACAGGAAATTTTGATAAAGGGTAATAACTCTGTCAGAACATACATAGTTGTATGAACTTCTAACATTGTAATGTGCTGAATGTAGCTTTGCAATGTTCAGAATTTCAAATAGCTGTCTTTAAAGGTCTGAAAGTAATGTACGATAGAATTTCCGGCGGACAGACTGACTGACACGATGAATACTCTTTACCCCCACCAGCTAAGCGGTGGTATACAAGTCACAAAGCATGAAAAGAAAATCAATAAATTACAGTAAACTATTTTACTCCATAAGAATCATTGTAAATTCTTATTTATTTGCATTATGGTTATAAAACAGTCTCCCCAATGCCCTGACACTAAATTAAATGACTTATTATGAACGGCGATTTGTCATATGACTCGTCTGTTTTGTTCACCTTAAAACATTTGATATTTTGCTTTCATATTAATCAGTGATAAATAAAGCCTTCCGTCGATTTCATTGGTCAATTTCAAAACTAGACAATTTGATTGGCTGAACAAAATACAACTGGGCCATATTTTTATAATTTGCATAATTGGGGTTGAAAGATTTCATTGGTCAATTTCAAATATGGACAGTTTGATTGGCTGATCAAAATACAACTGGGTCACATTTGCATAATTTGAGTGGGAGAATTTACGTTATCTGTGCTATTTAGGGTGGGTTATATTGTATTAATCTTTTACGTACAAGAAAAACGCCATTCATTTTTTTTTATATTTTCACTTTTTGCTTCCAAAACATAGGTTATGACCCCTCATTGGAACGAGCTCAACAAGCTTGTTCCAATGAGGGGTCATAACCTATGTTTTGGAAGCAAAAAATGAAAATTTTTAGTTATACGAGGATGTTTTTTCCAAGTGCCATCTTCAACTCAAGTTAGGTGATGGGTTAAAAAGTCATACTGAGTGGCTAATTTGTGCATGTGTGTGTCATATGATAAATAGAATATGAAATGAGCATTTTTCTCATATAATATTTATGAAACTCGTCCAAATTTTTCATTTGGGCTCACCATAACGGAAAATTCTTAGACTCGTTTCATAAATATTAATTTTTAGTTATACATGGATGTTTTTTCCCAGTGCTGTCTTCAACTCATTTTAGGTGATGGGTTAAAAAGTCATACTAAGTGGCTAATTTGTGCATGTGTGTGTCATATGATAAATAGAATATGAAATGAGCGTTTTTCTCATATAATATTTATGAAACTCGTCCAAATTTTCCATTTGGGCTCGCCAGAGGCTCGCCAAAACGGAAAATTCTTAGACTCGTTTCATAAATATTATATGAGAAAAACACTCATTCCATAACCGCTATATATGCGACCTTGAAGTATCTATCAACAATCAATGCCACCAGGTGGCAAGTTTTCCCATCCGCAAAGAGAGAAGTGGATCAAAATGTTTATGAGAAAACAAGATCATCTCATAATGTGTGCCTATAGCAAGTTTCGAGAAAGTCTGATTTCATTTGTTCAAGTTATTGCTAAGGCTGCCTGGTGAATCGAAAAATATATTTGGTGTCGGTTAACGGAAAAACGAAAATGACAACCATGCATGCCTAAAAAACGTACTTTCGGTTTTATGTATTTACATCTAATTATCAGTCACAGCCAAGAGCATTATCGATGATGAAACATAACATGCTGGAAAGGACAATAAATGTCCTGTGCGGATATACTTTGAAAAACATAGTTAATAATCTGTCATATCAACAAAACAGAGTTTACTGCGAGTCACGCCATATTGTTTCCATGTTCCTACTGCGAGTCACGCCATATTGTTTCCATGTTCCTTACCTTGTGTGAAGACAATGTACCTTATATTCTAGCTGTCAAATATATTTTGGCTTTACAGATTTAATCATGTAGTTTCTGATTCTTGTCATTGTCTCCAAGTTGACTCTGTAATCTTGCTGTTGGTGGAAACGGCCTTCCATGAGCTTATAGCTTTCTGCCGAATCCACATCAATGTACTATGTAATTATTGTTATAACGTCGCATTTACGAAATAAATAATGTTTAAATCAAATCAAAACAGAGTTTAAAACACTAAAAAACGTCCTTCTGTAGAAAATTGCTGGAACCAACTCACGTTCACTACAGTATCAATTTACGAAAACCAAGAATTATGGAAAAAGGGGCACAACTGTCACAAAAATGGAGGAAATGCACTGAATATCGAGCTCATCGGAGGTATTCTCATAATGAGTGCTCAAACCGAGTTTCATAACAATCCGATATTTGTTCCGAGTTATGGCATTCACGCGATCATTGAGTTCCAAATACCGTGAATTATGGAAAAGCGGGGATGACTCACACAAAAATCACTGAATATCGAACCCATTTGATATATTTTCATAGTGACTGCCCATACCATGTTTAATCAAAACCCCATAATATTTGAGTTAACGTGTTCACAGGATCATTAATTTCCAAACACTGTGCGTTATGGAGAAAGGGGCATAACTCACACAAAATGTGCGTATTGCACTCATTTGAGATAATCTCATAGTGAGTGGGCACATCAAGGTTCATCAAAGTCCGATAATATTTGTTTGGGTTATTGGCAATAGTTCCACGGACCCAATAATATTAGATTACAAGCACTAATTATAGTAATAATCATCAAAAATTTAATTAACAAGAGGCCCCAGGGGGCCTGAGGGCGCTCGTCTGACATGGTAGTCTAAATATCAAACCAGGGACTAGATGAAGCAGTTGCACAGGATTTTCCTTCTTTTTTCAGTTCTTGCACTTTTACGTCCAAAAATTGAGATAAACTCATAAAAAACAGATTTGTTTTATTTTTGTTCAGAAATTTTCGAAGTCCCAAACAAAATATCCCACCTGGACCCCAAATTTTCAGTGTAAAAAAAAAAAAATTGTCTTAAAATTGACCAAAAATCATAAAAAAAAAAACCAAAAAATTTTCCGGATTTTGGTCCAAAATTTCTAAGTCCGGAACGGGACCCCAAATTTTCAGCCTAAATATGAACCCTGGGACATGGCTTTAACAAACTTGAATCTCACCCCCTAAGGATGCTGCACACCAAATATCAAAACATTCAGGCTGCTGGATCTGAAGAAGATTTTTTCAGAAAATTCCTCATTTTGAACTGAGTTACAATTCGAGCTCCCACAAGTGAGCCCAAATATGGACCTAGGGACATGGCTTAAACAAACTTGAATCTTACCCCCCTGAGGATGCTGCATGCCAAATATCAAAAGCATTCTGACTGCTGGATCTGAAGAAGATTTTTAAAGAAAGTTCCTCATTTTGAACCAAGTTATCAATCGGGCTTCCACAGTGAGCCCAAATATGAACCCAAGGACTTGGCTTGAACAAACTTGAATCTCACCCCTCTAAGGATACTGCATGCCAAATATCAAAACATTCCGACTGCTGAATCGGAAGAAGAAGATTTTTAAAGAAAAATTCCTCATATTGAATTAAGATATAATTCGGGCTCCAACAGGGAGCCCAAATATTAACCCAGGGACTTGGCTTTAACAAACTGGAAACCCCCCCCCCCCCCCCCCCCCCCCCCCCAAGGATGCTGCAAACAAAATATCAAAACATTCTGACTGCTGGATCTGAAGAAGAAGATTTTTTAAGAAAATTCCTCATTTTAAACTAAGTTACAATTCGAGCTCCCATAGTGAGCCCAAATATGGACCCTGGGACATGGCTTGAACAAACCCGAATCTCACCCCACCCCCCCCCCCCCCCCTAAGGATGCTGCATACCAAATATCAAAACATTCTGACTGCTGAATCTGAAGAAGAAGATTTTTAAAGAAAATTAATCATTTTGAATATAATTCGAGCTCCAACAGTGAGACCAAATATGAACTCAGGGATTTGGCTTGAACAAACTTGAATCTCACCCCCCCCCCTCTCCCCCCCCCCCTCTCCCCCCCCCCCCCCCCCCCAAGCATGCTGCATACCCAATATCAAAAGATTCCGCATGCTCGATCTTGAGAAGAAGATTTTTTAAGAAATTTGCCTGAAATGCACTAAGTTCGAATTTGGGCTTCTATAGTGAACCCAAATATGAATCCAAGGGGCCAATTTGGACAAACTTGAATCAGATCCACCCCATAATGCCGTATACCAAATATCAAATGATTCTGCCCACTTGTGCTGGAGAAGAATATTTTTTAGTAATTTCTCTAATATACATAGGGTGCTATCGGAGTTATGCCCCCAATGGAGCCCCAAGTGGGCATGTCCACTTCATTTGAACAAACTTGAATTGACATATGGTAATGAACATCCATACCAAGTTTCGAGCAAATTGACCTAGCGGTTTCAGAGGAGAAGTCGTTTGAAAAATGTTCACGACGCCAGACGATGGACAGCAAGTGATAAGTTTAGCTCCCTTCGGTGAGCTAATGAAGCACCGGGTAGAATCCGGTGCTTCATTAATTAAAATTTTGCTGATAATGATTTTTATTACCTGGAAAACGCATGCGTGGACATCACTGCCACGTGTGGGTTATGACCAGTCCATGGCTACTGTACTGTACAAATCTTTTTTTTCGGATTTGAACACAGGTACGCCGCACAAGCTGTGACATCAAAAGAAAAATTATATCTGATAGCATTTTTTAATCAATGCTGACGTGCCACCATAATGGTATATAAATATTAACAAGGTTCACAACTCGCTTTTAGAAAACAAAAGCATTCATCTTCTTTATACCCCACTCAACCCAGTGTCAGTGGAAAAGGGGGAGAATAAGCTTTACAATGGTGAATTACACGACCATTGTGTTTTCTTGAGTTGTTCATAATAACTGGGAGAAGTCACAGAAAAGGCCGAAAAACAGTCGGACAAGATGCTGTTCAGTGGAAATTGGGTTACGAGCGTCATTTCTCCAATTTATTATAAAAAACTGAGGTCCCATTGTCTATGGAGGGCAGATTCAAATATTAACCATGTACCTTTATCAGTTACTAATCTTGGATCCATATTCATTCATTTCTGGTGTTCACATTTATCTTTTATACATTTTTTACCCTTATTTTGAAAACTCATCTAGCTGTCGGCATCCATAGATGCGACAAGATGCTCACAAAAAATCCCTATTCTCCACTTGGCTACTATTTATGCCGAGAAAATCAAAGATGAAAAGAAGCCAATGGGGATGTTGAGCTCGTTGAGCTCTGTCAAATAAGAGTGAGTGGATTGATTAAAGTCCAAGCTACATTATGAAAACATTTTGCAGCTTGAAATTCAGGTATTGATTCTTGTAATCAGTCGAGGAATTACACCAACATTTATTGAATTCCCACATTTATAGACACTGTTGGCCTTAATACATCCAATATATGCATTTAGTCTGCAATATCTTGATGAGCTCTGTCAAACAAGATATAACAGAAAAATGTTCAGTTCATTTCTATAAAACAGAAAAATGTCCCAATTTCTGTTAATTGTATTCTCCAGATGATTTAATAGGATATTCAATTTGGAGGAGTCCAATAAACGAGGAATAAATAACTTACTTGTCAAATTTACTATGTTGACCAGATTTTCTCTGATTTTGCAAGGTTGTTGCGATGGGATGGGGCACACATAATCCCTGACAAACATCTTCAACTATAGAGTTGGGGCAACACTTTGGTGGAAAAAAGAATGTCCTTTCTGGAGTGGATCCCAAAACTGCAGAAAACGCATGTCTGTATTTTTTTCTTGACTTTCCCAGACTGCATAGATATGCAATGTTTTCTTGATAAACCCATAACCCCCAGTCGCGAACTCCACTCCATGCTAACAAAAGTAAATTTAGAATGTACTCTTGGATGAACAGTTCTCTGAAATTTTACTGATTCTTGCTCAACTCCTGCACAATAAAAGTGAAAAAATGAGAGTCATTCAAGTAACGATTGTAGCTCACTAACATAGCGAAACAATCTGTCTCTATTGTTCCATTGTTGAAGTAGGGTTTGGTTGCCAAGGTAGGTCCAACAGAATTAACAATTTACCCAACATAACGACCAAAACAGGCCAGCGCTATTCTTAATAATCGCCAATTAATTTTCATTATATTTTCATTTTTGTCTCAAAAACATAGGTTATGACCCTCTTTGGAACGAGCTCATCTAGCTCGTTCCAATGAGGGGTCATAACCTATGCTTTTGAGACAACAAAGGAAAAAAATAAGTTATTCAAGAATTTTGTTTGCAAGTGTCGTCTGCTTTTCATGTTAGGTAAAGGGTTAAAGCCAGCCTTATCCAGTGACTCACTGTAAGCATGTAATGTCTTTTGTTTTCAGTACACATATGTGTTATGTGCAAATTGTTGCCCGTACAGAATGATTTATCGCAAGAAGACTCGTTTTGGGGGACGTATAACTGCAAGTCGCGCTTGATAAAATGAGTCAAGTGGTGATAAAAGATTGAGCACATACCACTTTTATCTACCATTTACTCAAAAAAGCCCAAAACAGTGACTTCTCGAAAATTTTCGTTGAGAAATAAAAGGCCTCACTCAGCTGATCCAAAGAATACAACTCTATTTTCAATTCTCTCAAACCTACGGCTGAAATTCTTCTCGGTGATAAAATATAATCACACAAAGTGCAAATATGCTTTTTCCGCCAGGAAATCATATTTCGAATAAGATTCAGTAAAATTCATAAATGTGCCTAATGGAAAGGTGGATGATTTGTGAAAACCACAAATGCCATGTGTGGCTATACACACCACCCCCTCCAGTGCCGAGCAAATAGTTTCTAGTCATTTGTCTTTGTTGATATTGAATTAATAAATATCTTATCTTGTCTCCATTAAACCATAACACCAATACAACAGGTAACCAAATATGTCCATGGGTAGGACTTCACGGTATTTAATTTTCGATACCGAGCTTCAGTTCTTTTAAAATACCAGAGTATGACTGAATATTGAATATAGCCAGAATGTACAAATATAACAGCATATTTTGTTTTTTCAACTGATTAATAGTTGTCTTGATAAACTAGATAATTATGCTTTTAGTGTGCACAATAATTATAATTTTTAGTGTGCACAGACCTCTTTAACCCTTTATCTTACATGAAAAGCTGACGACACTTGCAAAATAAATTCTTGAATAACTAATTTTTTATATTTTTTGTCTCAAAAACGTAGGTAATGACCCCTCATTGGAACGAGCTCGTTCCAACGGGGGGTCATAACCTATGTTTTTGAGACAAAAAATGAAAAAATAATGAAAATTAATTGGCGATTTTTTAGAATAGTGCTGGCCGGTTTTGGCCGTTGTTGGGTAAAGGGTTAAATACTTTGCATCACTTCCTTCATGAGTTTTAGAAGAGTGCAAACTTGGCTTTACGTTTCAAAACTATCTTGCTGTCACGTTCAGTTATCATGATTCGTTTCATCATTTTTTTAGTTTTAGTGTTTTACAAGGTGGATCGTTTATGTAATGGATCGTGTAATTCGCTGCAATGTGGAATTATATTGACGAAGCATCGTTCGTTAAAGCATTGTCAGCTTTTGAAAGGATGGACCTGTGATTACCAGTGAGCGAGTCCATCAGGAATGCGTGTGTTCATTTCTTGTGACCACATGCAGCTTTTAATGCTACTGCAATAACGATACATGTTCTTACATCGCTGAATTTTTATTGCTGCTGATAATGCTATTTGTGATTGTGTTATTGGGTAAACGGTAGATAAAATGAATTATTTTTCTATTAACATCCATAGCAAAAATATATTTGGACTGAATAAAATATTTTCACAAGGACTCAGAAGAAGGTTATCAGTAGATATGGTGCCATAACAGATCAATATTGAAGAAAATGGACGTGGGAACTTGAACAGCAAGTCCATAGAAAGCCAACCACACAATGATCTGTATCAACAGTGGCCCTTGTGCCTTAGTGGTATGGTAGGAATATATACACAAAGGGATGTTTGGGTCTAACGAATCTCTACACTGAGAAAAAGTAACATTTCTGTTTCTATATTAATAAAATTTTGGTCTGGTGGAGAAGAGAAATTTGTTACATATGGAATAAAAGAGGTCCACCTTTCTCTTCTTGAAAATCCGTGGAAGAGAAAAATTCTAAGAGCAAGAGTGAAATACAATATTTTCGAGTGACCACAGTTGAGTTGGGGGGGAGGGGGGGGAGACCTTTTCCCCCAAACCGACAAAGATTTTCTGGTAGTGCTTCATAATGTAAAAATAATATAGTATTGGTAAAACTCTCTCTCCTCTCTCTCTCTCTTTCTTTCTCTCTCTCTGGCTCTCTCTCAACTACTTTCTGGAAAAAGTCATGGACGCGTGCTCCTAGTGCCCCATTCCTCCAGTTCCAGCATCCTTGAGTGACAAAAGATCAACCGAAAACATTACAGGTTTGAGGTTTGTATGGAGTGGAGGGAGAGAGGTGGTTCAGTGGTTACAGCATTGGACTTCGAATCGAAAGGCCCATGGTTCGATCTGCACTGTGGCTAACTGCATTGTGTCATTGAGCAAGGCACGTCATCGTGATTGGGCATGTGGGGGCACAGTGGAGTAGTGCACTAAGGCGTACTGAATGTCGACAGTGTACTTGTCGTCAACCAATGCTGACACTGCTTGTGCAGAGTTAGACCGTTGGGGAATCTGACAGTTGCTAGCCATTGCTCAGTGGTTCTCTCCAGGTACTCCGATGTCCTCCACCCATAAACTGTCCGACACAATGCACTTTTTGTAAAGAAATTAATTTGCTATGGTATCCGTTGGGAAGATGCAAAACTGTTTTGTGAATCCGAGGGTAGTGAATATTTAGAATATAATGAACGGCAAATAGAAAACGCGTAGTGGAATTTAAATTTTTGGCAGAAAAACAGCCTGTGTACTATTTTGGAAATGACAAACCACTTTACATTGCTAATCGTGAACACAAAACATGGTACACTGAAACTAGCTAAACATTCTGATGTTTAGTTGAAGGGAAAAATAATAGTTACATGTATAAACAAACTTATTGGTTTGATGAAGTGTATGATTGATGGCAAACTTTCAACTTACAGTGCAAGAAAACACCAGATCCAAAACCAAGAATGCTGTAACTATTCCAGCAAACCACAATAATGCGAATATCTGGCCATGAGAATATCAAATCTATCAAAACCTATTTAGATATAAAAAGACAGCAACAAAAACAAATTCCGAATACTTTGAGTACAACAACCACATGTTGCTTCTCACCTAATGTAAATAACACTTCTGCTATTCAGAGCACAAATAAAAAGGAAGCGAATAAATGCAGTGTTGTGCATTGAACCTTCTCGTGAAACATTTACAGTTGAAATTTTATCGCCTATTTTTATTGATACTGGCAATGCTGCTGCGATTGCGTTATTAGGTAAATGATGGTTAAAATCAACTGTTTCCCTAATTTGTTAATACACATGGTAAAATATATTTAGACTGAACAAAATATTTAAACCTGGGCTCAGCAGATATGTAGGGCCCAGCGAAGCTTCAAGATTCGATTAGATTTCGAATCTTAAGTAGATATTCAGTTCGATTCGTTTCCCCTCGAATGTTTTTTTATAGTAATATAGCTTGGTATAAGTCATCTTCATCGTCTCACAAAACATACAGTTCTGATTGAAATCGAACATAAATAATGTTGAAATACAAGACGGAGTGTAACTTCTGCTTCATTAACACAAATAACATCTGTACTTATGCCACCAGCCATGGAAATTCCAATATCACTAGTCCCTACCACTTACCACTATTAAATGCAAATTTAAGGTTTTTAAGCAATGTTTATGATGGACTATGATCCTCACAGAATAATATTCCAACTACATCATCAAGGCATGCCTTCGACGAAGGCATGTCTTGATGATGGAGTTGGATTATTTATCAGTCGGCACCTGAGCCATCCTATTTGAAACAAATCAGATTTATTCGACCCGAAATCCCATCTGTCATCTTCAAGATGCCCATGATTCCATTTGATAATTCGAAGAAAATGTGTGATTCGCAGGACCTTATAGATATGGTCTACAAGAGTTTAACAGTGAAGACATGGATGCAGGAAGCATTTTGACCATGAGGAGCACTGCCATAGAAAGGCAACAACACACTGATTTATTATTGGTAGGAATATAATACACAAAGGTACGTTTGGGCCTAACAAATCTCCACACAGAGAAAAAAAGTTAAAAAATTTATAGTAATTTATATATTTTTTATACTTACCAATGACCCAGACTTAGCTGGTGCTAACTCCACAAAAACCAGGGCCAAACACAAATTTTGCCCCCCAATCCCCAAAATTTGCATCCAAAACAAAAAGAAATCATGTCCTAAAGGACCTCCATAGTACGACTCTACTGCGCATGCGCAGTGACGCAGTCGTCCCGAAATTGGCGCCAAATATCATTCTTACTGGCAGTGCCTGGTCAGCGCTATGTACTCAGCAGGGAGGCAAGAGTTCCCAACTCAGGGAGGGCCATCCCCGTCTGGGTCATTGGTAAGTATAAAAAATATATAAATTACTATAAATTTTTTAACATTTTTATACTGTACCAATGACCCAGACTTAGCTGAATAGTAAACAGGCTGGAGGGCCTAGGACATAGAGGAAAATCCAATAAGCTCAATTATAAAATAAAGAGGTAACCCCTTAAGGAGAAAAGGAGTATTAGGCTTTACATGTATCTTTCTTATTTAATATTTAAATTAGAAAGATACACTACCCTTAATAATTGAGCACAATAACATTCATGTTCTCTATTAACATCCAGTATAACCCTTATACTAATTATTTTTAAAGCAAGCCAATAAATAAAGTAGTCCAGAGAATTGAGACTCTTTATAATCATTTAAAAGTGTCCGAGTATTGTATATTAAAGCCCGTTTGACACTTGACATATACAAATGCTTCACACCGAGCTACTCTTTAAAAATAAGACATGAATGAAATTAAACATTAATATTACACTTTAAAACCATCCCGGAAGCGACTCAGAAATACTGTCTTGGAGGAGGCATTCCCTTGCTTTTCACTATAAAGCAGGTGACCTAAGGGAACACCCCCCCCCCCCTTCCCCTTGCCCTGGGTCAAATAGCCCAGAGCGAAGAGGGCAGCCGGACGGAGTCACTGCCGGAACAGAAAGCCTGCATAACTATAGTTGCAACTGTTTAGTGGACGACATTCTGAGCAACAGATAACGGACCTAAACAATGCAGGTCTCCAGAAATGGACTCAATATTTCTGAGATAAAAATTAGTAAATGTGGATGGCTGAGACCAATAAGCAGCCTTCATTAAATCTGTAATAGCAACACTATTAGCATAAGCCCAGGAAGTAGAAAGAGCTCTTACTTCATGAGCAGAAATCTTAAGCACAGACTGCTGAGAAGAAGATAAATCTTCATATGCAGTACGGATAGTTAACTGAATCCATCTAGCAATAGAATGGACTGAAATGTCCTTTCTATTAGGCATCAAAGACAGAAAGAAACGTTTCCGTCCCTTTCTGATGAACTGAGATCTCTGTTTATAGATACGTAGTGCTCTAACAGGACAGAGTAAAGGCCTACGCCCGTCTGAAGACGGAAGAGCCTTAATAACAATAGGTTCCGGATATTTATTAGGAGCCTGATTCTTAGCTAAAAAACCGACATTAGTAGTGAAGGTGATAGTGTTCCCAACACTACGATAATGAGAATCATCCACCGTTAGTGCATGAAGCTCACTGACTCTTCTGGCAGAAGAGAAAGCTAAGAGAAAAGCTGTCTTATAAGATAAGAATTTGAAATCTACTGTCCCAAGAGGTTCAAATGGCTTTTCCTTCAATTTAAGGAGAACCCAAGCTAAATTCCACTTAGGAATTAATCTGAGAGTTCTGGGTCTATTTATCGAAAAGTTTCTAACCAATTTCGATAAAGAGACATTAGATCCAATTTGTAAACTATCATGATGTGCATAGGTATCAGATAACATAGATCTATAACCCTTTATAGTAACAGGTTGCAGTTTGATTTCGTCAAACAAGTATACTAGAAAGTTAGCAATGTCTGGTATAGAGGGATCAAATACATCAACAGAATGATCCCTACACCAACGACGGAAAACCTTCCACTTAGCCGCATAGTTTAGCGAAGAGGAGGTCCTCCTACAGTTAGAAATCGCGTCCACTGCTCGTCCTGTAAAGTGCTTGCCATGCAAGAAGGACCGCACAATGGAAAAACGTGAAGGTTGAGACCTTGCGGGTTGTGATGTAGTTGGCGCGATTTCCCCTGCCAAAGAAGATCCTCTCGTGGAGGGAGTTTCCGCGGTAGGTCCCACAACAGACACCTGAGTAGATTTATCCACGGTCTCTGTGGCGACAGAGATGCTACCAACAGAATCTTGCATTGAGATTGTTTTATCTTTAGCAATACTTGTTGAATTAACGGCGCTGGAGGATACGCATATCCTATCATTCCGTCCCAAGGGATCGATAGAGCGTCTACTGCAAATGCTCTTGGATCCGGACACGGGGACACATACGTCTGCAACTGATTGTTGAGATGTGTCGCAAATAAGTCTATCATTGGCCGTTCCCATTGGTAGCAAATCTGATTGAATACTTGTTTGTTGAGAGTCCACTCCGACGGCAACAAGCGACCCTTTCGTGAAAGGGAGTCTGCTAGCACATTCAGACGACCCGGTATGTGACGGACCGAAAGAAGAACGTGATGTTCCAATGCAAACAGAAGGATTCTTTCCGTTAGATTGAACAACGGAACTGAATGAGTGCCTCCCTGATTCCGTATATACGCCACTACTGTCGTATTGTTGGATAGGATTTGGACATGAGCATCGTGAATAACGTCCATCCAGTGACGTAACGCAAGCCAAATTGACATCATTTCCTTGATGTTTATGTGCTTGCAGAGGAATTGCGGATCCCAAAGACCCTGGCATCTCGAATCCGTTGGGATTAATGATGCACCCCAACCTGTTTGACTGGCATCCGTCATAATGGTAAAACTCGGATCCGGCAACTGCAGCGGAACTCCTTGAGTTAACCACTGAATGTTTGCCCAAGTCTGAATCTCTTGTTTCACTTGATCTGACAAGAGAACGTCTACATCGAGCGAATGAATTTTCACACTCCAATTCTGAGTCAGGAAAATTTGAAGAGGCCGTGTGCGTAGCCGTCCCATCGGAATGAGATCCGCGGCGGCTCCGCACAGACCTATCAGTCTCATAAATTCTCTCGCCGTGACTTTGTCTGTATTCAGACAATAGCGAGCGTAACAACTGACTAATTTCGCTCTGGTTAACGGCAGACGAACGAGATTGTTGTGCGTCTCGAAGCTCATTCCCAGATGAGTGAATGACTTGGACGGCACCAGATCCGACTTCTCCTCGTTTACTATGAAACCGAGACGTCGGAGCAATAGAAGAAGATTCTGAACATCGTTCTGAAGCGTTAACTCGTTGCCGTACCTCTGAAGAATGTCGTCCAGGTAGGCCGACGTTACCGCAGACGAATGAGCTCGGAAGTAGATCATTACCGAGTTCATTACCCGAGTGAAAGCCCAGGGTGCTAGATTCAATCCGAAGCACATGGCCCGGAACTGATACACTACTCCTAGGACTGCGAAGCGTAGATACTTTCGGAATGTCGGATGTACCATGACGTGAAAGTACGCATCTTTGAGATCTATGCTCGTTGCATAATCGTTCACCCGAATACTCGCTCTGACCGATCGAATCGTCTCCATATAAAACTTCGGAGCGATGATCAGCTTGTTTATCCAGCTCAAATCTATGACTGGACGGAACGAGCCGTCTGGTTTCGGAACCAGAAACAGATGGCTGTAGAATCCCAGCGATTCCTGGTTTTCTACGACCTCTACCGCGTTCTTCATTAAAAGAGACTGCACCTCTGATAGCAGAGCGTCTCTTTTCTGAGGGTTTGACGGAAGATGAGTCCACTTTGGACTTCGAGTTAATGGAGGCTTTCGTTTGAAGGATATCTTTAGACCTTCCGAAGTCACTCCTCTCACCCACGGGTCGTCCGTAATCGACGCCCACTCTTGAGAAAAACTCGACAACCTTCCGCCAACCGGAACGCGATAGAGGTTTGAGCCATCACCTGGATCTGCGAGGCCTGCGGTAGGAGAAACCACGTCTTCCACGACCCGCACCTCGCCTCGTCGACCTCGGGGCGTCCGACCGATTGTCCCGGCCTGAAGGACGTCCCGAACGAGAGTCACTATCCTGACGGTCTCTCGAATAAGAGCTAGAGGACGCACCGGAACCTCTATAGGAACCTCTCTTGGGCGGATAAGACCCAGAAGTGCCCGCCTTATTCGTGTCTGCTGTATCCGACCTTTTAGGAGCGGATCTAAACAACAGAGAATCACTAGCTTTCTTTTTAATATTATCATAAATAGCGGAAAGCTTGCCGTCAAAGAGAAGATCTCCTGAGACCGAAGCGACTCTAAGAGAGTTCTTCACCTTAGAATCCACTAGTGTGGATGTAGACAGGGCTGCGTCACGTCTAACCAACTCCAGATTTGCCACTGAAAGGGCGGAGTTACACGTGGAATAAGCTACTGCCCTTGAAAGAAGTCTTAAGGAGGATTGTATATCCTGAAACTCTTCCCCTTGAAGACGCAGTGATAACGCCTTAGTAAGGTGATCTGCGTAAGATAAGGCATCTAAATTGGCTCTGTTAGACGCAATAGCTGTTTCCAACACTGCGGTTGGAATAGAAGCTGACGACGGTAATGATAGCTCTAAGTCTTCCGCCTCGTCGTCCATACGCAGAGGAACTCTCGGTATACCCTGACCTGCCGTGTCGAATTTATTCCTTGCATTAATGAAAGGCAGGTTGAGAGTATTTGCGGACAAGAAGCTTGCTTTCCCCGTCCTGGAAGCAAGTTTAAAAATAGCGTCGTTCAATAATTCAAATGTTCTTGCAACATTATTGGACTGCGACGGAAACTCGGGAGCGATGTCCCTGAACCGCTCGAAAAAATCAGAGTCCAATGACGCTATAATTCTCCTGTCCGGAAGCGCAGCAGTCTGGCCCGACGGAACAACTTGAGGAAGAAAGTGCCGGATGAAGTCCACGGCAGCTTTGTGTTGTTCCGAAAGGGATAGCTCCAATTCATCCGTATCCCTTTCACCATCCGGTCGGACCTCCCGATGTTCCCGGTCGTCCGCCCCCGATGCTTCGGCGGAGCGTACCGACCCAGCGCCGTCGGATAATTCTCGATCCGACACCGTTTCTGTCGGCTGCTGGGATGCTGCGATAAGCTGTGCTATCTGCACTAGAATGTCCGACGTCGAGACCTGCGGAGGAGCGGTCTTTCGCTGCTTCGCCGAGGGCAGCTCCGCATCAGATGGCTCCCGCATACTTTTCCTATGCGAACGTCCGGAGTCCATCGGTCTCGAATCCCTGGCTGCCGGATGGTGTGACCTGGTCGCCGAAGAATCCTTCATCGGCGAAGCTGGCAAAATATCGGAGGTCACGCAGCCAAGGTGCGGTCGTGTGCGCCGACGAGAAGAGGAAGCCTTAACAGTCTCTGCGGACTGCTTATACAACGGAGCGTCCCGAGCGACGGACGTATGCTCCGCTAAAGACACATTTTGTACCACAACATCTGGTCCCAGATGTTGTTGTACGAGAGAGGGGCCTCTCTCGCTCGCGGCCCGGCTGGACCTGGACGAGCTAGGAACCGGACTAAAAGGCTTCCTCCGTTCTCGTTCACTATCCGCCGTCACTGGGTGTGCATCTATTATTTTTATAGTGCTCGCATCACCCAAAATTTCCTCTTGGACCGCATCGGACGAACCCGGCTGCCGAACCATTCGGTGAATGGACGCTACACCGGGCGAGCTAGCGGACGACATTTGTCTAATCTCCATGAGCACTTTTGCCGCTAGCTCTGTATTTAATTGTGACGACGGACGCACACTTGAAGAAGATAACATGGAAACATCACCCTGTTCTGGTTCCTCTGAAATAGAAACTGAGAGAGTAGAGTGACCTTGTGGAGAAAGAGCCGGCATCGCTCTTTCTCCAGAAACAACATATCGTGACACACGTTTCCAATGTTTCTCATCCCAATGTTCACATACAGGACAGGGATTAATGCGAGAACACTGACTACAATTAATGCAATAATCATGAAAGTCAGAGGAAGATTTCTTCCTATTACAATTTGAACAAGTTCCCTTCATTGTGAAAGAACAACAGTAAGTCCTAGTTACTCGCAAAAACCCCTGATACAAAGATACATAATAACATGATCCATTAATAAATGAAAAAACAATTGCAAAACAAAATAATTTTGAAAAAATATTTTTTCAGAGAAGCCCAAGTTGCTGAAAAGTAACGTTGAGCCCCGATGGATCCGATGGCAAAGTGTGGTCAAAAATTTTAAAATTATATAAAATAATTAATGAGACACTTTCGGATAATATAAATGTATCTTATAATGAGATAAACTACCTCAAAGGCAAACAGCCCCCCTCAAAAAAGGCTGTTGCCAATGAAAACAAACAGTGTAAACACAGAAGAAAACATGACTCCAGGCACTGAAAAAACTGGCCCGGAATCAGTCATCAATTACACTCTATCTGATGCAAAACAGAGACTCCCAGGGGAGAATCTGCAGAACATCAGATGGAAGATGCAGAACACAAACGTTATATACCCATGGGTGAAAACGTAACTATGGGGAAAATAACAGAAAACATTCTGTAACCAAGCAACTCTCCCAGGGAATTTTTAGAAATGAAACTTCTCAAAAATATGCCAAAAGCATGGGAGAATTGCAAGGGGGGACTTTAGAAGGTTAGGGGAGAGGAAACACTGAATAAGCAGTGCAACAATTAGCAAGAATGACAACAAGAGGCGTTTGCCTCGAAAATAGGCAACTTAACATAATTTCAACAAAAAATTTTAAGTACAGCCCTGATTATTTTTTGCCACTTCTTTTTTCCTCTCCTCCTTCTATCCTCCTTAGAATCACATTTTCTCCAAGAATTACGTGTCTGGCATCCTTTAAACTGAGATTTACAAGCACAAAGATCAGTGAGATGTTGACTGATGAAGGGCCAAACAGAGAATGATATTTGGCGCCAATTTCGGGACGACTGCGTCACTGCGCATGCGCAGTAGAGTCGTACTATGGAGGTCCTTTAGGACATGATTTCTTTTTGTTTTGGATGCAAATTTTGGGGATTGGGGGGCAAAATTTGTGTTTGGCCCTGGTTTTTGTGGAGTTAGCACCAGCTAAGTCTGGGTCATTGGTACAGTATAAAAATTTAAGATTTTTGGGTCTATATTAATAAAAAAAAATGGATCGGTGGAAAAATGTGTTACAAGGATGCGCACATTTCTCTTCTTGAAAATCCATGGAAGAGAAAAATCATAAGAGCGAGATTGAATTACAAGTTTTGGGTGATTACAGCTGGTTCATGGGGGACATCTTTCCCAGAATGACACTGATTTTTGGATAGTATATTATGGTATTAAATTAATACTGAAGTAGTAATGAAAGTCTCTCATCTACAGCCCATGTACACCGAAGGAAGTTTCTCCTGGGGATGTCAGCTATGGCCAAATTACTTGATTTCTTCATGTTTTGGGGCCTAAGGTTACATTCAGCATCTCATCTGTGGCCATACCATTACCTCAACACAAGTATGAAATCAAGTTTGCCCATAGATTACATCTAAGCAATTCAAATTCGAAAACTTCCATCAAGGGTGTCTGTTACCTGTTCTTATTTCACAAGATAAACAAACTTCTTGCTCCAGTTACAGGTGTTCCCAGATGGGACAGTTTACTTGAATGTGATCAACTATGAACGAAGCTTCTTACCTGATGTGGTCGTTGTTTTTTGGTTCCGAGCTGCAAAATAACAAGAACAATGTTACTAAGGTAACACATGCCCCCCCCCCCTTGTGTCTTCACCTTGCAGATGCGGTGGAAACTATTATACACAACACACCTTCTGACTGTCCTTAACATTTGTGAAAAGTTTAACAATTGTACTATGACTCATTTCTGAATTATGGCCGAGACACGAATATTGACCAATTTTAGGTGTGACCTTGAAATGTGACCTTGACCTTGAAGGTACGAACCCGGCTATGGTGTGTGACACATCCTCCCATGGTCCTTTATAATTGTGCGAAGTTTGATGACTGTGGCCCTAACCATTTTCGAGTTATTGGCTCGGACACACACACACACACACACATGGACACACGGACGGACACACGTACACTTCAATCACTATGTGCCACCCGACCTAAGTCGGGGGGCATAAAAATAAAAGAGTAATAGTTATTGAGATTATGGGTTAAGAAATCTAAATTTTAGAGTAAATTTCCTTTCTTATTATACCTACTGCAATTGTTTACTACAGGCTTGCACTACAGTGGAAGACCTAACTCGGATAAAATACTGTCTATTTTAATATTTCTCAAGAGATTTGGGAAAGAAAAGTGGTGTAAAAACACCACGAAAAAATAAACCAAAACTGGGTCTAGCGCCATCGGCGCACAACCAGTAGGGAACGCTCTTCTCTTAGTACAATTCCATGATTTCCGTTAACCAGTGCGCAAAGCAGTCAACAAATCATTCTTTTGAGTCTGCCAACATAGGAGTTATGTGATCAGCGGGGACGAAAGATTCTTACCCGAATAAGAAGAAGGGAAGGCCTCCATGTAAACAATTGTGGTAGGTATAATAAGAAAGGAAATTTTCTATCAAATTTAGATTTCTTATCAACCTACCTTACAATTGTTTACTACAGGCTGAATAGACAATAGCATGGAGGGAATCACATAACCAACACACACATAACTCAATTGCACTGGAACTGTGGACAGAGGAAGAGGTCCCTAGGCCTATCAAACCATTGCATCACAAACATTAGTAAAAGACAATGAGAGATGAGGCATATGGTGATGTGCGACGCACAGACAGAAAGGGCAGTAACAGCACGGAGCTGGAACTGACATTGTAAGAAGCCGAATGGCCGGGATAGACAACAGCCTGAGCAGAAGAAAGGGCCCGTAGAACAAAGGTCCTCTGCCTGCTCCTGCAACTGTCGATGATAAGTGGAGTAATTAGCATTTCTCCAGTAGGCTGCCAGCATAACATCCGGCAACATGACGGAGTTCGTATAAGCCCCAAGAGGTAGACAATGCACACACCTCGTGGCAGAAAAGCGATTGGTAATACAATCGCCAGTCGCTAGATGAGCGGAAGATGCACGAATAGCAAGACAAATCCATTGAGAAATGGATTCAGGAGAGATCTTCTGTCAACCAGGAATAAGAGACAGAAAATCGATCCTACTCTTCCAAATGAACAGAGCAAAGGGTGTTTACCCTCAACACAAAGAAGAGTCCTGATACAGATAGGAGGTGGAGTAGTTTCCAGTACCAGATTCTTGGCCAAAACGGAGCAATCACTGGTAAACATAATACTCGTGGGAGAGCTCCAGAAAAAGGCCAGGTCAACCAAGAGGGCGTGACGCTCACTAACCTGTCTGGCTGAGGCAAAAGCCCTCACAAAAGCTGACTTGTCTGTGAGAAAACGGATATCCACCTGGGATAAAGGCTTGAACGGTGCCCCCCCCCCCCCCCACCCCCCCCCCCCCCCCCAAGTAGAGCAGTACCCACGAAAGATTCCATCTTAGAGTAAGGTGCAAAGTCCTAGGCCTTTTCAAAGAAAAGAGCCGAACAAGCTTGGACAGGCAAGGATTAGTGCCGATACGATGCTGTCCCACATACGAAAAGGTCTCAAAACATGGACCTGTACCCATTGCTAGAGACCCCCAGATTCGAACATGTACCAGAAATTCCGCAATCTTTGTGATCGAAGGAGTGAGAGAAACAACAGAGTGATCCGCACACTTTCGACAGAAGACCTCCCACTTAGCCGCATAGGCTAAACCAGTCGAGTGCCTCCTTGAAGAAGAAAAGCAACTCCACTGCTTGTCTCGAAAAAATCGCCACACAGGAGACAGGACCTGACAAAAGACATGCACGAAGGCACAATGAAGTCGGGTCGACATGAAACCTCCTCGGGCGACCTTGGCAAAGAAGGTCACGATGTAGAGGGAGACGTGCCGGAATTGCCGCTAACAGAGAGTGGAGCAGATTGATCCGCTCCCACTGAAGCGACGGGTGCAATCAAAATGATTCGACAACTGCAGGTTCGCATCTGGGCTAGTACCTGAGGCAGAATCAGAACCAGCAGTAGGGCGTAGCCGACAAGACCATTCCAAAGGAGGACAGAGCATCCACGGCAAAAGCCAGAGCATCTGGACACTGGGACACAAATGTGTCCACCTAATGGTTCCAATGAGTCGCAAAGAGATCGATGTGGGGACGACCCCAGAGATCACAAAGAGGCTTGAACACCGCCATGTGGAGCATCCACTCAGTGGAAAAGAACCTGCCCCGTCAGGACAGGGTGTCGGCTAGGATGTTCAGACGACCAGGAATGTGACGAACCCCCGCTCTGGCGTTGACATCCTGAGCGAGCAGTAGAAGATCCGGAACCAATTCATACATGGAAATATAGTGCGTGTCGCCCTGGTTCCAAGTGTAAACAACCACTGTCGAATTGTCGAACAACTGAAGGACCTGACAATTTGAAAGTCGGGGAATCCACTGAATTCAGAAGAAAAGCAAGAAGCTCCTTCTGGGTGACGTGAAGAGCTGCTAGATCCTGGTCCCATGAAACCGGAAGGAAAAGACCTAGAGGATCCAACGTCACACCCCATCCGAGATCGCTGGCGACTGCCATCAGAACACGATCAGACGTGGGGAACTCCTTGCATAATCCACTGAACATCTGTCAGGGGAGCTGGTGACGAGGAAGAGACTCCAGAAGCTGAAGCACCAGATCCAGAGGATGGACATTCGGCCTTCAACGACTGAGCAGAAAGTGTTGGAGAGGTCTGACATGTAGCCGACCTAGAGGAATGAGATCTGTCACCAAACCGCAGAGACCGAGCAGCCGAGGAAGACTCCGAGCTGTAGCGGATGTGGACTTGGACAGAGTCAGGGCAAAAGCTGCGAGAATCAGAGCCCTTGCTGGGAAATCGCCACCATATCCAGCTGAGTACGGAAGCCCATCCCAGATGACAAAACGACAAAGAAGAGTCCAGGTCCGACTTCTCCCCGTTGACTCTGAACCCTAGCGACATGAGCAGGCTCAACAGTATGACGACATCCAATTCCAGAAAGGCAGCATTGGAACGCCTCTGGACTAGATATGACGAAGAAGAAGACACCCTGGACTGTGTGCGATGTAAGACTAACACATGCGACATCAGACAGGTGAAGGCCCACTGGACCCAGGTCGAGGCCAAAGGCCATGGCCTTCAACTGAAAAACTTCCTGGAGAATGGAGTGGCAAACCAACCTGAAAGCCTCCATGCTGAACTTAGGAGCGATGATAGAATGGGTCAGGATACTCAGATCAATAACCTGTCTGAGTCGGCCGTCCTTCTTCGGCACCAAGAACAGGCGGGAATAAAATCCCACTGAAAGAATGTTTTTGATGACCTCGACCCCCCCCCCCCCCCCCCCCTCCTTTGACAAGAGATTGCCTATCTCCGTGATCAAAAGTTCCCAATGTGTAACGTCGAAAGGGACCTGTGTTGGAAGAGGCACTCTCGACTGAGTGGAATGCCTCAACCTGGGACGAATTCGAGGTGTCTACTGCCGATGAGTACCCTCACCCTGTAAGTGAATAGAAGTGGCGGCAGGAGGATCAGCCCTTGGCTTCGCAGAGGAAGCAGAAGGGTACTTGTTAGGCTTTGGACGACCCCTGCCGCCAACAGAAGGCTGATCAAGCTGACGAAGCAGCAGCTGATCTATGGAATAACATAGGGAGTCATCCCGAACTGTCACCTCAGAACCATGGAATAGTTGTGCACTGCTGATCGAAGCAGATCGAACAGCAGCACACTGCCCCTCAAGAAGGGAAAGGCTTGTGTCCAGCACAGCGTTCTTGCAAACTAATTCCAAGTTAGCCGTGTTACAGGCATGTGTGTGAGAAGATGCATGAGCGCCTTGGACAGCACACACAAAAACCCTGTTCATCGTCAAACTTTTCTGGGAGCAGATAAGCAGCAAAGCAGAGACAACGTGTTTGAAGAGAGAAAGCATTCCAGCATCTCTCTCGATAAGCCCAACATGGACTCCAGAGTCTCCATATAAAAAATGGCCGGCTTGGGAGTTGGAGTCCTGATCCAAGACCGTCAAAGTCTGGCAGACTGATAGATTGGCGGAATAGTAGGAACGATAATGAAAAAGTGTCAACCCTGATGAAGAACGACATCTTCACATCCTTGGAACTCAGCTTAGAGTCCAAAGCAGTAAGCGCTTCAACCACCTGCACCGACAGGCACGGCCGAAGGCGCCCAGAAGCAGGTTGCTCCACAGGCTGTAGGCGCGCTACCGATGATCGCGGCCGGGCTGACACTGTTGGCTGGTTTGACAGTTTGAGATCTGGAAGGAACCCAATCACAAAGTCAAGAGCTGTTCCCAAGTAAGAAGACTGTTGGCTCTCGAGGTCAGGTATATTGGACTCATCCCATGAGTCGGAAGGCACATAGCCCATCAAGGGCAAACCAGCCGATACCTCCCATGGTGTAGGCACACCGGGGGGATCAGAAAGCGGCCTCTTTCCAATCCCGGGAGGCAACGCCACAGGGGGTGCCTGGAAACCACTCTCAGCCTAGCTGGAAGAACGGAAAAGGTTCTTGGACAGAACCTAAGTGAGCAAGGAGAGGGCCTCCCTGAGCTCACTGATTGTATCGGACGGTTTGACGTGGGAATGAACCGACAAAGTGGCTTCACTCCTGACCCATTTAACCAGCGAAGGGATAAGGGGTATTGGGGTATGACATACCCCGGGGATCTACAGAGCAGAAA
Organism: Pictodentalium vernedei; assembly: GCA_031216915.1. NCBI lineage: Eukaryota > Metazoa > Mollusca > Scaphopoda > Dentaliida > Dentaliidae > Pictodentalium > Pictodentalium vernedei. Next base: position 234,037,081 of record CM062294.1, read on the forward strand.
CTCAGGAGAGTCGCCGCAAACCTCTGCGGGACAGAAGGTCCAGGCTGCACAAAAAGCATTGGTCTCGCAAAACTGGCCATGGGACCAGAGTGCCTGGACGGAAATGCCACGGAGCTCATGGTGACCCCCCACCATGAACATCCGAATCCAATGAGAAAAACTGAGGTACTCGACGGCTGAAAGACCACTGTAGAGGTTTCGGCCGGCAGCCCCTTCCGACTTCACAAGCTGAAGTCAGGGAAGGCTGAGGCCGATACCCCACGTCTACACTACCAGCCACCTCTGCAGACGCCTGCAGGGTTAAAACTGCTGTGCTCAACGGCTCAGAGGACTTCGCCAAGTTGAAGTCAGGGAAGGCTGAAGCCGATACCCCACATCCACACTACAGACATCGCTGCAGACCCCGAGGCTGGCTGAAATGGTGACCGATGACGTTGTAGATGGAACAGCAGTAGCAGCAGATACGACTGGAGCTGTTGAAACTGGTGGCAAGGGGAGAGAGCAACCAAGATTGGCCTCCAAAGGAGGAGTCACAACCCTAGTGACAGCCTCAGATGTCGACTGGAGAGGGAGGATAGTCCCGGAACCAGGCATCTCTTCACCAGACAACTCAACAGTTCCTGCAGTATCCACTACGGTAAAAAAATGCACATCCCCCCACGGAGGGGGTATAACTCTCACCAGACTTGGTCATGTCGGGAGGCCACCGAAACAACAGTGTCACCCCCCCACCACCCCTCCTGTGGTGCAGGAGGAGCTGCACATGCCCCACGGAGGGGGTATAACTCTCACCAGACGTGGTCGTGTCGGAAGGACCCAAAATGACAGCGTTTCCCCTGATCCCCTGCGGGAGGAACGGCCACGAAAACGCACTAAAAGCGAGGGCACAAGGCATTGCCCTAAAGGAACTGTACTGGACAAAACAGAGGGGAGAGCAGTAGAAGAAAAAGGTGAACTCAACAGATACAGAAAGTAGAAGAACACCCCTAACTACGAGAGAAAGGTGGCAGAAAAAGTAGCGGCGGGAACACAACAGAACCCAGATGGCCGACATGGACCCAAAAACAAGAAATTCATCCCTCAACAGAGTGAAGAAATCCTGTCCATACAGTCCCTCATAGACACCTAACTCCAATAATAATAATAAAATTTATCAACCAAAAATTTTTTAGCCGAACCGGTATGCAAAATATGCGGGCGACACAGAAAATATATAAAATATAATGAAAATGTGGTTGAAAATAATAACGAGAATATATAAAACACAGTCCTGTTATTATACGACCCTCAGATCCATAATTCCAATCACAGGAAACCATTATCGACGAGTTGAATTATGACTGTTTCTGAATGCAAAAAATGACGTCCTGGTACCACGCCGGACGAAAAAAGAATGATTTGATGACTGCTTTGCGCACTAGTTAACGGAAGTCGTGGAATTGTACTAAGAGAAGAGCATACCCTACTGGTGCTCAACCCAGATTTGGCTTATTTTTTTGTGGTGTTTTTACACCACTTTTCTTTTTCAAATCTCTTGGGAAAGATTAAAATAGTGAGTATTTTATCCGAGTTAGGGTCTTCCACTGTTGTGCAAGCCTGTAGTAAACAATTGTAAGGTAGGTTGATAAGAAAACAGTGAAATAATCTGAATGTATCTAACTATTTGTTTCAATGTTCCAAAGTGAGTGTTTGGTTATCAAGGTCTGACTAATTACTCTTCTTTCCGGGCTGTCTGTTATTAACCCTTTGAACACTTGTGGTATCTTCAATGCCAGTTCAATGGCAGCAATTAGAAAAATTCATATTCATTATTTGGGGTAGACAGCTCAGTATCTTCAATGTGCAGCATCGGGGCTGCCTGTTGAAACTAGAGGCTCTATTGAGCCTGTAATCGCTCACCTGGAACTACATATAAAAATGTGATTTCCTATAGGCTTTCCATGGTAACTATGAGATGCAATTGTGGCCATGTTTGCAACATTACATCAACATTACATGAGGATCATTGGTAGAAGGTGTCCCAGTATTCAATCACGTGAAGTTTCAAAACATTTGAATCCATCAAACAGAATCATACAATGTCTCTGGTGGCCATATTTTTCTGGTGGCCATATTTTCCAACCAATGGGAACAAAAAGAGGATCATTTGGAGAGGGCCTCCTATAGACCATTCTTGCCAAGATTTGGTTCACGTCAGCTCAGTAGTTCCAGAGAGAAGATGAAAATGTGATTTCCCATAGGTTTTTTCAAAAGTAACTATAAACCGAATTGTGGCCATGTTTGCAAAACGACCAACATTAAAATGAGGAACATTGGTGGAGGGTGTCCCAGTTATCAATTATGCAAAGTTTAAAAACATTTGACCCTGTGGTTTCAGAGAGGAAGAGTTTTCAAAACTGACCAATCAGAATCAAAGAATGCTTCTGGCAGCCACGTTCTTCACCCAACAGGAATAAAATGTGTAACAGTTGCAGAGAACCTCTCATAGACAACGCCTGCCAAGTCTGGTTCACATTGGCTCAGGACTTTCAGTGAAGATGATGAAACTGTGATTTCCTATAGAGTTTCTATAGTAACTATAAGCCACAATTGCAGCCATAATTGCAACCCGATGAAGATTAAAATGAGGATCATTGGTAGAGGGGGTTACAGTCATCAGTCACACTAAGTTTTCAAACCATTTGGCCTTGTAGTTTCAAAGAAGATTTTCTTGAAAATGCACACATTTATGAATTCTGTTTCAACAAAAAAAAATTAGTAAAAGAAGATTAAATATTTTGAAAATTATAATTTTTTCAGACAGTATTCTCTTTCAAAATAGCTTTGGATAGGTAAAGGGTCACAGTCAAACACATTTTACTCCAATTTTGTCAAATCCTAAAAGACATACAATAATTACTGTCATCAAAACTGACATGATGGGAAGTGAATATAAACAAAAACTTCCCTGGTTTTCCAAACACCTGTCATCAATCAGTATTTTCTGATAAGTAACCTGAGACTAATAATACATATATAAACATACAGTTGCAATTGTTTACAGTACAAGTCAAAATAAGTTGTAGGATAATCCTATAAACTATGTATCTTTCACTTTCTACACTGATAAGACCAGAAGCTGATATCATTTTCAGGAAGCTCTCAGTTATAGCTTTCCAGAAAATGTCAGATTCTGATCTTGTCAGTGCAGGAGCAGTCGTTTACTTAGTTTATTGCAGTTTTACTACAGCTTATTTTAACTTGTACTGTATACACAATATTTTGGGGTTTTTTTCCCCAGTTCTCGGTGGAGAAAGCTAGAACCAACCCTTACCAGATTTTCAAAAAAACAAGTATTTTGCTGACAGTACCGATCTTTCTGCAGACAGGAGAGGCATTGGTTTAAGCATTAGAATATAGCCTCTGTTGGCCACATATTTCCATCCTCTCATAGACCATTCATGCGAAGTTTGGTTATGTGGGCTCAGTAGTTCCAGAGAAGAAGATGAAAATGTGATTTCCCATATTGTTTCTATAGTAACTATAAGCTGCAATTACGGCCATGCTTACAACCTGATCAACCTTGAATGAGGATCATTGGTAGAGGGTGTCCCAGTCATCACTTATTTGAAGTATCAAAACATTTGGCCTGGCAGTTTCAGAGGAGAATATTTTTGAAAATCCACCAATCAGAATCAAAGAATGCCTCTGTCAGCCATGTTTTTCATCCCGCGGGAACAAAATGAGGATCGTTTGTAGAGGACCTCCCATAGACTATCCCTGCCAGGTTTGTTTTCATGTCACCTCAGTTTTTCCAGCAAAGAAGAGGAAAATGTGATTTCCCATAGTGTTTCTACAGTAAACATAAGATGCAATTGCGGCCATGTTTGTGACCTAATCAACAGTAAATGAGGATCACGGGTAGATGGGGTCCCAGTCATTATTTATGTGAAGTTTCAGAACATTTGGCCTGGCAGTTTCAGAGGAGAAGATTTCTGAAAATCCGCCAACCAGAATCAAAGAATGCCTCTGGAAGCCATGTTTTTCATCTGATGGGAACAAAATGAGGATCATTTGTAGTGGACCTTCCAGAGACCATTCCTGCCAAGGTTGGTTCATACTGGCTCAGTGGTTACAGAGAAGAAGATAAAAATGTGAAAAATTTACGGACGAGGGACGCCAAGTGATGAGAAAAGCTCACATGGCCTTTTAGGCCAAGTGAGCTAAAAACGAATTGGTCTACCCCTCACATTTACTGAACAGCCATCCTATATAATGACGTTGTGGCGTATCATTATCTGGCCAGAAAAGCAGCTGCTTGTGTTAAAAGGGTTAAGTTCATATACATACATATACACAAACCACACAGAAAGTATCGGTCTTTTATCCAGAACATATCATGATCGGAAAACAGAATTAAAACATAAGGTAAAACAAATACAATGAACCATTTGATTACATAAGAAATTGTGTTTACCTGTGTGTCCAACATGGCCGCCAACATCCAACTAAAAATATTGTGATGCATGAAAAGATAATTCTGACTCTCTTAATCATTTAACCTGAAGCTCCGAATGTTATCGTCTGATAAACCACTGTACACGGTGAAATTGGTGATTCTGTCATGTATATGTGGGGAGGTTTAGTGATAATTTAATTCATTTAATGCAGGGATGTCGAATTAAATTAACGTTGATGCGCCAGTTCAGTTAAGTGTTTATTGCATTTTGATATATTAACCATTTGAATCTGAGAACCTTTTTTCAGCCAAAGAACATGATACATCATAAGTTCATTAAGTGGGATTGGTGCTAAGTGAGTGTGTGGCATAGAGCAATAAATATTTTCAACGTGCAGCCCTTAGGCTGAATATATTAATTGATCTACCCCAAATAATGAACATGGACCATTCCAATTGCTGTCATTGAACTGGCATGGAAGATACCATAGGGTTCAAATGTTTAAACGCTGACACTCTGAGTGAGGAGTTTCGTGGTGGGTCAGTTTATACAGATGGGTCTGTTGATGAGGAACTATTGTTACAACTAAAGTGAAAAAGGTTGAATACGATAGATACTAGATGGTTTTGATGTCGCAAAGTTCCAAAAGTCATCCAACGAAGCACAAACCTTGGCTGAGTCGACCAATCCACAGAGCAGGTCAATAAAGAGGTTAAGATGTAGGTGTGTTTAGTAGTATTATATCATTTAATTTAAAGCGTATGGAGTGAAATATAATTGTTAAGTTTTCAGAATTCCATCACCAATACAAATTTGAAATCAAAAAAGAACATTCAACATTTTCAAACAAGTACAAAAAATGTTTATGAAGTTAGGTAGCTGTATCCTTTATACATATAGGGTTATGAGAATCCGAGGGCAGCATTTTTTCGAATCTTAAGTAGAAATCTGGTTCAATTCAAAATCAGCTGACAGATTCGTTTCCTCAGTAAATAATGTTGAAATACAAGATGGAGTGTAACTTCTGCTTCATTACCATAAATAGCATCTGTACTTATGCCATCAGCCATGCTAATTCCAGTATAATGTAACTTGTCCCTACCACTGTTAAATGCAAATTTAAGGTTTCCAAGCAATGATGACGATGAACTATAATCCTTACAGAGTAATCTCATCCAGGCATGCCTTCATGATGTAGTTGGATTATTTTATTAGTTGGGACCTGAAACATCCCAGTTGGAACAAATTGGGTTTGTAGGACCCCAAACACTTCACGATGCCATTGATTCCATTCGAGATTCAATTCGATTTCGAATAATAGACATGATTTGATTCAAAATTCGATTCGAACTAGAGATACTGTGAGCAAGCTCCCAAAGTGATACCCCTCACACCTCAGTTGTAGACTTTTTGGTACATTAATTTGTGTTAAGATGATGTAGCAATTGAAATGTATAAGTTAGATTATCTCCCCTTGGAAATGTCAGAACGGAATTATATTGCTTCATGCACATCTTCATATGGAGTTCTTCCATTGTGTAAAGTTTCATGAAAATTCTTCAATTAGGAGGAGTTGCGCTTCTAAGGATGGACAGATGGACAGATGGACGGACAGGGTGATTCCTATATACCCCCCTCCCCCCCCCCAAACTTTGTTTGCAGGGGGTATAATAAAAAAAGTGTGATTGCGCACAATTCTCGTCTTGAAAATCGGCAGAAGAGAAAAATCATAAGAGCAAGAGTGAAATAAAAGTTTTAGGTGATAACAGTTGAGTCATGGGGGTCATCTTCCTCCAGAATAACACTGATTTTCTGATAGTATATTATGGTATTAAATTAATATTGCAGTAGTAAGGAAATTCTCTCATCTACAGCCCATGTACATTGAAGTAAGTTTCTCCTGGGGATGTCAGCTATGGCCAAATTACTTGATTACTTGATTTCTTCATGTATTGTGGCCTAAGGTTACCTTCAGGATCTCATCTGTGGCCATACCATTACCTCAACACAAGTATGAAATCAAGTTTGCCCATAGATTACATCTACGCAATTCAAATTCGAAAACTTCCATCAAGGGTGTCTGTTACCTGTTCCTATTTAACCAGGCAAACAAACTTCTTGCTCCACTTACCGGTTTTCCCACATGGGACAGTTTACTTGAATGTGATCAACTATGAACAAAGCTTCTTACCTGATGTGGTCGTTGTTCGTTGGGCCTGAGCTGCAAAATCAAAATAAAAGGGTAATGTAACAGTCTGTCAGGCACATTGCATAACAACATCTCCACAACACAAAACACACAGAAAGTATCGGTCTTTTATCCAGAACATTTTGTGATTGGAAAAAGGAATTGAAACATAAGGTAAAACAAATACAATGAACCATTTGATTACATAAGAAATTTTGTTTACTTGTGTGTGCAACATGGCCGCCAACTTCCAACTAAAAGTATTATGATGCATGAAAAGATCATTCTGACTCTTTTAATCATTTAGCCTGATGCCCCAAATGTTATCATCTAATAAACCACTGTACACAGTGAAAATTATAAATTTCAAGTAATTTGTATATTTTTATACTTACCAATGGCCTAGACTAGCTGCTGCTAACTCAAAGTTATCAAGGGCCAAACACAAATTTTGATCCCCCCACCCCCCCAATCCCCCAAATTTGCTTGCAAAACAGAAAATTAAAAGTCCTATTTGGCCCTCCATACATTCGCTATCGGAGTTATGCCCCCTATGGAGCCCCAAGTGGGCATGTCCATTTCATTTGAACAAACTTCACTTGACATATGGTAATGAACATCCATACCAAGTTTCGAGCAAATCGACCTAGCGGTTTCAGAGGAGAAGTCGTTTGAAAAATGTTCACGATGCCGGACGACAAGAGATAAGTTTAGCTACCTTCGGTGAGCTAATGAAGCACCGGGTAGAATTTTTTATCACCGGGTAGAGTTTCTATTACCTGGAAAACGCATGCGTGGACATCACTGCCGCGTGTGGATTATGACCAGTCCATGGCGACTGTACTGTACAAATCTTTTTTTCGGATTTGAGCACAGGTACGCCGCACAAGTTGTGACATTGAAAGAAAAATTATATCTGATAGCATTTTTTAATCAATGCTGACGTGCCACCATAATGGTATATAAATATTAACAAGGTTCACAACTCGCTTTTCGAAAACGAAAGCATTCATCTTCTTTATACCCCACTCAAACCAGTGTCAGTGGAAAAGGGGGAAAATAAGCTTTACAATGGTGTATTACATGACCATTGGGTGTTCTTGAGTTGTTCATAATAACTGGGAGAAGTCACAGAAAAGGCTGAAAAACAGTCGGACAAGATACTGTTCAGTGGAAATTGGGTTACGAGCAGCATTTCTCCAATTTATTATAAAAAACTGAGGTCCCATTGTCTATGGAGGGCAGATTCAAATATTAACCATGTACCTTTATCAGTTACTAATCTTGGATCCATATTCATTCATTTCTGGTGTTCACATTTATCTTTTATACATTTTTTAGTCTTATTTTGAAAACTCATCTCGCTGTCGGCAGCCATAGATGCGACAAGATGCTCACAAAAACATCCCTATTCTCCAATTGGCTACTATTTATGCTGAGAAAATCATAGATGAAAAAAAGCCAATAGGAGAATGGGGATGTTGAGCTCGTTGAGCTCTGTCAAACAAGAGTGAGTGGATTGATTAAAGTCCAAGCTACATTATGAAAACATTTTGCAGCTTGAAATTTGGGTATTGATTCTTGTGATCAGTCGAAGAATTGCACCAACTTTTATTGAATTCCCACATTTATAGACACTGTTGGCCTTAATACATCCAATATATGCATTTAATCTGCAATATCTTGATGAGCTCTGTCAAACAAGATATAACAGAAAAATGTTCAGTTCATTTCTATAAAATAGGAAAATGTCCCAATTCCTGTTAATTGTATTCTCCAGATGATTTAATATTTTTCACTGGTCAATAGGATATTCAATTTGGAGGAGTCCAATGTACAAGGAATAAATAAATTGCTTGTCAAATTTACTATGTTGACCAGATTTTCTCTGATTTTGCAAAGTTGTTGCGATGGGATGTGGCCCACATAAACCCTGACAAACATCTTCAACTATAGAGTTGGGGCAACACTTTGGTGGAAAAAAGAATGTACTTTTTGGAGAGGATCCCAAAACTGCAGAAAACACATGTCTGTATTTTTTTCTTGACTTTCCCAGACTGCATAGATATGCAATGTTTTCTCGATAAACCCATAACCCCCAGTCGCGAACTCCACTCCTTGCTAACAAAAGTAAATTTAGGATGTACTCTAGGATGAACAGTTCTCTGAAATTTTACTGATTCTTGCTCAACTCCTGCACAATAAAAGTGAAAAAATGATAGTCATTCAAGTCAAGATTGTAGCTCACTAAAATAGTAAAACAATCTGTCTCTATTGATCCATTGTTGAAGTAGGGTTTGGTTGCCAAGGTAGGTCCAACAGAATTAACCCTTTACCCACCATAACGACCAAAACTGGCCAGCGCTATTCTTAATAATCGCCAATTAATTTTCATTATATTTTCATTTTTGTCTCAAAAACATAGGTTATGATCCCTCTTTGGAACGAGCTCATCCAGCTCGTTCCAATGAGGGGTATGCTTTTGAGACAACAAAGAAAAAAAATAAGTTATTGAAGAATTTTGTTTTGCAAGTGTCGTCACAATGAGCTGTATCAGCAGTGGCCCTTGTGTCTTAGTGGCATGGTAGGAATATATACACAAAGGGATGTTTGGGCCTAACAAATCTCTACACTGAGAAAAATTAACATTTTTGTTTCTATATTAATAAAATTTTGGTCCGGTGGAGAAATTTGTTACACATGGAATAAAAGACATCCACCTTTCTCTTCTTGAAAATCTGTGGAAGAGAAAAATCCTAAGAGCAAGAGTGAAATACAAGTTTCGAGTGACCAGTGTTGAGTTGGGGGGGGGAACCTTTTTCCCCAAACTGACAAAGATTTTCTGGTAGTGCTTCATAATGTAAAAATAATATAGTATTGGTAACTCTCTCGCTCCTCTCTCTCTCTCTCTCTCATTCTCTCGCTCTCTCTCAACTACTTTCTGGAAAAAGTCATGGACACGTGCTCCTAGTGCCCCATTCCTCCGGTTCCAACATCCTTGAGTGACAAAAGATCAACCGAAAACATTACAGGTTTGAGGTTTGCATGGAGTGGAGGGAGAGAGGTGGCTCGGTGGTTACAGCATTGGACTTCGAATTGAAAGGCCCATGGTTCAATCTACACTGTGGGTAACTGCATTGTGTTCTTGAGCAAGGCACGTCATCGTGATTGTCGACAGTGTACTTGTCGTCAACCAATGCTGATACTGCTTGTGCAGAGTTAGTCCGTTGGGGAATCTGACAGTTGCTAGCCATTGCTCAGTGGTTCTCTCCAGGTACTCCGATTTCCTCCACCGGTAAACTGTCTGACACAATGCACTTTCCTTTGGGAAGATGCGAAACTGTTTTGTGAATCCGAGGGTAGTGAATATTTAGAATATAATGAAAGGCAAACAGAAAACACGTAGCAGAATTTAAATTTTTGGCAGAAAAACAGCCTGTGTACTATTTTGGAAATGACAAACCACTTTACATTGCTAATCGTGAACACAAAACATGGTACACTGAAACTAGCTAAACATTCTGATGTTTAGTTGAAGGGAAAAATAATAGTTACATGTATAAACAAACTTATTGGTTTGATGAAGTGTATGATTGATGGCAAACTTTCAACTTACAGTGCAAGAAAACACCAAATCCAAAACCAAAAATGCTGTAACTATTCCAGCAAACCACAATATGCGAATATCTGGCCATGAGAAATATCAAATCTATCAAATCCTATTTAGATATAAAAAGACAGCAACAAAAACAAATTCCGAATACTTTGAGTACAACAACCACATGTTGCTTCTCACCTAATGTAAATAACACTTCTGCTATTCACAGCACAAATAAAAAGGAAGCGAATAAACGCAGTGTTGTGCATTGAACCTTCTCGTGAAACATTTACGGTGGGAATTTTATCGCCTATTTTTATCGATATTGGCAATGCTGCTGCGATTGCGTTATTAGGTAAATGATGGTTAAAATCAACTGTTTCCCTAATTTGTTAATACACATGGTAAAATATATTTAGACTGAACAAAATATTTAAACCTGGGCTCAGTAGATATGTAGGGCCCAGCGAAGCTTCAAGATTCAATTAGATTTCGAATCTTAAGTAGATATTCAGTTCGATTCGTTTCCCCTCGAATCTTTTTTTATAGTAATATAGCTTGGTATAAGTCATCTTCATCGTCTCACAAAACATACAGTTCAGATTGAAATCGGACATAAATAATGTTGAAATACAAGACAGAGTGTAACTTCTGCTTCATTAACACAAATAACATCTGTACTTATGCCACCAGCCATGGAAATTCCAATATCACTAGTCCCTACCACTTACCACTGTTCAATGCAAATTTAAGGTTTTTAAGCAATGTTTATGATGGACTATGATCCTCACAGAATAATATTCCAACTACATCATCAAGGCATGCCTTCGACGAAGGCATGTCTTGATGATGGAGTTGGATTATTTATCAGTCGGTACATGAGCCATCCCATTCGGAACAAATCAGATTTATAGGACCCCAAACCCCATCTGTCATCTTCCAGATGGCCATGATTCCATTTGATAATTCAAATCGAAAATATGTGATTCGCAGGACCTTATAGATATGGTCGACAAAAGTTTAACAGTGAAGACATGGATGCAGGAAGCATTTCGACCATGAGGAGCACTGCCATAGAAAGGCAACAACACACTGATTTATTATTGGTAGGAATATAATACACAAAGGTACGTTTGGGACTAACGAATCTCCACACAGAGAAAAAATTAAGATTTTGTGGTCTATATTAATAAAAAAAAATGGATCGGTGGAAAAATGTATTCCAAGGATGCGCACATTTCTCTTCTTGAAAATCCATGGAAGAGAAAAATCATAAGAGCGAGATTGAATTACAAGTTTTGGGTGATTACAGCTGGTTCGTGGGGGACATCTTTCCCAGAATGACACTGATTTTTGGATAGTATATTATGGTATTAAATTAATATTGAAGTAGTAATGAACGTCTCTCATCTACAGCCCATGCACACCGAAGGAAGTTTCTCCTGGGGATGTCAGCTATGGCCAAATTACTTGATTTCTTCATGTATAGGGCCTAAGGTTACATTCAGCATCTCATCTGTGGCCATACCATTACCTCAACACAAGTATGAAATCAAGTTTGCCCATAGATTACATCTACGCAATTCAAATTCGAAAACTTCCATCAAGGGTGTCTGTTACCTGTTCTTATTTCACAAGATAAACAAACTTCTTGCTCCAGTTAGACGTGTTCCCACATGGGACAGTTTACTTGAATGTGATCAACTATGAACGAAGCTTCTTACCTGATGTGGTCGTTGTTTTTTGGTTCCGAGCTGCAAAATAACAAGAACAATGTTACTAAGGTAACTCATGCCCCCCCCCCCCCCCCCTTGTGATCTTCACCTTGCAGATGCGGCGGAAACTATTATACGCAACACACCTTCTGACTGTCCTTAACATTTGTGAAAAGTTTAACAATTGTACTATGACTCATTTCTGAATTATGGCCGAGACACGAATATTGACCAATTTTAGGTGTGACCTTGAAATGTGACCTTGACCTTGAAGGTACGAACCCGGTTATGGTGTGTGACACATCCTCCCGTGGTCCTTTATAATTGTGCGAAGTTTGATGACTGTGGCCCTAACCATTTTCGAGTTATTGGCTCGGACACACACACACACACATATGGACACACACACACTTCAATCACTATATGCCACCCGACCTAAGTCTGGGGGCATAAAAATAAAATGGTAATAGTTATTGAGATTATGGGTTAAGAAATCTAAATTTTAGAGTAAATTTCCTTTCTTATTATATCTACTGCAATTGTTTACTACAGGCTTGCACTACAGTGGAAGACCTAACTCGGATAAAATACCGTCTGTTTTAATATTTCCTAAGAGATTTGGGAAAGAAAAGTGGTGTAAAAACACCACGAAAAATAAGCCAAAACTGGGTCGAGTGCCATCGGCGCGCAACCAGTAGGGGACGCTCTTCTCCGAGTACAATTCCATGACTTCCGTTAACCAGTGCGCAAAGCAGTCAACAAATCATTCTTTTGAGTCCGCCAACATAGGAGTTATGTGATCAGCGGGGAGGAAGGATTCTTATCCGAATAAGAAGAAGGGAGGGCCTCCATGTAAACAATTGTGGTAGGTATAATAAGAAAGGAAATTTGCTATCAAATTTAGATTTCTTATCAACCTACCTTACAATTGTTTACTACAGGCTGAACAGACAATAGCATGGAGGGAATCACATAACCAACGCACACATAACTCAATTGCACTGGAACTGTGGACAGAGGAAGAGGTCCCTAGGCCTATCAAACCATAGCATCACAAACATTAGTAAAAGACAATGAGAGATGAGGCATATGGTGATGTGTGACGCACAGACAGAAAGGGCAGTAACAGCACGGAGCTGGAACTGACATTGTAAGAAGCTGAATGGCTGGGATAGACAACAGCCTGAGCAGAAGAAAGAGCCCGTAGAACAAAGGTCCTCTGCCTGCTCCTGCAAGTGTCGATGATAACTGGAGTAATTAGCATTTCTCCAGTAGGCTGCCAGCATAACATCTGGCAACATGACGGAGTTAGTATAAGCCCCAAGTGGTAGACAATGCACGCACCTCGTGGCAGAAAAGCAATTGGTAATATAATACCGTCGCTAGACGAGCGGAAGCTGCAAGAATAGCAAGACAAATCCATTGAGAAATGGATTCAGGAGAGATCTTCTGTCAACCAGGAATAAGAGACAGAAAATCGATCCTACTCTTCCAAATGAACAGAGCAAAGGGTGTTTACCCTCAACACAAGGAAGAGTCCTGATACAGATAGGAGGTGGAGTAGTTTCCAGTACCTGATTCTTGGCCAAAACGGAGCAATCACTGGTAAACATAACACTCGTGGGAGAGCTCCAGAAAAAGGCCGGATCAATCGAGAGGGTGTGACGCTCACTAACCCGTCTGGCTGAGGCAAAAGCCCTCACAAACGCTGTCTTGTCTGTGAGAAAACGGATATCCACCTGGGATAAAGGCTCGAACGGCGCCCCCCCCCCCCCCCCCCCCCAAGTAGAGCAACACCCAAGAAAGATTCCATCTTAGAGTAAGGTGCAAAGTCCTAGGACTTTTCAAAGAAAAGAGCCGAACAAGCTTGGAGAGGAAAGGATTAGTGCCGATACGACGCTGTCCCACATACGAAAAGGTCTCGAAGCATGGACCTGTACCCATTGCTAGAGACCCCCAGATTCGAACATGTACCAGAAACTCCGCAATCTTTGTGATCGAAGGAGTGAGAGAAACAACCGAGTGATCCGCACACTTTCGACAGAAGACCTCCCACTTAGCCGCATAGGCTAAACCAGTGGAGTGCCTCCTTGAAGAAGAAAAGCAACTCCACTGCTTGTCTCGAAAAAAACGCCTCAGAGGAGACAGGACCTGACAAAAGACATGCGCGAAGGCACAATGAAGTCGGGTCGACATGAAACCTCCTCGGGCAACCTTGGCAAAGAAGGTCGCGATGTAGAGGGAGACGTACCGTAATTGCCGCTAACAGAGAGTGGAGCAGATTGATCCACTCCCACTGAAGTGACAGGGATGCGATCAAAATGATTCGACAACTGCAGGTTCGCATCTGGGCTAGTACCTGAGGCAGAATCAGAACCAGCAGGAAGGCGTAGCCGACAAGACCATTCCAAAGGAGGACAGAGCATCCACGGCAAAAGCCAGAGCATCTGGACACGGGGACACAAAAGTGTCCACCTGATGGTTCCAATGAGTCGCAAAGAGATCGATGTGGGGACGACCCCAAAGATCACAAAGAGGCTTGAACACCGCCATGTGGAGCATCCACTCAGTGGAAAAGAACCTGCACCGTCAGGACAGGGAGTCGGCTAGGATGTTCAGACGACCGGGAATGTGACGAACCCCCGCTCCGGCGTTGACATCCTGAGCGAGCAGTAGAAGATCCCGAACCAATTCATACATGGGAATATAGTGCGTGTCAACCTGGTTCCAAGTGTAAACAACCACTGTCGAATTGTCGAACAACTGAAGGACCTGACAATTTGAAAGTCGGGGAAATCCACTGAATTCAGAAGAAGAGCAAGAAGCTCCTTATGGGTGACGTGAAGAGCTGCTAGATCCTGGTCCCATGAAACCGGAAGGAAAAGACCTAGAGGATCCAACGTCACACCCCATCCAAGATCGCTGGCGACTGCCGTCAGAACACGATCAGACGTGGGGGAACTCCTTGCATAATCCACTGAACATCTGTCAGGGGAGCCGGTGACGAGGAAGAGACTCCGGAAACTGAAGCACCAGATCCAGAGGATCGACATTCGGCCTCCAACTACTGAGCAGAAAGTGTTGGAGAGGACTGACATGCAGCCGACCTAGAGGAATGAGATCCGTCACCGAACCGCAGAGACCGAGCAGCCGAGGAAGACTCCTAGCTGTAGTGGATGTGGACTTGGACAGAGTCAGAGCAAAAGCTGCGAGAAACAGAGCCCTTGCTGGGAAACCGCCACCATATCCAGCAGAGTACGGAAGCCCATCCCAGATGACAAAACGACAAAGAAGAGTCCAGGTCCGACTTCTCCCCGTTGACTCTGAACCCTAGCGACATGAGCAGGCTCAACAGTATGACGACATCCAATTCCAGAAAGGCAGCATTGGAATGCCTCTGGACTAGATATGCCGAAGAAGAAGACACCCTGGACTGTGTGCGATGTAAGACTAACACATGCGACATCAGACAGGTGAAGGCCCATTGGACCCAGGTCGAGGCCAAAGGCCATGGCCTTCAACTGGAAAACTTCCTGGAGAATGGAGCGGCAAACCAACCTGAAAGCCTCCATGCTGAACTTAGGAGCAATGATAGAATGGGTCAGGATACTCAGATCAATAACCTGTCTGAGTCGGCCATCCTTCTTCGGCACCAAGAACAGGCGGGAATAAAATCCCACTGAGAGAATGTTTTTGATGACCTCGATCCCCCCCTTTCACAGGAGATTGCCTATCTCCGTGATCAAAAGTTCCCAACGTGTAACGTCGAAAGGGACCTGTGTTGGAAGAGGCACTCTCGACTGAGTGGAATGCCTCAATCTGGGACGAATTCGAGGATGCGTACCCTTACCCTGTAAGTGAGTAGAAGTGGCGGCAGGAGGATCAGCCCTTGGATTTGCAGAGGAAGCAGAAGGGTACTTGTTAGGCTTTGGACGGCCCCTGCCGCCAACAGAAGGCGAAGCAGCAGCTGATCTATGGAATGACATAGGGAGTCATCCCGGACTGTCGCCTCGGAACCATGGAATAGTTGTGCACCGCTGATCGAGGCAGATCGAATAGCAGCGCACTGCCCCTCAAGAAGGGAATGGCTTGTGTCCAGCACAGCGTTCTTGAAAACTAATTCCAAGTTAGCCGTGTTACAGGCATGTGTGTGAGAAGATGCATAAGCGCCTTGGACAGCACGCACAAAAGCCCTGTTCATCGTCAAACTTATCTGGGAGCAGATAAGCAGCAAAGCAGAGACAATGTGTTTGAAGAGAGAAAGCATTCCAGCATCTCTCTCGATAAGCCCAACATGGACTCCAGAGTCTCCATATAAAAAATGGCCGGCTTGGGAGTTGGAGTCCTGATCCAAGACCGTCAAAGTCTGGCAGACTGACAGATTGGCGGAATAGTAGGAACGATAACGAAAAAGTGTCAACCCTGATGAAGAACGACATCTTCACATCCTTGGAACTCAGCTTAGAGTCCAAAGCAGTCAACGCTTCAACCACCTGCACCGACAGGCACGGCCGAAGGCGCCCAGAAGCAGGTTGCTCCACAGGCTGTAGGCGCGCGACCGGTGATCGCGGCCGGGCTGACACTCTTGGCTGGTTTGAGATCTGCAAGGAACCCAATCACAAAGTCAAGAGCTGCTCCCAAGTATGAAGACTGGTGGCTCTCGAGGTCAGGTATATTGGACTCATCCCATGAGTCAGAAGGCACATAGCCCACCATGGGCAAACCAGCCGATGCCTCCCATGGTGTAGGCACACCAGGGGGATCAGAAAGTGCCTGTTTCCAATCCCGGGAGGCAGCGCCACAGGGGGTGCCTGGAAACCACTCTTAGCCTAGCTAGAAGAACGGAAAAGGTTCTTGGACAGAACCTAAGTGAGCAAGGAGAGGGCCTCCCTGAGCTCACTAATTGTGTCGGACGGTTCGACGTGGGAATGAACCGACAAAGTGGCTTCACTCCTGACCCATTTAACCAGCGAAGGGTCAAGGGGTATTGGGGTATGACATACCCCGGGGATCTACAGAGCGGAAACTCAGGAGAGTCGCCACAAATCTCCGCGGGACAGAAGGTCCAAGCTGCACAAAAAGCATTGATCCCGCAAAACTGGCCATGGGACCAGAGTGCCTGGACGGAATTGCCACGGAGCTCATGGTGACCCCACCATGAACATCCGAATCCAATGAGAAAAACTGAGGTACTCGACAGCTGAGAGACCACAGTAGAGGTTTTGGCCGGCAGCCCCCTCCGACTTCGCCAAGTTGAAGTCAGGGAAGGCTGAGGCTGATACCCTACGTCTACACTACCAGACACCTCTGCAGTCACCTGCAGGGTTAAAACTGCTGTGCTCAACGGCCCAGAGGACACAGCAGGGGTTTGGTCGGTGGCCACTTCCGACTTCACCGAGTTGAAGTCAGGGAAGGCTGAAGCCGATACCCCACATCCACACTACAGACATCGCTGCAGACCCCCGAGGCTGGCTGAAACGGTGACCGATGATGTTGTAGATGGAACAGCAGTAGCATCAGATACGATGGGAGCTGTTGAAACTGGTGGAAAGGGGAGAGAGCAACCGCACTCGGCCTCCAAAGGAGGAGTCACAACCCTAGTGACAGCCTCAGATGTCGACTGGAGAGGAAGCATAGTCCCGGAACCAGGCATCTCTTCACCAGACAACTCAACAGCTCCTGCAGTATCCACCACGGTAAAAAACTGCACATTCCCCACGGAGGGGGTATAACTCTCACCAGACTTGGTCACGTTGGGAGGCCCCCGAAACAACAGTGTCACCCCCTGCCCCCCCCCCCCCCCCCCCCCCCATCCCTCCCATGGTGCAGACGTGGTCGTGTCGGAAGGACCCAAAATGACAGCGTTTCCCCTGCCCCCTGCGGGAGGAACGGCCACGAGAACGCACCAAAAGCGAGGGCAAAAGGCATTGCCCTAAAGGAACTGTACTGGACATAACAGAGGGGAGAGCAGTAGAAGAAAAAGGTGAACTCAACAGATACAGAAAGTAGAAGAACACCCCTAACTACGAGAGAAAGGTGGCAGAAAAAGTACCGGCGGGAACACAACAGAACCCAGATGGCCGACAGGGACCCAAAAACAAGAAATTCATCCCTCAACAGAGTGAAGAAATCCTGTCCATACCCTCATAGACACCTAACTCCAATAATAATAATAAAGTTTATCAACCCAAAAATTTTTTATCCGAACCGGTATGCGAAATATGCGCGTGACACGGAAAATATATAAAATATAATGAAAATGTGGTTGAAAATAATAACGAGAATATATAAAACACAGTTCTGTTATTACACGACCCTCTGATCCATAATTCCAATCACAGAAAACCATTATCGACGAGTTGAATTATGACTGTTTCTGAATGCAAAAAAATGGCGTCCTGGTACCATGCCGGACGAAAAAAAGAATGATTTGATGACTGCTTTGCGCACCGGTTAACGGAAGTCGTGGAATTGTACTAGGAGAAGAGCATACCCTACTGGTGCTCGACCCAGATTTGGCTTATTTTTTGTGGTGTTTTTACACCACTTTTCTTTTCCAAATCTTTTGGGAAAGATTACAATAGAGAGTATTTTATCCGAGTTAGGGTCTTCCACTGTTGCGCAAGCCTGTAGTAAACAATTGTAAGGTAGGTTGATAAGAAAACAGTGAAATAATCTGAATGTATTTAACTATTGTTTCAATGTTCCAAAGTGAGTGTTTGGTTATCAAGGTCTGACTAATTACTCTTCTTTCCGGGCTGTCTGTTATTAACCCTTTGAACTCTTGTGGTATCTTCAATGCCAGTTCAATGGCAGCAATTAGAAGAATTCATATTCATTATTTGGGGTAGACTGCTCAGTATCTTCAATGTGCAGCATCAGGGCTGCCTGTTGAAACTAGAGGCTCTATTGAGCCTGTAATCGCTCACCTGGAACTACATATAAAAATGTGATTTCCTATAGGCTTTCCATGGTAACTATGAGATGCAATTGTGGCCATGTTTGCAACATTACATCAACATTACATGAGGATCATTGGTACAAGGAGTCCCAGTATTCAATCAAGTGAAGTTTCAAAACATTTGAATCCATCAAACAGAATCATACAATGTCTCTGGTGGCCATATTTCTCTGGTGGCCACATTTTCCAACCAATGGGAACAAAAAGAGGATCATTTGGAGAGGGCCTCCTATAGACCATTCTTGCCAAGTTTTGGTTCATGTCAGCTCAGTAAGTTCCAGAGAGAAGATGCAAATGTGATTTCCCATAGGTTTTTTTCAAAAGTAACTATAAACCGCAATTGTGGCCATGTTTGCAAAACGACCAACATTAAAATGAGGAACATTGGTGGAGTGTGTCCCAGTTATCAATTATGCAAAGTTTCAAAACATTTGACTCTGTGGTTTCAGAGAAGAAGAGTTTTCAAAACTGACCAATCAGAATCAAAGAATGCTTCTGGCAGCCACGTTTTTCCATCCAGCAGGAATAAAATGTGTAACAGTTGCAGAGAACCTCTCATAGACAACGCCTGCCAAGTCTGGTTCACATTGGCTCAGGACTTTCAGTGAAGATGATGAAACTGTGATTTCCTATAGAGTTTCTATAGTAACTAAAAGCCACAATTGCAGCCATAATTGCAACCCGATGAAGATTAAAATGAGGATCATTGGTAGAGGGGGTTACAGTCATCAGTCACACCAAGTTTTCAAACCAGTTGGCCTTGTAATTTCAAAGAAGATTTTCTTGAAAATGCACACATTTATGAATTCTGTTTCAACAAAAAAAAATTAGTAAAAGAAGATTAAATATTTTGAAAATTACAATTTTTTTAGACAGTATTCTCTTTCAAAATAGCTTTGTATAGGTAAAGGGTCACAGTCAAACACATTTTACTCCAATTTTGTCAAATCTTAAAAGAAATACAATAATTACTGTCATCTAAGCTGACATGATGGGAAGTGAATATAAACAAAAACTTCCCTGGTTTTCCAAACACCTGTCATCAATCAGTATTTTCTGATAAGTAACCTGAGACTAATAATACATATATCAACATACAGTTGCAATTGTTTACAGTACAAGTCAAAATAAGTTGTAGGATAATCCTATAAACTATGTATCTTTCACTTCCTACACTGATACAACCAGAAGCTGATATCATTTTCTGGAAGTTCTCAGTTATAGCTTTCCAGAAAATGTCAGATTCTGATCTTGTCAGTGCAGGAGCAGTTGTTTACTTAGTTTATTGCAGTTTTACTACAGCTTATTTTAACTTGTACTGTATACACAATATTTTGGGTTTTTTTCCCCAGTTCTCGGTGGAGAAAGCTAGAACCAACCCTTACCAGATTTTCAAAAAACAAGTATTTTGCTGACAGTACCGATCTTTCTGAAGACAGGAGAGGCATTGGTTTAAGCATTAGAATGTAGCCTCTGGTGGCCACATATTTCCATCCTCTCATAGACCATTCATGCGAAGTTTGGTTGTGTGAGCTCAGTAGTTCCAGAGAAGAAGATGAAAATGTGATTTCCCATAGTGTTTCTATAGTAACTATAAGCTGCAATTACGGCCATGCTTACAACCTTGAATGAGGATCATTGGGAGAGGGTGTCCCAGTCATCACTTATGTGAAGTATCAAAACATTTGGCCTGGCAGTTTCAGAGGAGAAGATTTTTGAAAATCCACCAATCAGAATCAAAGAATGCCTCTGATGGCCATGATTTTCAACCCACGGGAACAAAATGAGGATCGTTTGTAGAGGCTCTCCCACAGACCATCCCTGCCAAGTTTGGTTCACCTTTTAGGCCAAGTGAGCTAAAAACGAATTGGTCTACCCCTCACATTTACTGAACAGCCATCCTATATAATGACGTTGTGGCATATCATTATCTGGCCAGAAAAGCAGCCGCTTGTGTTCAAAGGGTTAAGTTCATATACATGTACATCGTAATGTGACAGTCTGCCAGGCGCACTGTGTAACAATATCTCCCCAACACAAAACACACAGAAAGTATCGGTCTTTTATCCAGAACATATCATGATCGGAAAACAGAATTAAAACATAAGGTAAAACAAATACAATGAACCATTTGATTACCTAAGAAATTGTGTTTACCTGTGTGTCCAACATGGCCGCCAACATCCAACTAAAAATATTGTGATGCATGAAAAGATAATTCTGACTCTCTTAATCATTTAACCTGAAGCCCCGAATGTTATCACCTGATAAACCACTGTACACGGTGAAATTGGAGATTCTGTCATGCATATGTGGAGAGATTTAGTGATAATTTAATTCATTAGCCCTGCAGGGATGTCGAATTAAATTAGCATTGATCCGTCAGTTCAGTTAAGTGTTTATTGCATTTCGATACATTAACCATTTGAATCTGAGAACCCTTTTTCAGCCAAAGAACATGATACGTCATAATTTCATTAAGTGGGATTGGTGCTAAGTGAGTGTGTGGCATAGAGCAATAAATATTTTCAAAGTGCAGCCCTTAGGCTGTATGTTGAATATATTAATTGGTCGACCCCAAATAATGAACATGGACCATTCCAATTGCTGCCATTGAACTGGCTTGGAAGATACCATAGGGTTCAAATGTTTAAACGCTGACACTCTGAGTGAGGAGTTTCGTGGTGGGTCAGTTTATACAGATGGGTCTGTTGATGAGGAACTATTGTTACAACTAAAGTGAAAAAGGTTGTATACGATAGATACTAGGTTTTGATGTCGCAAAGTAAGTTCCAAAAGTAATCCAACGAAGCACAAACCTTGGCTGAGTCGACCTATCCATAGAGCAGGTCAATAAAGAGGTTAAGATGTAGGTGTGTTTAGTAGTATTATATCATTTAATTTAAAGCGTATGGAGTGAAATATAATTGTTAAGTTTTCGGAATTCCATCACCAATACAAATTTGAAATCAAAAAAGAACATTCAACATTTTTAAAGAAGTACAAAAAATGTTTATGAAGTTAGGTAGCTGTATCTTTTATACATATAGGGTTACGAGAATCCGAGGACAGCATTTTTTCGAATCTTAAGTAGAAATCTGGTTCAATTCAAAATCAGCTGACAGATTCGTTTCCTCAGTAAATAATGTTGAAATACAAGAAGGAGTGTAACTTCTGCTTCATAAACCATAAATAGCATCTGTACTTATGCCACCAGCCATGCTAATTCCAGTATACATGTATACATGTAACTAGTCCCTACCACTGTTAAATACAAATTTAAGGTTTCCAAGCAATGATGACGATGAACTATAATCCTTACAGAAGAATATTCTAACTACATCATCCAGGCATCGATGAGGGCATACCTTGATGATGTAGTTGGATTATTTTATTAGTTTGGATTTGAAACATCCCAGTCGGAACAAATCAGATGCATAGGACCCCAAACGCTTCACGACTCCATTGATTCCATTCGAGCTTCCATTCGATTTCGAATAATAGACATGATTCAATTCAAAATTCGATTTGAACTAGAGATACTGTGAGCAAGCTCCCAAAGTGATACCCCTCACGCCTCAGTTGTAGCCTTTTTGGTACATTAATTTGTGTTAAGATGATGTAGCAATTGAAATGTATAAGTTAGATTATCTCCCCTTGGAAATGTCAGAACAGAATTATATTGCTTCATGCACATCTTCATATGAAATTCTCTCATCTACAGCCCATGTACACTGAAGTAAGTTTCTCCTGGGGATGTCAGCTATGGCCAAATTACTTGATTTGTTCATGTATAGGGCCTAAGGTTACATTCAGCATCTCATCTGTGGCCATACCATTACCTCAACACAAGTATGAAATCAAGTTTGCCCATAGATTACATCTACGCAATTCAAATTCGAAAACTTCCATCAAGGGTGTCTGTTACCTGTTCCTATTTAACCAGGAAAACAAACTTCTTGCTCCACTTACCGGTTTTCCCACATGGGACAGTTTACTTGAATGTGATCAACTATGAACAAAGCTTCTTACCTGATGTGGTCGTTGTTCGTTGGGCCTGAGCTGCAAAATCAAAATAAAAGGGTAATGTAACAGTCTGTCAGGCACATTGCATAACAACATCTCCACAACACAAAACACACAGAAAGTATCGGTCTTTTATCCAGAACATTTCGTGATCGGAAAAAGGAATTGAAACATAAGGTAAAACAAATACAATGAACCATTTGATTACATAAGAAATTTTGTTTACTTGTGTGTGCAACATGGCCGCCAACATCCAACTAAAAGTATTATGATGCATGAAAAGATCATTCTGACTCTTTTAATCATTTAGCCTGATGCCCCGAATGTTATCATCTAATAAACCACTGTACACAGTGAAAATTATAAATTTCAAGTAATTTGTATATTTTTATACTTACCAATGGCCTAGACTAGCTGCTGCTAACTCAAAGTTATCAAGGGCCAAACACAAATTTTGATCCCCTCACCCCCTAATCCCCCAAATTTGCTTGCAAAACCGAAAATTAAAAGTCCTATTTGGCCCTCCATACATTCGCTATGGGAGTTATGCCCCCTATGGAGCCCCAAATGGGCATGTCCATTTCATTTGAACAAACTTCAATTGGCATATGGTAATGAACATCCATACCAAGTTTCGAGCAAATCGACCTAGCGGTTTCAGAGGAGAAGTCGTTTGAAAAATGTTCACGATGCCGGACAAGAGATAAGTTTAGCTACCTTCGGTGAGCTAATGAAGCACCGGGTAGAATCTGGTGTTTCATTAATTAAAATTGCTGATAATGATTTTTATTACCTGGAATACACATGCGTGGACATCACTGCCACGTGTGGATTATGACCTGTCCATGGCGACTGTACTGTACAAATCTTTTTTTTCGGATTTGAACACAGGTACGCCGCACAAGTTGTGACATCGAAAGAAAAATTATATCTGATAGCATTTTTTAATCAATGCTGACGTGCTACCGTAATGGTATATAAATATTAGACCACACAAAGTAGATGTTCTGTTTCTCAGGCCAAGTTTTGTGAAATTGCATGCGGGAGGGCGGTTTTCTATTTTCTATTTTATTTTTGTAAATACTTCTTTTGTCATCAGAAGTTCATATTCTTGGTTTATTTTATGTTTTAGGCCTCATAATCTACAGAATAGCAAGGGTGGTGGTGTATTTCGTCCCTTGGATGCAACAAGGCTTTGCAATGCTAAAGCATTGCAAAGCCTTGTTGCACTCAAGGG
Source organism: Pictodentalium vernedei (assembly GCA_031216915.1). Classification (NCBI taxonomy): domain Eukaryota; kingdom Metazoa; phylum Mollusca; class Scaphopoda; order Dentaliida; family Dentaliidae; genus Pictodentalium; species Pictodentalium vernedei. The sequence goes on from CM062294.1 coordinate 234,061,245, forward strand.
ACAAATTTATCAATTTTATTAACTTATGTAAAATATCAAACATAAACCATTTAATTTTTATTTTTTCAAGTTTGCATTGGTCATAAAAAGAGAGCATGCGGCAGTGAAAAGGACCATGCAGGAGGGCCTGAGAAACAGATTTTTAATTTTATTAAATCCTAATAAGGTTCACAACTCGCTTTTCGAAAACGAAAGCATTCATCTTCTTTATACCCCACTCAATCCAGTGTCAGTGGAAAGGGGGGAGAATAAGCTTTACAATGGTGTATTACATGACCATTGGGTGTTCTTGAGTTGTTCATAATAACTGGGAGAAGTCACAGAAAAGGCTGAAAAACAGTCGGACAAGATGCTGTTCAGTGGAAATTGGGTTACGAGCGTCATTTCTCCAATTTATTATAAAAAATTGAGGTCCCATTGTCTATGGAGGGCAGATTCAAATATTAACCATGTACCTTTATCAGGTACTAATCTTGGATCCATATTCATTCATTTCTGGTGTTCACATTTATCTTTTATACATTTTTTAGTCTTATTTTGAAAACTCATCTCGCTGTCGGCAGCCATAGATGCAACAAGATGCTCACAAAAAATCCCTATTCTCCACTTGGCTACTATTTATGCCGAGAAAATCATAGATGAAAAGAAGCTAATGGGAGAATGGGGATGTTGAGCTCGTTGAGCTCTGTCAAACAAAAAGTGAGTGGATTGATTAAAGTCCAAGCTACATTATGAAAACATTTTGTAGCTTGAAATTTGGGTATTGATTCTTGTAATCAGTCAAGGAATTACACCAACATTTATTGAATTCCCACATTTATAGACACTGTTGGCCTTAATACATCCAATATATGCATTTAATCTGCAATATCTTGATGAGCTCTGTCAAACAAGATATAACAGAAAAATGTTCAGTTCATTTCTATAAAATAGGAAAATGTCCCAATTCCTGTTAATTGTATTCTCCAGATGATTTAATATTTTTCACTGGTCAATAGGATATTCAAATAGGGGGAGTCCAATGTACAAGGAATAAATAAATTACTTGTCAAATTTACTATGTTGACAAGATTTTCTCTGATTTTGCAAAGTTGTTGCGATGGGATGTGGCCCACATAAACCCTGACAAACATTTTCAACTATAGAGTTGGGGCAACACTTTGGTGGAAAAAAGAATGTACTTTTTGAAGTGGATCCCAAAACTGCAGAAAACGCATGTCTGTATTTTTTTCTCGACTTTCCCAGACTGCATAGATATGCAATGTTTTCTTGATAAACCCATAATCCCCAGTCGCGAACTCCAGTCCTTGCTAACAAAAGTAAATTTAGGATGTACTCTAGGATGAACAGTTCTCTGAATTTTACTGATTCGTGCTCAACTCCTGCACAATAAAAGTGAAAAAACGATAGTCATTCAAGTAAAGATTGTAGCTCACTAACATAGCGAAACAATCTGTCTCTATTGATCCATTGTTGAAGTAGGGTTTGGTTGCCAAGGTAGGTCCAACATAATTAACCCTTTGCCCAACATAACGACCAAAACTGGCCAGCGCTATTCTTAATAATCGCCAATTAATTTTCATTATATTTTCATTTTTGTCTCAAAAACATAGGTTGTGATCCCTCCTTGGAATGAGCTCATCCAGCTCGTTCCAATGAGGGGTATGCTTTTGAGACAACAAAGGAAAAAAATAAGTTATTGAAGAATTTTGTTTTACAAGTGTCATCACAATAAGCTGTATAAACAGTGGCCCTTGTGTCTTAGTGGCATGGTAGGAATATATACCCAAAGGGATGTTTGGGCCTAACAAATCTCTACACTGAGAAAAATTAACATTTTTGTTTCTATATTAATAAAATTTTGGTCCGGTGGAGAAGTTTGTTACACATGGAATAAAAGACATCCACCTTTCTCTTCTTGAAAATCTGTGGAAGAGAAAAATCCTAAGAGCAAGAGTGAAATACAAGTTTCGAGTGACCAGAGTTGAGTTGGGGGGACCTTTTTCCCCAAACTGACAAAGATTTTCTGGTAGTGCTTCATAATGTAAAAATAATATACTATTGGTAACTCTCTCTCTCCTCTCTCTCTCTTTCTCTTGCTCTCTCTCAACTACTTTCTGGAAAAAGTCATGGACACGTGCTCCTAGTGGCCCATTCCTCCGGTTCCAACATCCTTGAGTGACAAAAGATCAACCGAAAACATTACAGGTTTGAGGTTTGCGTGGAGTGGAGGGAGAGAGGTGGCACAGTGGTTACAGCATTGGACTTCGAATCGAAAGGCCCATGGTTCAATCTGCACTGTGGGTAACTGCATGGTGTCCTTGAGCAAGGCACGTCATCGCGATTGCCCATGTGGGGGCACAGTGGCGTAGTGCACTAAGGCGTACTGAATGTCGACAGTGTACTTGTCGTCAACCAATGCTGACACTGCTTGTGCAGAGTTAGTCCATTGGGGAATCTGACAGTTGCTAGCCATTGCTCAGTGGTTCTCTCCAGGTACTCCGATTTCCTCCACCGGTAAACTGTCCGACACAATGCACTTTCCTTTGGGAAGATGCGAAGCTGTTTTGTGAATCCGAGGGTAGTGAATATTTAGAATATAATGAAAGGCAAATAGAAAACACGTAGCAGAATTTAAATTGTTTGCAGAAAAACAGCCTGTGTACTATTTTGGAAATGACAAACCACTTTACATTGCTAATCGTGAACACAAAACATGGTACACTGAAACTAGCTAAACATTGTGATGTTTAGTTGAAGGGAAAAATAATAGTTACATGTATAAATAAACTTATTGGTTTGATGAAGTGTATGATTGATGGCAAACTTTCAACTTACAGTGCAAGAAAACACCAAATCCAAAACCAAGAATGCTGTAACTATTCCAGCAAACCACAATATGCGAATATCTGGCCATGAGAATATCAAATCTATCAAAACCTATTTAGATATAAAAAGACAGCAACAAAATCAAATTCCGAATACTTTGAGTACAACAACCACATGTTGCTTCTCACCTAATGTAAATAACACTTCTGCTATTCACAGCACAAATAAAAAGGATGCCAATAAATGCAGTGTTGTGCATTGAACCTTCTCGTGAAACATTTACGGTGGGAATTTTATCGCCTATTTTTATCGATATTGGCAATGCTGCTGCGATTGCGTTATTAGGTAAATGATGGTTAAAATCAACTGTTTCCCTAATTTGTTAATACACATGGTAAAATATATTTAGACTGAACAAAATATTTAAACCTGGGCTCAGGGCCAGCGAAGCTTCAAGATTCAATTAGATTTCGAATCTTAAGGAGATATTCAGTTCGATTCGAAATAGGCTGTCCGATTCGTTTCCCCTCGAATCTTTTTTATAGTAATACAGCTTGGTATAAGTCATCTTCATTGTCTCACAAAACATACAGTTCTGATTGAAATCGAACATAAATAATGTTGAAATACAAGACAGAGTGTAACTTCTGCTTCATTAACACAAATAACATCTGTACTTATGCCACCAGCCATGGAAATTCCAATATCGCTAGTCCCTTCCATTTACCACTGTTAAATGCAAATTTAAGGTTTTTAAGCAATGTTTATGATGGACTATGATCCTCACAGAATAATATTCCAACCACGTCATCAAGGCATGCCTTCAATGAAGGCATGTCTTGATGATGTAGTTGGATTATTTATCAGTCGGCACCTGAGCCAACCCACTCGGAACAAATCAGATTTATAGGACCCCAAACTCCATCTGTCATCTTCAAGATGCCCATGATTCCATTTGATAATTAGAATCGAAAATGTGTGATTCGCAGGACCTTATAGATATGGTCTACAAGAGTTTAATAGTGAAGACGTGGATGCAGGAAGCATTTCGACCATGAGGAGCACTGCCATAGAAAGGCAACAACACACTGATTTATTATTGGTAGGAATATAATACACAAAGGTACTTTTGGGCCTAACGAATCTCCACACAGAGAAAAAATTAACATTTTTGGGTCTATATTAATAAAAAATTTGGATCGGTGGAAAAGTTAAAAAATTTATAGTAATTTATATATTTTTTATACTTACCAATGACCCAGACTTAGCTGGTGCTAACTCTTAAATTCTAGGGCCAAACACAAATTTTACCCCCCAATCCCCAAAATTTGCATCTAAAACCGAAAATTACATGTCCTATATGGTCCTCCATACCTTTCCTCCACTGCGCATGCGCAGTGTCAAGGTCTCGAAATTGGCGCCAAAAGTCATTCTTACAAGCAGTGCCTGGAAAAGCATTATGTACTCAGCGGGGAGCTATGAGTTCCCAACTCATGGGAGGGCCATCCCCGTCTGGGTCATTGGTAAGTATAAAAAATATATAAATTACTATAAATTTTTTAACATTTTTATACTGTACCAATGACCCAGACTTAGCTGAATAGTAAAAAGGTTGGAAGGCCTAGGACATAAAGCAATCCAATAACTCAACTATATATATACAAAATTATCCCCTCAAGGAGAAAGGAGAAATAGGCTTTACATGTATCTTTCTATTCTGCATCAAAACGAGAAAGACACAACACCATTCTGTACTTGAGCATAATAACATCACTGATGTCTATTAACCTCCAGTATAATCCATTATGGTAATTATTTTTAAAGGAAAGCCGATAAATAAAGTAGTCCAGATAAATGAGACTCTTAAATTCATTAAAAGTGACCGATAATTGTATATTAACGTCTGCATGATATGTGACATATACAAATACTACACACCGAGGTACACTTAAAAATATTACATGGATGAGTAAAAAAATTATCTTTACACTTTAAAAATCATCCCGGTACCGACTAGAATTACTGACTCTAGGGGAGGTATTCCCTTGCTTTTCACTATAAAGCAGGTGACCTAAGGGAACACCCGCCCCCCCCCCCCCCTTCCCCTTGCCCTGGGTCAAATACCCCAGAGCGAAGAGGGCGGCAGCACAGAGTCACTGCCGGAACCAAAAGCCTACACAACTATAGTTGCAACTGTTTAGTGGACGACATTCTGAGCAACAGATAACGAACCTAAACAATGCCGGTCTCTAGAAATGGACTCAATATTTCTGAGGTGTAAATTCGTGCAAGTGAAAGGCTAAAACCAATATGCAGCCGTCATTAGAACTGTAATAGCAACGCTATTGGCATAAGCCTCTGAAATAGAAAGAACTCTTACTTCAAGAGCTAAAATCTTAATCGCAGACTGCTGTGTTGAAGATATTATCATAAGCAGTACTGAAAGCTAATAGAATTCATCTAGCTATAGAATGGACTAAAATGTGGAGGAAGCTTCCACAGCATAAGCCACAACAGACACCTGAATAGATTAATGCATGGTCTTTGTGGAGACAGAGGTGCTACCAACAGAATTGCATTGAGATTATTTAACTTAAGCAATATCTGCTGAAGCAACGGCGCTGGAGGATACCCATATCCTATTATTCCGTCTCGCGAGATGGATAGAGCGGCAACTGCAAACACTCGAGGATTCGAACATGTTGACACATACACTTGCAACTGATTGTTGAGATGCGTCGCAAAAAAGTCCATCATTGGCCGCTCTCATAGGTAGCAAAGCTGATATAAATACTCGTTGTTAAAAGTCCATTTGACTGTAACAAGCGGCCCTTTCGTGAAAGGGAGTCCGCTAATACGTTCAGACGACCCGGAATACGACGGACCGATAGGAGAACTTGATGTTCTAGTACCAACAGAAGGATTCATTCCGTTACAGTGAATAACAGAATGGAATGAGTACCTCCCTAGTTCCGAAAATATGCTTATACCGTTGAATTGTCGGACAGAATTGCCTGTGGGCATTCTGGATGACATTCATGCAATGACGTAACATAAGGCAAAATAACATCAATTCCTGATGTTTATGTGCTTGATTAGGAACTACGAACCCTGGCACTAAAAAACCATTGGGCTCAATGTTGGGTCCCAACCTATTTAACTGGCATCCGTCAAAACTGTAAAACTCGGATCCAGCAACTGCAGTGGAAGTTATTTCCCTGAATAAACCACTGGATATCTGCCCAAGTCTGAATCTGTTTCACTTGACTTACAAGAGGATGTACGTAACGAGCGAAAGAATCTTCACCCTCCAACTCTGTTCCTTTTGAGTCAAAAAGATTTGGAGAGGACAAGTGCGTAGCCGCCCCATTGGAATAAAATCCCCGGCAGCTCCACACAACCCTATCAGTCTGATGAAGTCTCTCGCTGTAACTTTGTCTGAGTGAAGACAATAGCGAGCGTAACAACTGATTAATTTCGCTCTGGTTAACGGCAGACGAACGAGATTGTTGATTCCCAAGTGGGCGAATGACTTGGACGGCACCAGATCCGACTTCTCCTCGTTTATTATAAAACCGAGACGTCGGAGTAATAGAAGCAGATTCTGCATATCGTTCTGAAGCGTTAACTCGTTGCCGTACCTCTGAAGAATGTCGTCCAGGTAGGCCGACGTTACCGCAGACGAATGAGCTCGGAAATGTATCATTACCGAGTCCATTAATCGCTCGGAACTGATATACAACTCCTAGGACTGAGAAGCGTAGATACTTTCTGAATGTCAGATGTACCATGACGTGAATGTACGCATCCTTGAGATCTATGCTTGTTGTATAGTCGTTCACCCAAATACTCGCTCTGACTGATCGAATTGTCTCCATATAGAACTTCGGAGCGATGATCAGCTTGTTTATCCAGCTCAGATCTATGACTGGACGGAACGAGCCGTCTGGTTTCGGAACAAGAAACAGATGGCTGTAGAAACCCGGTGATTCCTGGTCTTCTACGACCTCTACCGCGTTCTTCTCCAGAAGAGACTGTACTTCTGATAGAAGAGCGTCTCTTCTGATTTGGCGGAAGCTGAGTCCATTTTGGACTTCGAGTTAATGGAGGCTTTCGTTTGAAGGATATTCTTAATCCTTCCGAAATTACCCCTCGAACCCAGGGGTCGTCCGTAATTGATGCCCAATTGTTTATAAAACTCGACAATCTTCTGCCTATCGGAACACGATAGACGTTCATACCATCACCTCCTGGACCTGCGAGGCTTGCGGAAGGAGAAATTACGTCCTCCACGACCCGCACCTCGCCCCGTCGACCTAGGGACGTCTGACCGCTTATCTCGGCCAGAATAACGTCCCCCACGCGAGTCGCTGCCTTGACGGTCTCTAGAATAAGACCTAGAGGACGCATAGGAACCTCTATAGGAACTTCTCTTCGGCGTACTTGTCCCAGAAGTGCCTGTCTTACTCTTTTCTGCTGTATCCGACTTTTTAGAAGCGGATTTGAATAGCAGAGAACCCGAAGCTTTCTTCGTTATCTGATCATAGATTGCTGAAAGCTTGCCGACGAAGAGAAGCTCTCCGGAGACCGAAGCGACTCTGAGAGAGTTTTTCACCTTACCATCCACGCGCGTGGATGTAGCTAGGGCCGCGTCACGTCTAACCAACTCCAGGTTTGCCACTGAAATGGCAGAGTTATACGTGGAATAAGCTATTGCCCTTGAAAGAACTCTTAAGGAAGATAGTATATCCTGGAATTCTTTCCCTTCAAGGCGTAATGAAAACGCTTTAGTAAGGTGATCTGCGTACGATAATGCATCTAAGATAACTCTGTTAGACATTATTGTCGTTTCCAACATCGCGGCTGAGATTGACATAGACGACGGTATAGATCATTCTAGATTTTCGGCCTGATCGTCTAGACGCAGAGGAACTCTCAGTATGCCCTGTCCTGCCGTTTCGAAATTATTCCTTGAATTGATGAAAGGCAGATGTAGAGCATTCGCCGATAAGAAACCTGACTTGCTCATTTTGGTAGCAAGCTTATATATAGCGTCCTACAATAGTTCAAATGTTCTTGTGACATTATTGGACTGTGTCGGAAACTCAGGGACGATGTCCCTAAACCGATAAAATTATTCCATGTCCAGTGACGCTAACAGTTTCTTATCCGGCATCGCAGCCTTTTGGTCCGACAGACCAACTTCTGAAAGATAATGCCGGATGATATCTACGGCAACTTTATGTTGTTCCGAAAGGGAAAAAACCAACTCCTCGGTATCCCTTTGCCATCCTGTCGGACCACTTGAAATTCTCGGTCGTCCGTACCTGATGCTTCAGTGGAGCGCACCGACCCAGCGTCGTCGGATAAATCCTGATCCGACAGAGATTCTGTCATCTGCTGGGATGCTGCGATAATTTGTGCTATTTGTAATAGCACGTCCGTTACGGAGACCTGTGGAGCAGCGGTCTTACGTTACTTAGCCGCTGAAAGCTCCCTGAACGTTAACTCCTGCATATTTCTTATGCGGACGTCCGGAGTCTATAGGCCTCGTATTCCTGACTACCGGATGGCATGACCTGGTCGCCGTGAAATCCTTGGTAGGCGAGACTGGCTAGGTAACAGTGGTCACGTAGTCAAGGTGCAGTCGTGTGTGCTGCCGTGAGGATGAGGAAGCCTATCAAACCATAGCATCACAAACATTAGTAAAAGACAATGAGAGATGAGGCATATGGTGATGTGTGATGCACGGTCAGAAAGGGCAGTAACAGCACGGAGCTGGAACTGACATTGTAAGAAGCCGAATGGCTGGGATAGACAACAGCCTGAGCAGAAGAAAGGGCCCGTAGGACAAAAGTCCTCTGTCTGCTCCTGCAACTGTTGCAGATAAGTGGAGAAAATAGCAATTCTCCAGTAGGCTGCCAGCATAACATCCGGCAAAATGACAGAGTTAGTATAAGCCCCAAGAGGTTGACAATGCACGCACCACGTGGCAGAAAAACGATTGGTAATAGTCGCAGTCGCTAGACGAGCGGAAGCTGCACGAATAGCAAGACAAATCCATTGAGAAATGGATTCAGGAGAGATCTTCTGTCGACCAGGAATAAGAGACAGAAAATCGATCCTACTCTTCCAAATGAACAGAGCAAAGGGTGTTTACCTTCAACAGAAGGAAGAGTCCTGATACAGATAGGAGGCGGAGTAGTTTCCGGTACCTGATTCTTGGCCAGAACGGAGCAATCACTGGTAAACATAACACTCGTGGGAGAGCTCCAGAAAAAGGCCGGGTCAACCGAGAGGGCGTGAAGCTCACTAACCCGTCTGGCTGAGGCAAAAGCCATCAGTAAAGCTGTCTTGTATGTGAGAAAATGCATATCCACCTGGGATAAAGGCTCGAACGGCGCCCCTCCCCCCTCCCCCCCCCAAGTAGAGCAGCACACAAGAAAGATTCCATCTTAGAGTAAGGTGCAAAGTCTTAGGCCTTTTCAAAGAAAAGAGCCGAACAAGCTTGGAGAGGCAAGGATTAGTGCCGATATGTCGCTGTCCCACATACGAAAAGGTCTCGAAGCACGGACCTGTACCCATTGCTGGAGACCCCCAGAATCAAACATATACCAGAATCTCCGCAATCTGTGTGATCGAAGGAGTGACAGAAGGAGTGATCCGCACACTTTCGACAGAAGACCTCCTACTTAGCCGCATAGCTAAACCAGTGGAGTGCGTCCTTGAAGAAGAAAAGCAACTCCACTGCTCGTCTCGAAAAAAATGCAAAAAGACATGCGTGAAGGCACAATGAAGTCGGATCGACATGAAACCTCCTCGGGCGACCTTGGCAAAGAAGGTCGCGATGTAGAGGGAGACGTGCCGGAATTGCTGCTAACAGAGAGCGAGCAGATTGATCCACACCCAATGAAGCGACAGGGGTGCGATTGGAATGATTCGACAACTGCAGGTTCGTATCTGGGCTAGTACCTGAGGCAGAATCGGAACCAGCAGGAAGGCGTAGCCAACAAGACCATTCCAAAGGAATACAGAGCATCCACGGCAAAAGCCAGAGCATCTGGACACAGGGTCACTAAAGTGTCCACCTGATGGTTCCAATGAGTCGCAAAGAGATCGATGTGGGGATGACCCCAGAGATCGCAAAGAGACTGGAACACCGCCATGTGGAGCATCTACTCGGTGGAAAAGAACCTGCCCCGTCGGGACAGGGAGTCGGCTAGGATGTTCAGACGACTGGGAATGTGACGAATCACCGCTCCGGCATTGACATCCTGAGCGAGCAGTAGAAGATCCCGAACCAATTCATACATGGTCGCCCTGGTTCCAAATGTAAACAACCACTGTCGAATTGTCGAACAACCGAAGGACCTGACAATTTGAAAGGCGGGAAATCCACTGCCGGAAATTCAGAAGAAGAGCAAGAAGCTCCTTCTGGGTGACGTGAAGAGTTGCTAGATCCTGGTCCCATGACCTGGGAAGGAGAAGACCTAGAGGATCGCTGGCGACTGCCGTCAGAACACGATCGGACGTGGGGAAGTCCAATGGAACTCCTTGCATAATCCACTGAACATCTGTCAGGGGAGCCTGTGATGAGGAAGAGACTCCGGAAGCACCAGATCCAGAGGATCGACATTCGGCCTCCAACGACTGAGCAGCAAGTGTTAGAGAGGTCTGACATGCAGCCGTCCTAGAGGAATGAGATCCGTCACCGAATCGCAGAGACCAAGCAGCCCGGGAAGACTCCGAGCTGTAGCGGACGTGGACTTGGACAGAGTCAGGACAAAATCTGAGAGAATCAGAGCCTTTGCCCGGGAACCTGCCACCATATCCAGCTGAGTACGGAAGCCCATCCCAAATAACAAAACGACGGAGAAGGGACCAGGTCTGACTTCTCCCCGTTGACTCTGAACCCTAGTGACATGAGCAGGCTCAATAGTATGTCGACATCCCACTCCAGAAAGGCAGCATTGGAATGCCTCTGGAGGATATCGACTAGATATGCCAAAGAAGACACCCTGGACTGTGTGCGATGTAAGACTAACACATGCGACATCAGACAGGTGAAGGCCCATTGGACCAAGGTCAAGGCCAAAGGCCATGGCCTTCAACTGGAAAACTTCCTGGAGAATGGAGCGGCGAAACGACCTGAAAGCCTCCATGCTGAACTTAGGAGCAATGATAGACTGGGTCAGGATACTCAGATCAATAACCTGTCTCAGCCGGCCGTCCTTCTTTGGCACCAAGAACAGGCGGGAAAAAAATCCCACTGAGAGAATGTTTTTGATGACCTTGATCGCCTCCTTTCACAGGAGATTGCCTACCTCCATGAACAAAAGTTCCCAACGTGTAACGTTGAAAGGGACTTGTGATGGAAGAGGCACTCTCGACTGATTGGAATGCCTCAACCTGGGATGAATTTGAGGTGACTACTGCCAACATCTACCCTTACCCTGTGAGTGAGTAGAAGTGGAGGCAGGAGGATCAGCCCTTGGCTTCGAATAGGAAGCAGAAGGGTACTTGTTAGGCTTTGGACAGCCCCTGCGGCCAACAGAAGGCTGATCAAGCTGACGAAGCAGCAGCTGATCTATGGAATGACATAGGGAGTTATCCCGGACAGTCGCCACGGAACCATGGAATAGTTGTGGACCTGCCGATCGAGGAAGATCGTAGAGCAGCGCACTGCCCCTCAAGTAGGGAATGGCTTGTGTCCAACACAGAGTCCCTGCAAACTAATTCCAAGTTAGCCGTGTTACAGGCATGTGTGTGAGAAGATGCATGAGCGCCTTGGACAGCACACACAAAAACCCTGTTCGTTGACAAACTTATCTGGGAGCAGATAAACAGCAAAGCAGAGACAACGTGATCGAAGAGAGAAAGCATTCCAGCATCTCTCTCGATAAGACCAACATGGACTCCAGAGTCTCCATATGAAAAATGGCTGGCTTGGGAGTTGGAATCCTGATCCAAGACTGTCAAAGTCTGGCAGATTGGTGGAATCGTAGGAACGATAACGCACCAGAGGCAAAAAAGTGTCAACCCTGATGAAGAACGACATCTTCACATCCTTGGAACTCAGCTTACAGTCCAAAGCAGTAAACACTTCAACCACCTGTACAGACAGGCACAGTCGAAGCCACCCAGAAGCAGGTTGCTCCACAGGCTGTAGGCGCGCGACCAATGATCGTGGCCGGGCTGACACTGATGGCTGGTTTGACAGTTTGAGATCTGGAAGGAACCCTAACACAAAGTCAAGAGCTGCTCCCAAGTCAGAAGACTGTTGGCTCTCGACGTCGGGTATGTCGGACTCATCCCATGAGTCGGAAGACACATAGCCCATCATGGGCAAACCAACCGATGCCTCCCATGGTGTAGGTACACCAGGGGGATCAGAAAGCGACCTGTTTCCAATCCCGGGAGGCAGCGCCACAGGGGGCGCCTGGAAACCACTCGTAGCCTTGCTGGAAGAACGGAAAAGGTTCTTGGACAGAACCTAAGTGAGCAAGGAGAGGGCCTGCCTGAGCTCACTGACTGTGTCAGATGGTTTGACAGGGGAACAAACCGACAAAGTGGCTTCACTCCTGACCCATTTAACCAGCGAAGGGTCACGGTCCTCAAAAACACTCGACGCGGGGCGACGGGCTGCAGCCGAAACATCTGAAGGCAGATGTGTATTGGGGTATGACATACCCTGAGGATCTACAGAGCGGAAACTCAGGAGAGTCGCCGCGAACCTCTGCGGGACAGAAGGTCCAGAATGCACAAAAAGCGTTGGTCCCGCAAAACCGGCCATGGGACCAGAGTGCGTGGACGGAAACGCCACGGAGCTCATGGTGACCCCACCATGAATATCCGAATCCAATGAGAAAAACTGAGGTACTCAACGGCTGAGAGACCACAGTAGAGGGTTCGGCCGGCAGCCCCTTCCAACTTCGCCAAGTTGAAGTCAGGGAAGGCTGAGGCCGATACCCCATGTCTACACTACCAGACATCTCTGCAGACCCCTGCAGGGATAAAACTGCTGTGCTCACCGGCTGAAAGGACACAGCAGGGGGTTCGGTCGGCAGCCACTTCCAACTTCGCCAAGTTGAAGTCAGGGAAGGCTGAGGCCGATACCCCACATCCATACTACAGACATCGCTGCAGAATCCTGAGGCCGGCTGAAACGGTGACCGATGACATTGTAGATGGAACAGCAGTAGCTGCAGATATGATGGGAGCTGTTGAAACTGGTGGAAAGGGGAGAGAGCAACCGCACTCGGCCTCCAAAGGAGGAGTCACAACCCTAGTGACAGCCTCAGATGTCGACTGGAGAGGAAGCATAGTCTCCGGAACCAGGCATCTCTTCAACAGACAACTCAACAGCTCCTGCAGTATCCACCACGGTAAAAAACTGCACATTCCCCACGGAGGGGGTATAACTCTCACCAGACGTGGTCATGTCGGGAGGCCCCGAAACAACAGTATCCCCCCCCACCCCCACGGTGCAGGAGCAGCTGCACATCCCCCATGGAGGGGGTATAACTCTCACCAGACGTGGTCGTGTCGGAGGACCCAAAATGACAGCGTTTCCCCTGCCCCCCTCGGGAGGGACGGCCACGAGAACGCACCAAAAGCGAGGGCAAAAGGCACTGCCCTAAAGGAACCGTACTGGACATAACAGAGGGGAGAGTAGTAGAAGAAAAAAGTGAACTCAACAGATACAGAAAGCAGAAGAACACCCCTAACTACGAGAGAAAGGTGGCAGAAAAAGAATCGGCGGGAACACAACAGAACCCAGACGGCCGACAGGGACCCAAAAAACAGAAATTCAGCCCTCAACAGAGTGAAGAAATCCTGTCCATACAGTCCCTCATAGACACCTAACTCCAATAAAAATAATAAAATTTATCAACCGAAAAATTTTATATTCGAACCGCAAGGTATGCGAAATATGAACGCGACACAGAAAATATATAAAATATATAATGAAAATGTGGTTGAAAATAATAACGAAAATATATAAAACACAGTCCTATTATTATACGATCCTCAGATCCATAATTCCAATCACAGGAAACCATTATCGACGAGCTGAATTATCACTGTTTCTGAATGCAAAAATGGCATCCTGGTACCACGTCGGACGAAAAAATAATGATTTGATGACTGCTTTGCGCACTGGTTAACGGAAGTCGTGGAATTGTCGTGTAAGAGAAGAGCATCCCCTACTGGCTCTCAACCCAGATTTGGCTAATTTTTTGTGGTGTTTTTACACCACTTTTCTTTCCCAAATCTCTTGGGAAAGATTAAAATAGAGAGTATTTTATCCGAGTTAGGGTCTTCCACTGCAGTGCAAGCCTGTAGTAAACAATTGTAAGGTAGGTTGATAAGAAAACAGTGAAATAATCTGAATGTATCTAACTATTTGTTTCAATGTTCCAAAGTGAGTGTTTGGTTATCAAGGTCTGACTAATTACTCTTCTTTCTGCACTGTCTGTTATTAACCCTTTGAACTCTTGTGGTATCTTCCATGCCAGTTCAATGGCAGCAATTAGAAGAGTTCCTGTTCATTATTTGGGGTAGACCGACCGCTCAGTATCTTCAATGTGCAGCCTCGGGGCTGCCTGTTGAAACTAGAGGCTCTATTGAGTCTGTAATCGCTCACCTGGAACTACATATAAAAATGTGATTTCCCATAGGCTTTCCATGGTAACTATGAGATGCAATTGTGGCCATGTTTGCAACATTACATCAACATTACATGAGGATCATTGGTAGAAGGTGTCCCAGTCTTAAATCACGTGAAGTTTCAAAACATCTGAATCCATCAAACAGAATCATAGAATGTCTCTGGTGGCCATATTTTCCAACCAACGGGAACAAAAAGAGGATCGTTTGTAGAGGGCCTCCTATAGACCATTCTTGCCAAGTTTTGGTTCACGTCAGCTCAGTAGTTCCAGAGAGAAGATGAAAATGTGATTTCCCATAGGTTTTGTCTATAATAAATATAAACTGCAATTGTGGCCATGTTTGCAATACAATCAACATTAAAATGAGGAACATTGGTGTTATCAATCATGCAAAGTTTCAAAACATTTGGCCCTGTGGTTTCAGAGGAGAGGAGTTTTCAAAATTTACCAATCAGAATCAAAGAATGCTTCTGGCAGCCACGTTTTTTCACCCAACAGGAATAAAATGAGTAACAGTTGCAGAGAACCTCTCATAGACAATGCCTGCCAAGTCTGGTTCACATTGGCTCAGTACTTTCAGTGAAGATGATGAAACTGCAGCCATAATTGCAACCCGATGAAGATTAAAATGAGGATCATTGGTAGAGGGGGTTACAGTCATCAGTCACACTAAGTTTTCAAACCATTTGGCCTTTTAGTTTCAAAGAAGATTTTCTTGAAAATTTCTTGAAAATGCACACATTTATGAATTCTGCTTCAACAAAAAAAAAATCAGTAAAAGAAGATTAAATATTTTGAAAATTACAATTTTATCAGACAGTATTCTCTTTCAAAATAGCTTTGGGTAGGTAATGGGTCACAGTCAAACACATTTTACTCCAATTTTGTCAAATCATAAAAGATATACAATAATTACTGTCATCTAAGCTGACATGATGGGAAGTGAATATAAACAGAAACTTCCTGGTTTTCCAAACACCTGTCATCAATCAGTATTTTCTGATAAGTAACCTGAGACTAATAATACATATATCCAAATACAGTTGCAATTGTTTACAGTACAAGTCAAAATAAGTTGTAGGATAATCCTATAAACTATGTATCGTTCTCTTCCTACAGTGATAAGACCAGAAGCTGACATTGTTTTATGGAAGCTCTCAGTTATAGCTTTTGAGAAAATGTCAGATTCTGATCTTGTCAGTGCAGGAGCAGCTGTTTACTTAGTTTATTGCAGTTATGCTGCAGTTTATTTTGACTTGTACTGTATACACAATCTTTTGGGTTTTTTTCCCCAGTTCTCAGTGGAGAAAACTAGAACCAACCCTTACCAGATTTACAAACAAGAAAATTTGTAAATCTGGTAAGGGTTGGTTCTAGTCAACCAACGCCAACGCCTTCTTGTTTGTAAATCTGGTAAGGGTTGGTTCTAGTCAACGCCAACGCCCTATAGCTCACCAACATTCCTCATTGATAGTAACTTTGGCAAACACAAGAACTGTATCAAACAGGCTCATAACATGTGACAAAGCTTACCTAAACACAACCTCTTAAAAGTAAAACACAGAAACTGACATAAACACTAAGTTAAGCATGAAATTCTGAGCTAAACAGAAAACTAAACGCAACTAAAAATGTCAAGAAAAATGTTTAAAATGCAGGGTATGAGGGGTTAATCATGGAACAATGATACTGAGGAACATGTATGATGAATATAAGTGTCATGGGAAGAGAAGGAGCACAGCAGCTGGCCTAAACACTAAGTTAAACATGAAATTCCGAGCTAAACAGAAAACTAAACGCAACTAAAAATGTCAAAAAAATGTTTAAAATGCAGGGTATGAGAGGTTAATCATGGAACAATGATACTGAGGAACGTGTATGAGGAATATAAGTGCCATGGGAAGAAAAGGAGCACAGCAGCTGACCTAAACACTTAGTTAAACATGAAATTCTGAGCTAAACAGAAAACTAAACGCAACTAAAAATGTCAAGAAAAATGTTTAAAATGCAGGGTATGAGGGGTTAATCATGGAACAATGATACTGAGGAACGTGTATGAGGAATATAAGTGCCATGGGAAGAAAAGGAGCACAGCAGCTGACCTAAACACTTACCTAAACATGAAATTCTGAGCTAAACAGAAAACTAAACGCAACTAAAAATGTCAAGAAAAATGTTTAAAATGCAGGGTATGAGGGGTTAATCATGGAACAATGATACTGAGGAAAATGTATGATGAATATAAGTGACATGGGAAGAGAAGGAGCACAGCAGCTGACCTAAACACTAAGTTAAACATGAAATTCCGAGCTAAACAGAAAACTAAACGCAACTAAAAATGTCAAGAAAAATGTTTAAAATGCAGGGTATGAGGGGTTAATCATGGAACAATGATACTGAGGAACATGTATGATGAATATAAGTGCCATGGGAAGAGAAGGAGCACAGCAGCTGACCTAAACATTCAGTTAAACATGAAATTCTGAGCTAAACAGAAAACTAAACGCAACTAAAAATGTCAAGAAAAATGTTTAAAATGCAGGGTATGAGGGGTTAATCATGGAACAATGATACTGAGAAAAATGTATGATGAATATAAGTGACATGGGAAGAGAAGGAGCACAGCAGCTGACCTAAACACTAAGTTAAACATGAAATTCCGAGCTAAACAGAAAACTAAACGCAACTAAAAATGTCAAGAAAAATGTTTAAAATGCAGGGTATGAGGGGTTAATCATGGAACAATGATACTGAGGAACATGTATGATGAATATAAGTGCCATGGGAAGAGAAGGAGCACAGCAGCTGACCTAAACATTCAGTTAAACATGAAATTCTGAGCTAAACAGAAAACTAAACGCAACTAAAAATGTCAAGAAAAATGTTTAAAATGCAGGGTATGAGGGGTTAAATCATGGTATAATGATAATAATCATCATATAGCAGCATTATAAAGGCCATGATATGGAAATAGCTTGAGTAAGTGACCTAAACAGAAGCTTTAACATTATTGGACACGTACGCTGATGCCGACGCCGACGCTGATGCCGATGCTGACGCCGACGCCGACGCTGACCGATCGAGCCATGCCATAAGCTCACACAACTAAAGTTGGTGAGCTAAAAACAAGTATTTTGCTGACAGTACCGATCTTTCTGCAGACAGGAGAGGCATTGAATTAAGCATTAGAATATAACCTCTGACGGCCACATATTTCCATCCTCTCAAAGACCATTTATGCGAAGTTTGGTTCATGTGGGCTCAGTAGTTCCAGAGAAGAAGATGAAAATGTGATTTCCCATAGGGTTTCTATAGTAACTATAAGCTGCAATTACGGCCATGCTTACAACCCGATCAACCTTGAATGAGGACCATTGGTGGAGAGGGTTCCCGTCATCACTTATGTCAAGTATCAAAACATTTGGCCTGGCAGTTTCAGAGAAGATTTTTGAAAATCCACCAATCAGAATCAAAGAATGTCTCTGGCGGCCATGTTTTTCAACCCACGGGAACAAAATGAGGATCATTTGTAGAGGCCCTCCCATAGACCATCTCTGCCAAGTTTGGTTCACGTCATCTCAGTAGTTCTGGAAAAGATGAAAATGTGATTTCCCATAGGGTTTCTATAGTAACTATAAGCCGCAAGTGTGACCATGTTTGCAAGCCGATCAACATGAAATGAGGACTGTTGGTAAAGGGAGTCCCAGTCATCATTTATGTGAAGTATCAAAACATTTGGCCTGGCAGTTTCAGAGGGGAATATTTTTGAAATCCACCAATCAGAATCAAAGAATGCCTCTGGCAGCCATGTTTTTTAACCCACGGGAACAAAATGAAGATTGTTTGTCCGTGGAAGACTAAACAGAGCGTCCCGTGCGGAGGGCAGACATATGATCTGGCTTGTGCAAGTTTCTCAAAACATCATCTGGCCCCAGACGTTACTAGATTAGAGAGGGGGGGGGGGGGGGGGGGGGGGGCCTTTCCCGCTCGCGGTCTATCAGACCGAGTACAAGAACTTGCTGACTTCCACCCTATTTCCATCATCGCTGGGTGAGCTATTTATATTAAAGTGCTCGCTCTACCCACATGCACTTCTTATGACCGCAACAGACTTACCCAGTGTCATGGCACCCGGGACTGAGTACCGCATCACCGGTCAACCTAGCTGCTTGCAAGAGATTAAAACCCTTTACAAAAGGCACTAACTCTTGCAGTAATGAGCACTGCAGCTAGCTCTATATGCTCCATGGGGCGCAAGGACGGTAGCACACTTTGAAGGGTGTCAGAACATCATCACCATGTTCATGTTCCTCTGAAATAGAAACTGACAGAATGAATTAAAACGCGGCGAGAAGCCTGGCCTCAGAACCTAACGACCAACAACGTACCGCGACACCCGGCTCCAACATCAGTCATCCCAGTGAACACAAGAATGACAAGAGTCCACAGAAGTGCATCAACTAAAGTCGATATCAGTCCTCCAAACTCCACAACAAAATATATATATAACTAAGATACATGAATAACAGCAATCAAAATTAAATTCACAATATTTTTTGTAAACAAAAAATTTTTAAAAAATGCCTAAGTTCCCAAAGGGAACATTAAGAGCCCAAGGGCATCCTGATAGAGCCTAAGTATGGACACCATCCACAATTTTTGAGCTACACTACAGGAATAATAACCCATGGATCTTATAGTTATTCAACAGTAATAGAATATAAAAAACTACGTATTTATGAGGACGTTGTCAATGTGAACGTCAATGTAAACAAGACATCAGGCACACAAAAAGGCCCAAAGTCAGAACCAATTAAAATGCTATCAGATGCAAAGCTAGATCTTCATACGAAGAAAAAACGATACATTGAATAGAAGATGCAAGACTAAATGACCTAACACCCATAAAGTGAGGACGTAACCCTGGGCAAGAACAAAATAAAAATTCTGTAATACATGTTAAGCTCCCAAGAAATTTAATAAAAAATTTCAATAAAAATTAGCCAAAAAGCTTAAGAGTTTAACTGGAAGGGTTCATGGAAGGATAAGAAAGGAATACTTAACAAACAATTGAATAATCATTAATAAAAATGATGTCAGGCATAAGTCTCAAAATTGGGAAATATGAAATAATTTTATAATTATTATAAAGTTACAGCCCTGAAAGTCACAAACCACCATTAAACACTTCCATTATCCAATAACAGCCTTGGATCCACCAATTCTTGCATTGATTTGTGTCTGGCATCCTCAAAAAAGGAGATTTAAAAGCACAGATGTCATTTCATTGTTGATGACTTTAGGGCCAAACAAAGAATGATGTTGGCACCAATTTCAGTCACTTCCTGACATCTGTGCATGCGCAGAGAGTAAATGTATGGAGGGCCAGATATGACTTTCAATTTTCAGTTTTGCAAGCAAATTCTGAGGATTGGGGGGTTCAAAATTCGTGTTTGGCCCTTGATAACTTTGAGTTAGCACCAACTAGTCTGGGCCATTGGGTTATAGTGTAAAAGTTAGAGATTCTGTCATGCATATGTGGAGAGGTTTAGTGATAATTTAATTCATTAGCCCTGCAGGGATGTCGAATTAAATTCTCGTTGATGCGCCAGTTCAGTTAAGTGTTTAATGCGTTTCGATATATTATCCCTTTGAACCTGAGAGACCACTTTTTCAGCCAAAGAACACGATACATCATAATTTCATTAGGTGGGATTGGTGCTAAGTGAGTGTGTTGCATTGAGCAATAAATATTTTCAACGTGCAGCCCTTAGGTTGCATGTTAAAAATATTAATTGGTCTACCCCAAATAATTAGCATGGACCATTCCAATTGCTGCCATTGAACTGACATGGAAGGTTACCACAGCGTTCAATGAGTTTCATGGTGGGTCAGTTTATACAGACAGGTCTTTCATGAGGAACTATTGCGACAGCTAAAGTGAAAAGGGATACGATAGATACTAGATGGTTTTGATGTCGCAAAGTAAATTCCAAAAGTCACCCATCGAAGCACAAACCTTGACTGAGTCGACACATCCACGGAGCAGGTCAATAAAGAAGTTAAGATGTAGGTGTGTTTAGTAGTATCATATCATTTAAGTTAAAACGTATGGAGTGAAATATAATTGTTAAGTTTTCGGAATTCCACCACCAATATAAATTTGAAATCAAAAAAGAACATTGAACATTTTCAAAGAAAGAGAAAAAAAGTTAGGCAGCTGTATCTTTTTATTCAACAAGAGTTACGTGAATCCGAGGACAGCATTTTTGTCAAATCTTAAGTAGAAATCTGGTTCGATTTGAAATTGGCTGACCGATTCGTTTCCTCAGTAAATAATGTTGAAATACAAGATGGAGTGTAACTTCCGCTTCATTAACATAAATAACATCCACACTTATGCCACCAGTCATGCTTATTCCAGTATAACAAGTCCCTGCCACTGTTAACCCTTTACCTAACGGAACGGCCAAAACCGGCCAGCGCTATTCTCAAAAATCGCCAATTAATTTTCATTATTTTTTTAATTTTTTGTCTCAAAAACATAGGTTATGACCCCTCGTTGGAACGAGCTCGTCGAGCTCGTTCCAACGAGGGGTCATAACCTATGTTTTTGAGACAAAAAATGAAAAAAATTAGTTATTCAAGAATTATTTTTGCAAGTGTCGTCTGCTTTTCAGGTTAGGTAAAGTGCAAATTTAAGTTTCCAAGCAATGATGACAAAGAACTATAATCGTTACAGAGTAATCTCATCCAGGCATGCCTTCATGATGTAGTTGTAGTATTTTATGAGTCGGGACTTGAACTATCCCAGTTGGAACAAATCAGGTTTATAGGATCCCAAACACTTCACGATGCCATGGATTCCATTCGAGATTCAATTCGATTTCGAATAATAGACATGATTCAATTCAAAATTTGATTCGAATCGAAAATGTGTGATTCACGGGTCCTTGTTACATATGGAGCCCACAATGAGCACATTTCTCATCTTGAAAATCGGTGGAAGAGAAAAATCATAAGAGTCAGAGTGAAATACAAGTTTTAGGTGATTACAGTTGAGTCGTGGGGGTCATCTTCCTCTTCAAATTTGAAAACTTCTATCAATGGTGTTTGTTACCTGTTCCTATTTCACAAGATAAACAAATTTCTTGCTCCAGTTACACGTGTTCCCACATGGGACAGTTTACTTGAATGTGATCAACTATGAATGAAGCTTCTTACCTGTTGTGGTCGTTTTTCGTTGGGTGTGAACTGCAAAATAAAAATAAAAGTGAGTGTTTGGTTATCAAGGTCTGACTAATTACTCTTCTTTCTGGGCTGTCTCTTATTAACCCTTTGAACTCTTGTGGTATCTTCCATGCCAGTTCAATGGCAGCCTCGGGGCTGCATGTTGAAAAAACAAATTGGTCTACCCCACACATTTACTGAACAGCCATCCTATATAATGACATTGTGGCGTATCATCTTCCTGGCCAGAAAAGTGGCCGCTTGTGTTCAAAGGGTTAAGTTCATATACATGTACATCATAATGTGACAGTGTGTCAGGTGTACTGCGTAACAACATCTCCCCAACACAAAACACACAGAAAGTATCGGTCTTTTATCCAGAACATATCGTGATCGGAAAACGGAATTAAAACATAAGGTAAAACAAATACAATGAACCATTTGATTACATTAGAAATTTTGTTTACTTTTGTGTGCAACATGGCCGCCAACATCCAACTAGAAATATTGTGAGGCATGAAAAGATAATTCTGACTCTCTTAATCATTTAGCCTGTTGTCTCAAATGTTATCATCTAACAAACTACTGTACACAGTGAAATGGGTGATTCTGCCATGTATATGTGGGGAGGTTTAGTGATAATTTAATTCTTAGCCCTGTAGGGATGTCGAATTAAATTATCGTTGATCCGTCAGTTCAGGTAAGTGTTTAATGCGTTTTGATATATCAAAGCTTTGAACCTGAGAGACCACTTTTTCAGCCAAAGAACATGATACGTCATAATTTTATTAAGTGGGATTGGTGCTAAGTGAGTGCGTGACATATAGCAAAAAATATTTTCAACGTGCAGCCCTTAGCCTGCATGTTGAAAATATTTATTGGTCTACCCCAAATAATGAACATGGACCATTCTAATAGCTGTCATTGAACTGAGGTGGAAGATACCACAGGGTTCAAATGGTTAAACACTGACACTCTGAGTGAGGAGTTTCATGGAGGGTCAGTTTACACAGACAGGTCTGTTGATGAGGAACTATCGCGACATCTAAAGTGAAAAGATATACGAGAGATACTAGATGGTTTTGATGTCACAAAGTAAATTCCAAAAGTCATCCAATGAATAACAAACCTTGATTGAGCTGACCAATCCACGGAGCAGGTCACTAAAGAGGTTAAGATGTAGGTGTGTTTAGTAGTATCATATCATTTAATTTAAAATGTTTGGAGTGAAATATAATTGTTAAGTTTTCGGAATTCCATCACCAATACAAATTTGAAATCAAAAAAGAACATTCAACATTTTCAAAGAAGTACAAAAAATGTTTATGAAGTTAGGTAGCTGTATCTTTTATACAAAAAGAGTTACGTGAATCCCAGGGCAGCGTTTTTTCGAATCTTAAGTAGAAATCTGGTTCAAATTGAAATCGATTGAGCGATTCGTTTCCCCAGTAAATTATGTTGAAATACAAGACGGAGTGTAACTTCCGCTTCGTTAACATAAATAACATCTGTAAATATGCCATCAGCCAAGCTAATTCCAGTATAACTAGTCCCTACCACTGTTAAATGCAAATTTAAGGTTTCCAAGCAATAATGACGATGAACTATATCCTTACTGAGTAATCTCATCCAGGCATGCCTTCATGATGTAGTTGGATTATTTTATTAGTTGGGACTTGAAACATCCCAGTTGGAACAAATTAGGTTTATAGGATCCCAAACACTTCACGATACCATGGATTCCATTCGAGATTCAATTCGATTTCGAATAATAGACATGATTCAATTCAAAATTTGATTTGAATCGAAAATGTGTGATTCACGGGTCCTTGTTACATATGGAGCCCACGATGCACACATTTCTCATCTTGAAAATCGGTGGAAGAGAAACATCGTAAGAGCGAGAGTGAAATACAAGTTTTAGGTGATTACAGTTGAGTCATAGGGGTCATCTTCCTCCAGAATAACACTGATTTTCTGATAGTATATTATGGTATTAAATTAATATTGAAGTAGTAATGAAATTTCTCTCATCTACAGCCCATGTACACTCGGAAGGAAGTTTCTCCTGGGGATGTCAGCTATGGCCAAATTACTTGATTTCTTCTTGTATTGTGGCCTAAGGTTACATTCAGTATCTCATCTGTGGCCATACCATTACAAGCTTGGAAATAAGCAATCTGTCATTTGCAGAATGGGATCCCCAGAGGGCGAATTTGTAGATGCTATCCCAGTGGGCTAAAATCCTCCAATTTATCCTCGCCGTTGGAGTACCTCTTTCTGTTTAGGCCTGAGACCTTAATACAGATTGAGGTTCAGAGAGAGTAAATTTAGTAATGCTACCCTGCTGTGCAGGGTAGCATCAACAAATTCACCCTCTGGTGACCTCATTCTGCAGATGACAATCTGTTTATTTCCAGGCCTGCCATTACCTCAAGACAAGTATGAAATCAAGTTTGCCCATAGATCACATCTACGCAATTCAAATTCGAAAACTTCCATCAAGGGTGTTTGTTACCTGTTCCTATTTCACAATATAATTATAAGAGGGTTTCTTGTACCCTCGTGAGGGGTTTCCTTTTGATGATTTTTGTCTGGAACGCCCTCCTTTACTCTTGTCTGCTGAAGCGGGTTGTTGATACGCCGACTTCAAAAGCAGAGCACTAGACACTTTCTTAGTAGACTGTTCCACTGACGAACAAAAGCTAGTTGTCGAAAATAATATGTCTGGAGACCGGAGCGACTCGGAGAGAGATTTTCACCTTGTCATCTATCAGTGATGATGACGCAAGGGCAGGATCATGTCTGATTAACTCCAGATTAGCCACTGTTAGGGCTGAGTTATACGTGTATACATAATTGCCCTGGAAAGGACTCTAAGAGAGGTACGAACGTCCTCAAATTCCTTTCCCTTGAGACGTTGCGCCATAGCTCTTGTAAGGTGATCTGTGTAAGACATAACGTCCAAATTCGCTCTATTTGAAGAAATTGCCATCTCAGTTGTGTCTGAGTGAATATTGAATGATACAGGTAAGGATACCTCTAGATCCCCAGCCTGCTCATCAAAACGCAGAGGAACTCTCTGAACATTTTTCCCATCCATTTTTAAATGAACGTGGTCTAAAAAATGGTATGTATACGGAAGATGAAGATAAGAAACCGCCTTCTTCCTAGCACTCTAGAGGATAAATACGGCATCGTCTACTCTATATGGCCGAAGACCGCTCAGTATCTTCAATGTGCAGCCTCGGGGCTGCATGCTGAAAAGACAAATAGGTCTACCCCAAACATTTACTGAACAGCCATCCTATATAATGACATTGTGGCATATCATCTTCCTGGCCAGAAAAGCGGCGGCTTGTGTTCAAAGGGTTAAGTTTATATACATGTACATCGTAATGTGACAGTCTGTCAGGTGTACTGCGTAACAACATCTTCCCAACACAAAACACACAGAAAGTATCGGTCTTTTATCCAGAACATATCGTGATCGTAAAACGGAATTAAAACAGAAGGTAAAACAAATACAATGAACCATTTGATTACTTAGAAATTTTGTTTACTTGTGTGTGCAACATGGCCGCCATCATCCAACTAGAAATATTGTGATGCATGAAAAGATAATTCTGTCTCTCTTAATCATTTAGCCTGAAGCCCAGAATGTTATCATCTAACAAACCACTGTACACAGTGAAATTGGAGATTCTGTCATGTATATGTGGGGAGATTTCGTGATAATTTAATTCATTAGCCCCATAGGGATGTCGAATTAAATTATCGTTGATCCGTCAGTTCAGGTTAGTGTTTAATGCGATTCGATATATCAAAGCTTTGAACCTGAGAGACCACTTTTTCAGCCAAAGAACATGATACGCCATAATTTCATTAAGAGGGATTGGGTCTAAGTGAGTGTGTGGCATATAACAGACAGGTCTGCTGATGAGGAACTATTGCGATAACTAAAGTGGAAAGATATACGATAGATACTAGATGGTTTTGATGTCACAAAGTAAATTCCAAAAGTCATTCAACGAAGAACAAACCTTGATTGAGCCAACCCATCCACAGAGCAGGTCACTAAAGAGGTTAAGAAGTAGGTGTGTTTAGTAGTATCATATCATTTAATTTAAAATGTTTGGAGTGAAATATAATCGTTAAGTTTTTCGGAATACCATCACCAATACAAATTTGAAATAAAAAAAGAACACTGAACATTTTCAAAGAAGTACAAAAAATGTTTATGAAGTTAGATAGCTGTATCTTTTATACAAAAAGAGTTACGTGAATCCCAGGGCAGCGTTTTTTTTAATCTTAAGTAGAAATCTGGTTCGAATAGAAATCGGCTGAGCGATTCGTTTCCTCAGTAAATTATGTTGAAATACAAGACGGAGTGTAACTTCCGCTTCATTAACATAAATAACATCTGTAATTATGCCATCAGCCAAGCTAATTCTAGTATAACTAGTCCCTACCACTGTTAAATGCAAATTTAAGGTTTCCAAACAATAATGACGATGAACTATAATCCTTACTGAGTAATCTCATCCAGGCATGCCTTCATGATGTAGTTGGATTATTTTATTAGTTGGGACCTGAAACATCCCAGCTGGAACAAATCGGGTTTGTAGGATCCCAAACACTTCACGATGCCATTGATTCCATTCGAGATTTGATTCGATTTTGAATAATAGACATGATTCAATTCAAAATTTGATTTGAATCGAAAATGTGTGATTTGCAGATCCTTGTTACATATGAAGCCCACGATGTGCACATTTCTCAACTTGAAAATCGGTAGAAGAGAAAAATCATAAGAGCGAGAGTGAAATACAAGTTTTAGGTGATAACAGTTGAGTCATGGGGGTCATCTTCCTCCAGAGTAACACTGATTTTCTGATAGTATATTATGGTATTAAATTAATATTGAAGTAGTAATGAAATTCTCTCTTCTACAGCCCATGTACACCGAAGGAAGTTTCTCCTGGGGATGTCAGCTATGGCCAAATTACTTGATTTCTTCATGTTTTGTGGTCTAAAGTTACATTCAGCATCTCATCTGTGGCCATACCATTACCTCAACACAAGTATGAAATCAAGTTTGCCCACAGATAAAATCTACGCAATTCAAATTCGAAAACTTCCATCAAGAGTGTCTGTTACCTGTTCCTGTTTCATAAGGAAACAAACGTCTTGCTTCACTTACCGGTTTTTCCACATAGGGACAGTCTACTTGAATGTGATGAACTATGAACGAAGCTTCTTACCTGTTGTGATTGTTGTTTGTTGGTTCTGAACTGCAAAATAAAAATAAAAGGGTAACAGTTATTCAAATGGAGATTATGGGTTAAGAAAACAGTGAAATAATCTGGATCAATTTAATTATTTGTTTCAATGTTCCAAAGTGAGTGTTTGGTTATCAAGGTCTGACTAATTACTCTTCTTTCTGGGCTGTCTCTTATTAACCCTTTGAACTCTTGTGGTATCTTCCATGCCAGTTCAATGGCAGCAATTAGAAGCGTTCATATTCATTATTTGGGGTAGACCGTTCAGTATCTTCAATGTGCAGCCTTGGGGCTGCACATTGAAAAAACGAATTGGTCTACCCTGCACATTTACTGAACAGCCTTCCTATATAATGACATTGTGGCGTATCATGATCCTGACCAGAAAAGCGGCCCCTTGTGTTCAAATGATTAATTTCATATAGATGTACATCGTAATGTGACAGTCTGTGAGGTGTACTGCCTAACAACATCTCCCCAACACAAAACACACAGAAAGTATCGGTCTTTTATCCAGAACATATCGTGATCGGAAAACAGAATTAAAACATAAGGTAAAACAAATACAATGAACCATTTGATTAAATGAGAAATTTTGTTTACTTGTGTGTGCAACATGGCCGCCAACATCCAACTAAAAATATTGTGACGCATGAAAAGATAATTCTTACTATCTTAATCATTTAGCCTGTTGTCTCAAATGTTATCATCTAATAAACCACTGTACACAGTGAAATTGGAGATTTTGTCATGCATATGTCGGGACTGGGGAGGTCTAGTGATAATTTAAATCATTAGCCCAGCAGGGATGTTGAATTAAATTATCGTTGATCTGCCAGTTTAGGTAAGTGTTTAATGTGTTTCGATATATTAACCCTTTGAACCTGAGAGACCACTTTTTCAGCCTAAGAACATGGTACGTCATGATTTCATTGAGTGGGATTGGTGCTAAGTGAGTGTGTAGCATAGAGAAATAAATATTTTCAATGTGCAGCCCTTAGGCCCGCTACCCCAAATAATTAACATGGACCATTCCAACTGCTGCTATTGAACTGACATGGAAGATCCCACATACCACATGGTTCAAATGGTTAAACGCTGACACTCGGAGTGACAAGTTTCATGGAGAGTCAGTTTATACAGACAACTAAAGTGAAAAGAGATATGATAGATACTAGATGGCTTTGATGCCGCAAAGAAAATTCCAAAAGTCATCAAACGAAGCACAAATCTTGATTAAGTCGACCCATCCACTGAGCAGGTCAATAAAGAAATGTTTGGAGTGAAATATAATTAAGTTTGCGGAATTCCATCACCAATAAAAATTTGAAATTAAAAAAGAACATTGGACATTTTCAAATAAGTATAACAAATGTTTATGAAGTTAGGTAGCTGTATCTTTTATACAAAAAGAGTTACGTGAATACGAGGGCAGCATTTTTAACGAAATATGTCAAAAATAGGCTAAAGTTTGAAGCGACTTTAAAACATCAGAATAGCTCCAAATCGAAAAACAAAAACCAGACATCGCTTCATTTTTTGTGCTGCAGAATATACACAACATACACAAAATTTCAGTAAAATCTGACATATTTTAATTTTGGACCACATGACCCTCCCCCCCTCGACCCCCCACCTCCCTTGACCCCCCCCCAACCCTCATCCGTGCAGCCTCAGCATTGAGGTATAACAGTTCATACAACTTTCTAGGACTGTAGAACAGCAATACATTTTTAGATTTTCTTTTTTCTTCTTTTTTTGTGCAGATTACAGCCCAAAAAATTCGAAAGGCTGGGGCTGAAAATGAAGTTGAAAATAAAAGATTTTGGGGGGGGACAATGGACCAACGGACATTTTCTTCAAAAAGTGGCGAAACACAATTTATCAAACACTCTAAAATCAGTTGGGTTACAAATCAACTCAAATTAGCTGGGTTGAGTGAATATGAACCTAATTATAAGGTATCATGGTTCCTGAATTTTGCAACTATTCTGCTGGCAAGTAGCGGAGTATTATGTGACAGAGTATGTTTGTTAGCCATGATGACCTCCTTCCTCAAGAAAAAATGTAAACTAAGGAGGCATTTCCCCAAACGCAGTCCTGCCAATTTTATTACATACCTGTAACTGTATTTCTCGTGATCACATGGATTTTAGGGACATGCAGTAATTTTAACCAGAAAGCTCCAGTGCGATCCGATAAAAAGTACCCTTTGTGTGCTCAAGTTCTCTCAAGAGACTGGTTCTACGAGTTTGCAGCATTCAGTGGAAAATAACCAATGAGAGCCATCAGTTATATTTATCCATCGGAATAACCGATTCTCGTTACAAAATGTTTGATGCACAGCTTTCTAAAAACTACCGATAATCATAATAGATACATGATCTCTGCCAGGAAAATGAACAGTCAAACTCCAGCTTTGCGTTCATTATTGAAAACTGAGGAAAACTTAATTAATTTTGAGCAAAAAAGTTCAAATGGGTTCATTGGAACAGTTCCTAACTGTAGAATCTTGTAACAATGTTACCATCAGCACTGCATGTGCTGCCGACGAGTCGATACAAGGCCTACCGTGTAATCCTATTCGATTCACACGTCGTCAATGAAGCAGCTCATTTGAAGAGTATGTTTAGGTGAAGTAGCTCTCAGCAACCGCCGACGGTGCCTGCAGATGGCGGACAGCACGCTTATTAACTATCAGCAATTCCCATCTTACTAGTCCCCCCCCCCAACTATCAGCAATTCTCATCTTACTAAATAAGAATTTATGCTAGTATTTCTGTTTTTAACAAGAATATTATTTTGTATTAACTCAAATCGAAGGCAACATGCATGAATCTGCTACATGGGTGTATGTGGCGGGGATGTGTGCTGCACTCTCATCCCCCTTCCACCAACAGTCAGCTAGCTTTGCAGTTTTCAGTGTCATGGCAAGAGTTTGGTATTTTCAGAACAAATTGTTCAGAGGGGAGGGAGGAGGGAAGGCTATTTTATTTTACTTTTGGCAGATATCATGACAGTGGGCAAAGCATTTTTATGGACTTCAAGGGCAAATTCGAGGTAAGAACCTGCATTTTGATTTGAAACAAAAATTCAGGGCAGTTTCATTCGTTAGCCCCCCTTATCACACAGAAAGGTCCACCAGAAGCCTGTCATTGGCCATACTCTATCAGTCCTCTTTAAAACTATAAATTTACTAAATGCAAATTCAAAATAATTCCAAATTTAAAATTGACTTGTAAGCAATAGGACCAGACATATAAAGAATTATTTTTGTTTTGAACCAGATACAATGACAAAAATATTGATAAAAGTTAGAACAGTTAAGATAACAACTTGGTGAAGAATAGTTGTATAAAATAATGAAAATTTCAATCACTCTTTGAAAATATTATCAACAAAAATAAGTTGGAGCTTACTTGTGAGAACAAGTCCACCCCCTTTATTTCTCTTCCAGCCTCGGACAGACTTTGGATGCTCACTTCGAGAGGTTTTGGGAAAATTGCTGTCTGTTAATTACTAGTATGGAAGGGGTGGGGTGGGGTGGTTGTAAGGGTGTATAATTATGGAGACAACAAGACTGTTAGGGATGGGGGCTGGAAAAAATTTGCAGAAAAGGGTTAAAAAAAATGTCTGTCCCTCAGACACCGACTACTCTCTGCCTGAAATTTTATTATGTTTTTCTGAGACATTTTTGGGGACTCATCCCAAAAATCTACAAAATGTAGACCAAGCCCCATCTAACCGAGAACTTTTCCATTTCTTAATATTTGAGAAGACTATTCCACTGATTATTCAATCATTTTAATAAACCTATGAGGCTGCAAGGGAGATAGTTCTACTGAGTTTGAATGGAGAATTGAAAATAAAATATAATCAAATAAGTTAGAGTAAGTCTTGAGTAAGTCTTAGCGAATACATTAACTGAGGCCTCAGTCTGTACAAGATTATTTAGAAATTCTACTAAATTCCTCATTTTGGAGCTAACAGAGTTAGCAAAAAATCATCTTCCCCACTTCTGTGGAATTAACATGTGACATGAGGGTCACAATCACACTCTGAATGTCTACATATCTTGCTACGGTGATGAAGGTTATTTACTGATACTGCATAGTTTTCATCTTTGTTCACTAATCACTTGGCCTCTTCAACTAAGAAAGAATGTTCATTTTATGTCAACTAAACCTGGGGCGTTGGGGGTGGGGGTGGGAGGTAGTTGTTTTTGTTCTATTGTTTTATACCAGTGGCATCAGGTAGTTTTATGATTTTTGTTTATACAAACTTTCTGAAATTATTTTGGACTATTTTCTTTCAATTAACATGCAATAGTAGCCCATGCCTGTACAGTACGTGGAGAGTGTATTATCACTATATCACCCGCAGAGTGGAGATTCCACCCGAGCAATAATTTCAAATTTGTTGCAAAGCATAACCAGCACCAGCAAAGTTTCAGCCAATGGACCTCCGGGTTAAACCCGCAGGTCCATTGGCTGAAATATTGCTTGTGTTTTTTGTCGATATATATAAAATTTGAAAGTTGCAGCTTGGGTGATAACTCCACTCTGCGGGTGATTTAGTTACAATCCACTCTCCACGTACTGTATATCCAAAAAGCATTACTGCACACTAAATCAGACTGATTAAATTATAATTTCACGTAGTTTCAAATTGAAATATAAAAATAGTTTCCATGTATTTCAATTTATCTGATGCGAATTTGCAAACGACTTCTCTCGTATAACCATGTGGACTGCATTAGTGGCGGTAGCAGCATGGAATTTTTATATGGATTTGGGCTTACCTGAACCCTGATATGATAGTTTATGTGTTTTAAATGGCCTGGTTGGCCATATAATGGATAAATAAATGGCTAAACAAGCAAAGAACTTAGTGATTTTTGGTCATTTACGCATTTTTTTCCAGCCCTTGAACCACCCGCCCACACACCCACCCTCTCCCTGTGTCTGGGAAATTTCGGGTGACTTTTGTTTCTCGCTTTGTATGTAGTAAATGTGGACAACATAAAGCCAACTTCATTGTAAGTGCAGTCCATCTCAAACAAAGGTTATAATCAAGACTTAAGGTAAAATGAAAAGGCTAAATTTCAAGTCAGAAATTTTGTAATGTAATGAAAAATAAAGTGTTTACTAGCTTACCAAGTCAATAGTGAAGAGTTCATCCAGAAATTGCAATTTGTTGAATGGAATTACAAACTTCTACAGTTACTCTAAATGGTTGAATGCCCCATTAACTGTTGTACAAAAATGCATTTGCTTGTCCAGTGTGACATACAGTGCAGAAACGAAATGACCGATGCCCACAAGCAAAAGACTAATGCACAGTCAACCAGAGTTCCACTTACTGTCTTTAGTTTCAGTTTAAAAAAACAAGAAATTTAAACAGACCGACCAGTTCACACCGTACATGTATAAATTAAAGTTCTTGTACATTCTTCATCCTCCAGATATACAGTACGTGGAGAGTGGATTGTAACGAAATCACCCGCAGAGTGGAGTTATCACCCAAGCTACAACTTTCAAATTTTATATATATCGACAAAAAACACAAGCAATGTTTCAGCCAATGGACCTCCGGGTTTAACCCGAAGGTCCATTGGCTGAAACTTTGCTGCTGCTGGTTATACTTTGCAACAAATTTGAAATTATTGCTCGGGTGGAATCTCCACTCTGCGGGTGATATAGTGATAATACCCTCTCCACGTACTGTAATGATGTCTGCACACACACTTTTCAAAACACATTTCTGAGCTCATGATTTCTGATGTTTGCCACTGAACGCAATCGTTTGGGGTTTGAGTGTTCGAACCGACATTTGTGGCGAATAAAAAAAGAATCAACGTCGATTCTACAGGTGGCAAGGTCAAAGACTCAAGACTGGTTTCCTGACAAAATTGTCCATTTCTCAGTAAAATCCTTTCAATCATTCAAATCATCAACTATTTAATTCAATTAGCGATTAATTATAGTGATTTCTTTTTCAGGGCTGGGTGTGTAGTAAATACAGAACTTATGTTTGAATGGGTTAACGATGACTGGACGAGAGTGAGTGGCGCTAATGGCTCTCATTGTATCCCTGCACCACTCGCTCTCGTCCAGTAATCGTTAACCCATTCAAACATAAGTGTGGTTCTGTATATATCCCGATGTTCAAACGTCACTGGGATTTTAGTTTCTTCAACGTTTTTCAAAATGCAACGTCAAACGTCGGAAAGTACAAATAACAAGATATTTTTCACATTAGTGATTATCTAGTTGAGGGCTAGATTATTTTTGGTGGTTTGAATTTGTTATTCAAAACTTGTCACATCTTTGAAAATGCTATTGGTTCATTTCAACCCATTTAAAGTCAAAACTAGAAAATACAATTCTAGAAAATACAACTGTAAAAGTTTTATAGTATTGGCCCCTGCTGTGAATATGGTAGCAGGCACTCAGGATCCATTGATGCCTGCTATCAACTCTGTGTGTTGAATGCATATATTTTTCATGTTCACAAAATTCATTTTCATGTATCATTAATTTTTTAAGTGTTTAATAGAAATGTATGGAATATCAGACTTTCAAAGTGAACAATTTTCCCACTGAAACAGCACTTTGAATCCCAATTTACATAAAATCCAAGTTTTAATGCAACACCATGAATGAACATGAAAATGTAAACCGTTTGATAGTTGAGATATTTTCCGGGAAACCCTATTGAAAAAACACGACGTAAATGTTGAGAAGGAAATGTAGAAGACAATGAGGTAAGTTTTAATTTGAATGATTGTGTGTATAGGCTATTCATTCACTGAAGTTTTCTGAGTCAGCATTCTGTCGTGTTTCTGGTAAATGGGTATTATCAGAACAGTAACTGTGTATTATTTAAAATAATGCCCGGTTGTCCTTCCGAATAATTCACAATTACTGTTAAGGTACTATTTATGTTTATTTATTTATTAGGGTTTAACAACACTTTCGACAGCCAGGATCATCTCCTGTCGGATAGATATACGGGTGGAGGAAGCTGGAGTACCTGGAAAGAACCACAGAGCAATAGCAATCGAGCAACTGTCAGACTCCCCAACATACAACCTCCACACAAGCAGGGTTGAAGACATTTTTTTCTATTTTTAGAGTTAGATGTTCCCACGGGAAACCGCGAAAAAATTTTGGGGCATGAATGAAGTACTTAGGGTCAACTAATGCCAAATATGAAATTTGGTTCAAATCGCTCCATTGGTTCTTGAAAAAGAAATTTTCAGGGGAACTCAAAAGTGAGCCAATCCCCTGGAAAGCACAAATATGGACCTATCAACTTTCTTTGAACAACTTTTAATCTTGAACACCAGAGGAAGTTTCATACCCAAAATCAAAGCATTCCCACTTGTGGTCCATGAGAAGATGATTTTAATGAATTTCACAACATTTGGGCATAAGCCCAAGTCCGAAAAGGGCAAAGACCCCATTTGAACAAAACTAAAACAGAATACCCCCAAGATGATGTGGCCCATATATGTTTCAATTTGGGCCATTGCTTTGTGAGGAGAAGATATTTTTAAGAAGGTAAACATGTAATCTTTTTCCTATTGACTTCAATGTTAAAAACTGTAATTCATGACAAAACAGTTTATGATAAAAATTTTTTTTTTACTATTCTTTTCCGTTGGTCCTAAGGAAGTGTCACACCAAATAAAAATTCTCAGTGCTGTGTAGTTTTTGAAGATATGAAGATTAGAAACTTTTTCTATTTTAAGCTCCTAAGGTTCCCACGGGGCAGTGAAAATTTTTTTTTGCATGAGCCAATTACATATGACTCAATAATACTTTATATCAAATTTGGTTCACATTGGCCTCTCAATTCGCGA
This sequence comes from Pictodentalium vernedei, assembly GCA_031216915.1. Classification (NCBI taxonomy): domain Eukaryota; kingdom Metazoa; phylum Mollusca; class Scaphopoda; order Dentaliida; family Dentaliidae; genus Pictodentalium; species Pictodentalium vernedei. The sequence continues at coordinate 234,096,125 of CM062294.1, forward strand.
AATAAAAATTTTGTGTGGGACACAAAATTTGGATCTTCCCGTGGTGAGTTCAAATATTGACCTGGAAACTTTCGTTGGACAAATTGGAATTTGTGGTACCGAAGAGGTTGCATATCAAATATCGAAGCACTCTGATCTGTGGTTAAGGAAAACAAGTTGTACAAAAGGAATGCAGGTATTTAGGCATCAGGGATCAGAACCACAGAGACAAAAATATTTTTAGTGTACTTACTTATTGGTGTTTGAGGTCACATATTTATGCACAATCGCCAATCGTGACCACAACATGGAGATAAAGTCAAGTTTTGTAAATCGTTTATACCCATGTTGCCCATTTTAGAGGACTTCCACCCCAAGCATTGGTGACTGGGTCCTATTTTACCAGTGTAACGGAACTTGTTTACCACAGTAAACAAGCACTGCTGCACTTCCCGGAGTTCCCACGGGGGAGTACAAGTGTATGTTAACCCTAATAATTTTGGATACTAAATATAATTTTTTAGTGTTCTCTGATTTGAGAATAAATGGGGAATGGGAATGATATGGGTATTGAATTTGTTTCTATTTTTTTCTCCTGGGGTTCCCACTGAGCACAAAAAATGCCTCCTAAACAAACTTGAATCACACCTCCCCAAGAATGATATACACCAAATATCCAAAGATTCTGACTGCGGGATCTGAACAAAGAGATTTTTAAAGAATATTCCTCATATTGAACAAAGTTACAATTTGTGTTAACCCTAATAATTTTGGATACTAGATATAATTTTTTAGTGTTCTGTGATTTGAGAATAAATGGGGAATGTGAAGGCTATGGGTATTTGAATTTGTTTTTATTTTTTGCTCCTGGGGTTCCCACTGGGCATAAAAAAATGCCCTCTGAACAAACTTGAATCACACCTCCCTAAGGATGATATACACCAAATATCAAAAGATTCTGACTGCTGGATCTGAAGAAAGAGATTTTTAAAGAATATTCCTCATATTTTATTGAACAAAGTTACAATTTGGGCTCCCATAGGGAGCCCAAATGTGAACGCAGGGACTTGGCTTGAACAAACCTGAATCTCCCTTCCCTAAGGATACTGTATACCAAATATCAAAAGATTCTGCCTGTTGGATCTGGAGAAGAAGATTTTTAAAGAATATCACTCATATTGCCCTACTTTGAACATTTGGGCTCCTGTAGAGTGCCCAAAAATGGACCCAGGGGTTAAATTTCAACAACCGTGTGAATCAATCTTCCATAGATGTTATATGTGAAATATGAAAGCTTTTGGAGCAGTGGTTGGGGAGAAAAAGATTATTTTATATTTTTCCCATTACCTTCAGTGTTAAATAATGCTGACTTAGCATTTTTTCAAAGTCCCGAAACTGTACCTTAGGACACAGCAGATAGCGATTTTTTTTTCACTACTCCTTTCTATTGGTCCTAAGGAAGCGTCACACCAAATAAAAAATTCCAGTGCCGTGCAGTTTTGGGCGTTTGAATTTTTTCTATTTTTAGCTCCTGAGGTTCCTACAGGGCAGTGGGAAAATTCTTTTTTCATGAATCAAGTACTTAGGACCCAATAATACCTCACAGCAAATTTTGTTTGAATCAGCCTCTCGGTTCAGAAAACAGAAATTTTGGGCGGGGCACAAAATAGGGATCCTCACATAGCGAGCCCAAATACTGTGCCGAGAAAATTTCTTTGAACAAATTTGAATCTTGAGTACCAAAGGAGCTTACATACCAAATATCACAGCATTCTGACTGGTGGTTCATAATTAGAAGATTTCAGGAGAAATTAATGCTTTTGGGGCACCACACCTATCCCAGTGGGGGCACAGAGTTCATTTTAACAAACTGGAAAGAGGATACCCCCAAAATATTGTATGTCAAATTTGTTTGGGTTTGGGCTAGTGGTTTTGAAGGAGAAGACCGAGTTGCAGAAGTTAACGCACAACGGACGCCAAGTGATGGCAAAAGCTCATACTGACTTTCAGTCAGGTGAGCTAAAAATAATGAAAATTAATTGGCGATTTTTGAGAATAGCGCTGGCTGGTTTTAGCCATTATGTTGGGTAAAGGGTTAACCTTGTTTTTGCACTCTGGCGGGTTTAAGATGCCCCATCAAGTGTATCATTTACCTTTTCCCAGTTCTTGACTAATTCTGATACAATTTGGTCTTCTCTGTGAATTACTTCCTTTGTGTTTTCATTCACCGACTTCCAAACTCATTTGAACTCGACCACCCCCTTAGTCCGACCACCAAACATCGATTTTAGCATATAAAGTTTTTTTCTCAGTAGCTTCTGGTAGTGCGGGGTGTCCCTTTGAGGAATCAACCAGGCGACCAGCTGGCACCCTTGGGGAAATTTTTTTATTCAACCCTTTGGAGACCTACCCATTTAAAATATGCATATTTCTAGGTAAATTGTTTCTAGACAATAATATCATGCGTATTGTGCAGCTAACTGAAAAATATCATGACCTATGAATAAATACATGTTGGTGATATCTGTTTATTGTCATTTACCCATGATTTAATTATTTTTTAGTCGAAAATGGAGCGAAATCGTGTTTCTGATATTTCGTTTCAAAAATATCAAGTTACATTCAAAGCATTTACTTCTATCTATTAAGATCTTAAAAGATAGAAGTGGATATACTGGATATGGAACAATGGACTTGAACAAGTTTTCTGAATATATTTGGGGGGTCCATAGGTAATAATCTACCCCTACCCCTATTTCTGTTTTTTTTTTTTTTTTAATTTTCCCACAAAGTTGTCGAAACCAAACTATTTTATTGTAATCTTATTGCAAACATGTAAATTACATTGATTACATTGTGCAATACACCATTTTACAATATTCGCTGATCACTCTGAAAAAAATCACTTGAACAATTAGCAAATATTTTATAATTTTGTGAATTTAGTGAGGAATTTGAAATAATACAGAATATTGTAGTCCCATCTAAGTAGGTGTTGTGAAACCAAATGAAACATTAAATAAGACAGTTCGCATTAGTTAAATATTGTCTAGCGAGTGTATATCCCCTCTGTTTTCATCCTGGCTTGGGACTGGCAGGCAAACACTGTCTGGCAGCACTAGATTTTTATTTTTTTCTATTTTTTTTTTTGATTTTTGGGTTTTTTTTTTTTTTATTTTTTGTTTGTTTGCTTTTTAAAATATTTTTTATATATATGTTTGTGTTTGTATATCTTACGTATATACAAAATGCAGTGCATTCCTGATATATACTTATTTTGTCCGTCCTTTTGTGTGTTCATGCATCGTTGTCTACAGACTCGAAATCTCTACCCATACATGTCTGTTCATTGCAGCACTCAATATTTCCTTGACACGAACAAAACATTGTACATGCTAATTTAGAAGCACTACAGCTGCACCTAGCTGTTCGGCATGGCTGTTGACTATAACAGGAACATCGTATCATGTGCAAAACCGTATCTGGTGCCAATGATACACCTGTTGGGACAGTCACGGGTAATAACGACTTTGTGTTATCATCCTTGGTGAAACCGAAGTCTGTGGGGTTCATGATAGGTGGATCTAGATTTACAGCATTCTTCCAGATACATGCTTAGAAATGAGCCCTCTTTACATTTTCAGAAAATGCCACATTGCTTGGAGGTAGACTGTTAAGACTAGGTACTTTCGTTGTACTCTTTTTCCCTATCTTTGATGTCCATACACTAACTCGTGCATCGGACAATGTTTGATGCCTTGCATCCATAACAAGTACACATGAATCTGGTGGCCTGTTCTAAGACATCAGCACATGGAGCATCTATGTCACCAAGAGATGACAACAATTCCTGGCCAGTTTCCAAAACTTTGATGATACGACCCTTTCCAATGCCAAAGCACCCAGCAACAGTATCACAGCCTGAAAGGGCATGCGCTGCAAGAATGTCTGGAATGATTCCTCTATGTTTCTCCACCATAGCTCGGATATCAACCACCGATCTATAGGGGATGCCATGAACATATCTGAGGTCAACTTATATTTCAAATAATGATACAAGAGAAGAGTATACACATCTGTATCATCAGCCAGAACAGTCACTTGTCCATTCCTCTCAGTTGCAATACTGCCAGCCTGATGGACGATTATATTGTCTGCTTCTTCGTGGCTTGTTGACATGTCCCGTCGATCTGTAACAACACCGCTGTTCATCTCTATGGGTGCTGCAAGTTGTCCAGTAATGAACAGTTTGTGTTTTACTGTATTATCACTGGTGAATAACTGGTCGCATCTGAATTGTTGAACAATAATATCAATCAACTGTTTTTTGCTTTCGGTTACAGTAAGTGTCAGTTTCTGTGTAGGCAATGGTGATGTTATCTTCAACTTGAATTTGTAACAGCAGCTGTCACCACTCCTATTTGCCCTTGTCCCGCACTTGGTACTATAATCATTGTACCTATCCGAACACAAGATATGTGTCACCATGCAAGAGAATTTGCTTAACATGATGTTGGAATTTCTGGACGAAATCTCTTACAATTGGTGGGCACATTTTATTTGATGCTGGCCAGTGCGGTATCCACAAAAGTGCACAACCATCTACGATTGTGCTGTGTGAGCTGTCATGTTTAGTGTTTCGTGCCAAAACAGTTACCGCAGTTTTGTTTTTGAGAAAGGACTTGGACTTTGAGATACGCGTATCCCCGTTGTCGTGGAGTAATGCAGTGGGAACAGGCGACAATTCATGTGACAGTATATCCTTGATCTCAACATCGCATAAGCTGGATTGGAGGCCCATTACTCTCGAGTAAATCAGATTACTATCGAACACTCGAGTGTCACTAAATTTAACTGACTTAATCATTGATGACATTGTGACAACAGGCATAGATATGGTATCATAGAATCCAGTGGGTAACCCTGCCTCGAATGTATGCATTTGTCAGAGACCAAGGGCTATTGCGTCGACCACATAGACAGCTGGGGGAGTAATCCTTCCAGTCACAATATTCACCATGCCTTCGGGGTGTTGCTCAGGGGCCATTGGGTTCAATATAACCAGCTCCAGTTTCTGTCGGATACCTTCGCAGTCCAATCGATCAGCAGATATTCAAGCTTTTGATTCTTCTTTGCGGTGTTCCTGAACACGTCGTGATTGAGTATTAGATTCCCTCAACTGAGATATGTCATGTAATAGTTTACCACAAGCATGAAGGCTGAGAGCCCAAACCTTCAATGTTTCTGGCTTCAACGTAATGCAAATGATGCCAGACTTCCCATGACCATAGTGCATGAGCGTTGTTTCTATATACATGTCGCTCCAGATCCCATTCCACACGCCATCCAAATGTCTCATTACAGGAACCTTTCAGAAATTGGTGAAGAATATCTGGCAGTAGCCGTTCCATTTCCCTCAGGTAGTATAAACCATATCTGGCATAACTGACATGACTTGACGCAAAGAAATAAGGTATCATTTGCTTCACTGCTACTAGGTGAAGTGGCCAATCCCCATCTCGTTCAGCCCTGACGTATTGCCTCATGATGTACACTGGATTAATGAAGCAGTGCACACACATCCTGGTTGTTCGACTCTTTCCAGACAGATCTGTCGACTTATTACCCAAATCATCAAGACACTAGAAATCCTCGCAATCGAAAACATTTCTGAGCAATTCCTCAGTCAACAGCCGGAATGCCCGTATACTCATGGGGAACTTTTTCCCTATCAACATTTTGGCCACTCCACCAAAGGCCGACTCAAGAATCTCAGATAATCCTGTATCGGCCATCAATGTACCGATGGCACCAGCAAAACTTATCAGCATGTGCATCCCGTCTAACTGCGGTATCATATGGCAGAACTTGTCAGGATCAGACCAGAGAACCTGCAGGGAAACTTTGTATAGTTGCTGATCAACTGTGAAGAGTGTGAACTCTTGTTCGGCCAACTGAGTGAGACGTTGCGCCTACGACATCGCGGTAACTATAGTTTCAGGATCAGCCGGTGGCATATCTATCAATGGCAGATATACTGCTTTTGTGGATGGCTCTGGAGACATCCCACTCTCGGGACACGATTTGGTGTTGTAGCCATTGAACTCGGGACAGCTATCCTGACATTGAGTATATCCTTGAAAAGTGAGAAGTCAAGTTTGTCAGCCCTCTGCTTCGCCATGGTCCTCCGTGCAAGCAGTTTGAGTGGTGGGATGTTTTTCCTGATGTAGTCATTGGGGATGACAGGTTTTTTTTAACCATTGAACTTGGTCGTTTCTAAACTGTAGTCTATGGCTTGGGTCATTGCTATTTTTGTAATTCTCGGAATCTTTGGCGAATGGTTGCATTGCCAGATTGTGTCATTAACCCTTAAGCCCCCATATAGCCCCAAACCACCACTTTTATATTGCAATGAAGCAGGTGCTCCCTTGTGTAATCTTTTTTATTACTCTTGTGTGTAGACTGAATTTTCCCTGGCAGTGGTTCTACATCACTGCTGGCTGCCTGTATAGGCAGCAGGCAGAGATGTAGAACCACTGCCAAGTCATCAATAACTATGTAAACAGAAAAAGGCCATAAATACTTTAAAATTAATATGAGGACTTAAGGGTTAAGACTGCTAGTGAATGTGTGCTTTGTTTGCCATTTTGTGACGAAATGTCAGCATCAAAGTTATCAGCAACGAATTGTATCATACCATCAGAAGCATCAGATATACCAGAACAATTTGTGTTGGTTGTTGTTTGAACAGCTGCCGATTTTTTAAATCATAAAAGTTCATCGTACGTACAAAAAACACCAAAGTCACTCATTGCTTTTATTAACTCTTTGGAGTTGCGTAGCATAACAGCCAAAACTATCTGTAATGGTGTGGCTACACCTTTAACGGCCGACATCACAATGTTGCATATTAACTTAGCAGGGAGGGTGTTGTCAAGTTTGGGGGATAATCGACCAAAGAAATCAAGGAGTGATTGGCTGGAATACTCATCAACAGCTACCTCATCTTACCTGGAGACATAACTACTTGTATCTATTTGGATGGAGTCGATTTCTTTGGAAATTGTGTCCTTCATTGTTTTCATGGCGGCTATAATGTCATCGCCAATCTCATTAACAGAACAGAACAGAACCGACACGCCCACGCATCACAAGAATGGTCGCGATCGATGGAGAACTCAGCACCAAAAGGTCATCTCCAAATATTTCTGATAGTTTAGAAACAATCACCCGGTGCGATAATGTGTCACCACAGGGTTGGATATACTTGTGGTGTATATCAACAGAGCTCCAACTCAGAGAGTTGTCATCCTTCATGAAATCCACTACTACCTGGAGGGATGATTCCAGGTCAGGTGATGAAGTAGATGTCTCGGCAACTTTAGCCGCCGCACTTACAGCGCGTTCGCCCATGAAGGTTTGTCGACAATCAGAATGGTAGCAAGCATCAACAGCATGTAAATCACTCAATGTCTCACTGATTCTAACCCTGACTGCTTCAGCCCATTTGTCACCACTTTCATCACACTTACAGTAAATGACCTCTTTTGGTGATAAACCACCACCTGACTGTTGTATTTGCCTGAAAACATAAGCTGGCCTCCAACGCGAAGGATGGCGTAGGTCTTTATCAACTTTGCATTCATTTGCACAAAACAGACAATCTTGTTTGAAATTGAATAAACCAGCATTGGAGCTTCTGGGTTTTTTCTGTAGTGGTACATCCGCGGCTTTTGAGGGGCTGCTATTGCGCCTTTTCACTGCACATTTCACCGTGCAAGGGTGCAGATATTTAATGATACAGTCTCTGTGTGCATCTAATACAATGTTTGCATCACCTTCGAGACGCAATCGCAATACATTGTGAAGACTGTCACTATATATTTCACTATTAGTAATGATCTTTTTTACCCTTGTCGTCAACACTTTAACAAAACAGCATTTGGAGTTGGAACAATTACACATCTTCGAAAAAACACCTCGCCATAATGATCGACTCCCAATGAACTCTGGAAAAAGGAGAGACACATAAGAAAAAAGAAACTTAAAACTGACAATTCGATAATAACTGACACCACATACGAATACGATAAAACAACAAATGTAACTAACTTTATGATTCTGGAGAATCATGGCTTTTCCAGATGAGATTCCACGATTTGTCATGACCCCACAGTGTATGATGAATTGCTTTTGACTGTCTCACTGAAGTTCCTTCATTGATGTCATGAAAAAGGTGAGTATAGAAGTCTCAAATGACTCAGTTTGATAAAAAAAATTGTTTAGGTAAAACCCATCATTAACGGTGGAGAGGGTTAATATCAATATCGTCATCCAACAAGTTAATGGCCGACAAAAGGAGTTATGTTTGTTTGACACATACCCACTGAGTGCTGTATCTATTTGAAAATGGTCCGTTTTATCTCAAATGTATCCAAAATATTGATGTCTGGCAGTTTGTAAAGGGTTAACAAGTGCTAACAGGAATATTTATTCATGCAACTTGTAATTTCACACCAAAAACTGTGAATGGCCATTTTTACTTAAAAATCTACGAGATGTTTTCAGAGAAATCCAGGGAGAACATGAATTTTAAGCTGTTGATGGATATAATTGTTTATCCAGCCCAAAACGGGTTAATGGTTATTTTTTTAATACGCTCATTACTTATAAAAATACTTCTCAGTGAATTCTACTTCCACTTATGTTTATTTCTCCTCTTAACTTTGGGTGCTGCGGGTATGCAAACACAGCCCACTTTTTCAACATTTTGATGTTTGACAACCAGCATAGGGTTAACAAATGCTTACTGGAATATTTTGTACATGCAACTTGTAATTCACACTGAGATCTGAGAATGGCCAATTTTTCTTGAAACTCTACGTGATGTTTTTAGAGAAATCCTCGGATAACATTAATTTTTAACCTTTTGAGGGATATCACCCTGTAACCAGCTCTAAACGGGTTAATGCTTGGTTTTATGAATACCTTCATTACTTACAAAAATGATCCTCGGTGAATCCCACTTCCAATGAAGGTGGTTATGTTCATCTCGCAGGTACACATTGGGTGTAATGGGTGGCCAAGTACAGCCCATTTTCTCAAAATTTGCTGCCTCTGGAGGGTTAACAAATGCTTACAGGAATCTTTTGTTCATGCAGCTTGTAATGTCACTCGAAGACCTGCAAATGGTCAATTTCTCTTGAATACTTACTAGATTCTTTGGAGAAATCCACAGAAAATGGGAATTTTAAGCTTTTAAGGGGTACATCTCCTTAACCGGGCGAAAATGGGTTAAGACTTCAATTTTTGAATACCCTTACTACTTACTAAAAATTTTCCCTATCAGCTTTGCGTCCGGTAAAAGAAGTTATGTTTCTCTGCAGCATTCCCATTTGATGTTGTTGGTGTCCAAAAACAGACTATTTTTTCGAAATTTTGACATTTAGCAGCCCATGGAGGGTTAACAAATGCTTATCTGAATATTTTATCCATGCAACTGGTAATGTGACTCTAAGACCTATCAACGGCCATTTTCTCTTGAAACCCTACGATACGTTTGTACAGAAATTCAGGGAAAACATGATTTTTTAAGCTTCTGATGGGTATTGCTATTGACCATCCCAAAAGGGGTTAATGCTTGGTTTTTTGAATACCCTTATTACTAACAAATTTGGTCCTCGGTGAATTCCACTTCCAACAAAGTAGATTATGTTTATCTCTTGGGTATGCTTTGGGTGCTGTGCGCATCTGAAAACAGCCTATTTCAACAAAATTACCCTGCTTAACAGCCTGTAGAGGGTTAATAAATGCTCACCGGAATATTTTGTCCATGCAACTTTTAATGTCACACTAAGACCCACGAATAGTAAATTTTTCCTGAAAACGTACAAGTTGCTTTCAGAGAAATCCACAGAAAATGGGAATGTTAAGCTTTTAAGGGGTATCTCTCTTTAACCAGTCCAAAATGGGTTAACACTTCGACTTTTGAATACCCTTACCACTATCAAAAGTGTTTCCCCATCAATTTTGCGTCCGATAAAAGAAGGAACCTTTCTCGGTGGTACACAAGTGGGTGCTGTTGGCATCCAAAAACAGCCCATTTTATCACAATTTTGACATTTAGCAGGCCGTGGAGGGTTAACAAATGCTCACTGCAGTATTTTGTCCATGCAACTTCTATTGTCACACCAAGGCCTGGGAGTGACAAATTTTTCTTGAAAATCTACAAGACTCGTTTAGAGAAATCCACGGAAAATACAATTTTTTGAGCTTTATGGGGGTATTGCTGTTTAACCAGCCCAAAACGGATTAACGTTTGGTTTTTTGAACACCCTTATTACTGACAAAAATGATCCTCAGTGATTTCCACTCCCAATAAAGGAAGTTATGTTTATCTCTCGGGTATTGTTTGGGTGCAGTGGGGGCCTGAAACTGGCCTATTTCATCAAAATTTCGATGTTTGGCAGCCTGTGGAGGGTTACCATATGCATCGCCCGATATGTCGTGTGTATCAAAGGGCGTGTCACAGACAGGTCTAGCAATGACGAATGTATAATAAAAATCTACAAGACGTGTTTCGAGAAAGTGCCGATAAACCCCAATTTTGGCAGTTTTTTGCCAATTCTGACGAAATAAGGGTTAAATTGAAAATTCCGCTTTGGTACATTTTTAGATTTTGTGCCCCTCTATGCGTGTGGAAAATTTCGTGAAAATCGGTTGGAAAATGGCTTCTGAATCATACGGACAAAATGTGTGGAAAAAAAAAAAAAAAAAAACTAGACTTTATGATTCTGGAGAATCATGGCTTTTCCCCGATTAGATTCCATGATTTTTCTTGACCCCACAGTGTCTGATGAATTGTTTTTAACTGTCTCACTAAAGTTCCTTCATTGATGTTATGAGAAAGGTGAGTATAGTAGTCTCAAATGACTCGGTTTGGGTTTGATAAAAAAATGTTTAGGTAAAACCCATCATTAATGGTAGAATGGGTTAATATCAATATCAATGTTTCCCTATCAGTTTTGCGTCCGGTAAAAGAAGTTTCTCTGTGGCATTTCCATTTGATGTTGTTGGTGTCCAAAACAGACTATTTCCTCAATTTTTTTTACATTTAGCAGCCCATGAAGGGTTAACAAATTCCTACCAGAATAATTGATCCATGCAACTGGTCATATGACACCAAGACCTATCAACGGCCATTTTCTCTTGAAAACCCCACAAAATGTTTGTAAAGAAATCCAGGGAAAACGATTTTTTAAGCTTTTGATGGGTATCCCTGTTAACCTCCCCAACAGGGGTTAATGCTTGGCTTTTTGAATACCTTTATTACTTACAAAATGGTCCTCTGTGAATTCCACTTCACACAAAGGAGATTATGTTTATCTCTCATGTATACATTAGGTGCTGAGCGTGTCTGAAAACAGTCCCATGTTAACAACATTACGATGCTTGGCAGCTTGTAGATGGTTTAAAAACGCTCACCGGAGTATTTTGTCCATGCAACTTGTAATGTCACATAAAGACCTACGAATAGTCAATTTGTCTTGAAACCCTACAAGTTACCTTTAGGGAACTTCACAGAAAATGGCAATTTAAAGCTTTCAAGGGATATCTCTCTTTAGCCTGCCCAAAATGGGTTAAGACGTCGACTTTTGAATACCCTTACTACTTACAAAAATGTTTCCGTATAAATTGTACGCATGATAAAAGAAGGCACTTTTCTTTGTGGTGTACCCTTTGGGTGCTGTTGGTGTGCAAAAACAGCCCATTTTATCGCAATTTTGACCTTCAGCAGCCCGGGGAGGGTTAACTAATGCTGACCGGAATATTTTGTTCATGCGACTTGTAATGTCACACCAAGACCTGCAAATAGCCGATTTTTCTTGAAAACCTACAAGATGTTGTTAGAGAAATCCACAGAAAACGGGTATTTTAAGATTTTAATGGGTATCTCTCTTTAACCAGCCCAAAATGGGTTAAGACGTCAAATTTTGAATACCCTTACCACTTTCAAAAATATTTTCCGATCAATTTTGCGTCCGATAAATGAAGGCCCCTTTCTCTGTGGTATATCGTTTGGGTGCTGTTGGTGTCTAAAAACAGCCCATTTTATCACAATTTTTACATTTAGCAGCTCGGGGAGGGTTAACTAATGCTGACCGGAATATTTTATCCATGCAACTTGTAATGTCACACCAAGACCTGAGAGTGACCAATTTTTCTTGAAAATCTACAAGACTCGTTTAGAGAAATCCATGGAAAACATGAAGTTTTGAGCTTTTTTGGGGTATTGCTGTTTAACCAGCCCAAAACGGGTTAACACTTGGTTTTCTGAACACCCTTATTACTTACAAAAATGTTCCTCGGTGAATTCCACTTCCAATAAAGGAAGTTATGTTTACCTCTCGGGTATCGTTTGGGTGCTGTGGGGGTCTGAAACCGGCCCATTTCATCAAAATTTCGATGTTTGGCAGCCTGTGGAGGGTTACTATATGCATCGCCTAATATGTCGTGTGTATCAAAGGTTGTGTCATAGGCAGGTCTAGTAATTATCAACATTTTAAAAAAATCCTAAAGACGTGTTTCGAGAAAGTGCCGATAAACCCCAATTTTGGCAGTTTTTTGCCAATTCTGGCGAAATAAGGGTTAAATCGAAAATTCCGCTTCGGTACATTTTTAGATTTTTTGCCACTCTATGCGTGTGCCAAACTGTGTGAAAATCGGTTCGAAAACGAAAATGGCTTCTGAATCGTACGGACAAAAATGTGTGGAAAAAAAAAAAAACAACAAAATAATAATAATAATAATCCGTAGAAAAACAATAGTCTTTTCCAGAGGGAAAAGCCTAACTAGACTTTATGATTCTGGAGAATCATGGCTTTTCCCGATTAGATTCCATGATTTTTCTTGACCCCACAGTGTCTGATGAATTGTTTTTAACTGTCTCACTAAAGTTCCTTCATTGATGTTATGAGAAAGGTGAGTATAGTAGTCACAAATGACTCGGTTTGGGTTTGATAAAAAAATGTTTAGGTAAAACCCATCATTAATGGTAGAATGGGTTAATATCAATATCCAGGTTTCCCTATCAGTTTTGCGTCTGGTAAAAGAAGTTTCTCTGTGGCATTTCCATTTGATGTTGTTGGTGTCCAAAACGGACTATTTCCTCAATTTTTTTTACATTTAGCAGCCCATGAAGGGTTAACAAATTCCTACCAGAATAATTGATCCATGCAACTGGTCATATGACACCAAGACCTATCAACGGCCATTTTCTCTTGAAAACCCCACAAAATGTTTGTAAAGAAATCCAGGGAAAACGATTTTTTAAGCTTTTGATGGGTATCCCTGTTAACCTCCCCAACAGGGGTTAATGCTTGGCTTTTTGAATACCTTTATTACTTACAAAATGGTCCTCTGTGAATTCCACTTCACACAAAGGAGATTATGTTTATCTCTCATGTATACATTAGGTGCTGAGCGTGTCTGAAAACAGTCCCATGTTAACAACATTACGATGCTTGGCAGCTTGTAGATGGTTTAAAAATGCTCACCGGAGTATTTTATCCATGCAACTTGTAATGTCACATAAAGACCTACGAATAGTCAATTTGTCTTGAAACCCTACAAGTTACCTTCAGGGAACTTCACAGAAAATGGCAATTTAAAGCTTTCAAGGGATATCTCTCTTTAGCCTGCCCAAAATGGGTTAAGACGTCGACTTTTGAATACCCTTACTACTTACAAAAATGTTTCCGTATAAATTGTACGCGTGATAAAAGAAGGCACTTTTCTTTGTGGAGTACCCTTTGGGTGCTGTTGGTGTGCAAAAACAGCCCATTTTATCGCAATTTTGACCTTCAGCAGCCCGGGGAGGGTTAACTAATGCTGACCGGAATATTTTGTTCATGCGACTTGTAATGTCACACCAAGACCTGCAAATAGCCGATTTTTCTTGAAAACCTACAAGATGTTGTTAGAGAAATCCACAGAAAACGGGTATTTTAAGATTTTAATGGGTATCTCTCTTTAAGCAGCCCAAAATGGGTTAAGACGTCAAATTTTGAATACCCTTACCACTTTCAAAAATATTTTCCGATCAATTTTGCGTCCGATAAATGAAGGCCCCTTTCTCTGTGGTATATCGTTTGGGTGCTGTTGGTGTCTAAAAACAGCCCATTTTATCACAATTTTTGTGTTTAGCAGCTCGGGGAGGGTTAACTAATGCTGACCGGAATATTTTATCCATGCAACTTGTAATGTCACACCAAGACATGAGAGTGACCAATTTTTCTTGAAAATCTACAAGACTCGTTTAGAGAAATCCACGGAAAACATGAAGTTTTGAGCTTTTTTGGGGTATTGCTGTTTAACCAGCCTAAAACGGGTTAACACTTGGTTTTCTGAACACCCTTATTACTTACAAAAATGATCCTCGGTGAATTCCACTTCCAATAAAGGAAATTATGTTTACCTCTCGGGTATCGTTTGGGTGCTGTGGGGGTCTGAAACCGGCCCATTTCATCAAAATTTCGACGTTTGGCAGCCTGTGGAGGGTTACCATATGCTTCGCCTAATATGTCGTGTGTATCAAAGGTTTTGTCATAGGCAGGTCTAGTAATGATGAATATTTAAAAAAAAATCCTAAAGACGTGTTTCGAGAAAGTGCCGATAAACCCCAATTTTGGCAGTTTTTTGCCAATTCTGGCAAAATAAGGGTTAAATCGAAAATTCGGCTTCAGTACATTTTTAGATTTTTTGCCACTCTATGCGTGTGCCAAATTGTGTGAAAATTGGTTCGAAAATGGCTTCTGAATCGTACGGTCAAAAATGTGTGGAAAAAAAAAAAAAAAACCCCAAAAAAAAAAAAAAATAATAATAATCCGTAGAAAAAAATAGTCTTTTCCAGAGGGAAAAGCCTAATGAAGTATTGAGAATGACTACACAAATATAATAAGAATCAGTCAATGACTAAGCAGAATTGGAAATGCAGATAAAGGAAGAAGCACGTGTTCGCTAATTGAGTGATTATGCTTCACTGACTGTCTGGGCCCGATAGAACGCGTTATACAGCGCGTGCACACAGCTAAAACAACGCTCTTTATTTGTTGTTGTGTATAGGATAACAATCAAATAGTTAGGTTTCGGCAACTTTTGGGGAAAATTAAGAAAAAAACAGAAATAGGGGTAGCCCGGGTAAATAAATACCTATGGACCCCTCAAATATATTCAGAAAACTTGTTCAAGTCCACTGTCCCTTAACCAGTATAACCACACCTATCTTGTAAGATCTTAATATCAACAATCTATCAACAATTTTCAGAGTAAATGCTTTGAAAGTGACTTGATATTTTTGAAACGTAATATCAGAAACACGATTTCGCACCATTTTTCGACTGAAAAATGATTAAATCATAGGTAAACGACGATAAACAGATATCACCAACATGTATTTATTCATAGGTCATGATATTTTTCAGTTAATGCACAATACATAAGATATTATTGTCTAGCAACAATTTACCTACCTTACAGGTTGTTCAAATTCATGAATACCGACAGCGAGGTCAGTAACTTACTTACACGCCAATTCACAGAATGCACGGACCCATGTATGGTAAGTGAGTGCAGGTGTTCAAGTGAACACCCAGTCTATTGTTCTATGAGGTATTTCACGTCTCTTACCAACCCGAAACAATGTATGTATAATATTAACCAATTTTGTGTATGTACAAAGTTCGAGAAGGAAGCTGACAGTTAATCAACTTTACGAGAATCAGAAAACAGAAATAAGAAGGAGAGAAGAAAAGTAGAATGCCACACTAAAACACATCAAATTTGAGTCAACATGCCTATAGGCATATTTCAACACCACCATAACTTCAAAAGTCCAAAAGTCCAAAAACCAAAAGTCCAAAAAAGCCCCCTACCACTGCCATAACCAGGACAGGCAAGACAGACATGCTGAGAGTACTGATTCGCGTGTGAGGCAACAGTGATGGCCACCAATCGGCATCGGTTTCAAGGTCGGACCGTCAGACGAGCAACCAAGTCCTAAAGTGACTAAGACACTTTACGGCTTGATTACTCACCCAGCGAACCAGTCTAAAACCGTTTCGTGGACTTAATGAAATACTGTACACTCCGGAAAAGGTGAATATTGACGGAATCCGGTAAATTGGGGATACAATAAAGAAGATCGTTGACCGATATTATTGTCAGATGCGCAAGATTTCTTTGTAGGACTTGTCTTTCGTGTGAATAGTTTCTACAGACAAAGAAGTAATGATTCACGTCTTCACTCTCATAACCACATGAACAGTTAGGTGTTTCACGAATGTAGTTAGAAAATTTATCAGAATTTAGGTTGCTGCAAAAATTACGCAGCTTGCAGTGTATTATATTGGATACCCTGTCGCCGTTGTTGAAGTATTTAGGTGGTCTAAGCACGCCTCTGTTAAAATATTTAACAAAGTCATTCAGTGAACTCGACTGTCTAACTCTTAGAGGTAATGCATTCCATTCCGCAACACACGAAGGAATAAATGAGCGCTTAAATACTTCCGTGTGTGTAAATGGTAATTGAAAGTTGGAATGTGACCGTGTGCTATACGAGGAAATATCTTCAAACCTTTGAGGTAATAGGTCACAAAGATATGCGGGAGCCTGGTTATTTACAATTTTGTAAAACGTAACCATTTTGTGGAGATAGCATCTCTGTCTAAGGGTCTCCCAGCCAAGTTCTGCGAGTACATTTGATACCGAGGTAGCTCTCGTAAGTCCGGATATTATTCTGGCTGCATCCGCGTGGATTCTATCCAATTTGGAAAGTAGGTAGTCCGGTGCACCAGCCCATATCACATCCGCATATTCCATGATAGGAAGTATGAAAGACTTGTATAAAATTTCCAGACTTTTTCTTCCAAGGATATACTTGAGTTTTATGAGCTGTGACAGCCTGCTATTAGCCTCTTTACATAGTCGTACAATTTGGGTATGCCAGTTTAAGTCCCCCTGTAAGGACAGACCGAAGTGGGTGTGTGACATTTTAAGTTCAAGTGGCGACCCACCGAATGTCACCGCAGTACTTAGGTTAGCACGTTTCTTGGTGAAAAGAATAATTTCGGTTTTTGAGGGGTTAAATGTAACTAACCATGTATTTGCCCATTCGGAAACGGCTTTAAGATTTTCGTTGGACTTTGTAGCAATGTTATCCGGTTCGTGCCCACTTTCTGTTATACTCGTATCATCCGCAAATAATCTACACGCTTCCGGTGAATGTAAGTTTTCCGAAATGTCATTAATGTATATGAGAAAAAGGAACGGACCTAAGACAGATTCCTGGGGAACACCACAATTAACAGGTAGGTAATCAGAGGAAATCGAGTTAACAGTTACCCTTTGTTTACGATCAGACAGATAGCTTCTAGTCCACTCAATGAGTGGACCCGATATACCGTTTTGTCTCAGTTTGTAAATTAGTCCTTTATGCCAAACCCTATCAAATGCTTTTGATATGTCGCAGAATACTCCAAGAGAAAACTGGTTCCTATCAAAGGCCAAGCAGAGATTATGATATATTTCAATGAGCTGGTAAACGGTGATGTGCTGGGACAGGAAACCGGACTGATATTTTAAAAAAAGATTATTAACACAGCAGTGTTCATACATGCGGTTAAAAACAATCCTCTCCATAACTTTGCTAACACAGCTAAGGAGTGAGACGGGCCTGTAGTTATTGGGATCGTGTGCATCGCCCTTTTTAAAAATCGGCACGACTGTTGCCATCTTCCATTCTGATGGGTAGACACCTGAGGAGAAATAGAGCCTGAATAATAGAACCAATGGCTTGCATATTGTTGTTTTGGTTTGTTTGAGCATACGGTTGCTAATACCGTCGTGTCCAGTTGCTTTTTTAGCATCAAGATTGCTGAGGATCCGAATCACTTCGTCTTCAGCGAAGTCAATCTCAGACAGGCTCACAGAACACTTCGGTCTGAAATCGGGTAGGCTATGTCCAACATCGTGTATTTTACTATTTGATAGGAAGGTTTTATTGAGCAGATTAGCTTTGTCTTTGTCATCTGTTACCATTGCTGTGCTGTTCGCATCATCTTTGTCATTTAGAAAGGGGACAGAAGGCTTACTCTAGAAATTGTTCAGCAACTGTTTAACAGTGCGCCAGAAGACTTCACTGCAAGTGAGGTATCTAGATTTGAAAAATAAGTGGATTTGGCCTTCTTTTTCATATTATTCACTTTGTTTCGAGAATGTTTATATTTTTAAATTGTTTGTGGGTTTGGGTATTTCAGGGCTCGTTTCCGAAGACGATCTCTGTGGCGAATTTCACGGCGAAGAGCCGAGTCAAACCACGGTTTATCATTAGGGCGGATGACCACCTTATAAGAAGGAATACATTCTCTTACAATGTCAAAAAATTTGGTTACAAATTTATGATATGATGTATCAAGTGTCGTAGTGTCTGAAATGAAAGACCAATCTGTTTCGGAAATCAAATTGTTCATTTTGGGGAAGTCAGCTCTGTTGTAGTTCCAGATTTGTCGAATTTTTGTTTCGTGCTGTGTTTTTCCTGTGTCTATAACTGCTGATACGGCCTTGTGGTCAGAAACACCAAATTCGCGAACTTCTGAGTTTAAAACTACAACACTATCACTAACTATTATAGGATCCAATAAACTACTGGAAGTTGGAGTCACACGAGACGGTTCTTTAATGGTGTTATGTAGGTTGAAACAATTAATAATTTCATTTAAACGACTAGAGGGGTTGAGAAGGTCGCCATTTAAGTCCGCGGTGATTATCAGGGAAGGGTTTATGCTAAATGAGTCTTCAATGGCGCCCTCGAGCTTCTCCCTGTATTCATTACAAGAGAATTGAACCGATCGATATGCCAAGCAGATCAAGAACTTGCGTTTTGAGGTAATCTCAAACCATAAAATCAACTGGTCAAATTCAAGTTCTGGTACACGTCTGGCATATATTTCTTTTGAGAAATAAACCGCGACACCACCACCATGCTGGTTCCTGTCTTTTCTGACTGGTGGGAAGAAACCAGAAATCATCAAATTGTCGGAATTAAAACACCAAAGCACCTTGAAGCGCTGTTAATGTCTTTGGTAAAGAATGTTTGTGTGGCAGTGAGAATGTGTGACAATATCTTAAGAAGACAAAAGGAAGGGCAGGAGTAATAAGATAACAAAGGGAATATGAACTGATAGGAAAGGCAGGAGTAATAAGATAACAAGTATATACAATTTGTAAGAAGATGAGAAATGTTATACACATGTTTTACTGGATATAGGTTGTGTGGTAATATCGGCTTGTAGCTCAAATTAACTGGACTATTCCTCAATCCCTTACCCAACGCAATTTACAAACGACAGTACAAACGAAAGACACAGTATCTTCCCGGATCCCTCCTCTGGTCATAGCCCGTGCCTCTCATTGGAACGAGCTCAGTGAGCTCGTTCCAATGAGGGTCACAGGTCCGCACCCTTATGAAAGAGGTGGCAACATAAAATTTAAATGGCGACTTTAGTATATCAGACGGGGTGATACGGTTGTTTCGTTGGGCAAAGGGTTGAATCTAATTTATGCTGGGAATTTTAAATTGGTTCCACCGCCATGCTTCCACGCTCATCGTGGGCATATATAAACGACAATAAGAAAGAGAGTGTCTAACAATGGACAATCATGAGAACCAGCCTACAGACTGGGTTCTATTGGTTATATTTTGGGCATATGAACTGATAGTTGAATGTTGTCTACGATTGTGTTTCCAACTGGGGAAGTGTATCAAGATGGCATCTCAAACCCTTGGATAAGTACTTGTCCGTTCAAATTAGTGGAGCCATGAAAAACTTTTTTATTTCTTTAAATTTGAATGAGAGGTGCCAACACGTATAGCCAACCTCATACAAATGCAAAGGAATAAATGGCAATAAAGTACTAAAAAAGACCGAAATCCAAAAAACAGATAAATTGAAATTAACTGGGGACGGAGAGCAATAATGGGTTCACGAAGTATAATAATGGAAACGCTGATGCCGTAAATCTATTGTGGCTTTTTAATATGACAGTCTTGTGGGTCATGAGTGGATAACACAGTAAAATCTACATTATCTCGCCTCAGTTCATATTCGCCCTCGACGACATGCAATTAACACCATGGCTAGTTATTCACACCTCAATTATGCTGACAACATTGTCCAAACCCACTGTATCACATAGAGTGTTAAAAGTTAAAAGTTGAATGGGCTCTTGTCTCTTTCCTCACTAAGTGAGTACAGGTTTCAGTGAATTAAGATGACTGTAATAAATTGCATTTCCACAACTGGAGTTACCAGATTGAATCCTTGGCCAAAAATACCGCTTGGGCATGAACCTACTCTGGCTGATAAGATCTGATTATCGATGCCACAGGGAAGGGCTATGGTGTATGGATGTTGTGATTGACAGGGAAGAGCACAGAACTCCACTTTATGCTTGAGTGGCGGATGTTGTGTTTGATAAGATTGGAAGTAGAAGAGTGTGGAGAGTCTGGAGGCGCAGAAAGGGGATTCATCTTAGGGAGTCTATTTTAAAAGCCAATAAGAACTTGTAAATACAATAACAACATGTTAAGATGGGATCTCTACAACTTTGTGGGAAAACTTTTGAAACGGGGCCAACACTATGAGAAAGAGAACCGCGCGTTGGTATTTATTTAACCCTTACCACTACGAGTAGCAGAAAACAAATACAAATACAAACACAAAAATATTTTTTTGAATAACTGATAAACTCGATTCCGTGTCCCAAACACATCTCGTGACCCCTCATCGGAACGATCTCTGCAGTAACTCAATAACTGTAAACTTTTGTCTTGTCGGCAAACTGAGTGACATTTTTTCGTGAATATTTCTCGTCGATTTTGGCCAATTACTTAGTCCTTTACCCACTGTGGGTGGCAGAAGACAGCTGCAGTAACTCAATAACTGTAAACTTTTGTCTTGTCGGCAACTTCAGAAACATTTCTTGAATAAAAGCAAAAAAAATTATTGTGTGTCAAGAACACAGCACAAGAACCCCATTGAAACTAGCTCAGTTAGATTTAAATTGTGATTTTAGTGAGCAATGTTGGCCAGTTTAGACTGTTACGTTGGTTAAAGGGTTAACAATCATGTCTACTCAACATGTCAGTACACGGTTAATTTCCTCTGATGATCTGTGATTTATGTATCAGAAATAAATTTTGCATTACATACATTTTTGCATTACATATATCTTTTTATGTAACTACTTGTAATTATATGTGATCATAAATTGTAATGTTCAATTGTATATTAAGGAAAGGATATTATCTATGTGCTAGGCACTTGTTATCCAATCCTTTTTGTTAATTATAACAAATAAAATATGTTTAATCTAATCTAATCTACCAACCCGAAGAAGACAAAGGAATTGGTGTAATGCCTTTTATCCCACACCTATTAATGTAAAACACTGATTTCCTCTGTTCTGCCTGTACGATAAAAATAAAGTTGTATCACACATGTGGTGATACAAAACATGTTCGATTTCGTTTCCAACTCAAACAGAGAAGGAACCCATCTAAATAAATTACGTCATCATTGGTCGAATGTACCGGAGTCGAGATCGCTTGGAAATTCCAAGTTCCTCATTTAGATTTGTTCACCCGGGATATTTAAACAGTCAGAATTGAGTCAAAATCTACAAAACAAGAGGCCCCACGTGGCCTTAATCGCTCACCTGACAAAGTGACTCTAAGAAGTATTTTAGGTCACCTTCACCATGTCATGCCTCATCAACATTAACTGGTTGAGTGATAGATTTTGTTTGAAGTTCAACATTTGTTACCTAAAATTAGTTTTATTTAAAATCATTGGTGTGTGGCCAATCTCCAATGATTTTTAATAAAGCAAATTTATCTCTGCAGACAAACTGGTTTAGCATGAAGCACAAACAAGGAATGTGAAGAGATAGCCTTGGACATCTCTCCCCAACTGTGGATATCTTCCATGTGCTACATGTATATATTTGCATGCAAGAAAACAAAAATTTTCACAAATTTTATTTTTTTTTATCATCATTGGAACAAGCTCAAACAGCTTATTCCAATAGGGGTATGGGAAGATCAGGTATATTTTTGAGACAGAAATGTGAATATATAAATAATGGTGTTTTTTTGTGAATGATTCTGGAGAATTTTGCGTAAAGATATGGTAAATGGTTTGTTCTAGATACAGAATGATGCAAAAGTATTTAAATTTGATTAGGCAAGTTTTTCCTATAATGCATTTAAAAATTGAAGTAACTGTTTTTTTGCCGACGAACTTTTAGATGTGTGTGTCTGTGTTTGTGTGTGTGTGTGTGTGTGTTTGTGTGTGTGTGTGGGGGGTGGGGGGGGGGGGGGTAAGAGTGTTCTTGCAAACAAAATTCCTGAATAAATGGAAAATTTTATTTTTTGTGTGAAAGACATAGTGCGTGAATGTTGATTGGAACAAGCTTAGAGAGCTCATTTTAATGTGAAGTCATAAAGCTGTGTTTTACGTACGAAATTCTGGAATAACTAAAAAAATTGCTTTTTTGACTCAAAAAGCATGGTGTGCAACCTCTCATTGGAATGAGCTCAAAAAGCTCATTCCAATGGGGTATTTACAAGCGATAAGTACATGTATGTTTAAGAGACAAAAATTAAAATTTGAATAGCGATTTTTGCGAAGAATGCTGACAAGTTTTGGCAGTTATGCTGGTAAAAAGGTAAGATATGCAAAGTGGTTGTTTTTTAGAGGCGACATTTAATTAAGGGGAATTAACCCTTGATTACTGAGGTAACTTCTAAAAGTACTGAAATTTCATGAAGCAATGTGAATAACAGACAACAGTTGCCTAAAAATTTCATGAATAACTGAAATTTTTATTCCTTTGTCTCGAAAACATGGCATATGACCTTTGTTGGAATGAGCTGAATGCGTGTGTTCCAATGAGGGGTCACAAAATTTGAACGAAGATTTGTGTGAATAATGCATTAGTACTGCTAGATTTGGGTAAACGGTTCACCCTGGATACCACCCCTTCTATAGTAGATCTTTTCTGCAAATTTTGTCTAAGATTCTATCAACTTTACAAATAAATACGTTCATGAATCACAATCAGATCCACCCTACAATGTTGCATACCAAATATCAAAAGATTCTGCCTGCTGGATCTGGAGAAGAAGATTTTTTAAGAAATATGCCTGAAATGCACTAAGTTAAAATTTGGGCTCCTATACGGAGCCCAAATATAAACCCAGGGGGCCGATTTGAACAAACTTGAATCAGATCCACCCCACAATGTTGCTTACCAAATATGAAAAGATTCTGAAGCTGGATCTGGAGAAGAAGATTTTTTAAGAAATTTGCCTGAAATGCACTAAGTTCGAATTCGAGCTTCTATAGTGAGCCCAAATATGAAACTAGGAAGCCGATTTGAACAAACTTGAATCAGATCCACCCCACAATGTTGCATACCAAATATCAAAAGATTCTGCCTGCTGGATCTGGAGAAGAAGATTTTTTAATAAATTTGCCCGAAATGCATTAAGTGCGAATTCGGGCTTCTATATTAAGCCCAAATATGAATCCAGGGGGCCGATTTGAACAAACTTGAATCAGATCCACCCCGCAATGTTGCATACCAAATATCAAAAGATTCTGCCTGCTGGATCTGGAGAAGAAGATTTTTGAAGAAATTTGCCTGAAATGCACTAAGTGCAAATTCGGGCTTCTATATTAAGCCCAAATATGAATCCAGGGGGCCGATTTGAACAAACTTGAATCAGATCCACCCCGCAATGTTGCATACCAAATATCAAAAGATTCTGCCTGCTGGATCTGGAGAAGAAGATTTTTGAAGAAATTTGCCCGAAATGCACTAAGTTTGAATTCGAGCTTCTATAGTGAGCCCAAATATGAATCCAGGGGGCCGAATTGAACAAACTTGAATCAGATCCACCCCACAATGTTGCATACCAAATATCAAAAGATTCTGCCTGCTGGATCTGGAGAAGATGATTTTTTAAGAAATTTGCCTGAAATGCACTAAGTTCGAATTCGAGCTTCTATAGTGAGCCCAAATATGAATCTAGGAAGCCGATTTGAACAAACTTGAATCAGATCCACCCCACAATGTTGCATACCAAATATCAAAAGATTCTGCCTGCTGGATCTGGAGAAGAAGATTTTTTAATAAATTTGCCCGAAATGCACTAAGTCCGAATTCAGGCTTCTATATTAAGCCCGAATATGAATCCAGGGGGCCGATTTGAACAAACTTGAATCAGATCCACCCCACAATGTTGCATACCAAATATCAAAAGATTCTGCCTGCTGGATCTGGAGAAGAAGATTTTTGAAGAAATTTGCCCGAAATGCACTAAGTTTGAATTCGAGCTTCTATAGTGAGCCCAAATATGAATCCAGGGGGTCGATTTGAACAAACTTGAATCAGATCCACCCCGCAATGTTGCATACCAAATATCAAAAGATTCTGCCTGCTGGATCTGGAGAAGATGATTTTTTAAGAAATTTGCCTGAAATGCACTAAGTTCGAATTCGAGCTTCTATAGTAAGCTCAAATATGAATCTAGGGAGCCGATTTAAACAAATTTGCATCAGATCCATCCCACAATGTTGCATACCAAATATCAAAAGATTCTGCCTGCTGGATCTGGAGAAGAAAATTTTTTAAGAAATTTGCCTGAAATGCACTAAGTTCGAATTCGAGCTTCTATAGTGAGCCCAAATATGAATCTAGGAAGCTGATTTGAACAAACTTGAATCAGATCCACCCCACAATGTTGCATACCAAATATCAAAAGATTCTGCCTGGTGGATCTGGAGAAGAAGATTTTTTAATAAATTTGCTTGAAATGCACTAAGTTCAAATTTGGGCTCCTATACTGAGCCCAAATATAAACCCAGGGGGCCGATTTGAACAAACTTGAATCAGATCCACCCCACAATGTTGCTTACCAAATATGAAAAGATTCTGCCTGCTGGATCTGGAGAAGAAGATTTTTTAAGAAATTTGCATGAAATGCACTAAGTTCAAATTCGAGCTTCTATAGTGAGCCCAAATATGAATCTAGGAAGCCGATTTGAACAAACTTGAATCAGATCCACCCCACAATGTTGCATACCAAATATCAAAAGATTCTGCCTTCTGGATCTGGAGAAGAAGATTTTTTAAGAAATTTGCCTAAATGCACTAAGTTCGAAATTGGGCTCCTATACTGAGCCCAAATATGAACCCAGGGGGCCGATTTGAACAAACTTGAATCAGATCCACCCTACAATGTTGTATACCAAATATCAAAAGATTCTGCCTGCTGGATCTGGAGAAGAAGATTTTTTAAGAAATTTGCCTGAAATGCACTAAGTTCGAAATCGGGCTCCTATACTGAGCCCAAATATTAACCCAGGGGGCCGATTTGAACAATCCTGAATCAGATCCACCCCACAATGTTGCTTACCAAATATGAAAAGATTCTGAAGCTGGATCTGGAGAAGAAGATTTTTTAAGAAATTTGCCTGAAATGCACTAAGTTCGAATGCGGGCTTCTATAGTAAGCCCAAATATGTATCCAGGGGGCCGATTTGAACAAACTTGAATCAGATCTACCCCGCAACATTGCATACCAAATATCAAAAGATTCTGCCTGCTGGATCTGGAGAAGAAGATTTTTGAAGAAATTTGCCTGAAATGCACTAAATTCGAATTCGAGCTCCTATAGTGAGCCCAAATATGAATCTAGGGAGCCGATTTGAACAAACTTGAATCAGATCCACCCCACAATGTTGCATACCAAATATCAAAAGATTCTGCCTGCTGGATCTGGAGAAGAAGATTTTCAAAGAAATTTGCCTGAAATGCAGTAAGTTCAAATTTGGGCTCCTATACTGAGCCCAAATATAAACCCAGGGGACCGATTTGAACAAACTTGAATCAGATCCACCCCACAATGTTGCATACCAAATATCAAAAGATTCTGCCTGCTGGATCTGGAGAAGAAGATTTTTTAAGAAATTTGCCTGAAATGCACTAAGTTCGAAATCGGGCTCCTATACTGAGCCCAAATATGAACCCAGGGGGCCGATTTGAACAAACTTGAATCAGATCCACCCTACAATGTTGCATACCAAATATCAAAAGATTCTGCCTGCTGGATCTGGAGAAGAAGATTTTTTAATGTTTTTCCCATTGCCTACAGTGTTAAAAAGTGCTGACTCAGCACTTTTTCAAAGTCCCGAAACTGTACCCTATGATAAAACCGATGGCAATTTTTTTTTACCAATCCTTTCTGTTGGTCCTAAGGAAGCTGCACACCAAATAAAAATTCTCAGTGCCGTGCAGTTTTGGAGATATGGGCGTTTTAAATTTTTTCTATTTTTAGCTCCTGCGATTCCCACGAGGCTGCGGGATAAATTTTTTTTGCATAAATCAAGTACTCATGACCCAATAAGCCCTCACATAAAATTTGGTTCAAATCAGCCTCTCGGTTTGGAAAATAGAAATTTTGGGCGGGGCAAAAAATTTTGCCCCTCTCATAACAATGCCAAGTATAGCCCCACAAACTTCTCTTGAACAAATCTGAGTCTACACCTCAGAAGGAAGCTGCACACCAAATATCAAGTCTCTGCTACTGCTGGTTCATGAGAAGAAGATTTACAAAGATTTTGGTGCCCCTTGGGGGCGTGGCACCACCCAGGAGGAGGGGCAACTTCATTTGAACAAATCTGAATTGGCATTAGGTAATAAACATTTAGCCAACATTTGAATAAAATTGGGCTAGTGGTTTAGGAGGAGAGGTCGATAATGTAAAGTTAACGCCGGACGGACGACGACGGACGACGGACGACGGACGCCGGACAGAAAGTGATTAGTAAAGCTCCCCTTGAGCTTCGCTCAGGTGAGCTAAAAATAACATTCTGACTGCTTGTTCCTTATCAAATACTTTCCACAAATGGTAATATAGTTATTGACTGTGCTAAACTTATTAGCCATTTAAAAAGCTTTTGTTGTGTTATTCCCCGCAGTTTAGTCAATATTTGAAGTTCAATCATCGGGACCGTGACACTAACCGGTGCCAATTGGTTTTGACAAACTGAATGCCGTATTTATTTATTTAGTGGTGTTTAAGGTCACATACTTATGCACGATGGCTAATCGTGCCCGTGACAGTTTTACGGGTGGAGGAAGCCGGAGTACCCGGAGAGAACTACCGAGCATCGACGAGCAACTCTGTTTAAGTTCCGCTCAAGAAGGGTTACAGCATTGAAGACATGTGCACCATCGATGTGCAGTATGTCGTAGTACACGGCGTCATCGTGCCACCATGCAGGCAACCGGGATAAAGTGTCTTGCCCAAGGACACAACGCGGGTCGTCCCGGACATTGAATGCCGTAAAAATTAAAAAGCAGATTAGGGTTCGGACCCCACCACCTAACAGTGATGTGTTGTTGACAACGAAGAAAACGTGGAAATTATCCAGTTGAAAATTGCCTTTAATTCAGTTTTTGACTGGTTGTTACATGGGAGAAGTGTGATAAATACAGAACCGCACATATGTTTGATGGGTTAAGAATTATCGCACGAGATTGCTTTGGCCCTGGATATCCACTCTATACCTAAGTTCCTGTGCTGGGCACTCGCACTCGACCTTTTTCTATACTTCCTTCTCCTGTCTTCGTGAGGCCAGTCACTCTGTCATTTTCCATGTCCTGTTCACTGACCTCCCGATGCAGAGTTTCAACTTTATAGTTTCCTTCTTCCTTATCATCTATGTATCTGTTACCAGTCTTTCGATTTTGAGGCGCGATATCACTCTTGCTTGCTATCGCACGTTCAATTTTTACTTTTTACGCCTACTCAACAGCGCGCACCGGTTCCATCTAGCGAGCAATTAATCCTTACCCAACAGAACGGCTGAATCCACCGCGTAATATACAAACTGTGAAGTAGAATTTTTTTTTTAAATTCAACAAAATCATATTATGAGACACCCTCATTGAAACAAGCTCGACGACCCAGTTCCATTGAAGGGATCACATGATATGGATTTGTTGGGGGTTTTTTTTAAGAATTTGGGAAAAATTAAAATAAAAATGTTGATCTCAGGTATTTTTCTGTGAAGAGTAAAATGTATTGGTGGGAAATAGTCCAAATAATGGAAAGCGAGCTCAAAAATGTGAACAATACATCAGGAATTACAAGCTGTGGGATTTCAATACTTTAAACTAATCAAACTTCACTTTCTGATAATTGGTATGTAAACAACATTCATTCCGCAAAGAATCGTCTGATTGACTTATGATTGCTCCATTGAAGTTGCATTTCGTGCATTACGTGTATACTAAACTTAAATAAATTTGATTATTGCTGCGAAAAGCATTTTTGAAATATCACATAATATTTTGGGAATTCCTACTTACAGTGCATCAGTGGAGTGAATGGTGTGCATATGTTCGTTGATGTTTTTCTTGAAAACATTTTCCCAATGCCGGGATTCAACAATAGCACGCTTCATTTCAAATGGTAGTGAGTAGAATAAAGCGCGCCTCCCATTCCCAAAAATTGAAAGACTGCTATTAGCCACACAGACCCACCAACCCCACCCCCTCCCCATGAGAATTATACCAAGTTCTTGTTTCCAACTCAATGATATTATTGAATCTACAGTACATGGAGGGTGTATTATCACTAAATCACCCACAGAGTGGAGATTTCACCCGAGCAATAATTGCAAATTTGTTGCAAAGCATAACCAGCAGCAGCAAAGTTTCAGCCAATGGACATCCGGGTTAAACCCGGAGGTCCATTGGCTGAAACATTGCTTGTGTTTTTTGTCGATATGTACAAAATTTGAAAGTTATAGCTTGGGTGATAACTCCACTCTGCAGGTGATTTAGTTACAATCCACTCTCCACGTACTGTAAGTTTTGAATATTTATCGATTTATTGCATTCAGGTTTGCCTCCACTGTACACAACCCCAAGAAAAAAACACCCTTTCAGTTAACTTTTACCCATACACTTTATTTGGGCACCTCAATCGAGATACAGTACGTGTAGAGTGGACTGTAACAAAACCACCCATGGAGTGGAGTTATCACCCAAAGTATCACGTTCAAATTATGTACATATGGGCAAAAAACACTAGCAATGTTTCAGCCAATGGACCTCCGGGTTTAACCCAGAGGTCCATTGGCTGGAACTTTGCTTGTGATTGCTATGCTTTGCAACAAATTCACAATTATCGCTTGGGTGGAATCGTCACTCTGCGGTGATTTAGTGGTAATACACTCAGTCCACGTACTGTACTATCAGATCTGTGATCACTGAAGGTTTCAATTCCCAGAACCTCAATCTATCATTTACATGTCCACCCCGTCTCCCCCACTTTGTCCTTCAGTTCGTCATACACCTATGCACATGCACCCTCTTATATGG
Organism: Pictodentalium vernedei; assembly: GCA_031216915.1. Lineage (NCBI taxonomy): Eukaryota > Metazoa > Mollusca > Scaphopoda > Dentaliida > Dentaliidae > Pictodentalium > Pictodentalium vernedei. The sequence continues at coordinate 234,125,621 of CM062294.1, forward strand.
TTTACCCATGTATCATGCCTCAACAATATATCTTTAAAGCCCATTACATCGAAATCCCCATTCCCTCTATCAATGTTGCCATTCACTTACTTTTCCGTGAAGACCCAGGGTCTACACGGTGTTGAAAATGATGCTGTGATATCTAAATTTTATAGTAAATTTCCTTTCTCATTATACCTACCATGATTGTTTATACAGGCTTGCAGTACAGTGGAAGTGGCTAACTCGGAAAATATACTCTCTATTTTGATCTTTCCCAAGGGATTTGGGAAAGAAAAGTGGCGCAAAAGCACCAGGAAAAATAAGCCAAAACAGGTTGAAGGCTACCGGCGTACACCCAGTAGGGGACGCTCTTCTCCTAGTACAGATCACAGCTTCCGGTACCAGTGCGCAGTCAGTAACTAATGAATCATTCTTTTGAATCCGCCAACATTGGAGTCATGTGATCAGCAGGGAGGAAGGATTCTTACCCGAATAAGAAGACGGGAGGGCCTCCATGTAAACAATTGTGGTAGGTATAATAAGGACATTAAGTCATTTACTATAAAATTTAGATTTCTTATCAACCTACCCTACAATTGTTTACTACAGGCTGAATAGACAAAAGGAGGAGGGAATCACATAACCAACATAACCCGACAGCACTAGAACCATGGACAGAAGAAGAGTTCCCAAGGCCTATCAAACCATAGCATCACAAATATTGGTAAAAGACAATGAGAGATGAGGCATATGACACTGCGTGACGCACAGACAGAAAGGACAGTAAAATAGCACAGGGCTGGAACTGACCTTGAAGCCTAATGATCAGGGTGGACAACAGCTTGAGCAGAAGAAAGATGGCCCAAAGAAAAAAGGCCCTCAGACTGCTCCTGCAACTGACGAAGATAGAAGGTGGAGAAAGTATAAGCATTTCTCCAGTCGGCTGCCTGCATAATATCTGACAACTTGACAGAGTTAGCATTAGCCCAGGAGGTAGACAAGGGCACACACCTCATGGGCAGAAATGCGATTGGTAATACGATCATCAGCCACTAGACGAGCATAAGCCACACGAATAGCAAGACAAATCCATTGAGAAATGGATTGAGGAAAGATCTGCTGTCGACCAGGAATGAGAGACAGAAAGGATCGTTTCCTGCCTTTCCTAATGAACTGCGTCCGGTTGAGATAAATGCGAAGTGCACAAACTGGACAGAGCAAAGGGCGATTATGCTCAGACAAACAATGAGCCCTGATACAGATAGGAGGTGGAGTTGTTCCTGGTATCTGATTCTTGGCCAGAAAGAAGCAATCGGTTATAAAAGTAACGCTGTTGGCAGAGCTCCTGAAAAAGGCTGGATCAACAAAGAGGGCGTGAAGCTCACTAACCCGTCTGGCTGAGGCAAAAGCCATCAGAAAAAGCTGTCTTGTATGTGGGAAAATGCATATCCACCTGGGATAAAGCAAATTAAGCAGCCCCCAAGAAAGATTCCATCTTGGGGTAACCTACAAAATCCTAGGCCTTTTCAAAGGAAAGTGTCGAATAAGCTTGGAGAGGTACGGATTACTGCCGACACGCTGCTTTCTCATATACTAAAAGGTCTCTGAAAGCATGGATATGTACAATTTGATGGTAACAGGCTGGAGACTCTGAGAATGAAACAGATATACTAGAAACTCTACAATCTGTGTTATCGAAGGATTGACATAATCAACAGAGTGATCAGCACACCATCGACAGAAGACCTTCCACTTAGCCACATAGGCTAAACCAGTGGAGTGCCGCCTTGAAGAAGAAAAGTACTTCACTGCTCGTCTCGAAAAACCTCTATGGAGGAGACAGGACCTGACAAAAGATATGCATGAAGGCACAATAAAGTCGGGTCGACGTGAAACCTCCTCGGGTGACCTTGGCAAAGAAGTTTGCGACATAGAGGGAGACATGCCGGAACCGCCGCCAACAGAGAGCAGAGCTGATTGATCCACACCCATTGAGGCAACAGGGGAGTGATCAGAATGATTTGTCTGCAGGTTCTGATCTTGGCCAAAACCTGAGGTAGAATCGGAACCGACGGTAAGGCATTGCCGAATAGACCGTTCCAATCGAGTGACAGAGCGTCCACAGCAAAAGCCAGAAGATCTGGACACGGGGACACGAAAGTGTCCACCTGATGGTTCCAACGGGTCACAAAGAGATCAATGTGGGGACGACCCCAGAGATCGCAAAGCGATCACTGTACTGTACACCATCCACTTGGTGGAAATGACCCTGCCCCGTTGGGACAGGGAGTCGGCTAGGACGTAGACGACCGGGAAAGTGACGAACAACCACTCCGGTGTTGACATCCTGAGCCAATTTGTACATGGGAACTGGGGGCAGGCCGCCCTGGTTGCAAATGTAGGCGACCACTGTCGAATTGTCGGACAACAGAAAGACCTGACGATCCGAAAGGTGGGGGATCCACTGCCGGAAACTCAGAAGAAGAGCAAGAAGCTCCTTCTGGTTGATGTGAAGAGCTGCTTGATCCTGGTCCTATACACCGTGAGGGGAAAGACCTAGAGGATCCAACATCACACCCCATCCGAGATCAATGGCATCTGCCATCAGAACACGATCAGTCATGGGCAAGTCCAACGGAACTCCCTGCATAGTCTACTGAACATCCATCCAGTGAAGAAGGTGACGATGAAGAGTCTGGTAACTGAAGCGCCAGATCCAGGGGATCCACATTCGGGCTCCAAAGACTGAGCAGAATGTGTTGGAGAGGTCTGACATGCAGCCGACCGAGAGAGGAATGAGATCCCTCGCCGATCCGCAGAGGCCGAAGAATACAACAAGCTGTCACGGACATGGACTGGGACAGGGTAAAAGCTGAGAGAATCACAGCCCTTGCCCGGGGAACCGCCACCGTATTGACTCCAGAAGAGCAGTATTTGAGTGCCTCTGGGGGATATCGTCCAGATATGCCAAAGTAGTCACCGTGGACTGTGTGCAATGGAAGGCTATCACATGCAACATCAGTCAGGTGAAGGCCCAAGGAGCCAGTTTGAGGCCGAAAGGCATGGCCTTCAGCTGGTAAACTCGCCCCAGAAAAGCGAACCTGAGACACTTTCGTGATGTCCAATGAATCGGAACCTGAAAGTAAGTGTCTTTCAGGTCGATGCTGGAAGCAAAATCTTCCTGGCGAATGAAGAGGTGAACCGGCCTGAAAGTCTCCAGGCTGAACTTGGGAGCAATGATAGACTGGTTCAGGACAATCAGATTGATACCCGGTTGGAGTTGGTCGTCTTTCTTCGGCACCAAGAACAGGTGGGAATAAAATCCCACCGAATGAATGTTCTTGACGACCTCGACCGCCCCCTTTGACAGGAGATTGTCCATCTCCATGATCAAAAGCTCCCGATGTAAAACGTCCAAAGGAACTTGTGTTGGAAGAAGCACTCCGACAGAGGATATTCGCAGCCCAGACCGAACAACATCTAACAACCAAGGATCGGATGTGATTGTGGCCCAATGGTCTGTGAACCCTGATATCCTTCCCCCAACCTGGGATGAATTGAGGTGGGGATCTTCATCTCGAGAGGCCCGCGAGAGGAGAAACAACCTCCTCTGTTAGATGGACGATCCTGAGTCCTCCCTTTGGTCTGCCGACGCTTACCCTTACCATGTGAGTAAGAAGTAGAAACGGCGGCAGGAGGATCAGTCCTTGGCTTCGCAGAGGAAGCAGAAGGGTGATTGTTAGACTTACAATGGCCCCTGCCTTCAACAGAAGGCTGATCAAGCTGGCGAAACAGCAGCTGATCTTTGGAATGACGCAGGACGTCATCCCGGACCATCGCCACGGACTCATGGAAACGTTGCGGACCCGCCAAAGAAGCGGATCAAAGAGCAGAGCTCTGCCACTCAGGAAGGGAACAGTTTGTGTCCAACACAGCATTCCGGCAAACTAATCTCAATTTAGCTGTGTTACTGGCATGTGTGTGGGTAAGATGCACGAGCGCCTTGCAAATCACACGCATGGGAGCCTGTACATCGTTAAAACTATCTGGGGGCATATAAGCAGCCAAAGCAGAGACGACATGATCGGAGAGAGAAAGCATGCCCAGCATGCCCTCTCTCAATAAGCCCAACAGGGACTCCAGAGTTGCCATTGGAATAATGGCCGACTTGGGCTTGGAAAGCCTGAGGGAGGTGGAGTCTCGATTCAAGACCGTCAAAGTCTGGCAGCCTGACAGATCGGAGAGAGAAAGCATGCCCAGCATCTCTCTCGATAAGCCCAACAGAGCGCCTTGCAAATCACATGCACGGGAGCCTGTACATCGTTAAAACTATCTGGGGGCATATAAGCAGCCAAAGCAGAGACGACATGATCGGAGAGAGAAAGCATGTCCAGCATGCCCTCTCTCAATAAGCCCAACAGGGACTCCAGAGTTGCCACTGGAATAACGGCCAACTTGGGCTTGGAAAGCCCGAGGGAGGTGGAGTCTTGATCCAAGACCGTCAAAGTCTGGCAGACTGACGGATTGGCGGAATCGTAGAAACAATAACGCACTGGAGGCAAAAAGGGTGTCATCCCTGGTGAAGAACAAAGTCTTCATAGCTTTGGAACTAGCTTAGAGTCCAAACCTGCAAACGTTTCAACCACCGGTGTCGACTGGCATGGTCAAAGGCTCCACAGGTGGCTGGAGGCGAGCGACCGATGATTGCGGCCTTACTGACACCATCGGCTGGTCTGACGGTTTGAGATCTGGAAGGAATTAAAACACAAAGTCAAGAGCTGCCCCCAAGTCAGAAGATTGTTGGCCCTCACTGTCTGGCATGTCTGACCCATCCTCGGAGTCGGAAGACACACCAGGGGGATCAGAGCCTGGAAACCACTAGTAGCCTCACTGGAGGCAACAGGAAGGCCCTTGGAAAGAAGCTGAGTGAGCAAGGAGAGGGCTTCCCTAAGCTCACAGCCCGTGGCAGTTGGTTCGACGTAGGAACGAACTGGCAAAGTGGCTTCACTCATGACCCTCTGGACCAGAGAAGGGTTATGATCCTCCAGCAGAACACCTGGCGCGAGGCGACGGTTGGCAGAAACATCTATGCTGATAGGGGTGGACCTCTGAGGGACAGAAGGTCTGGGCTGCACAAAAAGCGTTGGCCCCACAAAACTGGCCGTCGGACCAGAGTGCGTGGATGGAAATGCAACATGGTGACCCCACGAGGAACATCTGAATCCAAAAATAAGGCTGCTGGGCTCAACTGCTGAGGGACCAGAGCCGAGGTTTTGGATGGCAGCCCCTTCCGACTTCACCGAGTTAAAGTCAGGGAAGGCTGAGGCCGATATCCCATGTGTACGCTACCAGATATCTCTGCAGACCCCTGCAGGAATAAGCTGGGGCCGGCTGAAACGGTGACCGATGATGTTGCATACGGAACAGCAGTAGCAGCAGATACCCACCACCCTAGTGGCTGCCTAAGATATCGACCACAGTCCTGGAACCAAGCATCTCTTCACCAGACAACTCAGCAGCTCCCGACGTATCCACCACAGAAAAAGACTGCACATCCCCCATGGAGGGAGTATAACTCTCACCAGACGTGGTCATGTCTGGAGGCCCCGAATGACAGCGTTCCCCTACAGGAGGAAAGGCCACGAGAACGCACCACATGCCTGGGCAAAAGGCATTGTCTTCAAGGAACAGTCTTGGGCATAACAGACGTGAGAGCAGTAGAAGAAAAGGTGAACTCAAACGATGTATAAACCCACCCCAACTACAAGAGAAAGGTGGCAGAAAATAAAGAGCCGGAGGGAACACAACTAAACCCAGACGGCCGACAGGGACCCAAAAAACAGAAATTCTGCCCTCAACAGACAGGAGAAATCCTGTCCATACAGCCCCCCACTGACACCTAACTCCAATAATAATAATAATAATAATAATATCCAAAAGGGTAACATAAATTTATCAACCAAAAAATTATATGTCCGAACAGTATAGTACGCGAAAGTCGCGTACAAACACACAGAATATACAAAATACAAAAAAATGTAGTTGAAATTAATAACGAGAATATATGAAACACAGTCCTGTTATTATATGAATCTCAGATAATTCTTGTCACAAGTAACCATTATCAACGAGTTGAATTATCATTGTTTCGTTCCAGGGTGGTGAAAAAAAAGAATGATTCATTAGTTACTGACTGTGCACTGGTACCGGAAGCTGTGGATCTATACTAGAAGAGTGTTCCCTACTGAGTGTGCACCGGGAGCACTCGACCCAGTTTTGGCTTATTTTTTCTTGGTGCTTTTGCACCACTTTTCTTTCCCAAATCCCTTGGGAAAGATCAAAATAGAGAGTATATTTTCCGAGTTAGGGACATCCACTGTAGTGCAAGGCTGTAGTAAACAATTGTAGGGTAGGTTGATAAGAATAAGTAAGATTTATTAACAATTTCCCAAGTCTGAAATTCCATTAATTGCAACTAATTATACATAAATTATACACCAAAATCAAGATTGTTGTGAAAAGAGCAAGCAAAATGTAGGTTTTTAATCAGAACAGTTGATGGCAGGCATAAACGGTTCCAAGAAGTCTGCTACCATACTAGAACTAAGAATAACTTGTGGTGAAGTTATGCTTAGGAAGTTAGGATATCCAAAAACAGAGAGCTAGGAATTTAAAACATGTCAAGGTGCAGAGACAGGGCAACTTTGGGGAAAAATAAAAACACTGTCGGTTTTCTTTTGTTTTCTGTTTGTTGGCATTTAGGTCAATGTCAACACAGGAAAAAAAAAACAGTGACATATAATGCTGTTTAAAATGAATTAAAACCCACTGCCGAATACTCTCTTCATTTTACCTTGTATGTGTATTTTCCGAATCCCCTCCGCAAACAATAACTGTGCATTATTAGAACAATAACTGTGCTTTATTATAACACACGCAATAACTGTGCTTTATTAGAACATAAAAAATAACTGTGCTTTATTAGAACACAGACAATAACTGTGCATTATTAGAATAATAACTGTGCTTTATTAGAACTTAAACAATAACTGTGCTCTATTAGAACATAAACAACAACTTGCTTTAATAGAACACAGACAATAACTGTGCATTATTAGAACAATAACTGTGTATTATTAGAGCAATAACTGTGCTTTATTAGAACACAGACAATAACTGTGCATTATCAGATCAATAACCGTGCTTTATTTTGAACTTTAGCAATAACTATGCTTTATTAGAATTTAAACAATAACTGTGCTTTATTAGAACACAGGCAATAACTGTGCTTTATTAGAAAACAGACAATAACTGTTCTTTATTAGAACACTAACTGCCCTTTATTAGAACACAGACAATAACTGTGCATTATTAGAGCAATAACTGTGCTTTATTAGAACACACACAATAATTGTGCAATATTAGAACAATAACTGTGCTTTATTAGAACCCAGACAATAACTGTGCATTATTAGAACATTAACTGTGCTTTATTAGAACATGGACAATAACTGTGCTTTATTAGAACACAGATAATAACTGTGCATTATTGGAACAATAACTGTGCATTATTAGAATACTGAAGCGCATCTGGCATCATATTCAGTTGGAGGCAAATATACTTTGAAAAAAAAATATAAAATAAAAAGTTTAGGGGATATCACTGCTGTCACTGGCAGAGTGGCAACTGGAAATCACAATTCCCAATCCCATTCACATTTTGCATTACAATTACATTTGCCTTGAAAGTATTATATCAAGGGTTTTTATCATGTTGCCCGGGTTATAATAGTTCACCGAATGTAACTGTACTTCAAAATGGCAAATCACTTCAAATTAAGTCCTTTTATTTATTATTTTATCGGTAATTCATAGATTCGATCCATTTTAACGTATATCGATCAGTGTTGGAAGTTCGATCAACGTAACTGTGGGAAGTATGGGAAAATATTATCACCCCGTTCATAAATTTCAGGCAATGCCATCATTTGTTTCTGTAGCGGATGGATGCGTAGTTTAATTACCATTCTAAAGAAATACTCCTGTTTTAGTGACAGTAATTTTATTGTCGTAAATCTATAAGTTTTGTTTGCAACTCGCCTAAATTCGGACCACAACACATTTGCTACTTCTGTATGACGTAATTACTATCTACGGAGAATCGTGGAGATCAACGACTGGCAATCTGTGTTGTGCAGTTTACGTCACAGCTTGTGCCAGGCTGTGTCGATTCTCGACCAATTTGTGCCGGCTGCTGTGTCTGGCTGTGTCGTATGGCAGCCAATCGCTGCATGCTATTTTCGACGCAGCATGTCGTGTTGTGTCGGTTAGTATATAAGCTCCCTTGTGACACAAACTTGTGCCTTGTATCCCCGGGACAGCGCTTACGTAGAAAGCAGTAAACAAACCAAGCGGAAGCCTTTAAAATTAAACAACAAGCCTTTTAGAATTCCAGCTATAAGATAACCTACCAAATTATTAATTTGCATACCATTTGAACGTAACTTAATTTTGAGACCACACATTACCGGCTACTGACTTTGACCATACTGAGGGTCAAGTGCTTAGCGTGAGTTCGTTGACACCGCTGCTGTTGTTGTTGTAGTTGTTGTTGTTGTTGTTGTTTTACAGCGGTGCTAGCTGGCAAATTATAATGGTGTCTTTATTTAAATAACTCATTGAGCTGTTACCAAGCTTTAGTGAACCCTTGTATTTCGTAGCAGAGATTTAAAGAATTCCACAAATCGTAAACGCACCGAGTGGTAAATAGTCAGCCAATAGATAAAGGCTTTAAGCTCAGTGTTAGAGAGGCTCTTTCCGTGTGGGTGTAATCAGCTACATTATTTGTGATTTTGGGTAGAAATACTTTATTATGTTAATTGTAAGTGTTATATGACATTAGTCTTTAGGCCGCTACCAGACCCGGTGGGATCCAAGTCCAAGTGAGTTACACATGAGGGCATCATTTCGCGCATTTGTTAGCCAAGTCAGTGGTACTTGAAGACAACTTTCGTTGCAATGGGAAATCGATCACCAGTCACAGTATTTATCATTTATTATTAAATGGCCATGAATGCGTTGTATACGGGCGGTAGGTGGTAGGTCTAGTCTATGTGTCGTGATTTGTTTAGCATGTTGTAGTTGGATTTTAGCGGTCGTCATACGTCTTGAATTTGAATTCAATTCGGGAGTGATTTGCGAAGTCGTCGCTGTCAGCTCAGTTCCGCGCAGAGACCAGGTGAGAGTTCACAGGTTTTAGGGTATATTTTGATGTATATTTAGGCTTTGTTCGACGGAACGCTCTCAGGGGTAACGCCCTGTGCACCTCGACTACATTCAACTGACAACTGTCCTTTCGTCCGTTTTAGTGTACCGGTACGTTTTATGATTATTGTTCTCCTGACTGCATTACGACCTGGCAAATGGACTGACATTCAATACATGTACATATGTTGCTCTTATTTCTTAATAGTAAACCACAGAACAGGTTATTTAAAAACGAATAGTCATTTTCACTGGGGTTTGGGATAAATATCAAAACGAAAGAGGGTACTCTTTAATAACACATAAGGGAGTGAGATATTTGAATATGATTCTTATAATGAGGAAATTAAGTTGTTGTTGTTAATATTATTAAAAGTTATTTATTGAAATTGAGTTTGTGTCGTGTGCTCGCCTCTGCTAATTACGTTTATTCAGAATTCCACCTCCACCCCCCACCCCCATCATTTTCCCTTCTAGTCGCCTCTAACAGCATTACCAGACAGAGACTAGAGCTGTAGCTGTTCCAACTATACACAGCCTGTGACCAGGGCAGCGTGATTCCAACTAGACCTATAGACAGCCACGACCAGGCTACAGACTGAGTTATACCAACACACCACAACTGTATTTAAGACGCAAGCATTTGGATAGGTAAACCAACCATTATCCCAGAGCTCCCTTTCTATCCTGAACCAATACCTTTTCTTTTTCTTTTCCTATAAATAGTGTTCAGTTTTGTCTGTTTTTATGCAAAACAGACTGGAGGCAGAGTAATACCATTTACTGCCAAGCTGTCTCAGTGTTGGGGGCAGGGGTGTCCCAGGAATAGTCAGTATTTGTGTACCCGTGGGGCGACTGGTGAGCCTTGGGTCATTATTTATTTAAGTCTAGAGTGTTGGGCACCTTCAGTGGAGAACATCCTCAGCCGGCATGCTATAATACTAACTGTGCTTTATTAGAACTTGAACAATAATTGTGCTTTATTAGAGCAATAACTGTGCTTTATTAAAACTCAAACAATAACTGTGCATTATTAGAACATAGACAATAACTGTGCATTATTCGAACAATAACTGAGCTTTATTAGAACAAAAACAATAACTGTGCATTATTACAACAATAACTATGCTTCATTAGAACAAAAACAATAACTGTACATTATTAGAACACTACTGTGCTTTATTAGAACAAAAACAATAACTTTGCTTTATTAGAACACAAACAATAACTGCGCACTATTAGAACACAAACAATAACTATGCTTTATTAGAACACAAACAATAACTGTGCATTATTAGGACAATAGATGTGCATGTGCCCCAATTCAGAAACCGCTATCTAATTTTCAAAATGAATTTAAGGTTTCTGGAGATAAAGCTGAGAATTTACAAAAGGTGTTTTTTTTGTCATATAATACACGAGGCTCTTGGTATTTGCTGCCGCAGAAAAATTGTTTTCATTTACTGACTGATGGGTTTCAAACATGACAAAAATACATAAAATTAAATTAAACTTAAGTGATGAGCTCAGGAACTGGTTAAACTGACTGGCAGTAATTGATGTTATTCATTGATGGGCTCTAATTTAGTTCTTACAAGGATGTTACGCAAGCTTTTGTTTTTCTTATAGGCGATGACAGGTCGAAGATTCAAAGGTTCATTTAATTTAGCATTGGTTAAATTGAATTCATCTTTTAACAGTTTTACTATTTTGATATTCATTCTGTTGTATGTTAAAGTGAAAGGAATGATCGACCTCCTTTCGCATTCTCCCCCCTGATATGTTCATACCAAATGGCCAGAGGGTTTGAAGCGTATTGATCCAAAAGGCTTCACGTTTTTTTTCTAAATTCAGCCGTTTCTTCTGAGTCTTCAAGTGGTGGTTGTTCAATAGGATGGATTTCGAAATCATCCAACGTATGGCCAGGAGGGTTAAAATGTTGTGCTACAGGGGCATCAGCATTATGTTTTATGTCCTGTTTGGGTCTAGTAGCACGTTCGCGGAAAGTATTTTGACTTTGACCAACATACTGCTTCCGACAGCGCTTACACCTGATAAGGTAAATAATATTTGGTCAATCACAATGGAGGGAGTTACGGATCTGATAATGATTTTTCGTTTGTTCGGAAGAAAATTCCTCTTTCTTATCAGGCATAAAAGTATGCAATCTACAACGAGGCTTTTTGCAATTAAATATCACGCCATTACCATTCTACAACGTTCTGTTGTGTTCAATTTTCAGTGGTTCGAAATCAATAGTTTCAGCTTGACTTTCGAGCTTTTTCTGAGTTTGAGATTTCAGGCTACGCAAAAAGCGCAGTGAGTACCCCCTCGATCTGAGGGCGCCTAATAGAGTAGAACAAGCTTCATTGAAGTTCACCTTATCACTTGAATTGCGGTGGAAACGAATGAGCTGTGATTTTATGATACCTTTAAATGTATGTTGAGGATGAAACGATTTTGTGCTACTTAAATGCTTGCAAAATTTGGACTGAATCTTTTGCCCATAGGACAACCCATTATTTGTAGAAAATATTCTCCATTGAAATTAATTGAAAGTCATTACCTTTTAAGCTCAGCTCTAAAAGATCCAAAATTTGTTCATCCGGGCGTTTTGCATCCAGATATTTCTCAAATGCATTTTTAACTGATTTAACACCTCTATCAATATCAATGTTCGTATACATACTGTCGATATCCAAAGTAGCCAGAATTGCATTTTTTTATATTTTCAATTTCGAAATTTTGACAGGAAATCCTGTTTATTTTTTAGATAGCTCGGATGTCTATTTGCTATAGGTTTCAGGTGATAATCAATTAGTTCCGAGATCGCATAAAGTCGTCCTAAAGAGGAGTCCTAAGCGCTGTTTTTGAGGCAAAAAAGAAAATATAATGAAAACTGAATGGTGATTTTTGTGAATAACTCTGGTTGGATTTAGCCGTTACAGTGGGTAAAGTGTCAAAACAGAACACTGGGGGAGAGATGAAAGACTACGCTCTGATATTTTTCCCTTGAAAACCATAAGATACGTGTTTAGCCTCTATTGCCTGCTCACAATTTTGAGGACCGTGACGCAAATGTGACTATGAATAGTTTATCACCACATGTCTTCCAGCTTGGAACGGAGGGGATCGCCACATCCTCGCACATACATCAGAATAATCTGTGCCGTATACCATTATATGACTGAACAGAAACCTCCATCATGCAGTGACTGTGGGATTATGTTCACTACATCATATGACTTGAGGCTGCCCCGTGGACCCCATGGAATCCGAACTAGAGGGAAGTTGGAAATGTTATCAAAGTGATGACTATGAAATCAGTTTCAGTTTAACCATTTGAAACCTTGTTTCCTGGAATGTTATGTGTACACTTATAGTGAGAGGGTCAGTCAAATATCAATATACAGGGCGGATATAACAATAACCGCAGTCTGCAGCCGTCTGGCTGGAGACTGCAGTTATTTTATCATCCATGCCCCGTGAAAAAACTTTTATAATGAGACACAAATACGACGAAATTATGCCTTGGATAGGCAGTGGCCCTCACACACAAACACATTCAGTCACTCTCTCACACACACACACACACACACCCCTCTCTTTTTTATTCCCAATAATTTCCCATACACACTTAGCCCAAAGCCTCAGGCTAGCTGATGAACACATCCAGGCAGTAGAGATTTAGAGACTCGGATGTAGATACTTATAAGTTATAATTAAATTATGAGCCAACAAAGGCATGTCTATCCATATCCCTTGTCTAAAATTATGAGTCTCTCTCTCTCTCTCTCTCTCTCTCTCTCTCTCTCTCTCTCTCTCTCACGCACAGACCCACCAGACGCGGATCCAGGATTTTTTGAAGGGAGGACCGCTAATTACCATTACATTTAGTCGAAACTTGGACCCAAAGTCCGTAGTATAATTTTTTGGTTTGGTACGTCCACAGGACGTACCAAACCAAAAAAGTATATTACGGACTTTGGGTCCAAGTTTGGACTACCTCATAACAAAGTAATAATATGATCCTTTACGTATTTGCCCCTCTTCATGGGAGTCTGCCCCCCTAGTTGCCCCCCCCTCCCCCCCCCCCCCCCCCCCCCCCCCCCGCACAAAAAAATTTCTGGCGCCGCCACTGTGGATAGGAAACTCGGTCTTACGAGTTCAAATGGTTAATAATCGTTTAGTTTACCAAGGCCACAACAAGCGATTTCAAAAGAATGTAAAAAAGTTATTGGTGAAAGCAGAATTACCAAAACACAAGCCCTAGAAGAATCATGGGAGCTCATGCTGTCCTTAGACAGAACATTCTTTTTACAGAATACAATGAAATATTACGTTTGAGGTATGACCTGAATAAAAGTCACTTGCATCGTGGCTTAAAACAAAACATTACTCACCCTGGTGGATGGAAAAGCAATGGATATAAACGAGGCGAATAAGCTGCATGCTCTTTGCAGACACAAGCATAGTTTTAATCAATGATTCGAGAATACTGAAATCAGTAGCAGTAAAGGCAAATAATCGGATTCATAGTGGGCTGCAATGTTGGTTCTTAAGGCTGTTTGATTAATAAGAACTCACGACCAAGAATTAAGAATGCCTCCAAAACCCCCACCCCTCCACCCCCAATCATCAAATTTCAGTGCACATTTTATCTAAGAAAGAAATAACCGGTCACGTTAATGACTGAAAATCGAGAAATGGGTCCCTTGTCAATCGGACCTTCAGTATTGAATTGACTATTATGAAGCTATCGCAGTAGGCCGCTTAAAGCCTCTAGGCAATGGTTACTTGGAAATAATACCCACATATGAGAAACCCAAAGAAGCAAAAAAAATAAGAACAACAAACTGAAAATTAAAAGTGGAATTGATCACACCTTTAGCAGTAGCCGAGGAGGGTTAAAGATGAATTGAAGGAACATCCTGGTTGGAAGAGGCCCCCCCCTACCCCTCCACGAGAGGTAGTAGTATGAAATTAAAGACAGCAGACATAAGCAAATAGAAATCTTAATTTACTGTGTACGATCCACTGCTTTTTAGATATTTGTCTGCAAATATTAGTTACTTGCCACATGAGATAATGGATTAAAAGTAAATTTCTTCTTCATACAAGGTATAGCATCACCCCCATGGTCACTGATTGTAAGTGCCCAACGACTTGGGAAAGAAAAACTAATGATCTTAATTCTCTCTTTTTGGAAATAAAGGCTACTTACGCAGTGTTTCACATGATGTCATTGCCGTATCATATGCTTTCTTTTGTTCTGCACATTCGTTTGGGCACTGCTTTACTGCAGGGCCTAAACATTGGCTGTAGTGGGTACTATAGGCACTGAAATATAAAACAAATAGACTTAGAATCCCATTTAGTATATATGTGTTTCCCATACATAATCATATAAGTGTCATGTTCAACAAGACTTTTGATATACAAACACAATCTGAGAAATTTTGTAAAAAAATGATAATTTTCACCTTTGTATTTCACTAACTCAGTCGACCGATCAGCAAAAAAATCAGATTTTTACAAATATTGATGGTATAGCAATAGAAGACATACAGGAAAACTGAAAGAAAAACAAGAAGGGAGATAGGCAGGCAGGCGGTGGGCAATGGAAGGTCTAATGAATAAATGTAAAGTGTGTATAAGAAGGCCTTTAATGTCACAAATTTGGCAATACAAATTCGTGGTTAACAATCAGATCAAACACACTGAACAAAACATTTGTGTCTCAATGGACGCTGCATTAATCACACACCATTAATCTATAATATAGTGCATGCAAAATCCAGCCATCCAGGCAAACTCGAAGTGTTAGTAAATTCCATCAATACCAAAGAACAGAGGTGACAATACAGTACCACCATGTATTATAAGTTACATAGTCTCTTAATGGACCGGTACTTGATGAGAGAGGGTCAGTAGAATTTATACCAGGGCTCGCTCCAACGATGACCCTACAACCACAATGATGAACACCCACGGATCATCCCCACACAAGTAACACTCATCTATATCTGGAGTTCGTGGTCCCCAGATGTCAATGTTTCACAATAAATATGTATTGTGAATCAGCATGAAGATAATTGCTTATTGTAGCGAATTTGTGTTTAATAACATATAACAGAATACAACGATGTTTAATGTTTAACGTTCATGCACATGTGGTTGATCACTTATGATTGTTTATATTCAAGTTAACTGCACCACTGAGTCTTTTCTCATCAATTTCACTAGCAGTGTCTCCACGAAACGTTTACCACAAACAGATGCCATTTTGTCTTGTTTACAATCTAAGGGAGATAACTCTATGGTTCTTCCCATGCTCGCGGTCACCCGGTATTAAAAAATATCGGGTCTGTGGTGTGTTCTGAATTCGCCCATTCAACCAAGTGCTTTAAGGTATTTCTGTAGTAGAGGTGGGGTAAACATTTACCATTTCACAGCATAATACATTGCATTCCAGTTTCACGAAGTTAGAAATAATAATGCTCACAGATATGGAAGAGTTTGAATTTGGAAATATACTTTTTGACATTATATCGTCAGGTTTAGACGTCAAATTGAAAAACAAAAATAATGAGTTCTTATACTTCAATGCTCTATGAAACGGCGAACTTTAACTAACATGGGATGCACACAGTTTTCTGACCGAAACGTCATTGACATCAGCGAAAAGGTTTTTCATGGTTCAAAATGTCATGAAATGGTCTTTAGATATGGTTTTAGTCACAACATGCATCTGCAAAGTTTGAAAAGCATACTCATGATGATTACGAAAATATAGGGGCTTTAAAATATTGATGCAATTCAGCCTCGCTTCGCTGCTGGTGGACTCTTTTGATACAATTAATTTGAAAGTTTTAGAAGGAAGTTACGGCAGTGTAGAACCGCCACACCACAGTATATTTCCAGGGATTCCTAATCTGTTTAAACAAATTACTAATCTGTTTAAACAGATTACTAATCTGTAAATACAGATTACTAATCTGTTTTTACAGATTAACTAATCTGTTTTTACAGATTACTAATCTGTTTTTACAGATTACTAATCTGTTTAAACAGTTTACTAATCTGTTTTTACAGATTAACTAATCTGTTTTTACAGATTAACTAATCTGTTTTTACAGATTACTAATCTGTTTAAACAGATTACTCATCTGTTTTTACAGATTAACTAATCTGTGTTTACAGATTAGTATTCTGTTTAAACAGATTACTAATCTGTAAATACAGATTACTAATCTGTAAATACAGATTACTAATCTGTTTTTACAGATTAACTAATCTGTTTTTACAGATTACTAATCTTTTTTTACATATTACAAATCTGTTTTTACAGATTACTAATCTGTTTAATCAGATTACTAATCTGTTTTTACAGATTAACTGATCTGTTTTTACAGATTACTAATCTGTTTAAATAGATTACTAATCTGTTTAAACAGATTAACTAATCTGTATTTACAGATTAGTAATCTGTTTAAACAGATTAACTAAACTGATTTTACAGATTAATAATCTGTATTTACAGAATACTAATCTGTTTTTACAGATTAACTAATATGTTTTTACAGATTACGAATCTGCTTAAACAGATGACTAATCTGTTTTTAAAGATTAACTAATCTGTTTTTACAGATTACTAATCTGTTTTTACAGATTAACCAAGTAATCTGTAAATACAGATTAGTTAATCTGTAAAAATAGATTAGTAATCTGTAAATACAGATTAGTTAATCTGTTTAAACAGATTACTAATCTGTAAATACAGATTAGTTAATCTGTAAAAGCAGATTAGTAATCTTTAAAAACAGATTACTAATCTGTTTTTACAGATTAACTAATATGTAATTACAGATTAGTAATCTGTTTAAACAGATTAGTAAACTGTAAAAACAGATTAGTAATCTGTAAAAAACAGATTAGGAATCCCTGGAAATATACTACGGTGTGGCAGTTCTAGCTGCCGTAGGAAGTAGATATAAATTGCATACCAAGTGACAGGATCGTGGATGGAGTGGGAGTTCGCAAAAACGGACTAGAGAAGAAAGAAGAAAAGTTGAAGGAAAAACAAATGGATCACAATTCATGTAAAACCAAGATTACTGTCTGAAAACAAATTTTGACAAAACAATTCTATTAATTTTAACCCTTTACCTAACACGAAAGGCAGATGACACTTGCAAATAAAATTGTTTTTGCGTCAAAAACATAGCTTAGGACCTCTCATGGGACGAGTTCAACAAGGTCATAATAAGGGGTCATAAGCTATGTTTTTGCGACAAAAAATGAAAACTGATTGGTGATTTTTGTGAATAGCGCTGGTTGGTTTCGGCCATTATGTCAGGTGAAGGGTTAATAGTACCGTGACCTCCGATCTTGTGGCTACCGACTCTTAAATCGCTTGGGTTTCTTTTTTGTATATGCAAATATTTTTTGCAAGTTTTGTTCAACAGAGATATATAAACCAAGTATTCTCTCCTGGAAACAAAAAAGTTAAATTTTTAGTAATACTGACCTTGTCCTTTGGACGACGAACCTAAAACTCGACAGAGCTCTTTTCCTGCATGGGGTTACAGACTCCATCTTCGATGGGCATGCATTAGCACTGTACAGAGATTTGCAAAATGTACTCAACCTGGGAAACGTCACTACAAAAAGAGTTCCAAAGGCCTTAAGCAGGGATGCCATCTGTCACCGATTCTATATGCATTGTACATAAAAGATTTAGGAGACGAGTTTATTACAAGCTTAGAATGTGGGGAGAGGGGTCAATGTTGGAGAGATAAAAATCTCTGGCATATAATTTGCCGACGACATGTTTATTACCCAAGAGTGAAAACGGACTACAGAAACCGTTAACCGTGGTAGTAACGTACGGGGATAAATGACTACTTGAACTGAACAAAAACGAAAGCAAGGTAATATATGTAGCCATATAGTAGAGGAGTTGCGAAGGTGGAGGTCTCGTAAATTCTTTATTGGTGAAGATAAATTTTTTTTTATTCATTTATTGGTATTCAAGGTCACATATTTTTTCTCCACAATGGCTACTCGTGACTGCAATATCAAGATAAAGTCAAATTTAGTCAATCGTTTATACTCATGTTGCCCATTTTTGAGGAATTCCACCCCAAGCATTGGAGACTCAGGGTCCTATTCTATTGGTGAAGAGGAAAGCAAGGATATAACGATGGGGATATGGGAGAATATGAATAGTTGGGAGTGAATTTATGTGTTGCAGGTAGAGGCATATGGTATAACATTCTTCGTGTGAACAAAATATGATCGCATCAATTTAAGTTGCACACTCAAATATCTTTGTCAAGTATAGCCCTTCAGCTGTTTTTGTCCTCAAAATTGGGGGGGGGGGGGGGGGGGGGGGGGCATTCAACAATTAAGTGTACTTATTGAGTACTCAAGTATCTTCAAACATTAAATACTGTCATACCTATAATCAACCCCACCCTTACCAAAAATTAGTCAAAACATAGAAAATATGTTCTTTGAAAGCAAAATGTCCAAACTGTGGAAAATGTGCCTGAAAAACTGGTATGCCCCCAGTAGATTTCTCTGCTCTGTAATCCAATGACTAAGCTGGAATGGATAAAAGCTCTCAACTTCCATGGACATTACTCTAATGCTAACATAAATACACACTATACTTTTGGAAACAAAACTGCCTTTTTTTACCCACATGACAGGAAAAATAGTGTTTCAAAACTCTGAAACAACATGAATCTCATATTTGTTTTAGACAAAAATGGGTTTGGAGCTATATAATTCACTGATATCAGTAGCCACCCCATGTTATCCTAACAATGAATGTAAAACTTTCTTCCACCTACCGAAAAGGTCGAAAATAGACGTGAATTGGGCTCCCGGTATGCCACGTTTCATCAAAAACTATCATATGATTCATCATTCAAATAAAGTTTATAAAAAACAAACTTCCTGTGGTATTATATTTCTTATTTGTGATAGCTGTTCTAATCACATCCTAGCTTCTGAAGAGATTTCACGTTAGAGTTAGATGAATACCTTGCAATTTTAGTAGAAATGAAACCTCAATTTCCCCAGAGAAGCTCCCAGACTCATTGATATGACACCGACAAAACAAACAAGAAGCCCCAAGTGGCCGTAATTGCTCCCTGCCAAAGTGGTTTAAAGAAGTATTTGGGGTCACACTCAGTTAGACATGGTTCATCAACACTACAAAGGAATGAAATCATGAAAGGCAAATTTTATGGAAAAACACTGAGGAATGGATTTGAACAAACCTGAACCTAACATGCCCCCCACCGCCACCCCGTCACCCCACACAGAGCAAGCCCAAATATTGAGCCAGGGACTTAAATTGAACAAACTTGAATCTCCCCCCCCCCCCTCCTATTGATGTTGCTTACCAAATATCAAAAGATTTTGATTGGTGGTGAATCGGAAGAAGAAGATTTTTTAACAATATTCCTCATATTGCACATTTGGGCTCCAAATATGGACCCATTGATCTGATTTTAACAAACGTATGCATGTTTGGAGCAGTGGTATGGGAGAAGATTTTTAAATGTTTTTCTCAGTACTCACAGTTTTAAAAAATGATGACTCAGCATTTTTTCAAAGTCCTGGAAAAGTACCCTTTGAAAGAACCGATGGTAATTTTTTTAACATTCCTTTCTGCTGTTCCTGAGGAAGCTTCAAACAAAATAAAAATTCTCAGTGCTGTGTAGTTTTAGAAATATGGGTGTTTTAAATGTATTCTATTTTTAGCACCTGCGGTTCCAATGGGGTGACAGGAAAAATGTTCTTTGGCATAAGTTAGGTAGTTATGGTTTAAATTGGCCTCTCAGTTTGGAAAATAGAAACTTTGGTACAATTTGGGCTCCCACGGGAAGCCCAAATATGAACCCAGGGACTTGGCTTTAACAAACTTATATCTCACCGCCTAAGGATACTGTATACCAAATATCAAAAGATTCTGACTGGTGGATGTAAAGAAGATTTTTTAAAGAATATTCCCCACAGGGAGCCCAAATATGAACCCAGGGACTTGGATTGAACAATTCTGAATCTCACCGCCCTAAGGATGCTGCATACCAAGCATAAAAAAAATTGACTGCTGACTCTGAAGAAGAAGATTTTTAAAGAAAATTCCTCATATTGCACTAATTTGAAAATTTGGGATCCCACAGAGAGCCCAAATATGGACCGAGTAATTGACTTCAACAAATATGTGAATCAATCATCCAATAGGGTGGTGTGGGGTGGCTGAGAATTGGCTGCCAGTTATTGAAAATGTAAACCAAGTAAATGAAAAGCAGCGAAGCACATCATGCGATAGAGGGACAGAGAGACAAACTGATGGACAATAATAACAACCAGTCATACATTTTGGAAGTAGAATAAAGAAGAATATTGACTATCATACAATGAAATATGGAGTGAGAAGTGCCAGGATAGGCTGTAAACTCAGTGGAACATGAGTGTTGCAGACCCAAAGCAAATCATATGAAACAGAAAGTTTAAGCTATTAACATCACTCTCAGAAAGTATGCTGTACAGCCTTGTGAAATACATGAATTGAGTAGTTCATTGTGGGGTGGGGATGGGAACTGGGGTCAGAAATTGAAATATATTTCATAGTTGCTACTGCAACAGTGTTCTATAACATGGCAAACATGTCAGCACAAGTACTGTACAACTATACTGTTCATAAAAAGTATGGGATATCTTAACTGATGTTGATATTTTCGGAAAATGGCATTGGATACGCATGATTGGACACATCAATATGTTACCAAATTCAGTGTGGATCAAGAATGTCACCGGGCCATGAAAACTTTGTGCAGGTTTTCCGCACGATCGCCGAGTTAATGTCTGCGGGGTACGTTTTGAAATTTTCATTTTTTCTGAGGTCTCATCATTTTCTTCTTGGTATAAACTCGTCCATCAATAGTTTCTGGTCGAAACGTAACTGTTGAGGTATGCGATGCGAAGACTGACATGTGACGAACTTTTCTGTGCCGTTGGCATGTTGGAAGCTGGCAATAGACAGACTGCAGTGGCTCAAATTCTCAACGTGTTTCAATCGGTGATTAGCAGGTTATGGTCACGCTACCGTCAGACAGGCAATGTTGATGACAGATGTCGGTCAGGTCGTCCAAGGGCAACCACTGCTAACCAGGATCATTTCATCCGAACCACAGCATTACGTAACCGCCATCAAAGTTCTGCAGAAAACGGGACAGCAGCTGCACTAAGCGACAGATGTGCACGTCAGTGGTCAGACTATACAAAATCGCCTACACAGCTGAAATTTGTACGCTTGGCGACCTCTCATAATTCCACGTTTGGCTGGTCACATCGCAGCAAGGTGTAATTGGTGTTGAGCACGACAACGCTGGGACAATCGTCGGTGGAGCAACGTCATGTTTTCCGATTAACACAAACCCCGTGTCGCTACAGAGTTCCTCCAAGAGGAGAACATTACTACACTGCCTTGGCCAGCACTATGTCCAGGCCTTTCCCCAATCAAGCATGTCTGGGATGTGCTTGGCAGGCACCTACAACAACGCCAACAGCCCCCTACCAATGTCCAGAAACTCGCCGAAACACTGCAGGAAGAACTGAATAACATCAATCAAGCTAATATTGGACGTTTGGTGGGTGAGGAGTATGCCATGTCGGATCTACGCTTGTCTTGCAAACCGAGGAGGATTTACAAGGTATTGAGGTCTTGGACTGAATGTTGTAAATTCTGTATGAGAGATGAATGTGGTAAATTCTCTGACTGACCATCCTTATCTTCTACACCTCAGTGAGTAGAATGTGTGCTTGTCAGACACACAACTATCACTGAAATCATTTACCAGATGTCAGAGTGCAATACCTCAACTGTCTTTTTGATGAACATATAAAATATTTCTTCATATATCTCACTTTTATCAAATATCCCCTACCTTTTTTTAATAGTTTATATTGGCTGCTATGCACAATTTCACATTTGTCATTTTATTATATCATTTTTTCCCCATTTTTCCTCCTAAATTTGCTCCAAAAATGTTCTTTGGGAGAAAAAGTTGTTTTTATAACAGTTTTTACAGCTTAATTTGGTAAAAACATTCTATAACAAGTTAGTGGAAGTGTTGTATAGGGTTTCCGGCTGTGTGTTTGTATGGTGAATTGGGAAGGAGTTGAAAAATTTGGAATCTCTCTCTACCTTAGGAGTAACTGGGATCATGAAACATATAATTTTAGAATGCCCCAAATATTTGTCTAGTAGAACAAGGCTCCTTGGGAAACTAATGGAAAAAAGGGATGAGAACACGAAGGATAAGTGGATGGGGAATGGCACGAGGGAAAGGGCCCATATATGGTGTGGGTGACAAAGAAAGAGCCAATAGGGAGAGGAATTATAAAACAGTTTTTAACTGAATGCGGGAGATAAGAAGGGAGGTGGGGAGATAATCTGGCGGTGAACTGGGTTGATGTAGGCATCCTCATTAAAAGACCACGACAAATCAGCAGAAGGCTAAAGATTCAACTCCTTCAACAAAGTTGAAATGACTTATTGGGATAGTTAGATCTTTTTTCTTTCTTGTTCATTTCACTACAGCCACATTTTAACGTGAGGGTGACCAAATTTGGTAAACTTGTTATGAGTGACCTCATTTAATTTTAACCCTCGGGAACCTATTTCCAACTTTGATCACTTTTTACTACAGCAGAACAGGTGCCCCGACATGATCTGTCTGGGGAAACTTGCAAGTTATATTCTAAGTGCCTTTGTAGTCATTTCTAGGAGTCTTGGCTGCCTATATAGGCAGCCAAGACTTACCTAGAAATGACTGCAAAGCTACAGGGTGTACACTGTCTTTTGTTATCCTTTTCACATTTCAGCTACATATACCAATCAAAAAAAATGTTAAAGTTTTGAGTCTCCCAATTTTGTAGTAATATTGGAAGACACTGCACGAAATAAAAATTCCCAAATGAGGGAGGGAGTTCAATTTCAGTGAGGGACTGCCTAAGAATCAAAACATTTTTTTTTCTGCCTTGCGCTTGTTTTGGCATATTTCATTAAAACATTGTGATTCCATTATCTCTGTATTTCCATATTACACAGCTATAAAACTCCCCACACCGTTTTGAGGGCACTTGAAATTGTGTACATCCATTTTTTAGTTCCAATATTGCCCACGATGCCCGTTGGACGTCATTTTCTTAACCTTCAGCTTCAACCTCATTTTTACTGCCAGTCTTTCGAAATTTTGGGAATATAATCTCCACAAAAACTATATCTAAAATCTTGTGCCATCCTTGGAAATTCAAGCCATTATGATCGAACTCCGAAGTAACGTCACGGGGAGGGATCATAGGGTAAAGACTTGATGTGTGTCGGGATTGTTTTTAATTTTTTGTATGACATAGAGCACTAACAATAAAGAGATAGCTGGGAGGGGGAGGGTGGGGGTGTTTGTTGTTTTTTTTCCATTTGCTGCCATTTTGACGTTTTTACGTCACTTAAAAGTTTAGCTTATTTTTTACATATTTTATTAAACGCAGCCTTTTGTGATTCAGGAAACTCCGTATTTATAAATGACACAGCTATGAAACTTCACACACTGTTTTCTGGTTATTTGAAAATGTGCGATTTTATATTTTCATTTCAAATTTACGAAACCGATACCAGCGATGCAGATTTTTCTTTTTTTGTATATCTTTTACTTTCAGCATTACTTTGAGGCTCAGCCTTTTGAAAATTGGGGAATATAATCTCTGCAAAACCCCTATCTCAAAATGTCCTTCCAGGATACAAATTTCACAACAACCATTATGGCCGAACTCTGAGGTGACGTCATAGGCTATGACGTCACCTCAGAGTTCGGCCATAATGGTTGTTGTGAAATTTGTATCCTGGAAGGACAATGACATAGGGGTCCTTGGGTCGAAAATTAAAATGTGTCAGATTTTTGTAAATTTTAGTGTGTTGTAAACCTAAAAAATAAGAATTATCTGTTTATTTTCATTTGGCAAAATTTTGACGTTTTTACGTCACTTCAAAGTTTAACCTATTTTTTCACATATAATGAAATTAATAATAATTAATATAAACATAATTTTTTCACATATTTCATTAAAACATTACCTTCTCATTCATGTTTTAATGGGGTTGTGATCAAGCTCTTAAGCCATCAGTCAAATTCTTAAACGAATCTAACGCTTTTATGGCCTAAAACTAGTTTATCCCTCAAATAGTCCATTGACTTGTTTAGATTCAATCGGCTGGAACAGTGGCGGACTCGGCCAAGAAAACTTACCGGGAAGTGAACTGAGGTAGAACTCCGGACCCGGAGAAAATTTTGATTTTTCGAACTGAATGAGCGCTGCTTCATCGCAGCTGAGTGATAAATTGCAGTTCACACAGAGGACATTTCTGTGGCACTTTTGTATCATCTTCGTCACTCATTCGGCAAGGATGGTATCAGTAGGGTGTTGGAGTTCACTGAACTATCGGGTCGACCATAGTTAGGGCCCATTGGGAGAAAATTTGGATTTTTCAAAATGAAAGAACGCTGTTTCCTTGCATCTGAGCGATCAGTGGCAGACTTGACTGCTGGTATTTCGACATGTTCTTTATGTGGACTGCCATAGAGAACATTTCAATATGCCGGCATTATATGCAATCAGAACCATTTCGCGTGTTTGAGTGTTTTCGTGAAATTTCATGCACCAACAGGTGTTGGGCTGCATCAGTTTTGTGGGCCTCAGTGCCCCCCCCCCCCCCAACCCCAATACGCGGGAATTTTCCAGTGAACCATACGACCAGTCCGCCTCTGAACTGGAATATTTCAGTTAGTCAAAAAAGATAATGTATTGCTCTCTTTTCTGACAAACAGAAATATTCATGCCGAATGGATCTAAAATACCATTAACATCTAAATTTTATAGTAAGTTTCCTTTCTTATTATACCTACCACAATTGTTTACTACAGGCTTGCACTACAATGGAAGTCCCCAACTCGGAAAATATACTCTCTATTTCGATCTTTCCCAAGGGATTTGGGAAAGAAAAGTGGTCCAAAAGCACCAAAAAAAAAGCCAAAACAGGGTCGAGTGTCGAGTGCTACTGGCGCACACCCAGTAGGGGACGCTCTTCTCCTAGTACAGATCTATGGCTTCCGGTACCAGTGCGCAGTCAGTAACTAATGAATCACGAATCATTCTTTTGAATCCTCCAACATAATACATTGGAGTTCTGTGATCAGCGGGGAGGAAGGATTCTTACCCGAATAAGTAGACGGGAGGGCCTCCATGTAAACAATTGTGGAAGGTATAATAAGAAAGGAAATTGACTATAAAATTTAGATTTCTTATCAACCTACCCTACAATTGTTTACTACAAGCTGAATAGACAATGGGAGGAGGGAATCACATAACCCGACTGCAGTGGAAACATAGACAGAAGAAGAGTTCCCAAGGCCTATCAAACTATAGCATCACAAACATTAGTAAAAGACAATGAGAGATGTGGCGTATGGCACTGCATGATGCACAGACAGAAAGGACAGTAAAACAGCACAGGGTTGAGGGTTGGAACTGAATTTGAAGCCTAATGCCTGGGGTAGACAACAGCCTGAGCAGAAGAAAGAGGGTCCGAAGAAAAAAGGTTCCTAGACTCTCCTACAACTGATGCAGATAGAAGGTGGAGAAAGAAGAAGCATTTCTCCAGTAGGCTGCCTGCAAAACATCCGACAACTTGATGGAGTTAGCATAAGCCCAGGACGTAGACAAGGCACGCACCTCGTGGGCAGAAATGCGATTGGTAATACAATAAACAGTAGCTAAACAAGCATAATCCGCGCGAATAACAAGACAAATCCATCGAGAAATGGAGTGAGGAGAGATATTCTGTTAACAAAGAAAAGGAGACAGAAAGAATCGTTTCCTGCCTTTCCTAATGAAATGTGTCCGGTTGAGATGAATGCGAAGAGCACGAACCGGACGAAGTGCACGAACAACACTGTTGGCGGAGCTCCTGAAAAAGGCCGGATCAATAGAGAGAGCACGAAGCTCACTAACCCTTCTGGCTGAGGCAAAAGCCATCAGAAAAGCCGTCTTGTATGTGAGAAACGCATATCCACCTGGCATAAAGGTTCGAACACTGCCCCCCCCCCCCCCCTCCCCCCAAGCAAAGCAGTACCCAAGAAATAGTCCATCTGGGGTAAGCTGCAAAATCCTAGCTAGGCCTTTTCAAAGAAAAGTGCCGAATAAGCTTGGAGAGATATGGATTAGTGCCGATACGACGCTTTCCCGTATACGAAAAAGGTCTCCGAAATCATGGACCTGTACCCATTGATGGTAGCAGGCTGGAGACCCCGAGAATCAGACAGATCAAATGATCGGCAAAATCAACGGAGTGATCAGCACACCATCGACAGAAGACCTCCCACTAAGCCGCATAGGCAAAACCAGCAGAGTGCTGCCTTGAAGAAGAAATGCACTCCACTGCGCATCTCAAAAAACCTCTACGAAGGAGACAGGACCTGACAAAAGATATGCATGAAGGCACAATGAAGTCGGGTCGACATGAAACCTCCTCGGGTGACCTTGGCAAGGAAAGTCGCAACATAGAGGGAAACGTGTCTGAACCGCCGCCAACAGAGAGCGGAGCTGATTGATCCGCACCTGTTGAGGCGACAGGGGACTGAGGGGAGCGATGAGAATGATCTGACAACTGCAGGTTCTGATCTTGGCCAGAACCTGAGGCAGAATCGGAACCGGCGGGAAGGCGTAGCCGACTTGGCCATTCCAATCGAGTGACAGAGCATCCATGGCAAAAGCCAGAGGACCCGGACAAGAGGACACGAAAGTGTCCACCTGATGGTTCCAACGGGTCGCAAAGAGATCGATGTGGTGACGAGACCAGAGATCGCAAACCGACTGGAACACTGCCCTGTGAAGCATCCACTCGGTGGAAATGACTCTGCCCCGTTGGGACAGGGAGCCGGCTAGGACGTAGTGGGAGACGTGCCAGAAGCACCGCCAACAGAGAGCGGAGCTGACTGATCCACACCCACTGAGGCGACGGGAGCGACCAGAATGATTCGACAACTGCAGGTTCATATCTTGGCTAGAACCTGAGGCAGAATCGGAACTGGCGTGAAGGCGTAGCCGACAAGACCGTTCCAATCGAATGACAGAGCATCCACGGCGAAAGCCAGAGGATCTGGACACGGGGCACGAAAGTGTCCACCTGATGGTTCCAACGAGTCGCAAAGAGATCGATGTGGGGACGACCCAAGGGATCGCAAAGCGACTGGAACACTGCACTGTGAATCATCCACTTGGTGGAAATGACCCTGCCCCGTTGGGACAAGAAATCGGCTAGGACGTACCGACGACCGTGAAAGTGATGAACAACCACTCCGGTGTTGACATCTTGAGCTAGCAGTAGAAGCTCCCGAGCCAATTTGTACATGGGAACTGCGGGTGTGCCGCACTGGTTGCCAATGTTAGCGACCACTGTCGAATTGTTGGACAACAGAAGGACCTGACGATCCGAAAGGTGCGGGATCCACTGCCGAAAACTCAGAAGAAGAGCAAGAAGCTCCTTCTGGTTGATGTGAAGAAAAAGCTGCTTGATCCTAGCCCCATACACCGTGAAGGGAAAGACCTAGAGGGTCCAACATCACGCCCATCCGAGATCACTGGCATCTGCTGTCAGAACACGATCGGACGTGGGCAAGTCCAACGGAACTCCCTGCATAATCCACTGAACATCGTCCAGGGAAGAAGGTGACGATGAAGAGAGTCTGGTAAATGAAGCACCAGATCCAGAGGATCGACATTCGGCCTCCAACGACTGAGCAGAAAGTGTTGGATAGGTCTGACATGCAGCCGACCGAGAGGAATGAGATCCGCCACCTAACTGCAGAAGTCGCGCAGCCGGAGAATACTCCGAGCTGTCGCGAACATGGACTGGGGCAGAGTCAGGGTGAAAACTGAGAATCACAGCCCTTGCCCGGGAAACCACCACCGTATTCAGCTGAGTGCGGAAGAACATCCCCAGATGACAATACGACAGAGAAGGGACTAGGTCCGACTTCTCCTCGTTAACTCTGAACCCTAGCGACGTGAGCAATCTCAACAATGTATCGGCATCTGACTCCAGAAGAGCATCAATGGAGTGCTTCTGGAGGTTACAATCCAGATATGCCGAAGTAATCACCCTGGACTGTAAGCGATGGAAGGCTATCACATGCAACATCAGTCGGGTGTAGGCCCAAAGAGCCCATGAGATACTTTCGCGTTGTCCGATGAATCGGAACATGAAAGGAAGCGTCTCGCAGGTCGATGCTGGAAGCGAAATCTCCCTGGTGAGTGGAGTGGCGAACCGACCTGAAAGTCTCCATGCTGAACTTTGGAGCAATGATAGACTGGTTCAAGATACTGAGATCGACAACCGGTCGGAATCGGCCGTCCGTCTTCGGCACCAAGAACAGGCGGGAATAAAACCCCACTGAATGAATGTTCTTGACGACTTCGATCGCCTTCTTTGACAGGAGATTGTCCATCTCTGTGATCAAAAGTTCACGACGTGAAATGTCTGAAGGAACTTGTGTTGGAAGAGGCACTCCAACAGAGTGGGGTGCCTCCGGAAGGATATTCGCAGCCCGGATCGAACAACATCAAACACCCAAGGATCAGATGTGATTGTGGCCCAATGGTCTGCGAACCCTGATATCTTTTCTCCAACCTGGGACGAATGGAGGTGAGGATCGTCATCTTGAGCCCCGGTGAGGCCTGCAAGAGCGGAAACCATCTCCTCTACTAGATGAATGATCCTGAGTCCTCCCTCTGGTCTGCCAACGCTTACCCTTACCACTTGAGTGAGAAGTAGAAGTGGCGGCAGGAGGATCAGCCCTTGGCTTCGCAGAGGAAGCAGAAGGTGATTGTTAGGCTTAGAACGGCCCCTGCCTCCAAAAGAAGGCTGATAAAGCTGGCGAAGCCCCCAAGACAAAAGACAGTTGGCCCTCAACGTCAGGTATGTCTGACCCATCCTCTGAGTCGGAAGACACATAGCCCATCATGGGCAAACCAGCCGATGCCTCCCATGGTGTAGGCACACCAGGGGGATCACAAAGCGGCATGCTTCCAAGGTGGCGCCGTCAGGGGGGGGATGGGGGGGTGCCTGGAAACCACTAGTAGTCTCGTTGGGGGCAACGGGAAGGCCCTTGGAAAGAACCTGAGTGAGCAAGGAGAGGGCCTCCCTAAGCTCACAGCTTGTGGCAGCTGGTTCGACGTGGGAATGAACAGGCAGAGTGCCTTCACTCCTGACCCTCTGAACCAGCGAAGGGTCAACGATCCTCCAGAACACCCGACGCAGGGCAACGGGCGGCAGCCGAAACATCGGCAGGCAGATGCTGATAGGGGTATACCAGACCCCGAGAATCAGCAGTGCAGGAACTCGGGAGAGTCACCGTGGACCTCTGGGGACAGAAGGTCCAGGCTGCACACAAAGCGTCAGTCCCGCAAAACTGCCCGTCGGACCAGAATACGTGGACAGAAACGCAACAGAGTCCATGGTGACCCCACCAAGAACATCTGAATCCAAAGAGAAGGCTACTGGGCCCAACGGCTGAGAGACCACAGCCGGCAGCCCCTTCCGACTTCGCTGAGTTGAAGTCAGGGAAGGCTGAGCCCAACTACACTACAAGACATCGCTGCAGATCCCTGCAGGGATAAGCCGAGGTAGGCTGAAACGGTGACCAATGACGTTGCATACATAATAGCAGTAGCAGCAAATACGACGGGAGCTGTTGAAACTGGTGGAAAAGTGGAGACAGCAACCAAGCTCGTTCCAAAGGAGGAGTCACAACCCTAGTGACAGCCTCAACTGGAGAGGGACCACAGTCCCGGAACCGGGCATCTCTTCACCAGACAACTCAACACCTCCCGCAGTATCCACCACAGGAAAAGACCCCCGGGGGGTATAACTTTCATCAGGCGTGGTCGTGTCAGGAGGCCCCGATCAACAGTGTTCCCCTTCCCCGCGGGTGCGGGAGGAACGGCCACGAGAACGCACCACATGCTTGGGCAAAAGGCATTGCCCCAAGGAACAGTCCTGGCCATAACAGAGGTGAGAGCAGTAGAAGAAAAGGTGAATTCAACTGATGTAGAAAGTAGAACACCCCCAACTACGAGAGAAAGGTGGCAGAAAATAAAGGACCGGTGGGAACACAACTGAGCCCAGACGGCTGACAGGGACCTTAAAAACAAAAATTCTGTCCTCAACAGAGAGGAGAAATCCTGTCCATACAGCCTCCAACTGACACCAAACTCCAATAATAATAATAATATCCAAAAGGGTAACACAAATTTATCAACCAAAATACTATATGACTGTACCGCATGGTATGCGAAAGTCACGCATGAACACAGAGAATATACAAAATACAATGAAAATGTGGTTGCAATTAATAACGAGAATATATATACCACATCCTGTTATTATACGATACTCATATCCATAATTCTAGTCACAAGTAACCATTATCAACAAGTTGAATTATCACTGTTTCGTAATACAAATGTCCGCACATCATTCCAGGAGGCCGGAAGAAAAAAGAATGATTCATTAGTTACTGACTGCGCACTGGTACCGGAAGCCGTGGATCTGTACTAGAAGAGCGTACCCAACTGGGTGAGCACCAGTAGCACTCGACCCAGTTTGGGCTTATTTTTTCTTGGTGCTTTTGTACCACTTTTCTTTCCCAAATCCCTTGGAAAAGATCAAAATAGAGAGTATATTTTCCGAGTTAGGGATTTCCACTGTAGTGCAAGCTTGTAGTAAACAATTGTAGGGTAGGCTGATAAGAAATTCATTTTCTCCGAATCAACGCAACAGATGTTTCTCTGTCAAGATTAGATCTGCCCGAACGTTAACTCTTTTGGCGCGGATTACCCAGAGAAACAGAATTCTCAGCATGTAATAATTTTCAGGAATTTTACTAAAACGGTTTATTAGATTAAAGAGTTATAATTCTTAAAAGCGTTCCACGTATCTCATCGAGTGTTTTTTCAGAATTGGATTTTTATATATATATATATTAAGTATATATTGCCGTACATTTTAGTAGGATTTTGTGGAGACATTCTCTACTAATGTCTGTATTATTGTAGATAGGATAACACAGTAGGGGATCTACATTATTAGAGACAATGTGATATAGTCATTTCAAAGCGTAAAGGTGTCAACTGCAATGCAGATGCGTTGCAGCTGGAAACTTTATGCTTTCCAGTGACAATATAGCTGTCCTTGGATAGAATACAAATCGTGCACGAAACATAGGAATGCGTTGATGTTTGATTGATAGCAGTTGGAGATGGACACACACAGTTGTCTAAAATGCCGACTATAGTTGCTTACCGCGGGTTGGCGTGCTGTCGACTTTAGCTGCTGTCGCGCCCAAAGTGTTAATGAGATTACCACACTATTAGTCTTGTTTGTTTACTACATACTATATAAATAGAACTAACACAAAAGGCGATTAATACGCCCACTTCCTGCTTAGTAGAATGCACCTCTGAATGTTGAGCTTGAGAAACCAATAATAAATCCAAGTTCATGGGAGATAACCTGGTTAAAATTGTTGCGGATGAGAAATTTTAGAATATGCGCATGTCCACCATAATGTTTGAGATGTTTGATCGAAATTGGATCATAAATAAGGGAAGAGTTGCACACACAAAACTCTTATACAAATCAATATAAAATCTTCTAAGTTGAAGGGGAGATAACCTGGTAAAAATCATCATAGATGACACATTTGGAAATAAGCGCATGTTCATTCATTGGTGACCATGTTTAATAAGTTTCTTCAAATTTGGTTAAATAATGTAGGAGGAGTTGCATGAATCTCGTTTGAAGTTCCATAATAAATCTAAGTTCAGGGGAGATAACCTGGTTGAAACGGTCACAGATGAAAAATGCTACAATATGCGCATGTTCACTTACTAGTCAAAATGTTTGAGATGTTAAAGTGGAAGGGGAGATAACCTGGTAAAAATCATCACTGGTGGGAAATTTGGAAATATGGGCATGTTTACTCATTGGTGGCCATCTTTTAAGAAGTTCCATCAAAATTGGTTCCATAATGTAGGAGTTGCACACAAAAGAATCTTATTTGAAAATTCATAATAAATCCAAGTTTAGGGGAGATAACCTGGTTAAAATTGTCGAATATGAAACATTTTAGAAAATACTCATGTTCACTTACTGGTCATATTGTTTGAGAAGTTTCACCGAAATCGGTTCAATAATGTAGGAGAAGATGCGCACACAACAATCTCATTTGAAAATCCATAATAAATCTAAATTCAGGGTAGATAACCTGAATAAAATTGTCGTAGATAAACCATTTAAGAATATGCACATCTTCACTTGCTAGTCATAATGTTTGAGAAGTTTATTCAAATCCGTTCAATAATGTAGGAGGAGTTGCGCACACAAGAATCTTATTTGAAAATCCATAATAAATCTAAGTTCAGAGGGAGATAACCTGGTTAAAACTGACGCAGATGACAAATTTTAGAATATGCACATGTTCACTTGCTAGTCATAATGTTTGGGAAGTTTCATCAAAATCGCTTCTCAAACACTAATTATAGGGATAATCATCCAAAATTTAATTAATGAAGCACCGGGTACAACACAGTGCTTCATTAATTAAAATTTTGCTAATGATGATTTTTATTACCTGGAGCACGCATGCGTGGACATCACTTCCCGTCGCATGGATTACGACCAGTCCACGGCGACTGTATTGTATCTCACTTATTGACTGGAATATCCATAACTAGAGCACCAAAGATTATCAGTACATCTTGGTGAACAATATCACATTACATCAGATGTAGTACGTTCGCAAACTTCACAAAATGAAGGTAAACAAACTGCCCAAAACAGTGTTGGATTCCTTGCGGAATTTGATTGGTGGCTTGGGGATCGTGATGTGAATAGTCATCACAAAGATCTCACATGCCAACAATGAACGCATTTGAGAATCGTTTTAAGAAAGGAATAATTTTTTTTGTTTCCCATCCCTATCGCGGTGTTGAAGTCTATTGGACCCTTGTTACAGCACTGACGGTGTAAACCTGTGAACTCAGATTACCAAGGTTTTAAACGATAACCATTTGGACCCTGTGGTTTGACAGAGGAAATCCTTTTTTCAACGTTTAATTCACATATGAGTAGAATAGCTTGACATTTATGCCTTAACGGAATCCCCACCACAATAAATAGCAAAAGCTAACGCGCGATCTCGCTTTGGCGAGATCGCATGTTAACTGCTGCTTTTTATTACATCGAAAAAATTCTGCCAAGCCATAAACAGCATGGCTTGCATTATTTATCGTTATTTAGCGTAACCTGTTAACGAGTTATGGTGTAAGCTCTTTTATTTCCAGGCCGATAGGCGTCGGGGTGAACCGACTAACAGCAAGAACTAGCAAAAGTATGATAAAGCAGCCACTCTACGGGTATTTCAGTCTTTGGGTTTCAGGATAGCTAAAACAAATCTCACTCAGCAGTGAAAGGATGAAAGGAATTTGTTTATTTGGCTTCTCTAATAAGGAATATTGGCTTAAAATATAAAGAAAACAAGAGTACAACTTAAGAGACAACTGTTCTGAATTTGGTTATTCTTTCCTTTGATTATAGCGGGACATAAATGTTTTACTGTCGCAAATCGAGATTTGCCATTAACGTACCCGGGAGCCAGTCCCAATAACACTGACATTTGTAACATAACAGTAGAATTCACAAATATGTCCCAAGTCGGGCACCAAAATTTATTGTTTGCAGCCTTGCCTGTAAACATAGACAGTTTCTATACTATCAATATTGAACAATTTATCGTAGCTGATGCCAAACTTATGGCCCTTAAGGAAAAAAAGACCAACAGATGGGGGAGAGTGGACTATTCTTCGTCGAAGACTACTATTTTGGCAGTATTATTGGCCTGCCGTTCAATAATTATCATATAATATTGAATGAAACTAGGAAGAATCATGAAACTCATTGGGATTCCACTTTCTATCATTAAGGACCACTTTCTATTGTCAAGGACCAAGAAATACACGGAACACTGCAATGTGTGAATGCGTTCATCAACACGGCTCGAAGGCCAACGTGGAAGGATAGGAATAGGATATGCACAGCCTCAAGTTCTATCCTTCTGCGATGGCATGAGTGCGTATTGATGAATGCACTCTCGCATTGTGGCGTTCTGTGTTTAAAACACGCCTCTATGGCACAGAATCTATTAATTTAAAAATTTAGTCTTATTTATAGAATTTGACAGTTCTGATGTCTGTTTGGAATAAGAGCAAAAACAAAACTGGGGTGTGATTGGCAAACACACGTGACAGATCGATACGTTAATAGAAAGATATGAATGAAAATTGTGCCCAAATAGGTTATTTGTTCATATTTTTAAGAAACTAGTTGCCGTTATCCGAGAGATATTTGCTTCAAAGTCAGAGCTCGAGTGTTATAAAATCACTCAAGATTCAGTTAATGTTGATTAGATTAGATTAGATTATTATTTAACGGTATCGATAAAATGCAATACATGATAATTATGATTCATAGAAATACATTATCATAGCTTGTATTAGAAATGCATTTACAAAACAACATGCAATCAGTATCTATACCGTAGGGAGATGACATAGCCATGATAGATTTGAACTAGAATACTTTTCAATTGGCATTCGATTTATCGGATGTCACCGCAGCTTTAGAACTGATATAGGCCAGAGCGCCACGTTTCGATTCACCGATTCCCAAAATGGGCAAATGGGCTGAGTTTAGTTCTTTTGAAGGTTTTTCAGTCAGGTGTAAAAATAGTCTGTCAATGGAAATCTGTATATAGAGCACATGTTCCGTACGGATTTGTAAATATTGAAATGGAGGAAAAGTAATATCCCCAAATGGTTCGCACGACCTCTATAGCAGAGAATTATACCAACCAACCAGTCAAATGCAGATATCAGTATTACTCGTATTCGAATCATACTCAAGTTTTTCGTTTGAGCAAAGAGAAAGCACGTGAAAAGCTGAAGTGTTTTGGTCAACTCACTCGCAGTATCCCTTGTCCACCATTGAACTAGAAGCTTGTGGTACGGGGTGCTGTCTTGTGCAATAGTCATATGTTCCCATACATGTTAAGGTATTGCCACCATCTGCAACAGAAAATAAACGTTGAAACTAGCGTTTACAAAAAACAAGAGGCCCAAAGGTGCCCGAGGCACTCACCTGAACAAAGTTGT
Organism: Pictodentalium vernedei; assembly: GCA_031216915.1. Lineage (NCBI taxonomy): Eukaryota > Metazoa > Mollusca > Scaphopoda > Dentaliida > Dentaliidae > Pictodentalium > Pictodentalium vernedei. The sequence goes on from CM062294.1 coordinate 234,161,216, forward strand.
TTAAAGAAGGATCCAATTATCATCTATGGCTAGTCAACAATACAGAGGAACGAAGTTATTTAATATTTATAACTCTGTTGTCTAAGCCAGATTTTGTTTTAAATAGTATGGGAATGCTACCACAGAAATAATGCCCAGATTTCCTGTAATGCAAAACTAGGGAGTCTGTTACCCATTGCGTCCTTCTTCAAGAAAAAAAATGTGAACTAAAGAAGCATTTCCCCAAACGTAGCCCTGCCGTTGTATCGTGAAAGGTTTTGAATTCCTAGTTTTGTTCTTTGATATCTTAACCCTTTGAGACTTTAAGTATCCTGACGTTCAAAAGTCACTGGGATTTCGTTTTTTTTCAACGTTTATCAAAATGCGCCGTCAAACATCAGAGAGTACAAATAACAAGATATATTATAATATTAGAACGTTCCTTTTCATGTTCTATCGGTCGATAGTACCTGAGTTTGTGTGATTTCTGAAATAAAACCTGAAGCAGCGAAGCTTCAGGTTTTATTCAGAAATCACACAAACTCAGGTACTATTGACCGATCGAACATGAAAAGAAACATTCTAATTATTTTATTATGCCGAACAAAAAATAACTTTCATTGTTAACCGTTAACTGCAGCATGCCATCAATCTTTTAATAACAATGTAGTCGAATCCCAAAACATGACGTCATTTCGAACGAATGACGTCTCTTCGAAAATGACTTGTCACAAGTGCCGTCACTTTGGGAGTTTCTATATAACCAAATGCCAGTGTTTAAAACTGCATCATGTTGTTCATGTTATAATTCATTGTTAATGCTTGTGTGGTAAGTGGTATAAATTAATGGAATATAAATTCATGTTTCTCGGACGACGACAGTTGATAGAATTAAGCTGAGTAAAACAATTTATTTTGAACTTGAGGCGGAGGCTCAGTAAGGTCGAGGAGTACTAAACTTGTGGAAATATAATTGATTGAAGTCATAACTGAGACTCATATTCAGGATTCACTGAAGTGGTGAACAACACATGAGTGAGTTTTTTAATATTTCTGATTCTTTTGAATTCATTGTTTGCAGTTAAAATTGAAAACACACCCACTGAAGATGATATATTTGTTGGTAAGTTTGTGTCTACCGGTGTTGAAAAAAGTTAACCGGACACGCAGCCAGCGTTTGGTGTTGAGAAATTCCAGTCCACGCTGATCAATGGAAGTGGCGCTTACATTTTCTTTGTTCTCTTGTCTCCAGTGAAAAACGTTCCGACAGTACCCGTGTTTTGCCCCAAAACTCCAGTACTATGACTTTTAGAAGGTGTCAAATTAACCAATCACGGCTGATGTTACAAACGTGAGGTATAATAATTCACATTAGCGATTATCTAGTTGAAAGCTACATAATATTTTGTGGTATGAATTTGTTATTCAAAACTTGTTTTATTACAATTTATTGGAGAGTGCCTAGAGGCACTCTCCAATAATTTGTGATAAAACGAATTTATACTTATATAAACAAAATATTATTGTGCTTGACTGAGTATGAAATATAAAAATAAATAAATGAATTTCTAGAATACTAGAAATCCTTTCTGTTCAGGCCGAGTGGTATTAGCGTTCTAAGTGTAAAAATCCACTTAATTTCAGCAGCATGTCTTTTCGTGTGGCTGTGTAGTGCCTTGGGATCGGTAGGGTGTACCTGAATAATCCGATATTTTGCATCACGGATATTGTGGTCCGGTTGATTGAAGTGGAAAGCCACCGGAGTATCCCTTTTATGTGATATATCCAAAAAATGTTCCCTTATTCGGATTTTGAAATGTCTTTTCGTTTCACCCACATATTGTTTGTGGCATGTGGCGCACGTAATGAGGTAAATACAATTCTTGCTAAGGCAATTGGCTCGGTTCCGCCCTTTATGTCTGTTCTTGGTGGTCGAGCCGGTGAACCATCTTTGTGTGGGTAGTGCCTTGTAAGTTGTGCAGTTCTTGTCGTGGCGTGGTAGAAAGGGATTAGATATGGTGATTCCACTGATTTGTTTGAGAGGTGGTATTCTGGCTGTTAGTTTCAGGTGGAGAGTCAGTCCTCGGACGTTTAGAGGGATTGCTGGTATTATTCGGCTCTGTTTCCGACATGATGACCGTGCTGACAGAGCTGATCGATGATCCCAGGCTAATGTTGCTGCTGGAGCTTTCGGCTATATCTTTTGACATAGTTGTGTTGCAGGTCTTAAATGTGGTAAACCAAAAATATTCTCTACTAAAGAGCAGGAGTGACCTACACAACAACTATACCCTGTTGTTAAGCCTGACCGGTTTCGTTCTAATTTGAACTCATCAGAGGCGGAGAGCACTCTCGTGCCGGCTCCTATATATACCCTTTTGTTTGGCGGTACCGTTTTTCTCGATTCTCATTGGACGAGACCGTATGTCTGGCGGTGCCGTTTTTGTTGGTTTGGCGGTACCGTTTTTCATTGTCTAATCTAAAAATAGTCTGGCGGTACCGTTTTGTTTGTTTGGCGGTACCGTTTATCATTGTCTAATCTAAAAATAGTGTGGCGGGTACCGATTTGGTGTTTGGCGGTCCCGCTCATGGTAAGTATGGCGGGTACCAGCGTTGGCACCCAAATCTCATCCACTTGGTGTGGGGGGGGGGGGGGGGGGGGGGGGAGATGT